>JASMMZ010000009.1:10030511-10718368 GCA_038502455.1 Anisogramma anomala
GGCAACGGGGGAGAGAAGAGGAAAGGGGGTGAAAACTTGAGCGACAACGGCGGCAACGGGGGAGCCGAAGATAAAATTGGAAATTGACTATATAGTCGAGTGTCTAGAGGTAGTGGTGATGTTATCGGTGGTACGACGCGCGGTGACAGCTACAGCCTCGAACCAACGGCGTTATCACGCTAAATGGTGCCTTGCGCCTTTATTATTAGGGGTGATCTATTTTAAACACAGTTCAAACATAACATTCGTTAAGCAATCAACTTATAAAAGTGGTTTTAATTATTAATTCGCAAATTAATTTCGATTTAAATACATTGATTGGTGAGTTTGAGGCTTACTTTATAAGTAAAAACGCGTTGTTAAAAGAAAAATGTTAAATCTGTATCGATAATAATATATCTGTTTATATTGATCCTAAAACATGCAACTCCAACAATTATACCTTGAAAATATCACACTCACAGTAATTAACAACATTCTCGACAAATACCTTCATGAGCTTCCCAAACTAACTAGAACCTATACTACAACCAATATTACTTCCAAAATTACTTATTAAAACCTAAAACAAAATACACTGCACCCCAACTTCAGTTGTTACCCAAACTGATAATTAAAACCTGGAACTGATTACACCATAAACACTATCCCTATTAAACGATTGATTAGAACTTGGAGACGCTGAACTACAGCTACTACATTACGAATACGAACTAGACTGATAGAAAATATATATAGATATTATCATATATCTCAATAATTAGTAAGCGGTTACGATAAAGTTACACTCTTGTAAAGTATACAATAACGTGTTACCCTGCAAAGTGAATTCTTGCAAAGTTTATAATAATGTGCCACTATCCAGAAGGGATATTAGCAAGGTACATGGTAATGTGTCACTGCCCAGATGAGAGCTTATTAGCTTTCACTTGAGGTATGCACTCTCTGTATGCCTCTTCTCTCTTTAATATATCTATATTAAATAAACACTATTCAATACTCTACTTAATCTTCACATAAACATTCCAAAGCAATAGATTTTATCGACAGGTTATGAATGTATTAAATTTTATTGTTTCGAGGCTTAAAGATGATTTATAGGAGGCGAATTTGTAGGCTGTTAATAATTTGTTTATTTTCGCTTCGGGAAAGTTTAAACTTTTACATATTCATCGACGTAAGGAGCCCATAAACTTTATTAAACGAAAAAACCCTCCCGTCTTTACCGTCACCAAACCAGTTCATTTGATTATAAACCCGTTATTTAATACCAAGTATTCTGGTACATAATATTTAGGGTTCAATGATAATAAAACTTGTTATAGAGGGTATACGTCGGAAAGCGCATAGTAAGTGCGTTAAATGCCCCTCAATATTATAAGGGACTTTTGCGTACAAAATACTGACCTCCGCTATACATTTTTCGTATAGTAACCGCTACCGCAATCGTTATATTTACTTATTACGTCAAGAATCAACATTCCTATAATAGGTAAAAATTATTCGAAGAAAACATTACGGTCCTGATAATCGTTATGTGAAAAGTGGTCGCGTCATTATATAGGACTTCGTTTAATGTCGCCGCTCTCCAGAATTCAATCTACTATTTGGTGAATTCACCCTGAAATAACAATATATTTGTTACCCCTAACGTGTGAAAACCTTTACGAAGGGTACCCTTTCATCAAAAGTATTATAATATCATTTACTCTTTCTTTACCAAAAGCCGGGTTTCAAATTGCTACAATTACGCTTAACGATAAGCGTACGACCTATCGCAACGTGCTTATACCCCGGTATTTTTCATGATTGCAGAACTTAACAATAAAAAACGTCTTCACCGATTTTGGGGACATTCCATAACTACGTTATCGACGTTTATCGATTAAACTTAAATCATATTTACTGAATATTGACGATGAATTTTCTTATTTTCCGCGTGTAATATTACTAACTCTACGATTTTTCCTCAATACTTTAACTCACCCTCAAACAAGTATACAAGGGTGATTATCGTTGAGATTTTTAAGAACTAATACTTAAACCGTACCTAATATCATATTGTAATTTTTCAGAAAAAAATCAATTAAATTCACAATAAATAGCATAAAGTTAAATACAAATATCACGTTTTCTAAAATCAATGTATAATTACGAAGGAATCTATTAACTTATATTTTATGACACATGTCTACGATAAAGGCCTAATGCGTCCGTCGAGATCTAATATTAGCTTTTGAAACCGTATGAGACGAGATTTCAGTATACTTTAATAATACCTCTATTGGAATAGTACTACGTGCTGTGTAGTAGGTCAACTTTACTTACAGTAAAGTTGACTATACTGACTACAAGTTGATCGTATTGTTAGTATAAACTGACTGAAATATGTGTAAGTCAAGTGGAGTACGCTGACCTTCACGCTAGGGCATAGGCCAAATAATTAACCATACAAATTACTTTACAGATCAGCTAGCGGTCTACCCAACCTAAAAAAATATATCCACTACTTAATCAATTAAATACTATTGTTACTTGGATCAATCGAATCGACAACGTTGTAACTATCTAAGGCTCTACCAACACTAACCAGTGCTTATTAGGTTAAATACAGATTGGCTAAATAAAACAAGAAGCTACTTTCTGGTTACGCTCTATAGCTACAACAGCATCTAGAGTAAAAGAACGATTCTTACAAAAGGCTTTTATTAGTACTACGCCAGTCCACAACGTTAATCTGGAAGTAAGCGACGGTATCGCTACTAAAAACACTAAGAAATCTTCACAAATATTTTTAAAGACATTGAGATTGACTATCCAATGTCTTAAATTTTGGAAAGTTATAAAACGGCTTAATCAATACTATTGCGGGTGCAACTACTGCAAGAACGATTGAATCTCCCGGTTTAATAATCAAAACAAATAACTTTTGACCTTATCCTTTTTAGCAAACTTTTGCTCCTACTTCACTTTTTTTACTTCCCTTATATTAACTTAATCGTGAAGATCGTTGTCCTGAACGAAAATACTAAGAATAGTCAAGTAGCGCCATAAAAGCCACGTAGCGCGACCATACGCCAAACCACCAAGCTTCTACGAGATTTTACGCTAAAACAATAAGTCACAAAATACTAAGTATCTCGCCTCACACGCCCCCAAGTCCTACATAAGTCAAACCCTCAAAATGTCTACCGCTAGAAATCACTTTCAATCTATTAACGACCCTACCATGAATGAAAAATTGGAAGCCTTCGGGACTACGTTTACTAAGTATTTTGACAAAGACATTAGAGCGTAATATATCGAAAAAAGCTTAATGAAAAATTTTTTTACCATTTTCGTTAAATACTTTATCATTAAATATAATCATAGCTACGATTCTAACCGAGCCTTTCATAAATATCGCAACTTTTTCGCGAATAGACTATTAATATAATAAAGGCAATTAAAAAAAGAATGAAGTTGAGATTCAAGTTGAAATTGGTTGAATGAAAGATATACTTTAAAATATAAGGCGTTATATAGCTAATAGAAGCCCTTTTAGACCTACCCTAAGTTAAAGAATGCCCTTAAAGCCTATGGCCTAAAGGAAAATGTATTAAAAAACCTTAATGATTTTATACACGATCCAAGTAACTTACCCTTTATCTTCAGCTAATTTATGCCTCTTTAAGCGTAGGCGATGAGGAATCTATTAACATACCAGGTAGTACAACATCTTTACGTGATAACGTAGAATATAACCTCAGCGGAAGCAAATCGTGTAAAGCAGTAGCTGCCAACGCAGTAAGAGGTATTAACGTTGGCGCCATTCTCCAGTTGATTGAACAAGATTTTCAAGCCTCCTAAAACCTTTAAATCCCTATCTCCCTTTAGTACTTTAATCTATAGGCTCCTTAAACACCTTTTCAAAAGAGCTTGTCTTACATATGAAAGCCTATTATAGGTTATACCATAGGAATTTTCGTCACAGGTTGGTTGATTGAAATTTACCCTTAATATTATACCTCAAAAGCTCCAAAACTTAAATTCTCCCCTCTCCAAAAAAAAAAAAAAAAAAAAAAAAAAAAAAAAAAAAAAAAAAAAAAAAAAAAAAACAAAAAAAAAAAAAAAAAAAAAAAAAAAAAAAAAAAAAAAAAAAACAGTAAAGAAAACTGGGCTAAATATCGCGACATGCCCCTACAACCTTTCAAAATGGTTAACATTAATTACAAGATTTATATAAACTTCACCAAAATTGAGAACGATGTAAAAAATATGACAGAAAGCACTACAACCTCTATAGAACGAATATGTGCCTTTTTTAGAACATTTACAAATAAATGGAGATTTCCATTTCGGGTTTTTACTTATTAGTTCCTGGGATACTTACAAGTTAAATCAAAAACTATCATCTAAACTCTTTAACTCGAGCTATTACTTTGCGTAAGATTTACAATAAAATAAAAAGCTACTTCGAATACGACATCTACCTCACCCAATACTTTATAAACTGGGCCAATACGTGGTAAACTACGATAATAACGAAAGAGAAAAAAGAAGAAATACCAATGGATGTTTTTTATTAGATGTTCAATAGCCTGATATTATGCCAACAAGTAATATAGAAAGCTTATACTAGCAAAGCCACACTTTACGAGCAGGTACAAATAGTAATCACGGGATTAAATAAGTATAAATACGCCCTATAACGCCTAAATACTAGGTATGAGGGTTATTTTTCATCAGTTAAGATCCTTATTTATCACTATAAAAACGCGTACAACAAAATCGCTTAATAAATACCATTAAGCCGTGAATATTTTCCAATTAAATAAAAAAAACTTACGGTAGTTAATTACGTCGACTATAAGTACGGTTTCTGGTACCCTTAACATCGAAAGGTTATCCAATAGATTACAAACTAGAGGTAACAATTATGTTAACGTTAATAAGGCTAAGATTTAGGCGGATCTGTTAACTGCAAACACTATTCTCGTAATAGTAGTTGATGATATTAGAGTTATGGTAAGTTTAGATTTTAGTTAATTCGTTACCCCCCCGCCGAACTAAATAACATAAAAGTAGTATACTACATAAAGTACTCTAGTACTCTTGAAAAGTATTACTTAAATTTAATCGCAAAATTTGAAGGGTGAGGAGCTAATTAACGGAAACAATATCATTAAGTAATGAAATTGCATAAAGAAATTGCTTCCAACACAGTCTAGTAACTAGCTGACCACGCTTTCTTATACCATTTCAGTGGTAAAATCCCTTACTTTAACCTTAATCAATCCCTTAACCCATTATATACCTTTAATCTTCGCGATTGTTGCGTGAACTATACGTTTGAAGATATTATGCTAAATATAGGTACAACATAGTAATGAATAGGAGGCTATTCGAAATATATAGTCTTGCAGAGGAAAAGTAATACGACGAAAAGAATCAATCGTTTCGATGTTAACAAAGCCAAAGTTGACTAGAAACCAGGCTAGCAACTATCGTTACTATAGAAAACAATAGTTTAAACCATTATAGGAGCAATTACCTTCTATAATCTCAAGTCTCTTACCACTTTTTTTTCTTTACTTAAAAGGTATGAAAACCTTCGGCATTGATATTAATGTTAACGTAGACGAACTGGTAAAAAGCTACTGAAAACTTTCCCTCACATTCAAGTTGAGGTACTTATAATTTTATTTTTAAGGCTTTAAAACAGTAGTATTAAATGGAAAGCAGCCATAAATACTTTAACCATATGGGCGCTTTGACTACGTAGCCGTGAATGAGCTATATAAAGTTATGAAGTTTGTAGGGCATGAATATATAGAATACTTTACTCAGAAAGCTATTCAAAGGCTTTGGTCATCATTGATAAATAAATGTAAAGTCCCCTAGAGATTTAAGTTTATACTAAAAAATGATAAGGTATTTAAGTACGATGTTTTTATTAATGTATTTTACGTAAATAACAAGCTTGTTATTTACGTCGTTAACTATACTAACTCTTTTCATAAGGCCCAATTGTTAGAGTTGGTCTTTAAAGCGTACACAGATTGAATAAGTATATCTACACTATTAACAAGTATTTAAAATCTTATTACGACTTACGGTAAAGTTTAAGAGAATTACTAGAATGATTGATACACTGTTAGGTTAACGATACCTTTAACATTAGAAACTGCTTTATAACAATGAACGTAATTACTGTGCCGTTAAAAAGTAAAGTTTTCGTATAGAGGAAACAGAGTAAATGGAAGGGCTCGTATAAAACCTTAAGTATCGCGAACTCCAAAGTAGTAGTTAAAACTGCTAACGGTCCTGTATCCTTGCTAATTATTTAAGTTAAGCCCTACATTAGTGCTGTTAATAATAAATACTCCCAAGCGAGACGATCTAGTTAATAAAAACCTCCTTTTACCATGATTCACAAGCCGATAGAACGTCATGAGCGCTGACGAACCCCGAAAAAAATAAATGTTAAAGAGCAGGAATATAAATCGGGTTGTATTTATAATATTACTTAGGTAAGTAAAGACGAAAAAGATAACAATGACTTGGAATTGAAGCTTTGAATATAAGTGATTATAAAGACTTTTAGCAGATTTTTTTTTAAAGAAGCGACAGGGTCAATATTAATAGCTTGTTAGCTTGAGAGGTTGGATAATTTGTATCGAAAATCCATTTTGAGTTTGAAAATATAAAAGTTATAATCTTTTAGTTAAGGATTATTGACGATGTCAAGTGTAAAACTACGGGGCGGCCGTACGTAAATTCAAGTATTATGGTTTAAATATAAGACGATAAAGTCAAAATTTGAACCCTTACGTAGTGACTAACGTTTTAAAGAATCAGCTAGCGTTTGGTGGTCGTTTTGAAAACAAGTTTACTAGCTAATATTAAAGCCAAATTTACGTTCAATAGCTGTAATATAACGCAATTTTATACGTAGTCAATGAAAAACCTATAGCGGATCGTATTATTAGAATTTCTACAGAACCTACGTACTATTTATCCTTTAGGGACGGTAATACAACATATTAACCTATAATACGAATTAGCTAAAATAGGCGTTGATCAGATGCTAACCTATTAATTGTACTTCAAATTAAGGCTAGCGACAAAGTTCTGAATATACGACCCGTGCTTAATGATAAAGTGGGAGAGGGACTTTGGCATGGAAGGAATATCAATTTAAGATACCCTTTTTGTTAAAACGGTTGGCTTTGTGATATGGAAATAGCAGGTGACTAAAGACTCGAATTTGTGAAACTATAAGCCGATAACGACGATAATGAAGCGTAACTAAATTAACTTTAACGTATCGTCAATTCGTATTCTTAATGTTAATAATAACGTTAGTTTTCGTTAAAAGGGCTAGGATAATATTTTAGCTGCGTTTGACAGAACTAATATGACTAAGGCCAAAAGGTACTTTAAACAACATCTCTGTAATAGTTATATTATTATCATATGCTATCCGAAAGCGTTATACGACTTATTTATTACGGTACAAGTATAATAGTTAACGGATGAAGACTTTTACCAGCTAAATACAAGGCTTGGATGGCAAATAAAAAAATTGAACCGAAGGATTAATATAGTTCCAATCGACTGGTAAAAGATTAATTTAAAGATATTTACGAATAAGTTCTTTAAATATAATAACGACCTGCTTTTACAAATCGGTTTTCTTATGATCATTGTTAACGAATATAAGCGAAAAAGCCAGTTTAAAATTAACTGTAACCTGGTTTACTTGATCTTCATTAAGTGTAAGAGGATTGAACGAAAGTTTCTGGCCGCGGAGGTTTACGGTATAATAACAGGTTTCAATATAAGTATAACACTATGTAAGACCGTTATCCTTATTACTAGGTAGTTAAAGATTCCTTTTATCCTGGTAGTAATTTATACCAACTTAAGAAACCTGTTCGAATGCTTTTCTAAACTCGGAACCACTAACAAAAAACGCTTAATAATCTCCGTAATGACACTTCGTAAAGAATACGATGGAAGGGAGATTAAGGAGTCCCGAAATATTAACGGTTAAGATTATCCGGCTGATACTATAACAAAAGAGATGCCTAATAAAGCCTTGAAAGGGTTTGTAGATAATAATAAGCTGTCTATACGTATCGAGGGCTACGTTAATAGGCCTTCTGGTAAGCCCAAGTCACTTTCTGGCTATCTTGGAGATTCTGGTAAATTATAAGATTTCTAGGCAATTGATGATATAGACCTATTTAATTGGTACGGTTAAAGCAAATGTTTGCAAAGACCTATGATGAAAAATACTTTTTTAAGGAATTGATAAACTCGGACCTCTAAGTCGTAGGGAAATTGACGGGAAACTGGGTCAATTTGTATACTATTGAGTATAATTCGGAAAAAAGATTAATTTAAATTCATAGGTGGTCAGCAAGTTGACGAGATTGCTGTTTAACATCAACTAGAAAAGATTGGTTAACCACATCAACTTGTACGTACATACTAAGGAGTTGTAAGTACTAGAATAGTACTAAGTATAATATAGTAATTTAATTTTACTTATAGTAAACTAAACTATAATAATTGTAAGTTCAATGTATTTTTTGTGTGGACTTACTATATTGGGTGGAAGTCGAGTATAGTATGCTGCACTTCATCCTAGGGTACGAGCCAAGCAATTGTCCATAAAAATTACTATGCGAACCAGCTACTGGTTTGCCAAACCTTGAACAATACATCCACTACTTGATCAATGCAATACTATTGTTATTTCGACCAATCGAATCGACAATGTTGCAAAGATCTAAGACCCTACCAACAACCTCCTTAATTAAGGGTTTAAGGGGAGATTTCGCTACCTTTTTATAATAGTTCTTTTGGGGTTCCACGTTATAATAGAATTACATTATAACGTTATTATGATTGAATGAAGCCCTAAAAGTAAAGGCGTTGACGGAAACAAAGTAACGGATAAAATTAAAAATATTCATGCTCAGCTTTCTATTGGTTTTACGATTACAACAAGATATTAACCAACAATGAAAAACTAATCCTGCGATCCTAATTGACGGTTATCGAGAAATTTAATACGTATAAAACAAATTCAATTATAACCTTTATATAAAAGTTAGGGCTTTACGTATTCGGCTAAGCTAAGATATAAATTTGATTAATCTGAAAAGTTAAATATTTTCACTTTTTTGGTTTTGTGATCGCATTTCCTTTCATATTGATTTTTCAATAATAAAGCACGGGTAGTGCAATTTACACTAATATTTCGACGTTTTCGACTTTTTAAAGCGAATGAATGTTATTTTTGGTATGATAGCAACTAAGAAATAGCTTAATTAATATATTTCCCGGCTTTTATGAAAGTCTAGAACCACTAAACACGGCCTCCTGAAAAACTCCTTAACGAAAAAACATACAATACTTATATGAAAAGCGTTTTCTAGAACCTTGGAAATTTCCCGGCTCTTATCCACGTCATAAAATGTTATTCAATGGGAAAAATGTTAAGTTATGGCTTAATAAGCCGACTTTTCTATCCGCGCGTTATGAAAACGCTTTTTGCTCGCCACGATTTACATATAACATTTGCCTAGTTTAACAAATATATTTATTATCATATTTATACTACTAATAACAAACAGAAGAACGTATTATTTCATTAACTTTATTACAGCCATTTTTTGGGAATTAACGGCCGTCACACGACGTGTTTCTTTTTTCCGTAATGGGGTAACAGCTTTCGATAATGGATTCGAAATTGCGATAAACGCGGCGATGAAAGGGGTGATAAGTGCAGTTATGGGAGTAGAGGACGCGGATAAGTTAAGGACAAAGCTCATCTCCCCCTTATTACTATTGTTATCGTCGTCATCGCTTATATCGATCATGACTCCTCGAGTAACGACGTCCTACCATATTAGTAGCGTCACGGCCACGGCCTGGGTCGCATCGCCCTCTGCCGCCTTAATAACGATATGAAAGAGCTGTTATAAGGCATTTAAGCGTCCAAGAAACGACTTCGCCGTAAAGGAAACGCCATAAACTACTAATGACTTAACGATGCTAATAATGACGGGGATATACCCGCATTTACGTTTTGTTACCATTATCTTTCGTTAATTCTAGGTTCTTTTACGTATTATTGAGACTATTGGGGTTCGTACGCTCATATTAAGAGTATTTTACGCCCTCCCTCTTACTAAAGGAAATCCTATCTTAGTTCTTATTAATAAGAACTGTACGTAACTCGTAAAATCCTAATCATTTCAAGTAATAATGAGGTGAAGATAAATCGCGCGGGCATAGGAAGACGAGCGGAAGAAAGTCAAAAAGAGTTAAAAAGAGAGGAAAAGGCGCGTCTGGTACACGCTTAAGGGGTTTGAAAACTCATGTTGTCCTCGTATGATTTTATATGCGCTGAGTTTGGACGAGAACTACATATCCATAACATAATAGAACTACTACTCGTATTAATATAGGTACCCCAATTGAATAATACAAGAGTTATGAAGATATATGGTCATATTTACAATCTTCGGTTTCGTTATTATTATTTCAAAAATATTTCAAGCCAAAAATCGTATCAATAAAGGGTTCTTTTTATTTTAGTATGCGATGTACTGGCTACCGCGTATCTGTGAGGGTCTTCCTTTCATTATAATATACCTTGCAACACCTACACGCCATTATATATGCTTTTTATTTACGCCTTTCGCACGGGCTTCCACTTCATATTTTTTGCTCTACAAAACCATTCGTTTTTTGAAGACTTATACAGTTATATATTCAGCGCTGGTCGGCGCCACGCGGGGACTAAGATGAAGTCGCTTCTTACAACTCAACCAGTACTACAATTTACAGGCTTCTAGGTCTCTAATATATTAGATACATTGAGATCTTGATTAAAGGGATCACGAGGGGTCACATCGGCTTATCCTGGCACTGTTGGCCTATCTTTACGATCTATTCTGCTGGTATCTTTAGATATACTTTGTATCAGCTGGTGCAATACTTTGTAGTTGGCTCTACCCGGTCATAGTTCAAAACGAAAACCATATAAACGGAAAATGACATTGTGTTTACCTTATATATGTGTTATTAACCTAATGAGTATAGATGAATATTCATAGACCTTAATCATTATAATGTAATCATGATGAATCTCTGAGAGAAGAATTCATTATCAAAACACCTGATATTATATTAGAAGTGATGTTGGTTCATTAGAAATTCGGCAATCTGGTGGCTTATCTGCGTACTGATTGATATTGGTACCTGCGTAGCCAATACCCTCCACTCAATTGGTCACAGTTTTAGAGACAGAAATAAAACCTTAATTGATTAATGATTCAACTGCAGTTTCATTGAAAAATCAATTATATCGAGTTCAACTAATAATTTGAACAAGATTATAATCAACAGTAATATCACCAAATATATGTTACTGATTGAAACAATGAAAACTTATATCTTGACACAATGTTCTATAATATTTATTATTTTTAAAATTTTCTACAGATGTTTTTTCAATCTAAAAATTCTTATCATTATATATTTATTATAATCCACTAGATTAAAAATCAGATTTCATCTTTCGTATCATTACGTATAAGCCGTAATACCCTTTTCATTAGAGTTTTTCTATCTTTATGAAAAGGTTTATTCGAATATCTAGTGAACGTAACTGATATTGCATATAAATTTTTGATGTGTTTTCTTTCAAGTTCTGCACACCGCTAATTGGTTTACATACTATGCGGTATACGCAACAGCTTAACCTGCACCCCTTATTAAATTTTGCATTCCCCATAGCAAACTTTCAGTAAATAAGGTCAATATATAAACAATACAGTGAAAATATACTCGGTATAATCAACTTACAGTTTATACAGTTAGCTTAACTGACTTGGAATCAAATATTATTCAAATATGTGCGACTTTTTGTTTTGGTGCGTGAGCGCTAACTTGGACAATGATTCGTCGTTGGTAATTGCTAAAGTTCTTCCCATACTGATCGGCAAATCCCCTGACTATTCTAGTCTCTCTTTTAACCAAATTAACTTCAATTACAATTTTTCGCCCTATTGTTACATGTGTTAATGTCGTTGATTTCCGTATACTAATCTTTCGTTAGAAACTTGTACGACATTCATTTTATACCTTTTGTGAATAGGATTGAATACGTCGCGTCTATAATATATGTGCCTAGTGGTATTTTCATTTGCTAATATATCTTTATTCCTCAGCATTAAGTGACGATCGGCTTCTATATACCTTCATTTATACAATTATCCTTTTATTATCCTTAAATTTACTGGGACTTTATTTGGTGTATCATTGGTTACAACGTCTTCGGGGTATTTTCTGCCGTCAATCTTCTTAAATTCGTCAATCTCCCTGGTTTTTCATACTTCCGTTAATGTTATAACGTTTATTATTGGATGTTTTTGATTCGTCGTATAAAGATGAAAAGAGTATTTATAAAGACTTTTGAAATAGAAATAAATGACCAAATATATGAGACTTAACCCCAACGATTGATTCATAACCTTAAACGTACCGTCTGTATCTATGCTGATATAAAATCTTACTATCATACAGTAAGCCTTTGATATCAACTTGTTTCATCATATAACATTTCAATTAACAAATATTTAACGCACGAGGTTTCTGACAAACGCAAAATTTCCGTCGGATTGATTTTAATTGATGGATATCATAAGAAGTCCTATTTATTATATGAGATCATTTTTTTTTTCGGAAATCGATGTGCGTGAAAGCTTTTAAATTCGTTGTGGTTGAATTCAATAATATTATATTGTTACCTCTATTTTAATTTTTCATTTGCCATTGGATACGTTTGATGAACATATTCAATTCTTCATTTTGTATATTGTAAAATTAGAAGTAATAAACCAATCATAAAATAACCCTAGTTAACATAGCATAGTAATGTAAGCTATTGAAGCTTTTTATTAAGTTACTATCACGGATTTACCTAGTTTATTTTGTTTATCTACGTCGAATTTCCAGCTTACTTTTTGTAACTTTGATAAAAATATATATTAATAACGTTCTTCATATTATATATTTGCGTTCACGATTCGTTAAAATTCGATTGTATACCTTTACCGATAGACTTGAAGAATTTGTATCTCTGAAGTCTTGTATCCTTATTAACACGTTATTCAACCGTTATAAACCTATGTTTTTCGACGAAAAGTACGTCATTGTTTTGAATAGCAACGATATAGAAACTTGGGGTATACATGATTGATAGTAATAAGTTAAACATTTATGGTTGCATGCTGAATCATTTTCTAATACGCGTTTAATACGTGAAAACTAGGTAAAACTCTTCTTTACCTACCCTATAACAAGGATCAACGTATTTCATTACCATTTTAATAAGAAATATATCCCTTGAGTATTTGAACAGTTTTGTTAATAAAATTCGCTAAAATTAAGTTGCGGATTACGTATAAGTTTACGTAATATAACCGCTAGTAATAGTGAACTTTCCCATGAATTCAATAATTAAACTAAGAATAATGACGATAATCGAATGCAAGCTTATTGTTTTAATTGTAAACGAGTAAGTAAATATTCAGTATTTACGTTGATTATAGTATTGTTTAGTAATTATATCAGATTTTTCCTGTAGTTCGCTCATAGTTTTGCTTTCAACCTCGTGAGATAATTTGGATCTAAAATCCGTGACGTTATTCTTTGAGAATTAGTTGAATATCGAAAGTTGTATTCAACCACCACGGTTCGACTAACCTTTGCGCCAACCTGTTAGTCATTCGAACCACTGTATCTGTGGATATTAACATATATCCCTATAGTTAGTAACTGATCACGCTGCGGAGTGCATCTTTGCAAGAGTGCATGGTAACGTACCACTCTGCAAGGTGCATTCCTTCTAAGTGCATGATAGCATTGCACTGGCTAGAAGTCGTATTTGCAGAGTGCACGATAGAGTGCCACTGCTCAGAAGGGAGATTAGAAAAGTACATAACAAAGTGCCCCGACTCGGATAAGAGGTTTATAACCTTTTATTTGTAGCATGAACTTTTAGATTACTTTTTTCTTCCTTTAATAACTTTATCTTACATTAATCTACACTAATATTTATGGTTTCTCTTCTGTAACGTTAATGTAATAAAAACCTTACCGATACTAATTAGTAAGCGATTAGGTCGACTAAAAATAGCTGTTGAAAAAAAGAGATTAACCGAATTAAATACCTATAGTAGGATGTTATAATGGTCACAACTATTTGTGTTGTAATACTACGACTTAAAATAACTATACGGGAGTGTGCAATTACGCCGGAGTGTTTTTGAAACCCAAAGCGTAACAAAACTATAGCAACAGAAATAACTTTGATGAATAACTTTAATATAATATTATTTACTAGTTGGTACCCTATTTACTAAAAGCTCCATTACCTCATTCGTTAATTGGCTTTACCTCTTCAAACTTACCGGGGTAATTTTTCTCAAGAATCTAATGACGTATTAAGCTACGAAATCTAAAATTGCTAAGTTACGAAATCCTTTTCCAGAACCCGTCCTATTTAAATACGGTATTGAAACCGCTTATAAAACCTAAAAATGGTTCAGACATAGTATTCATACTGTTTAAAAAACCTAGGGGCAATTTAAACAACGCACACAAACCCTTCGCAAATAATCAAAACGGCTATAATACGATATCAAAACCGCTCACCAAATACGAACCGAGTCTTACACACCAGATCACATACACAACTCCTCATATTTATTTCTTTCCTTTTCTCATCACCTCGTTCGCCTCTTCTCACTCTCTTGTGTACCGCCTATTCTTAAGATTTTGAGTTACGAAGGTTAGGTTTACTAACCACATGGCTAGTATAACATTTTAAAAACTTTGAAAAATTTACTAATTTTAAACGCCTAACTAGCCTATAGTTACGCTTTATTTTCGCGTTATTTGGATTTAATTTATACTAGTAAACGATAAAATCCTTACTTTGACTGTTTTCTTACACCTTATTTGATTTGTATTTACGTATTTGTAGGCTGTTCATATTGAGTTACTTGGACTAAACCGCCTTAAACACTATATTTCAAACTCCCTCCAAACTCACCTACTACATAAAGACCATTCTCCTAACCGCTCTAAGATCTTAGAAAAACGTATAAACAGCTCGCCTGACAACTTTAATATACTTTATACTTCCGCAACTATAACTCTACCAATGACGCATATAGTCAAAGCTATTAAACACAACGATTACCTATTTACGAATACGTCGTTTCGAAGCAGTATTTTAAAGTGCTTAGACTTTAATTTATGGGATAACAGGATAGAAATACTCGTGAAGAATTAATTCTGTTTACCTCAAGCACGTACGTCATTAATATGGTCGTTAATTTCTATAGTAGCGATATTGAAGTGCGCGACTTATTTGACGATTTCAGGGAGGACTTTGTAGATGAGACTCTAAATATATAGCGTGTAGTCGATGATACAATTTCTAAAATATTACGAAAACCACGACGGAATAAAGGCATTGATACGACCAGTCGTAATAACAGCCGTATGACAAAATCCCTGTTAATAACGACCTGACTTACGTAATTTCCAAATTACACCGAGAATGAAGTGATAAAATTGAAATTTGTAAAAGGGTATTAGTTGAAAAAGCTCCAGAAATGCCTCCTTGAAATAATAGATAGACAATAAGAAAAGTCTTTGTAATGAATATAAGAAATGAGGCGTTTGATAAGGCTAAACATATGCCGTGAAGGGTAAATAGGGTTATGAGATTCGACGAAAAAGGAAGAACTACCGTAAAAAATATTTATAACGCGGGTTAAATACGAACCATTCCTGAAACACAGTTTTAAATAAAGACTAAAACAAAACTATGCTCAGGATTCCGTTAATAACAGGTTGAGATATAATAAAAGCGTCCTGAATAAAGAGAATGATTCGTCGGGAGATAATTAAAGAGGCTTAAAACGCTAAGAAATACCTTAAGAACTGATGCCAGTTAACCACAACCCTTACTGTAACCTCCTATCGTATCGCTTTCCCACTACTAAAAAAGATATTATAAAGCTTACCAACTTTACTAGGCGTTCAAATAGGGATGATAATTACAATAACGACACATGCAACATACTCGATGATGAAATACTTGTTATATTAAATACAAATCAAAGACTATATATTAAGCCGTAAAGGTTTTACTTCATCTTACCTGGAATATTATCGGGGAAAGTTAAAACGTGGTTTATATACCACCTTACGCAAGTATATACATTTGCGGAACGTAATAACCGCCTCCAATCATACTTCGACACAGAAATTAACTACGAACTTTACGATATACCGGAGTAATACTATATGAGAATTTGTGAGAAATTAGCGTACAAACACTAATAAAAACCCATAAAAAGTGTTTAACAACTCATTAGCGAAATTTCGAAAGTCTTAAGACGCCTTGAAACCGGAATATAATGGCGAAAAACGATTTATCTAGGTAATAACAAAAGTATACCGCGGAAACCTAGATCTCGAATTTACATTATTTAAACCCGAAAAGAAATTTGAGGCTTTTTGTACGATTTTAGAATATTGTTTAAAACTTTTATACATCGATAGAAAAGCCTCGAATTAGCATTTGTAGCTGATAAAACTAAAGGCGAGGGCTAGATTACCAAAATAGACCTCGCCTAAAAAATCAAATACGTTTTCAATCGAATGTTTAAAGTGTATTCAAGGAAAAATAAACGATCTAAATACGAATATTAAAAAAAAAGTATTAAAGAGGGAGACCAGGAAACCGAAGGTAAAAAAAGTACTATCGAGGGCAAACTTATGGTTAAGGGAGAAAATTACTATTCCTATAGCAGTACTTAAGAAATAGTAAACGAAGTTTATAGGTTTTTCAAAATGTTAGATTATATACGGTAAAATCGGCTACTAATTTACTAAGCACCTAATATACGAATAAATTCGGATTAAACGACAATTCAAAACCTAACATTTACCTGAGAACAAGACGAAAGTTAATTTTATAGTATATGCAGCTGAATACAAAAGCGTGAAAAAAACGTTTGATACCTACCACTCCTAATATATCTTCAAAAAACAAGACTTCAAAGGCGATGAAGCTTAAATAATAGTTTAAGATCACAAAAGTGCCTAGTGGATTTTTACAAGGTTATAGGATACCTTATTCCTGTATTATGTATGCCTGGATTGCGAAAAAAGCGTGTTGAACGCCGAAATAACGTTGTAGTTCACGGTTTCGAATAAATATGGAAATCAATTTTAGGGTATTATGCCTAATACCGGCTTAGCCGAAATCGAGGTTCGGAATACAACTAGCCAACTTATCCGTGCTTCGGATAGCGTATACATACCGTTTGGACTAAAGTTTGGCCATATATGGGTTTTCACTGAAATAAAAATAATTAAATCTATTTACCTTATATAACCGGCATTACAGATGTTATACCGCCGATTCGAATACCCAGTTATAAAAGACCTGTTATGGCTATCTTATGCTATAGGCTATATAAACGTACAACAGAAAACGCTTAAAGCTATTAAAATATTTTTCTATCAATGCTAATCATACTTGTAAGCTTTACAACGATTGAAATTCCACTTTTAAGACGTTCCGGACTTTAATTACGAGGTAATTATAGATATAGGGTACCTTGACTACTAGCTGGTACTATACGACGTTGACGTGGTAATATTATGTCAGGTTTCAAAGTTTAAGCGGAACGGTTCCATTACAAACTATTGGGATACTATAATGAACTATTAGTTAAACGTTTACTTCAGGCCTCCGAACTAGATTACATACGACGTAGGTATGGTTTTTGACTCGACTACATGACGTATTAAGGCTAGGATAACCGTAGTAAGTGTAAACAGATACTTGTAAAGGTACCGTAAGGTATTGAGAGGTGTAAACAGTATTATGTATAGTTCAAAAAGCGTATACGGTACTGTCCAAAAACCTAAAGAGTATTAGGTCTAAGAAATCTGTCCTATAGATGTCTATTAACGTTATTGATAATATTTTAAGCTTGAATAGGCTGATCCCTATACTCTTTATTTTGAATACTTGCCTAGGGACTTATATAAATATTGCACCATTACTAATTACATCTTAAAGGTCGAATATTATAGCGAAAGCTATAGCAACATTATTTTCTTTATGTGCTAAGAGTAGTATTTCAACAACACTAACTATAAGGCATGGCTCACGTAATCCCAGCGTTTTGAACTTACCATTATAGTTCAAGGTTCGAGTTTGGAAATCTAAGGATGAATAAACGAATATTAAAAACATCAACGGGTTTAAAAACTATAATATACTCGTTAATTGCTCAATGGTTCAAGTTAGTTCTGTTAGATAATTGTATGAAAATATAACAGGGAAAAAACAGGGAAAGACGACCCAAAACCATAATCCGACCAAAAGTACCAACGAAATAACTCTTACGATAACGAATCTAAGCCATCACTGAATCTAGTATACACTCCGAATCGCACTTTCACATCATTAAGCGGCCCATCTATACCAATAATACCAGTAACTCGTTAACCAGAACGCTCACTTGGCTCGAAAAATAAAAAACACCTTAAAACCATGGTTTCAATCACCTTCATTACTCAAAAGGAAATAGAAAATCGTAAGATTAGTTTGAAACACCGTTAATAGGGTATTATTTCCGCCTCAAACTCTCCGTTAGAATGATTCACTTGAATAGAAATCTTTTACTTAATTGAATAAGGCGTTTTTCGGTTTAAAAGGTTCGAATCGATGATTTACGGCGCTTATAATTTTTTCCATACGCCTCGTACAAGAATTTCAAGATAAAACCGAAAAGCTATATAAAAATATTTGCCTTATCAGAAAAATGTACAAAGGCAACGGTAAAAGTAGATTATAACCTAGTAGCTTACCTTACAATAGGCAAATAACCACTTCATTGTTATGTTCGCCGCCTCTTTAAGTATCTTTTACAGCTTATATAATTAATTTCGGAACATGAGCTAAACTTATATACAATCTAAGGAACGGCAAATAAGACATATTAAAGCCGATAATCCTATGAAATTTAAGAAATACCATTTACTAGAAACAATTTTACATATTATGAAACAGCTTTATGACTTAATTAAGATTAATACATACTAATAAAACACCCAGCAAAAGTATTATAAGGAGTAGCTCAGAATAGCCAAATAAACATTCGACCTATACTTATTAGTATTAATTGCCCTTTTGAAAGGCTTTACACTAACGTGTATGTAGACTGATAACATTTTAACTCTATTGAATGAGTCGTTTTTCTAAATGGAAAAGAGGAAGTTTTTAGAGGTCCGCCTAAAGGTAAAGCCTAAAATGTACCAAACGGAAGACTATATAATCGACTATGATGGCGCGATAATAACTTTCCGAAACATTATTTTAATCCTTGCGTAAAATTGGCAATAAAATAAAGTTGACCTTATCGTTTTAAATAATTCAAAACGGGCTGACAAATACAAATACCAACCCATATGTAGCGCTTGAGTTGCTTTAGTAACAAAACTGAAAGCGGAGTTTAATCTCTCGATCGTCACTTAATACCAAACTATCATTTCGAACAATGTATATAAGGAGCTTAACAAATGCCTTAAGAGGAAAATAGACAATGAGAAACGCAGTTAGCAATTTATACCGTTTAATATATTTAATATAAAGCTATTTATTTCTACTAACATTCATTTAGCTGATAGCACCAACTATAACTCGCTGATAGGGTTCGTTCTTATTTTCGATAAGAAATGCAAGTACGAAACAGATTTTTCATTGGTAAAAATATTATTGATTAAAATTCGACCAAGTTTGAACGGGTTATGAAAAACGTTTGATTTTAAAAATAGATATCATAATGAATTGATTCGACTCGGAAATCACTTTAACGATAACAGTCCGAATAAATATTTTAACCCTTGTTTTAAAACCCTTCTCTTTCGTTGTATATACTAACTGCTTTTGGCTTTACGAATACCTGGTTAAACTTAGTACCACGAACGAGAAACGCTTGAGAATGGATATTATAGCCTTACGCGAATCATATAAGCTTCGAAAAATTAAGAAACACTATCAATCGATATAAAGTCAAACACTATAGAAATAATAACTAAGTGCAACTAGAACGAGGCATTGGAAACATCTATATTAAAGAGTACTCTCTTTGTTCATGTTTTTCAAAAGGTTTTATGGCCCCCCTTAAGATAAACATTCTCCTCTTTATATTTTACCTATTGTTCCATACTATTATACTGCATTTATTTGCAAGCGGTTCGAAATCCGCCGTTCATTCCACTTATCACATATAAGCATAGTATATTTTTTTTATTCACACCGCTCTTACGAATTTTACTTTATTTAGATTTACTATTCACACCGCTTTTACCATATTATTACGCTCTGTTTTTCGTATTTCAACCCTACTAAAATGAATTTTATTCATTATATTCTATATTTTTTACTTACGTTACATTTTCATTTTAAAAAACATTTGAATTACTATATATCGTACTGCACTATGGCAGGACACGCCGAGCCGGTAAAAAAAATCAATTTTTCTGTGATGAAGGGAGAGGAAAAAGGTAATGTCGTCGCGTTCCTTTCATTCTCTTCGACGTCTTCCTCCTTTATGCTAGCGCTATCGCTATTACCGCTATCAACGTTTCTATCGACGTCACCAAAAGGGTGGCTATACACGTTAGGCCGTATGCTCTTAGGTAAAGACACGAAAACGTCTTTACCCTTTTTAAAACGACGCGAAATAACGTCGTCGAACTCGCCTTCGCAGTACATACGTAGGCCTCGCTTCCAGGCGGCAATAACGATTACTAACTCCTTAGTCCGTTGATTAACGCCTACTTCTAATTAACATCGACTTATTTTGCTTTTTTACGACTATATTAGCTTATAAAGGCTCTTTGATCGATGTATTAATAAGGGTAAAGAAAAAAATTCGTAATGAAAAATACGGTTTTGAAATAAATTTACCATGAAGCCGGTGGATACGTAATACTGCTTCAGCCTACCACTTTAAGATTACCGGAATAAAGGCATATTCGTTACTAATTATTTAGTAACGGTAATAACGAGCTAACCGACCCTTGTTTTAACGTTAAGCGCCAGTAAACTTTCCCATGGACGCGGATGCGATATATATTATATAGGATATATTTGTTAGTGGCCCGGGATTGTAGACACGAATACGTCACTTTAACGCCTTACGCGGCTAAAAGACTTGCGACCTAGTTTAGTGATAGGTAGCTCAGCACAGCGAAACAGTTCGCTTCAACCGCCTCGTTTATAATAATATCATTATAACAAGGCGCATAAAGATTTTTGGGTAATACAAATTACGCTATAACTTTATCAAATTATGTTTATAGCGAAAGGGAAGGCTCTACGCGAATAATAGGGCTTTATCCATAAGAAAAGGATAAGGTTTATCACCTTAAAAGCTTTCCGTTCATTTCTCTAATGGTTAGGGGGAGGGGGGGAAAAATCGAAAAAATGAAAAAGAAGAACAGCTTCGGCAGCGGCGGCGGCGGGTGGCGAGGCGAAAAGGGCGACGGGGATTAAGGACATAGTACCTGAGGAGGTCAGGCTGGTAGTAACGGCGGCGACGCCGCTAGCGGCAGCGGCGACGGCTTTTACGCGCTTGCACTTACACGCCAAACGACGCTTAAAAGTTCAGTTCTTGCGCGGTATCTGTATCTCGGTAAGGTTAGTATATAAGAATTAATTAAGTAACTTACTCATCGAAGCAGTTTAAAATAGGTAATTAAAACAGTAAAGTAAATTTGTGTACACCAATTAACGGGTAATCACTTATAGTTACTACATATACACGCCGTTATAGAGTTGAAAAAAGTGGGTTTCCCAAACTTATAACGATCCATCTTTTTATACTAACGCCAAAATACATAACAACGCAATTACCACTACGCAAATACATCTTTATAACACTTACATAATTACAATACTGCAAAAACATCGATTATCAGCCATATCGCTACCTATTAACTGAACCAGTTAGGTCTATACTATAATTACTATCGCGGTTAAAACTTACTAGTTCGAACCTTTATAATTTCTACCGCAACTACTCCATTGTTATAGTCCGACCTATAGTTGTTAGCCAAGTAGGTGCCAGTTAGAGTTTACTATTGAGGTATAGACGAGAGACTAGAAGAGGTTACATTGGTCTTTTGTGCTGGACTTATGGGTATGGTCAATGCACAGCTCATTATATGCCTTTGTACATATTATATGCGAATAGTACCCGGACCGGGCCCAGGCCGGGTACTATATATTCCGTTACTTATATAGTTATGTAACCTTTAAACTTAATAGCTAATAGCCTGTGTTTCTAATATGCAATTATTTTTATCAAATGTTATCAAGGACCTGGTATCCTGCCGGCTCATCGTAACGCGCGGGCCGTATAATACGCCCCTATAACACGCCGTATAATGAATCAATTTTGCTGATTTCGGTCCGCCTATACCTATAAATACGGCCTTTACATATTTTATGAAACCTCCTTTCACTGTCTCTCCACGTTATTAATCCCCCCTTATACGACCTATATTCATCGCATCTTTTATATTAATCTTATCTGTAACTATCATTTTTCGCTTCCTATTACAACCCTTATTTACCTATTATCATTTCGTATCTTATTAGCTTTTTTCATTCATATAGATAACATTTACAGTGGTGTCAACCTACGCCATATTAATATTGAAGCCTGTTATTTTGATAATTGGACTTTTCGTAAGGTATATCGACGCTTTATACAAAAATACCCTGCGGATAACTGTATTTTACAGTCTCTTCACATTATAGATAACCTTTTTATATTTCGCGACAGTGAAAACGCAAGTAAGGTTTTTTTTATTATACGTTAAAGATACTTATATATTTTATATCGAACGTATTTTTGATTTTGAAGTACCTCTTATCTGTTTTGTAATTTACTCTACCCAAAGATGTTGCGAATACCGAAAGATATATAATATAGTGAGTTTAAGAAATTCATTCTATAGGAATCTCGACCCTAAATTAAACCCTTTTTATAGTATGTTTAGAAGATAAATTTGTTCGAAAATTCGCCTAGCTTACGTGTATTATTATGGAAATTCGTCGTTTTCTTCGAAAACAGTAACCATATTTCATCCCACGACCGTAAACATTATTGAAATATCACGGGTTATAAGCCGGTCATTACTTCTATATTAATTGAATTAGTTAATTAGTTTACCCGGCTTTGCTATATTATACAACTCTATGGCGTTTTTGTCGTTTCGGCAATATAAGCTATTAAACCTTTAGCTATACTTTTTCGTGGTCTTTTCCTTCCGAGGCCGTTATCTTCTAAAATTCTCCTATTACTTTCAACCGTTTTATTTATTTACCACGACGGAACTATTTTAATTGACCGTATATTAGCACGAAGTGGTTTTATTCCGGTTTTAATCAATCCCATAATAATTCGTTTTAATAGGTTTAACCCGAGTAATTGAAGAAACAAAGTAAGCTATATGTTTTATAGCTAATATAAGCTAATACCTATAAAACGTAACAAATGAAATCCAAGGATTTATCATAAAAGCCTTTATTTGATCCTATTATCTTTATTAACCTTAATTAATGATGGGTTAACCTAATTGATTATAAATAAGCTAATAACTATACCCTTGTCGACTGTATTGTTCGGTTATAAACTAATGTGTTACAATCCTTTATATCCTATCTTAAGGGCCGCTTTTCCCGCTCCGCCCCACGTTATCTGCTGTCGTCGGCTTTACCTAATATTTCCCTTACTTAAAGTTACCCGTTATGATCGGCTTTACCTAATGTCAGCCCTGATATTTATTAGTCTTTATTGTTAGCGTTACCTAATACCGGCCCCGTTTTACGCATTTCGCTTTTACCAGCCTTTTTTTAGTATTCGAAGCTAGTGGTAATCAGGTTTTTAACGTTAACGACTCTATTATTCGGAGGATTCGGATAACGATAATAATAGTTAATAAATAGAATTTGGTATTTGGTAGTGAAAGCCGTGTCACGGTTGTATATTTATCCGAGAAATCCAAGTAATATATACATAGATTTACGTATAGTATTATATTATAATGGAAAATTTTCCCTTTTTTATTAATATTATATTTTTACCGAGATGGAAACTAATCATTTCAAGTATGTTACTTAGGACTTATTCAACGTTAATGTTGAAATATCAGGTTATTGTAAAACCATCCATTCCTTTATTCTATTTCAAATTTGTTGAAGGTCACCATATAATAATAGTTTTCCAATAACTTTTACCTTGATTCATTATAACCCTGTAATTTTTTTAATATATTACCAAAGTCGCCCCGCATTTTTCCATAACGAAAATATCATAAGCTTTGAATTTTCTCAATATATCTCCCCTTGTATTGTTCGTAACAAAGATTAATCTAGAGCAAATATCGAATATGATTTATGAGGAGATGGGGCTCATAACCATACATTTATTCAACTAACAAAAGATGCAATATATTTTTGAAAAAAATGTAAAATAGTATTTAACGGGTCTCAATCGTCGCCAATCAGGTATTCATTATATAATGAATCGAGCTTTTTATTCGAGCTGTATGTTTTGATATTACGTAATATCAGTTCATCATAATTGTTTACCTTACACCGCACCACCGGGCATCGTCAACAACTCGCTGTTATCCAATGATGTCCTAAATATATATTCTCGTTGCCTAAGCTAGCTTTATATCCTCGCGTAAATTTGTTAAAAACGCTTTCCAAATTAGTCGATAACATTATATTTTCGTTCATCTTATCGATGGGTGATATTTCGTATTTCTTCATAAATATATTTATAATAAACAAGATCATCGTCAAATTTCGGTTATTTAATATAAATTAATACGCGGGAAAATATAATATGCATTTATATTACGAATAGGCGACGATAATTTGTGAATACGTTGAAACCTCATAATTTTTATTTGGTATCGCCGTTTGTTCATACATGGTTTGTTGTTGACCAAAATAATTTAACGTTTACAAAAAAACATAAAGTTGTTTCAAACACGTTTACTCAATCCAAATCGTGATCATGAATAATAACAGCCGGAAATTTATAAAATCGCCACTATATATTCCTAAAACGCTCCGTATACGCTTCGATGGTTATAAATTACTTAACCTCGAATTGGATTTACTCGGATAATTAATCCTTTCAAATTCGTAATTACCGAAGGCCGTAATAGGTTCTTGGTAAGTTAACTATTAAGTCGACGGAAATATAGGACTAATAACGATCTGTGATAAAGAGGGGTTAAAGGAAGCCTTATTATAAGGTACTACATGACTTTATGTTGTTATATCAAGTACATATTCCATATAAACGTTGAATATTTACGATTATCCCCTTTTTATAGTAATTCTGTTAAAGGATTCGAAATGAATTTTTTTTACCCGGATAATATAGAATAAACGATTCATAGGTTTATTATAATATATTCGTCGTTAATTTTTTATAATTCGATAGCTATAGTCGGTTATGGTAACGTAACTTACATTTCGGGTCTATATTACAACCCGTAATTTGTACTTAGTATTTTACCTTAGCCGGGATATATTTGACGCCTTCGGTAACCGTTTAACGGTAACGAAGTTAACGGGTTAAATATAGGTCGAGCTCGAAATAGTATTACAACCTCGAAGCTCCGGTAATTTCCAGCGTTATTATAGTAAACAACGCGGGCGCGAACTGGACCCGAAGCGATCTAGTTATCGTCGATGTCTCGAAATCCTCAAACTGTCACTCGAAGTATTTATTATGGCGATTAAATTATCAAGTTTCTGTTTGAACAACCTTATTCATATTTTTCGCAGTAATATACGTTTTTTGAATATATAAATTTAATAGTACTATATCGGATATTGAAATGGAATTTGGGTAAAAATTTTACATGCAGCGTTTCATAATTTCGTGTTTATTCTACAATTGAGGGTTAATACATTCGGGTGGGCGTTTCAGGTCGTAAGCCGGCAACACAAGTAGTATTCTCAAAACGAAAACAATTCTACCCAACGAATTTAACTTTACTGTGGATATTAATATATATCCCTATAGTTAGTATTTGTAGGTCAAGAACCAGTGCAATAAACTGCAAGGTGCACTTCTGTAGATTGCACGATAACGTATCACGCTGCATAGTGCATGCATGACACGTCCCGAAAGTAAAATTAGCCGAGCGTATGACACAGTGCTACTACCCGGATATGAGGTTTATAACCTTTCATCCGTGGCGTGCACTCTCTGAATACTTTTTTACCTTTCTAATATCTATCTTCACTCCTATAATATACCAATCTTTACAATTAATCTTCTATTTTTTCACGTTTACTTAAATAATTAAAGACATTAGCGATACTAAGTAATAGCCAACTCGGTGGACTATAAGCAGCCTAAGAAAGAAAAGATAAACACAAGTTAAATACCTAAAATGGTATGTTATAGCGGTCCCAAATATTTGTACTTTAATATCAATTTTTTTTTATAATAACTACACGGGATACGTATAAAGACTATGAAAGCAGGGTAACTTTAAGAAAAAAAACTTTTGTGTGATATTATTAACCATTATTTGGTGCCCTATTCACTAAAAACCACTTTACACTATTATTTACCATTTTTTTTATCGTTTTAACGTACCTGGACACCTTTTAGAAAACATCATATTACGCATTAGGCCACATAAGTTAAAACCCACTAAGTTTTGTAACACTTCGTTAAGACCTGTCCGATATAAACGCAAAATCCAACCCGTTTACGAAATCCAAAAGCGGTTACAGACGTATTATCCACACCGCTTACAAAACCCAAAAGCGGTAATGTGCGCAATACCCAAACCGTTAGCAACCAAAAAAAGCGGCTACAATACAATTTCCGAACCCCTTAACAACTGCGACCTAAGCTTTATATAATGAATTACATATACACACTTCCTTACGTTATCCTCCCCCCCCCTTTTTTTTACATTACCTCGTTTGCATCCCCTTACTAGCCTTATACCACTTTTTTTTTAATTGATTACTCACGACGTCTGAGTTTAATAGCCGCTTGGTTAGTGTAACGTTAGTAAATCGTTAAGCAAAAATAATTTGTGACGACCAAACTACCTGTGGTTATATCCTATTTAAGCATTATTTGAATTTTCGGCATGCTAGTAAGTGTGAAAACCTTTCTTAAAACGGTTTGAAACGTAAATTCGTGTTCATTTACGTATTTTTACGTTTTTAATTCAGTTACTTGAAGTTCAACCCGTAAAATAATGTAACATGAACAAACGTAAACTTTACCTACGGCATGTAAAATAATATCCTCACCGCTTCAAAGCCCCTAGTATATGTATAAAGTAATACTTATACTGATTTAAGATATCATACTACATTTTTATAGCTATAGACCCAATAATAATAACTCCGAAAAGGCTAACGGTTACTTCAATCTCTTAGTCTACGATATGGAAATTACAAAGCCTATAATATACGAAATAAACCTGTGACTTTAAGATAACACCATCGATATACTAACTGAGGAATGGGACCTATATACGGCTAATATATAAGTTTTAGCTGTAATAATTCGCTACTGTAAGGAGAAAATCTAAGGACCTAAGATGCTAGATGATTTCCAAAAAAGAATTTCGAATTAAACGATGGGCAAATGGCAAACAATGTACTCCTACATTGCCAAAGCCTTAAATATTTAACTACTAAGTAGAGGCATTATTATCCTCAGATGCAGAACGTCCGCCTAATAGAAGCTCTATTTTAAATAATACGACGTACTGATTTGTCAAATAAAAAAGATGAAGATATGTATTAAGCCGATTTTGTAAAAGAATATTACGTAACGGAATATAAAAAACAGGTCGCAAAAGATATACGACCGAAATGAAAAAATGTAAATAATACACGAATATAAGGTGGGGGAAGCACTAATACTATATCTACGCCCCTTGTTAGGAATATAAAGCTCGAAAAAAAAAAAAGAACAACTACAATTATCATCCACCACGCGGGTGTAATACACCCTTATACTGGTACATACTGTAAAAGAAAAGAAAACACGAAACCATTCATTCAATATAGTTAACACCCCTTTCGGTTGTAATGAAAGCGGTCTATATACTTAAAACAGCCCGTTCTAAGAAACAATAAGCGGCGTAAAACACTAATACGTACCTTAAGAACTAATTCCCGCTAGCTACGACCCCTACCGTAACCTTACACTATATAGCTTTTCCACTTATAAGAAAGATTTTACAAAGTTTACTAACTTCGCTAGACTTTAAAATTAGAATGAAAACTATAGAGGCGAACTACACAACGTACTCGATAACAAAATAAGTGTAATATGAAACACGTGTGAAAGGATAAATATTAAAGCGTTCCAATTTTAATTTTTTATACCCAGTATATTATCTACATAAGCCAAGAAATAGTGAATACACTACTTGACATAATTGGACACATTTGCGGAATATTATAACCAATTGAAATTATGTTTCTACACAAAAATCAATTACAAACTTTACGATAGGAACTAAACTTATATAGCCTGGGAATCTGTGAAAAAATCGCGTAAAAACGTTAATAAAAACCCATAAGAAAGACTTACTACACTTTTAGCAAGTCTCCGAAATTGCCTGGTAATCTTTAAACCTGAATACAAAAGTAACAAACTGTTTATCCAAGTAGTAACAAAAGCATGCCGCGGAAACCCAGATTTGGACCTTACACTATTTAAGCCTGAAAAGGATTTAAAAGCTTTTTATACGTGTTTGAAGTCATCGTTTGAAACCTTTATACACCAATAGGCGAGCCTCGAGGCAGCATTTATAGCCGATAAGACTAATGGCGAATGCTAGATCACTAAGGTAAACCTCGCCAAAACCATTCACTACGTCTTGAATCAAAGAACCAAGGTATGCCTAAGGCAAATTAAGCGCCTTAAGTACGGCTATGAGGGAGAAAAACATCAGGGAGGGAGCCTTGGTAATAGAGGGCGAGGGCGATTAAAAGGCTAAGGAAGAAACATACTGCAGCTATAACAACACCTACAAAAGAGCATACGTCCTCCGGGTTTATAAAAGCATTATATCGTATATGATGAAATCGGCTGATGATTTACGTACCACCTAGTAAACGAATGAATTCAGGGTCAACGATAGCTTGAGGTCGATTGCTTATTTGAAGACCAGATGAAAGCCAATTTTATAATATACGTAGCAGAATATGAAGGCATCAAAAATAAGCTTAACACCTATCCCTACGAATACACTTTTGGAGAAAAAGACTTTAAAGGTTATAATAATTACCTGATAGCCTAGGATAATGAAACCGCCTGACGTATTTTCACAGGCCTACAGGACGCCTCCTTCCCATAAAGTAGAGGCTTGGATTGCGAAGACGACGTATTAGATGCCTATATAACGTCGTAATTTACACTTTCGAATAGGTACGGTAACTGATTTCAGGGTATTATGTCTAATACTAACGCGACTGATATCTCAACGGCCGGAAAACGATAATTCAACGCGTTTATTGCGAAATTCCCGGAATTTTTGCTTAACCAAATGGAAGAATATCGAAAGATTTTATTCGTTAAAAGAAAAGCGTCATCACTTAGGACGGTAGTTGTAAATAGTCGATTTGAATCGTTCAAATTTTACGTAATATAATTTAAAACGGTATTCCAGATTTTATTATCTAATAAAAATGAAGTCGGAACTAAGGTCTAGAATATTACTAATTAACTTATTCGCGTTTCGAATAGTATATCCATACGTCTCCAACTTAAGTAAGGTTGCTTGTAGTTTTTCCCTGAAATATGTACGATTAAAGTGGTTTTCCTAACATAGTCAAAATTACGGACATTATACCGCCGATTCGGATACTTAATTATTAATCGCTTTTTACAGCTGTTTTACGCTGCAGGTTAAACGAATATAGAAAAGGAAGCGCTTAAGGCTATCTCAAAGTTTTACCATAAGTTATAACCTGACTTACAAACCTTATAGCGGTTTGAACCCTGCCCTTGAAACGATGTAAACTTTAATTACAAGGTAATTATCGATAATATATACCTAAATGGCTAGCTGATACTATATGCGTAATCAATGCTATAACGGTGTTTCAAACTGCTAAGTTTATTCAAAGTGCTTCCACTATAGATTTTTGGAAAGCTTTGGTTAATTACTGGTTGAACGTTTACTTAAGGCCTCCACACTAGAATAACTACGATACCGGCATAGCTTGCGACTCTATTAAATAGTTTATTAAATCTAGGATCACTGGCAAAGAGTATAAACAAATACCTGTGAAAGCACTATAAGGTATTGGAAAGTGTGAACGGTATTATAAACCGCTGAAGGGCCCCAGTTCTAAGTAATATATTATAAAAATAGTGGTTAACGCCATTAACAACACTTTCGACTAGAATAGACCAATCTTAACGCTGTTTATATTTAATACTTACCTGAGGATCTATATATACTTTATAATATCGGTAACTACATTATAAAGGTCAAATGCTATAACGAAAGTTATGGTACCATTAAGTTTTTTGCGGGTTGAAACGATGTTTTAAAAGCGTTAGTCACGAGGAACAACCCACGTAGAACTATCGCTCTAAACTTACTATTATAGTCTAAGGTCCTATTTTGGAAAACTAAAGACGGACAGACTAGCGTTTAAAGGATTAATGGATTGAAAAGCGATAATATACTTGTTAGTTTACCAAATAGAATAAGTTCGTTTCTCTAGACAATGGTACGGGAGTATAAAAGATAAAAATTGGAAAAGAGCAGCCTCAAGATGTAATCCGACTGTATTAACGACGAAACCACTTTATGAAGACAAATCCAAACCTCCTTTAGTTTTATATACCCCTTGAATCGTACTTCTGACCTATTACCACTTTACTAAAGCCGACCATTTATACTAATACTATTAGTACCTCATCACCGGAGCCGCCTCCTTGGATCTCAAACCAAAAAACGTTTTAGAAACTTTATAACATACTCCTTTATTACTTAAAAGGAGATGGCAAACAGTAAGCTTCGTTTAAAACTTCGTCGCGAAGGTATTATTACCGTCCTAGGCTCCCTATTCGAATAATCCACTTAGACAGAAATCTTTGCCTTAGTCAACTACAGCATTTTTCGCTTGAAACGATTTAACTCAATGATCTACGGCACCTATAGGATTTTTTTCACATGCTTCGTATACGATATTGAGAATGAAATGGGATAACTATACTAAAAAAAACGTCTAATTGTAATGTGGTATAATAACGACGGTAAAAAAGATATGTTAATTTAGTTTCCCACTTTATAAAAGATAATCCACCATTTTATTCTTAAGTTTACAATTTTTCATAATGCATTTTATATCTTATATATCCATCCATATAACATTATGTAGGTTTATATACAATTCAATACGCGGTTTTAACGACGTTTTTACGCCGATATGCCTACGAATCTTAAGAAATATCACCTACTAGAAACTACTTTACGTATCATAAAACTGTTTTACGGCTTAGTAAAAGCTGGTGTGTACTAGTATATAACTTATTAAATACATTATAAAGAACGGCTCGAAATAGTTAGGTCGACCTGTAAACCATAATTATTAGTTTTGACAGCCTATTTGAACGGCTTTATATTAACGGATCAATCGACGGACAACACGTTAACTCTATATAATGCGTCGTTTTTTTTTTTTGAAAAAGAAAAAAAAGTTTTGAAGGCGGTTAAAAAACAAAACACAAAACTTACATAACCGAAAACCATATGATCAATATTAATAACGTAATGAACACTCTCCTGAAAAACATTTTAGGACTTTTGTAAAAGGGGTAATTATATAAAGCTACCCTTAACGTGCTGAATAAAGTAAGGCGGGCTAACTAATATAGGTATTGACGCGTATATGGCGCTTACATTACTTTAGTAGCATAATCGAAAGCGGCATTTGACTTTTCGCTCGCTGCGCAATGCCAAAACGACCCGTTGAACGATTTATATAAGGCGTTTAACATGTGCCTTACGTGGTAAATATTCATTCCAAAAAGCGGTTTATAATGTATCCCGCTAAATATACGTATTACCAAGCTATTTGTCATTACTTATGGCTTTCTCGCTGACAATAACGATTATAACTAGTAAATAAGGTTCGTGCTGGTTTTCGGCAACAACCACCGGTCTGAAACGGATTTCCATTTCATGGAAATAATATTTATTAGAGCTTGACCAAATGTAAACGATTTACAAAAAGCTTCCTAAACTCTAAAATTTATGGCATGATTACAGTTTACGAGTCAAGAATTACCATAAGGATATCGGTTTGAATAACTATTTCCAACCTTAATTTTTAAACCCATCCCGTTCATTGTATGGATCAACTATTTTTCGCTTGATCACTGTTTGATTAAACTTGACATTATGAACCAAAAATGATAAAAAATAGACATTATATCCTTACGAAAACTATAAAAGTGTCTAGAAATTAACGAAACGAGTTGAATCGATAAAAAAAATTCAATTTAACGGATATGATAATCTAAAACACCTCGAATAGAGTATTGAAAGCGTTTATATCGACCAGAATACTGTTTATTAGCGTTACTAGGAAGATTTTACAACTCTAGTAAAACTCATATTCTACGTTTTACTTTTACGTTTTATCCTACACTATTGAACCGCTTTTAAGGATTGAAAGCGGTTCGAAACCTAGTATCTACGTTGCTCCCTATCTCATATCACGATATTCAACTTATATCTATACCGTTTTTACGATTTTCTCTTTTATTTTGGTTTGTCATTTCGCACCATTTATGATATATCATTACTTTTTATTTTATACACTTCGGCTTTACTAATTTTTAACTTTTTACCTATTATATACCTTATTAATATTATGATTATTTTATACCAAGAAATTTTTTACTATATAGTATACTATACTAAAGTCGGACACACCGGCCCAACGGGAAAAAACTGCTATTTATTGCTAAAGGGAGAGGGAAAGGGCGACGACATCGCGTCCCTACTTTTCTCATCCTCGCCGCCCTCTTCCTTCGTATTAGTACCACCGTTATTACCGCTATAGACGTCTTTATCGGCGCCACTAAAGAGGTGGTCTTAGGCTTTAGGCCATTTACCTTAGTTAAAAGCGCATGGTAGTCTTTACTATTTTCATAGCGACGTGAAATAACGTCGTTGAACTCGCCTGCATAGTATATAATCAGGCTCTGTTTCCAAGAGGTAATAACGGTTACTGACTCTTTAATATGACAATTAATGCCTGCTAATAATTAGTATCGGCTCCTTTTAGTTATTTACGAAAGTAATTGTTTTTGGGGGCGCCTTAAACCATATTTTAATAGGAGTAGAGAAATTGTGTTTCCGATTAAAAATAAAGATTGGGGTTTACTATAGAGCTAGCATTTAGGTAATACGGCCTCGGCCTACAGCCATAGGACTACCGGAATAAGCGCGTATCCGCTACCAATCCGTTCATAGCGGTGTTAACAGGCTGAATAACCCACTTTTTAATAGCAATCTCTAATAAACTTGCCTACAGTTACAGACTCGACACACGACACGTAAGGCGTATCTATTAGCGGCCCGGGGCTACGACTTAGTGTACTCCGTTTTAACGCCTTACGTGTTAGAGAGGCTTCGCGACTCATCCTAGCGATATGTAGCTCGAAGCACCGAAAGATATCCGCCTCGACCTCCTCGTTTATAGGAATATTAAAAAAGAAATACTGGTGGATTTAGTAATACGAACCGCGTCGCAAATTTTCCAGACTACGCTTATAGCGTAAGGGGGTCTCCGCGGGTTAAAGGATTTTTCACCGTGGAGAGAAGGTAAGGTTTATAACCTTAAAAACTCACCACTCCTCTCCCCTTAGGTGTTGGGAAAAGGGGGAGAGGAAGAAAGGAAAGGAAAGGAGGTGGTGGCTTAAGCGGCGGTGGCGGCGGCGAGTGGTGAGGTGGAGATCGAGGTAGGGATCGACGAAATAATATTAGAAAAAAGAGGGCTGTAAGTGGTGGTGATAGCGGTAGCTATGGTGACAGCAGCGGCGGAGAGCTTACGTTCGAGCGTTAAACGGCGCCAAAAGGTCTAATTTTTTCGCGGCATTTATTTAAAGTCACGGTTAATATATAGTAATTAGTAAAGTAATCTACCCATCGTAATGGTTCAAAATATTTAATTAAAACAGTAGATCAAGTTTTAGTAAATATAGACTTACGATAGCTTTAACTACACGCTGTGAAAAGGGAAAGAAAAGAAATTTTACTTGAACAAAAAACGATATATATTTTTAGACTAGCCTTAAAATATATACCAGTGTAGTTTCCTATCCAGCACCTATAAATTTCCTGCTACAAAATCACACGCTTGTAGGAAATAATAAAGGATATTATTAACAATTATGTCGCTGTTGATTGGCTACATTAACCAGGCACATAATAAAATTAATACCGCGGCTAAAGACCAATAATTCAAACCTTTAATATTTAAACCGCGACTACAATATTATTACAGAACTACGGATACGGACTTTATCACAATTACACTATAACTACGCAACTATAGATATGGATTATATTATAACTACACTATTCCTACTAAGCGACAGATACAGACTACATTACAACTATACTTACACTATCAAACTATAGATATGGAACGTAGAAAAAGAGACAAATAAAAGATTGTTTGTATGAATATTTTCATATATCCCTATAATTAGTATACGAAGGTTAAGTAGCAGTGTGCCAAACTGTAAGGTACACTCCTGCAGAGTGCACGATAACGTGTTACGCTGTAAAATGGATGCATGGTATGTCCCAGAAGGGAGATTAGCAGAGCGCATGGCAGAGGGCTACTGCCTGGATAAGAGGTCTATAACCTCTTATCCGTGGCATGCACTCTCTGAATACTTCATCTCCCTTTTGATATATATCTTTTACCCCTAAGATACTAATTTTCTGATTAATCTTCTACTACGTTAACGTCAAAAAAACCTTAGCAACTCAAACGTAACGAGGAAAAAAATACTCTGATCCTATATAATCCGTTAAAATCGTAACTGAGGTGCGACTGTTATACAATTTCAATGATCACGCTTTTAAGCAGGACACTACCTCGAAAAGCTACGTATTGTAAATGGTGTAATTATAATTTTCGTTTGTTTATCGTACGAAATAATATACTGGTGGCTTTAAAATATTATCCTCGTTTCTTTAAAACAAACACCCGTTTAACTTTGTCTTTTAGAAATCTTTTTTTACTACCGTTAATCGATCTGAATCTAAATGAATCAAAATAAAACCTGTAAAAATATGGTTTCAAGGTTCAAAATATTGATCTCTCCCAATTTATTCATACCAAACAATTTTCTACCTCGTAAATCAAGCGAAATATTCGGTTAAATCAGACAAATTACTAAAAAAATCTCAATAAAGATAAGTGGGATCTAAAACCTTTGGATTTTCAAAATGAAATATAAGGACTTTTTTTCTCGTATTAACCGGACTCTTTCGGGGTCAGCCCGGATACCTACCTCAACTATTACAATAAAGCCAAGGTATTCTACCTCATTAATTACGAACTTACACCTTTTTAGGGCCATATTTCACCCGGTATCGCGAATGCATCCTAAAACTACGCGAAATTTCGCTATATAATGAAATTTAGTATCGGAAAAGAGTATCAGAATGTTATTGAGGTAGGTTGTAACAAAATCCTTCAAAATATCTCTCATTATATAAATAATGTACCTTTGAAACGCCATTAATATTTTCGTCAACCAAAAGGGAGTAATTAGCTATTTAAATACCCCGAAACGTATATCAAAAGCCGTTAACTTTTACTATTCGGATATAACCCAGATACGGTAAATAGCTATTGAAGTATTTAATTCTATAAGTCACGTGGACTTCGATAATCCGCGTACGATTTCTTCAATTCAAAATTGAGGAAAACGATTCTACTCAGTGATTTTATTTAAATCCCGTAAGTCAATATAAAACCACTATCTCCTCCCTAATTTCAAAATTAGTAGTACCGGTGTTATGATAGATGAGGAACTCCCGCACACCTAATGTTTATTTATTAACTCAGTAATTTAACGTTTCAAATATAAAAAGTAATTACGTTGTATTGAATATGACGATCCCTAAAATCTTTTTGTGGAAGAACTATTGTCATTCGATTCAATATATGTATAGTAATCGATCATTCCAATATATTGGAGTAGGATTAATAGGTTTTTTCCATCAAATATATTGTGAAACCTTGGAAATTCGGGTAAAAAGAGTCCTTTTCCTCCATTACGTTAATTCATGTCATCGATTGTTAAATCCGCGTTATTTTACGAATATTGATGATAAAACCTACTTACGACCAAATTCACTATAAATTATATCGGTTGAAATTGGATTACTATATTAATAAAAACCGATTTGATAATGCCTTTTATAACCCTTGACTTATGGCGTGTAATTCCTATATAGATAACTAATCTTACTTCATTATGAATTACGAAACAATTGCCGTCATCATTTAATATCACTTGTTAATTTCGCATTTAAGGTATTCCAAAAAAAAATATCCCGCCTCATTTCAGGAATAAAATATATTAATATCAGGCTTGATTTTTTATTTATGTTAACAGAAAATATAGCTATTTGTATATTACGTGTATTCCATCGTAACCCTAATATGATATTTATATTTCGAAGATATAATAACCGAATTTATTCAACCTTGAACTAATATGTCAAAAACTATATCTATAATATGACAAAAATCATATTTGAAATCAACTTCAACATCTCAAAAGTAAGTAATGTTGGAAAGTATAGGAACAATGAATAAATTCCCCGTTATACGTATTTTAATTAAATCAAATTCTTTTGTAATCGATTTTGTAATTAAGTCATAACGAATAAATAACTCCTAAACGAAATTATGTTTGGGAGTTAGTTTTTACTGTCGCCATTATTAGGAAAGATTTTTCAACCTTTTCGACTTAGTTGTATATACCTACGTCAAAGGGAAAGTCAGGCGGAGTTTGTAACCATGTTCATAATAATCCATAAATTTTTAACGTAAGCAACGACTCATAATTTATTTTACCCGGCGTTTCTTCACCGTTATTTACGTCGCCTTATGTTTTTTTGGTTTTCAACGTTAATCGAAAGGGTTTATTACTGATAGCGATTACCGCAACCCTTTTACGAAAAAAACTCAATCGCATAGGCTCCCGTTATAATTGTATTTTTATTTAGCTGTAACATCTATGCGGGTTCCGATAGTAATTAACTAAAAGCTCATTTGAAAATTTAAGGACTCTAGATTTTTTACAAGTTTGCGGTACTTAGCTAAAGCCGCAACATAGTCGATACGGCTAACGTTTTCCGTAATAAATTTGGTTTAGATGCGTCAGGATTTACGAAAAAGTAGGTAATGATATTTTATAGCCGAAAACAAGTTCAATTCGCCTGCTCAAACTAATAAAATTTAGAATTAAAAAACAAATGGTACTTTTAAGTTTTCATCGCTCAAAAATTAATCCCTCAATTCGACTCAAGCCTTATTCGTTCGATAAGGATTATTAAAGGTAGGCTATAGAAATTCGAGGAATTTCCCTACGTCATATATACTATCGTATCCGCTGGTCTTGTAATATACAGTAATTGTTCATAAGCTTTTATCGTTGCAACGTAGTCGATTCGAATCACTGTGGTTGAAGTAACTGGTGTTGCGTTGATATTGTTGTTTGGGATGTGTAAGTTCTAAGTTTGGCTGACCGCTAGCCGGTCTTCACACTAATTTGTATAGTTAAATACTTTGGCCTATGCCCTTGAAGTGAGCACCTACTGCATTGTACTTGCAGTGCAATCTCACAAACTACAGTCAATTTGCACTACATACAATCAACTTTACTGCAAGTAAAGTTAACTTGACTGCACTGCATTGGACTGCTATTCCAACAGTAGTAACTTATTGTACCGCTAGCGTATAATATCCTTATATGTAAAGGAACATATATCGACCTTTCCCGATTTTTATCTTATCCGCCTTTGGTATAAATTCGATCGTTTAACGCATCGTCGCATATGTGGAGGTAAATTCGTTGAATCGCTGTTAATTATGTTGTTTTCGGTTACCCTTAAACGTTGGAAAACTAGTACGAATAACCGTTAGGTCAGTACTAAGTTATTCAATTTTAGTAACGTTTTATTTAATATTTGATATAGGGTTGAAAACGGAAATCGTTTCATATGCTGTTATATTTATTTTCATAACAAATTCGATATAACTTATAGTACCATGTAAATGAAATACGTTGCCAAAATAGGCCACGAATGGATGGGTGGTGTATTTATAAAGGTGAAAGATTAAGTATTTACCAACCGCATATCCATCCCAATAACTTCACAATGTAATGTAAAATTATTAATGTCTGTTATTAATTCGGCTTTTATAAGTAATATTCCATCTGAAAAATAAATCGAAACCTTTTTTGGTAGGTCTTGCCTAATAGTCCTTTAGATGTTGCAACGTTGTCGAATCGAATCTTAGTCGAAGGAAAAGTAGTATTACATTGGTTAAGTTGTGAATATATTATTCTAGTTTTGACAGACCGCTAGCCAGTCTACACAGTAATTTATATAGCCAATTGCTTGGCCCGTGCCTAGTGTGAAGTGCAGCGTATTGTACTCAACTTGCACTCCATACGGTAAGTTTGCACAAAGTAATACACTCAATTTGAAATTCAGTATAATTAACTTTTGTATAAGTAAAGTTGAATAGCTACGCAACATTTAATACTATTCCAATACTGGCGGCTTCTTAGTTTGTACGCGTACGCTAGTATGACTAACTAATCTTTTCTGGTTACTATTGAATTGCCTCCTCGTCTATTGGCTAAACCCCCATTGGTTACAGTTGTCTTTCATACTAAATTACACCCCATTACATACAAATTATCCTTATTTAACCTCAATTACTCCGTCTCTCGGAGGTCTGAATTCATTAACTCTCACAAAAAGTTTTTCCGCTATAGGTCTTTACAAATCTCGACTTTAGCTGTGCCACTCAAACAGGTCGCCATCGTATCTTTCACTTCCTTAGCATTTTTCCAATTTTCCGGAATGTCTTTAACCGCCGTAATGTAATCTGGGCTTTCCAGGTGGCCTATTAACGTAGCCCTCGATACGTATGGTTAGCCTGTTATTATCCACAAACCTTTCCAGAGCCTTGTTTTATACTGCTTTCATCATGACATCAGAAGGATTTTCTTTGCCATTAATTCATAGGAATTCCTTAATATCCATCCCTTTGTAGACTTTATGAAGTTAACACGGTTCGTGTAATTCTATTATAATATATTTCACGGAAGTCTAGTAAATTAGGTTGCTTATAATACTAAATTTGTCTACCCACCTGTTTTTATTAACGAAAATTATTAGAAAACCGATTTATAAAAACAAGTCGGTATTATTTGCAAAGGACCTGTCTGTAAATATTATCAATTCGGGTCTCGTCAGGTCGATTGGAGCCATATTAATCCCGCGGTCCAGGTTTCGCATCTTCCATTCAAACCTCTAATTTAGCTGGTTAAAGTCTTTATCCGTTGGCATTTATACTGGTGCCTCGATAAATAAGTCATATAATACTTCCGATTAGTATAAGATAACGATAAACCTATACCGGATACGTTGATTAAGGTAATTTTGGGCGCTAGAAATATTAGATTTGTTTATTATATCTAAAATAATACCCTGGCACTTTTGACAAAACCTAAAGCTGATATCAATACTAAATATACGTAGTAACGATCTATTAAATGAAGTTAGCTTCCCTTCTTTAATATTGTTACCGGCTGACAATCCCATAATTTGAAGTCTTGAATCGTTTTCTGTTTGAATACCATAAAAATAGTCTTTTTAACGATAAGGGTATCGTTAATTTACATACCTTCCACATCGAATTCACTTCAAAGACTTTATCGCCAATTGTAATTTCAAATGCAATGATTAATTTAAAAACCAATAAACAACTACTTTAGATAATCCATATAATGGCTTAATATATCGTATTAACTTATTTAAAGGGTAAAGAATACATATTTCCTATGGCAGTTCTCATAATAAGATCCGTTATAAATCCGTTACTAACTATATTTAGTCCTATGTTATATTACGATTATCGAACGTAAACTTAGCTTTAGTTTTAACTAATAAACTTGATATTAAAGCAACTATGAAATGCTGGCTAATTTTTCAAATCGTTTTCGACTACGTAAGGATTTCGTCGTTACCTTTATTGCTGGATCCTTAAGCGATTAGGCGTAACTTTTTTTATAGCCGCCTCATAATGTTATCCTTTACTTCATAAATAATCCTCGACTTAAAAATCGTAATGTTTAGGTCTTAAGGGTTCAAATCGGCCTTCGACATGAATTTTATTACTCTTTAAGTTAGTGAATCATTAATTTCATCCTTTTCGCTTTCTTTAAAAAGTTTTCTGGAGGTTTTAATAATTCCTTACGCTCAGAGTTTCAGTACAAAATCTTGTTTACCTTTTTCTTTCCTATTCGCCTAAGTAGTATTGTAAATACGTTCCGATATATTTTTTTTCGTTTTAAATGTTCTTTTTTTGGGAGGTTCGTCCTCGCCGACGGCGTTTTCAAGGCTTATCGATAACGGATGTAGAAGGTTCGTATTAGCTTGGTTTATTAACTTACAGTCTTTTATCGTTAGTTACCCTAATATTAATCTTAACCTAAGTAATTCAGAAAGATATAAAACCGGTAATTATTTTAATAACTATGTCGGAGTTTACGATACATAATATTTTGTATGGACTCTTTTATTTACCCGGATCCCGCCATATGAGGACTTTACTTTGTAACGGTAAAGCAACCACGTCGATTATTATTAGTTCGTTTCTGGTGTTAAGGGAATTATTAACCTGGCGGCGTGCCGATTTCTTTCCCAGTTCCCTTAAATCTTTATCGTATACCGTAACACGTTTCTAAGTACTTGGCGAAGGCGGAGATTCACTTATTTAGCGTAAGTATACTCCAAAAACCAATAATGTTAGTATTAAGACGTTAGAGATTATGGTATAGCTTAAGCCTTTCACTGCCATTTATAAACGTGCCTCTATATTTGTAAAACTTTCAATTTCTAACGAAGAGAAATTATACGCTCGGTAGAGTAAAACGTCTACTTTTTTAACCTTTCCAATACCTAAGTGGACTTTCATAAGAACCTACAGATACTAGATACCTCTTATTTTAATATATTTTTAAAAATTCGTTGTCGTAAATTTAGTATCGGTATCGTAAACGATGACGTTGGGTAGAGTTAGGTCGTGTCAATCCACAATATTCATAACTTTTCCATCGTATCTTTTGCCGAAAGGTGTTTCAAAAACTTAGCTCCGTACATGAGGTTATGAACTCAACAACATTAAAAACAAGTTGAATATCCAAGTAAAACAAGTTGATAAAGATTTCGCAATGAAAATTCTTATCGGTTTTAAATGTAAATTAAAATCTTTGAAAGGTTTCAATATACGTTTAATCGTGGTATTAAAGATTTTTAATAGACTTTAAGGTAATTCATTTCAGAGTTTTATACCCTCGTCATTTTAGAAATTTTTATAGCCTGTTGAATACTGGATAGATCAAATGGCTGTATAATTAACATACCTGCGGCTCCGTTAAATGTAACAATACCACCTTCAAACTTTAAAGATAAAACCATAAATACCCCTATTTAAAGGCTAGTAAAAGCCTTTGTCAGTTCTTAATTAGTTTTTTTACGTTAATATTGACTTTAACGCTCAGGGTTTTTATATCCTTCAAGCAGAAAATTAAGGGAGTAAGAAACATAAAAATATTAAATGTAATTACTCTTACTACAGTTTGAACTACCGTTATCCCCAGCAACAATACTTGATTACCTAGTCGAAAGCCAACTTTAGACTTGTAAGAATCGTGACAATCGATTTTAATAACTGTATTACTTTCCCTCCATAGTGTTACGTACTACAAATAGCCTCCTATAAAGTCTTATATTGCCCTTTTATCTAGTATAATACCTTTTAACGTGTGATCCACATAGTGATGGCAAAGTTTAAAGGTATATACAGGGTTAAGATCTTAGTTAAGGTAAAGGAAAGGGTTTTTACCAACTAAATGGTATAAAAAAGCGTAGTTAACTAATTACTCAATCGCGTTGGGAGAAATATCTTCGTGTTACTTCATTTTCTTAGGCTAATTATTTCCATTAAGTAGCTCGTTGCCATCAAAGTTTACGATTTGCTTCAAGTAATACCATTCAAAAGTAATAGAGTACTAAATGTAATATATTACTTTTTTATTATTTCTTTTTATAGGGGGATGCTAGGTGAACTAATTGCTAAATTTATCAAAAATCCAATATCTTTTGCTATCATTCCGACGATAATGATTGGAGTTAGTAGGTTTGCCTAAATTTTGGCCTTTTTAGCGCTAACGCGGCTGCTACCTTGAGTTTATAACCGGTAGGCTAAGCATTCTACGTTAAGGGCACCTGTAACCATACTTACGGTCGATGTAATTAACCACTGTAATGTTTTCTTGTTTACATTAGGAAAGTTGCCGGCTTAGGTACACATATCAAACGAGTTTGGTATATGTATTATTAAATTGGTAGGCGAAAAACGTTACTGGCTAAAGAAGCTTTCGCAGGTATTATTTGGATGTTATAGAAGTATTTGAATTCACCAACGCACGTAACTGTTACCCGTATCTACTCGCGAAATATGGCTTCGTTAGCGTAGGATTTTCCCATTGATTCTTAATATAGCATTAACTTATTGATTATTTGGTTAGGTACATTCAATGGTATCCCTCCCCCCTTCTTTTTTAGCTATTATCATTATCTACCTCGTAGGAGCCTAATCCATATATTATTTCATAAATTAGATATCGTACGCGAAGTGGCTCTTTATACCATTATCAACTTCACAGAACGTAGTAGCTTAGGTAATAGAGGTCAGGCAATAGTTCTTTATGTGCTTTGTAAAAATTTCGGGGAATAACAAGTAAAAACATAAAAGGAGAACCTTCATTCACTTGTAAATGTTTAAAAAGGGTAATATTTTGGTGTCAAAAAGGTTATAAGGCTTCCCGTTCTACTTTTCTACGTCGTTTCAAATTTTAGCTAAGTCTGTAAGTAACTTATAATTAATGTTAATCATTTCAACAGGTTTTAGGAGAAGGTTGCGATAGTTATCCTAATCCTAGGTAGTGTTTCATAGCAGTTTATGCCTTAAAGTTTTCGAGACACATTATTAAGGTTAATTGTCAGTCGCCTGGTCTAAGGAGTAAAGTCCTAAAGTAGGACCTATGGTAGGCTCTCGCGTATAGGCAAACCTAAATGGGAAGGTTCTTAAAGAGCCTGTCGATTGAGTTGCTGGGAGGCGATGGGCACTTAATAGTTCTAGAAAGCCTGACGGTCTTACTTAATTAAGTGGTGTTGAGCGCCGACGTCGATACTTCTGGCCGTATTGGCGGCCCTTGTTTTATATGCTCTACCACCGCTAAAAGATTACTCCGCATTGTTACGTAAAGGTGAGAAAGTTAAGAAGTTTCTTATTGCTAGCGTATAAAGATTTTTGACTTAGCTAAGGGTAAAGTGAGAGTCCATTTAAACGTATATATAGGCGTTAAAATCCCCTATAGGTTTCCTCATTTTCCATATAGCTCTTAAGGATTAGGTTCTTAAAGGGGGTCTTTTTATGAAGTCAATTTATGAAAGGTTTCCGCCAGTCCCAATTAAGTCTTTTTAAGGATATAAATGCTACGGCGGGTAACCTCCTTTTTGAGCTTGGCTTTAACAATACGTTGGATCATCTTCCACATACCATGAGTTCAGTAGTTAAAAAACTCGCGAAAATCATAGAAAATGCGGGTGCTGCAGCTGTAGTCGTCACTGAATTCCTTGTTGATGATGTACTAGTTAACGTAATTAGTTAGGTAGGCTGTTATTAAAGTCTCGTTAAAATTCGTGGTTTAGAGTAATTCATCGTAGTAATGAACGACAAATATTCTGATGGCTTTAAATTTTTCTATATATTTTTAACTTAAGGCAATCTTAAGTTTTTGGCTTTTAAAAGGCGTGTAGGATGTGTAAGTTTAGGTACTTGGTAATTTTAGGCGTGGGGAACTTGGTGTTTTGGGGTAAACTCGCGTGGAAACTTATTGACTTGGCGGATTGGTAACTCAGCGTAATGTCGTGCAACGTGGCTTTTTCAGCTCGATTTGGCGATTCTTGGTGTTTTCGCTTAAAGCAACGAACTTGACGATTAATTAATGTAGGGGAAGTGAAGAGAGTGATGTGGAGGTAAAGATTTGGTGTAAAGGGTAAGTTCGAAGGTCGTTTGTTATTGGTAAAGGTTATTTGACTCAAGGACTTAGTCGTTTTGCTTACAATAGTAGCACCCGCAGTAATACTGACTTAGCCGTTTTCCAACTTGCCGAACTTTGAGACTTCTGACAATTAATTTCAATGTCTTTAAAAAGGATTTTTGGTAAAGATTTCTTAGTTTTTTCGATAAAGATACCGTCGCTACCTCTAAGCTACCGTGAAAATTGATGCAACCTAAAAGTCTTCTTTACTTAATACCGAGAAAACCGACGCAGCAGTAGAGGCCCTTTGTGAAAATCTTTCCTCTATCTTTGTCTTTCACAAAGCGTAATCGGTAAATAACTTCTTCTTCTACTTAGCTAATCTATGCTTAATCTAATAAGCACTAATCAGTGTTGGTAGGTCTTACCTAATAAGTCTTTAGACGTTGCAACGTTGTCGATTCGAATCGTGGTCGAAGTAATAGTAGTATTGCATTGGTTAAGTATTAGATGTATTGTTCTAGGTTTGGCAGACCGCTAGCCGGTCTGCACAGTAATTTGTATGGTCAATTGCTTGGCCCGTGCCCTAGAGTGTAGTACAGCGTACTGCACTCGACTTACACCCAATGCTGTAAGTCTGCACAAAGCAATACACTCAACTTGCAGTTCAGTATACTCAACTTTACTGTAAGTAAAGTTGACCTATTGCACTGCATGTAGTACTATGCCAACAACCTTATAGAATACTATAATCCAACCTATGATGATAAGCTAAGTAGGTGTTAATTAGAGTTTACTATTAAAGTATAGGCGAAAGACTAGAACAGGCCATATTGGTCTTTCGTGTTGGACTTATGGGCATGGTCAGTGTACAGCACGTCATATGCCCTCGCACGTGCTGCATGCGGACTGCGCCCTGACCGGGCCTGGGCCAAATACTGCATATCCCGTTACGTGCACAGTCACGTAACCCATAGACTCAATGGTCAATGGTCGGAGTCCATAACAACTATCATTACTAAACTACGAATACGTATTACCCCACAACCAGACTGTTACTACTAAACCACGGATAAGAAATACGCAATAAACTCCACTATCATTACTAAATACCGGACGTAATAGGGAAAAAAAGATTGCCTATGTGGATATTATCATATATACCTAAAGTTTATAAGTAGCCATGCTACGGAGTACACCTTTACAAAAGTGTGCGGTAACGTACCACTTTGTAAGATATATTCCTACGAAGTATATAATAACGTGCCACTAGCTAGAAGTAGCATTTGCAAAGTGTACAATAAAGTGCCACTACTCAAATGGGTGATTAGGAAAGTACATGGCAAAGTGCTACTACCTGAATAAGAGGTTTATAATCTCTTACCTGAGGCGTGCACTCTTTGAATGCTTCATCTCACTTTTATAACTTTATCTTATTTCAATCTACGACAATTTTGATGGTTTCTCTTCTGCTACGTTAACCTAATAAATACCTTACCGACAATTTCATTGAATATATACAGTTTGATTGTTGATATATATAGAGTATTTTCCTTAATATATGGGCATATTAATTTGATTTAATACTTTTTATCTTCCTTTGAAATAGGGACATAACCTTGTAGTCGAATATAATATTTTTCACGTAGAAACTAGTTTCATTTGAGATGTTTATTTTGAAGACTCATTTTACGCGTTAATTGCCGATTATCTTCATAAACCCAGGGTTTTATCTTATATATAAAGAGTTTCCTTCAAAATTAACAACGGTCTCAAACTGACTTTACACCAATTGAGAGGAAGTTACGTCATTTTCTCGAAAGCTTTGTATCATTGAAACGTTATTGTTATATTCTATAATGTCTTCAAAGTTGTTAGTGATAACTACCTCAAAATAGCGAAAAGCTCTCACAGAATTCAAGTCGAAAACATACATGATGCGATGGAATTTATTAACATATATTAATACTTTTTTATTGGCATAACAAGCCACATAGTTTCACACGGTATATTTATAACATTTATTTTTAAAAGAAAATTCGTTCAAATCGTAATATAATATTAAGTTTGGAAAACTGGGATTCCAAAACCGCAGTTGTTTTTACTTTTGATAACTCTTTACTTAATTCTATTCTCAATCTTAGTGTGATTTCAGTCTTCATTAGAATAGGATCCAGATAGGCCAGATATTTACCCTTGCTAATTAACAACATAGAAACTCGAGTTATATAACGTAGAATACGTTGAAACTAGGGTAAGGCTTGGTTTTCGATATTGAAGACCAGGTTAGTATCGACCGCTTAACGAGATTAAGCCGCGGCCCAAAACTTGGTCAACATTCGTAAAAATTGGTATTACGTGACCGGAAATGTATCAGTACCAGTATGTTTATAGAAACCCCATTGATAACCCGTTAAGAAGGAGAGGAAAGAGTCCATAAGGCCGTGAAGCCCTTTAAAAGGCGCTATATAAAACGGTATCTGCTGTTGGCTGCCTTGAATTTAAAATTTAAGTGAAACTATGATTACTTCAACGTGACTCTTTGGAGTAGGAATGAAAAAAATCTTGTAAAAACCCCTAATTAAATATAATACGATATGAAGGAACAATTATCCCAGCGGCAGCAACTAAAACGCTATTAACATCGTTTTCAAGGCACCCTAAATCGATCCTGAAGTACTAGTTATCTGCATAGTACGTGGTTATGGATACGATTTTAAAGATGAATGCGAAACAAAGTGGGTAGAAAAGTGACCCTCTTTATATAAAAGAAAGCTTTTCTTAATATCGTTCGATTTTTAAGGTCCCTACTATCAGTTTCGCGATATAATCCCGCTTTAATATGACCAGATCAACATATAATCCTAATGAATCAAAAATCCAAACTTTCGAATATTTGGTAAGTTTTGTCATATAATAATCAACCTTAATCCTAGTAAAGATAACCAGGTCGCCGTATTTACTTAAGTCAGTTAGGTTTTTCAACCAACTATATAAAGTAAGTCGGACTTAAAGATGCGAATTTAATGCCAAATTTATTTAACCAGGAAGTCGACTCTAATAAAAACAGGCTAAATGAAAATCTTAATGAATCAAAAATCAAAACTTCCAAATATTTGGGAAGTTTTGTCATATGTTATTCAACTTTAATCTTAATAAAGATAACTAGTTCGCCGTATTTTCCAAAGTCGGTTAGGCTTTTCAACCTACTATATAAAATAAGTCTGATTTTCAATACTAATTTAATGCCTGTTTTATTTGACCAGAAAGTCGGCTTTATACAGTTTACTTTTTAAGTTATCAACATTTTTGTTTACATACAAAAATTTCTATATGAAAAGTACGTCTTCCATGAATATAAATATATCATCCGAACACAATCGGGTGAGGTTCGTAATATATATTACATATGAGACTGGAGAAATCGTAGACATTTAAACGCATGGTGAAGGCGAGATTCTAAAGGCATGTAGTGATATAATAATGATGAACTCATGCCTCTTTTTCGTTTGAAAATCTTCGTTCAAAATTTAGGTTAATCATGGTAAAATCCTATAATACGGATTTTTCAATTCCAGTGATTATATAATTAGACATTAAAACACTTAATACGTTATTAATGATAATAAAAATGATTTCCCTATGGACTAAAGCTGTTTCGTTATAGTATATAAAGGCGAAAACAATGTCGGTAAATAATCGTTGTGATTTTCTGCCTCTATATTGGTCGTTGACTTGAACTAAGGTAAAAAGAAATTACAATATCTGACGCGTTATGATTCGCTTCAATCATTTTAAATAAACCGAAATTATAGAGATAGGTTGTTATAAATACGAATTGGGAAAACTATTATCTTGTGGTTTAGGAATTATTATTGACTTCGACTACTTTTACGCTGCAGAAAAGACTCAAAAGTAATGAACTTCATGTAAAACATGTAAAGCGGTTTTTAAATAACTTTTTGATATATTTTTAAATGTAGTATCACAACTTCCTTCGTATTCTAGAAAGCATTTGTTACGTTGAAAATTATACCATGAATTGTTCATATAATCACCTTTACATTTATTGTAGATTTAAGCTACTGGCCATTAAGTCTATAGGTTACGTGATTGTACGGATAACGAGATATGCAGTACCTAGCTCGGGCGCGGTCCGGGCGTGGTCCGCAGACCTCATAATTAAGGGCATGTAACGAACCGTGTATGGACCGTACACATAAAACCTTTTTTTTAAAAAAAACACTTACTAACTTCTTTAGTTTTCTTTAATATTTTAATTATTAACACTATTTTGCACATATCTAACGTACCTTTGTAGATCGGACTATAATATACACTTATGATCCTCTATTGTACTTTTAAGAGATATTTCTTGTTATAAACGAATTGATAACAAACATTAATAATCCAGTATTACACTCTAACATCACTAAAAGAAATGGGCCATCAGCAAATACCCAATCTCCACCTTTATGGATACACCTCGTACCCCTTCAAAACCAATTTAAGCCGAAATATCTCGTCTTTATGACGTGGTAAGTTATATCGTATTAACGTTAAAGAAAATATAATATCCTGTTTAATCGACTTTAGCTTTCCAAATGATCGCTTCACACCTCTTTACATAGAATTTCACATAATTTCTTCACAATATTTAACAACTTACAACCGATCTATCAACCACTCGAATTAGCCATTCAATGGCTTAAGACGACCGTAGATATACAACCAGTCAAAATTCGATAAATCTACTTTTACTTGGGTTACTAGGCATCCAATGATCAACTTAATACTTAGTAAAGGTACAATATAAATGAAGGAGGGCTGAAACGCGTTTTGATTTTTGTATAGGGATATTATACACCGGCTATTCAAGAAACTATTACGGCTTATTACGAGGTCGGAGGATACAAAGGAAACTAAGATGCAGATGAATTTCTCGATTATATCAAATCTCTTTGTAACGATCCTCACCGCATGAATAAAGCTTTGGTTGAATTTGAAGGAATATTTAGAAACGACAAAAATTTATAAATGCTGTTTACTATTGAATTGGAAACGCTACGGGTTTAGGGAGGCGGATTAAATTGTCGTTTAACCATCAAGTACAATGACTTTCACTCCCTTATCTTTCCATATAATTTAGGCAAGTTTATTACAGTAAACTTTGGCCATATTAACTATATATATACCTCATCGAAATATCGCGAGATCGTTAACAAAATGAAGTTTTGCAATTTAAAACGATTCTTTAAATCATGATTATCAGGCTTCGTTGAGATACCACGACTAGATAAAAATACAATTATTAGTAAGGTTTATACAGTTTAAATATTCTCGTCAAAAAACCGCGGCAAGCGCAATCAGATGCGTTGAAAAGCCCTTTTAACTTAAATATAAGACTAAAAACGCCGGGTAACGTGAGTAACAACGTAAAAACATTAATCCAGGAAAATTACACAACGTAACTTGCGCTGTATCTTTTAGAATTACTTGCAACGAGTTTATAAACTTCTTTCAATTTCCCTCCCGGCGTAAGTTTATACGATTTCAGTCTAAAAGGTTCATATGAGTTCCCTATCATTAGCAACAGATAGATCCAAAGTCATAAACGTAATATCGTTTTGAAATTATATAAACTTACCAGTGTAGTTATATGATGGAATGAAAAACGATGTAATTTAATTAAAATATATATAAAAGATGATTTATTTCTTATCCCTATACTTCTTTATAATACTTTCTTTCTTTATACCTAGGTCGATTTCAGCTACAATTATAATTATACTATAAACGAGGTTTTTATAGAACAATTAAAATCGAAGAAAATTCAGATATTACATCCTTGAAATTTAGGCACAATATTAGGGGTATAATGGAACACACATATCAAATACATAGCAACATTTCGCGTAAATATTAATAGATTATCCAGCCAGATATTAACATATATTATTTATTGAACAACGTGGAATATAATTCTTTATAATACATTAATACAATATGAACAAGTAACATGAAGCGCCGGTAGAAATTGCCTAATTAAAAAAGGTCAAGGAGGGTTAATAATTGATACAATATTATTACGCACCAAATCTAGGGATAATCATAGTATTATAAAAACCATATTTATTAAACTCGCGACCCCGGTCTAAAGGGAGGTAACGGGTACCGGAGACCGATCGCAATTAGGTTTTACTATGAATATTTACGAAATAACGCGGATTTTATAATTCACGGAGCTAACTATTATAAAAAGGGTGGAAAATCAGTCTCAACTTCCGCTCGAACTAACAGATTCTCGGGATTTATTTAACAAAGAAAAGGAAACTTTTTTACCTCTATATAGAGATAAATTCGACTATCACATTCATATCCAATTGAACAAAAACGAATTTTTACCGAACGAACTATAGGAGACGTTATACTCGATACAATGAGATCTTCTCCTTGAGCTTGAGCAACAGGTCAAGAAGTTGATGGATAAAAAATGGGAAGGAGTAAGTTCCTCATCGGCCGCGGCGCCTATATTGTTTATTTCCAAGCCAGAGGGGTAATGACAAAGTGGAATTCCCTCATCCATCATCAGTGATCGCGGCTCCTATTGTGTAGGTACTTTTCAAATGACTTTTTGCTTTTCGGTAGAAGTTGAAAACTTTTTATCTACGGTATACCTCCTCTAGTCAGATATCATCACCAAGCGGGTAAATCAAGAAGTTCAGAAGTACCTGCAGATTGTCGTTATCTTTTCGCACTTTAATCAAATGTTATATCTTTAAAAAATATAAATTCTTATTAAACAAGGAGTCGATAGTTTTCAGATCTCATATAAATTAGCTAATTAACGCATATGAAATATCCTTCATGCCTCAAGTAAATAAGAATACAAAATTTATATCTTATCTGGTGATATGAGCTATTGCGTGTGTAGCATACTTATATAAGGATTCGAAACTAGTTTTGGTGGCGATAATATACGTTTAATAATAAATTAAAAAAAATCGTAAACCGTTAACAACGTCTGGTGAAGTGATATCAGATAAACGATTATGTTTGGAATAATTTACATAATATTGAAACTAATTGCCGAAAGAAAAGGCTCCACTAACTTAATAATGAATACCACGTAATAAATGTTCCCAAACCGTGAAACGTCGTTTTAAATATTTTTAGTAAATACCCTATATTTTCAGTACTTTTAGTTAAATGCGCGATTATAACCCTCTTTTCCTGGTGAATTTTATGGGATGTCCGCCTGGAACACTTCATTTAAGTGGATGATACGGAAGATACTATATACGAAGACTTGAAAATTTAATACATTTGAGAAACGAAAACGGAAGTGGGAGTATTTGTTATTTGTTAATTGTTGGAATAGAAGTGCCTACAGTGCAGTAGGTCAACTTTACTTACAGTAAAGTTGACTATACTGAACTGCAATTTGAGTATATTTCTTTATGTGGACTTACTGCATTGGGTATAAGTCAAGTGCTGTACGCTTCACTTCACTCTAGGGCATGGACTAAGCAATTGGCCCTACAAGTTACTGTTTAGACCGGCTAGCGGTCTGCCAAGCCTAAAACAATACATCTACCACTTAACTAATGTAATACTACTATCACTTCAACCACAATTCGAATCAACAACGTCGCAACAATCTAAGGCTCTATGAATACTAATTAGTGCTTGTTTAGTTAAGTACAAATTAGCTCAGTAAAACAAAAGCTACTTTCTAGTTGTTCCACTTCATATTATTGTTAGGACAGAGGAAATATATTTACGAAAAGCCTTTACTACTATATAATTTTAATGACGGTAAGTTACAACAACCTATGAGCTATGCAATCTCTACTGTAGACCATAGTTAGCAACGGTATCATTACTTGAAAACACTAAGAAATATTCATGAATCTTTTTTAAAGACGTTGAAATTAACTATAAGAAGTTTCAAAGTTCGGCAAGTTGGCAAACAGCTAAGTCAGTACTACTGCAGAAGCTATTACTACAAAAACGACTAAGTCGCACAGCCTACAACAAATAACCTTCGCACTCTACCACCAACAACAACCTTTAACCTTACCCTTTAAACTAAAGCTTTGCCCCTACTTCATTTTTTTCATTCCCTTTACACCAAGTCAATCGTTAAGTTTGCCACTTTAAGCGAAAACATCAAGTCGCGCCGAAAAAGACACGTCGTGCGACCTTACACCAAACCACTAAGTTGCTAAGCCGAAAAGTCCCCACACAACTTTACGTCAAAATATCAAGCCTTAACGTCCAAAATCACCAAGTCCTTCATCCTACGCAAACTAATACGTCAAAATAACTACCGTAAGCGAACGCCGTAACACTATGACAAACTCTACCAATAAAAAGCAATTAAGGCCCTTAAACACTTTTTTACCAAACATTTTAACTACAACCTTTAGGGATAAAACGTTAATAAAGACTCCACCAAAAAAACACCTTACCAACTTCTTCGACTACTACATCGTTGAACACTATAATTCTAACGACCCTAACAATGCCTTTATCAACTTTCGTGGCCTTTTTAACTACTAGACTATAGACATGTAAACCTTAATTCAAAAAGTGGATTGGATAAAGGTTAAGGCACAACTAAAGCACCGAAAGATTTACTTACCAACTTGGGGAAATAAAAAACTGGCATAAAAACTCTTCGACATAGCCCAACTTAAAAAATTCCCTTAAGGACTACAGTCTAAAGGAAAATCTATTGAAAAACCTTAACATCCTTATACATGATCCAGGAAACCTCAACTTTACCTTTAGTTAAGTTAAGCCACTTTACGTATTAGAGATAAAGAGCCTATTAACCTGCTAGGAAGCCTAATACCTCCATATAACAATGCGCAGTACGTTTTAAACGGTAGAGAAACGCGTAAAACAAAAGCCGCTAACGCAGCCAACGGTATTAATGTCGACTTTTTACACCTGTCAATTAAACAAGATCGTTAAGGCTTTTCAAATCGTCAGGTATTACTTCCACCTCAACATTTCACCTAAAACCGTTAAACTCCTTAAAACAATTCTCCTTTAAATTTACCTCCGCGCGAAAGCCCATTATAGGTTCTACCATAAGACTTGATCCCTTCGGCTAAGCGACTATTAATTACCCTTAACATTGTACCTCAAAAACCTCATGGCTTAAATTTCCGGAAAACACTATTTAAAACTGCGATAACTATCACGACCTTCCCTCAAGACCTGTCAAGATAGTTAACATTAATTACAAATTCTTCATAAACTTTATCAAAATTGAAAACGATATAAAAGATTATAATGGAGATCCCTACAATTTCCTCGAAACTAAGATAATACCCTTCCTAAACATCTATAAATAAATAGAGGTATCCTCTTTAGGTTTTCACTTACTGTTCCCTGAAATCCTTACAAGGTACGCTAATGAATACAACATAACCTTCCTTACTAAAGCCATCACACTCCGCGAGATCTATGACAGAATAAAGGGCAACCTCGAACACAACGTTTACCTCGCCTAATACTATACAAATTAGGCCACCACGCGATAAACTATAATAATACTAAAAAAGAAAAAAAGCAACGCCAATAGATATCCATAACCAGATACTCAATAAGTTAATACTATAACAAAAAGCAATAGGGTAAACTTACTTTAACGAAGCTACAATTTGCGAATAAATACAGGGAATTGTTACATGCATGAACGAATTTGAATACGCGATATAATGACCAATACTACTTGCGAAAGCTTTTTTAACAATCTACGTTTTTCTTTCGCTACTGTAATAACGATCATACCAAACTCGCTTAATATGTACCCTTAAGCCGGTAACTGCCTTGATATAGATACAAAAAACTTTACGATAGTTAATTATATCGACTGTAAGTATAGCTACGTGCACTCACAACGCCTAAAATTGAGCCTACCGGCTACAAACTAAAGGCAAAAATTACGCTAACGTCAATAAAGCCAAAGTTTAGATGAACCTATTAACTGTAAATATTATTGTCGTAATAATGGCAAGAAATATTGAACCTATGTCAAATCTAACATCTAGTTAAATAGATACCCCCTCGCCGAACGGAATAAAAAAAGGAAGTATATTTCGCTAAATACCTTATTGCTTTTCAATAGAATTACTTAAACAAAATCGTACACTTCGAAAGCGACGAGTTAATTAACGGCGCTAATAACCCAAAGTAAATTGAGTAACAAGAAGATACTACCCATAATACGGCCCAATAACTAGCAAACCACGCCTTTCTATACTTTTCAGGTGGAAAAGACCCTTTCATTTACCTTAATTAAGCTTCTAACCCCTTATACATTTTCAATCTTCACAATCGTTACGCGATCCACACGTTTTAAGGTATTATACCATATGTAAGGGCAGTGAGATACTAAATAAGAAGCTATTAGCAATATGTAATATTACGAATGAAAAATACTATAGCTACAAAAATTAATCGTTACAATACTAACAAGGTCGTAGTTGACATTAGATCATGCGAATAACTATCATCGTTAGAGACAACAGTAATTTGAACTATCATAAAAGTAATTACGTTTTTTATCCTCACGTCTCCTACCTATTTACTACTTTACGAAAAGAATATAATGACCCTCAATATCAACGTCAATGTTAAAGAAAATAAACTGATTGAAACAACGAGAGTCTTCTCCTTATCTTTAAGTAGAAGCACCTATAATTTATCTTTAAAGCCCGAAAATAGTAGTATTAAATATGAAGGAGCTAGAAATACGTTAACTACACCGGCACCTTAACTATTCAGCTGTTAACAAGCTATATAAAGTCCTAAAGTCCGTTAGACATAAAGATATGAAATACTTTACCCTAAAGGCCATGAAAAAGCTCCATTACTACTACTAAACAAATAATTAGGCCCCCCAAAGATTTAAGTTTACATTAAAGAACTATAAGGATTTCAATTACGAGATCTTTATCAATATGTTTTACTTAAACAACAGGCCTATCCTTTACGTTGTTGATGTCGCAGCCTCTTTTGATAGGGTTAAGTTTCTAAAGTCCCTTTAGGTAAAGGATACGTGGATAAGGCTAATAATATTATGGATTAACACGTATCTAGGCCCACCTAACGTCGTTTTTCACGATACTATTACCAATATTACGACGACGGTATTTTAAAAACATGTTAAAATAATAGGTTTTCAGTGTAAACAGGTACTGGTAAAAGCCTACTAAAATATTAGAAAGTGTAAAAGGGTATACGCCCTACGTAGCCAAACGTATAATATCTTTACATTGAAAATTGAAAAATTTATAGATCCGGAGGTATGTTTACAAATGGTAGTAAAAAGCCTGAACAATATTGTGAGCCCTGACGGCTTAATAACAACTTTACTAGTCTTGAGAATATACCCACACCTAACGAGTAAATTTATGCACTCGATAAATACTTAAAAAGGTGTTATGGCCTACAACAAAGCTTTTAAAGAGCTGCGAAAATAATCGACACGCCGCCAGATTAATAAGTCTCTTAACACCAAAAACAGCCTTAAAAAATAGATGTACCTCCTTTACCATTGTAAATTAAATTCGTTGTATAGCGAGAGCCGGGAAAATAAAAGGGCCCGTACAAAATATTAAGTAATGCGACCACCAAAGTTGTTATTAAAACTACTAACAGTCCTATATCTTTCTGAACCACTTAAGTTAAGCCCTACATTAAGGCTACTAAGGATCAAAACCTTTATAGCAAATGAAAGAGACAACATGAACCTTCTTCACGCGTAACTAACAAGCTGATAAAACGCGGCTAAAACGAACAACTCCACCCAAAGAGGAATACTAAAAACGAGGAATACATACTAAGCCGCATTTACAATACTACTTAAGTAATCAAAAAATAAAAGGATAACGAAAACTTGGCATTAAAACTCCAAATACAAGGGATTATCAAAACCTTTAACAAAAATACTAACAAAAGAGACAAGGTCGAAATTAAAAGCATGTTAACTCGAAGAGTTGTCCAATTCATGCCGAAAACCGATTGCAACCTTGAAGACCCAAACGTTACAATCTTCAAGTCGAAAATTATTTACAAGGTTGAAGGAAAAATTACGGGGCAGCTGTACGAAAGGATACGTCTAATCGCATAAAAATAAGATGATAAAAAAAAACTTAATTTATTACTTGATCACCAACTATTAAGAAAATTTACCAACGCTTAATAGTTTCTTTAAAAACAAGTTGACTAGCCAAAACAAATAGTAAGTTTCCGCTCACTCGCCGAAATATAACGTTAGACTACACGTAGTCAACAACAAACCTATAACAGATCGTACTATTAAAACTGCCGTAGGAACTACGTACCATTTATCCTCCAAAGACGGTAATTTGGTATGTCAAACCACTATACTGAATATCTAAAACAGGTGTCAATTAATTGCTAACCTACCAGTCGCACTTTAAGTCACGGCTAGCAATATAGTCTTCAACATAAGATCCGTAATTACTAGGAAAGCAAAAGATAGACTTCGTTGTAGTAAACATTTAAATTAACTATAAGTTTTTCGTCGAAACGGCTGGCTTTTTAAAATTAAAACAACAGGCGATTAAGCATTCTAAGTTTTGGAATTGTAAACCAATCACAATGTTAATGGTGGGCAGTCAATTAAACTTTAATAAACTGTCAATCCGCATACTCGGTGTTAATACTGGCCTTAACTTTAATCAAAAGGACTAAGGCATCATTTTAGCCAAAATTAACAAGACTAATACGGCTAAGGCCCAACAGTACCTTAAACAACGTACCGGTAGCAGTTATATTACTACCATATACCAACTAAAGGCATCATACGACTTATCCATCGCAACGTAAACACAAAAGCCAACGGATAATTACTTTAACTGTCCAAAAAAAAAGGCTCTAGTAACAAGTACGAAACCTGGACCGCGAAATCAATATGGTCTCAATCGACCTATGGACAGCAAAGTTAATAATCTTTACAGACGGGTCTTTTACAAATAATACTGATATACCTTTACAAATCGGCTTCCTGATAACCTTCGTTAATAGAGACAGGCGAGCAGATCAGTTCAGTATTATTAGCAACCTAATCCACTTACCCTCCGTCAAGTGTAAAAGTATTTCACGAAACGTACCAACATGGGAAATCTACGGCATAATGGCGGGTTTTAACGTCAACATAGCATTATGGAAAACCCTCAATATTATAAATAGGCAACTAAAGATTCCTCGTATCCAGGTGGTGATCTATACCGACTCGAAAAGCCTTTTCGAATGCCTTTCGAAACTCAAAACCACCAGTGAAAAACGCCTGATAATTGATGTAATAGCACTCCGCAAAGCCTACGAAGGGAGGAAGATTAAATAATTACTATGGATTAACGGTAAAGACAATCCCGCAAATGCCATGATGAAGGAAATGCCAAACAAGGCCTTGAAAAAGTTTTTAGACATCAACAAGCTAATCATACGAATCAAAGGCTACGTCAATAGAATACCCGGAAATCTCAAAGCATGTAACGGCGGTTAGATATATGGTAACAAACTGAAAGACTACCTGGATGTTAACTATATGAATCTAATTAATTAATACGGTTAAAGTAAAGCCCTACACGATTAAGATGAAGGCCTACAAGAGTCTGTGATGGAAAAAAATATTGTGGGAGTTAATAAACTCGAGCCTCGGAGCGATGGAGCAATTCAAGTAAAATGTGGTCAATTTGTATACAATCAAGTGCAATTCAGTATAAAAGTCAACTGGAATTAACAGGGGTCTGACAAGTTAACAAGAAGGCAATTTAATAGTAACCGAACAAAATTAATCAGCTATACTGGCATACACGCACAAATTAAAAAGCCGCTAGTATTAGAATAGTAGTATATACAATGCAAAAGGTCCACTTTACTTAAAGTAAAGTAAATTATACTGAACTACAAGTTAATATTATTACTTTATGTGGACTTACTGCATTGGATTTAAGTCGAGTGCAATATGTTACACTTCACTCTAGAGTATAGGCCAAGCAATGGACCCTACAAATTACTGTGCAGACCGGCTAGCGGTCAAACAAACCTAAAACAATACATCCACTACTTGACCAATGCAATACTACTCTTGCTTCGACCATGATTCGAATCGATAACTTTGAAACAATCTAAGGCCTCAGAAATATTAATCAAATAAAGAGGTTCTATAAACATAAATAGGATTACTTAAAAATTGCTGTATATAATACAACTTTAAATAAATTCGATTAGGACTATTCGGAGATGTGGGATTTCATAATAGCCCGGAGTTTTAACTCCGGAGTTATATACACCTTACAAATCATATATCGGATATATCGTTATCAACTAAAAATGAATACAATGGTGACGAAAAGGGGATAATTTCATTACTACAATTCTACCAAACGATACGTGTGACAGGGTATATAATACCTGGAGTTTTATGATCACAGTATGATTATAAGGTGTTATTGAATGAAAACCTATTAGACTTTACCTATAAAATATCTTCATTGTCATCCGACACTGAGGAGTAAAAACAATGACAATATTAGGGCCCGCGATATACTCAGCCCGGAGATACCAACGGGTAAGGACGACGCGAGGTAGGGTGGGTAGGGTATTCCTCTAAGTGGGTTACAAGGAACCGTAACCTATCTGTCTAAGGGTAGGTTACGAGTTTTAAGTTAATACAATTATCAGCATATTTTCTATCAAACTTGTCGGCCGGTTTTTATATTAATTCAATAAAAATGATATGAACTAAAAAGGTCAACTTTTCCAATTAGGATTTGGAAGTTACTCACTACCTTTTAATCTCCATAACTAATATTAATTATAAAGGGTAAATATTAAGTCTTAATATCGCCTTATTTATCTTGAGTAGTATTATGAGCTGTCTCGTGGCGGGTATTAGCTGAAACCGAAACGAAAACCTTATGCATTAGGGCGTAGTTATAATACGGTGTGCAATTATAACCAGCAGGAAATAGGAACGGGGGCATTTCAAGCTACAATAGAAAGGGTAGAAAAACGGGGCGTAAGCTTATAAATAAATATATCAAAGCATATACAGTCGCGATAATCGGCATGTTCTCAATACGAGAGATATTACGTAAAAAGATAAGCTGGTCTATCAACTCCGAAAAGGCAGAGACAAAAACGAGTTAATAACCTGGAAAATTCCTATAACGCTTACGGGCTGGAAAAAAGATATAAACACTGCTTAGAGAAGTAACGACAAACTCAGATAATTAAATCAGAAATCTGAGAAAGGCTATAAAAAATATGTTTGTTAAACGTATTGTAAAAATGGTAAATAAGTTTTTGGACTTCTTACAAAATCAATTTTGAAATTCACCTCGTTGTATACATTGAATAAGGCGTGAAACCCTAGAAAGCGGTCAAAACTAATAGAAACATGGGGCAACATTAAATTTGATAGGCGATTCACACAGAATATACAAGTATTTCATGCTTAACGTGAGGGAAGTTTGAACTTCTTTTCGTTATTACTTAATATAAACAAGTCTCTTATTAAGTGAAAAAGCTATTTAAAACGTTTAATGTCAGGGGTATTATGGTACGGATAAAATAATACCTTATAAGGTAGCGGGTTATCATCGCTAGGAACGCAAGCATTAACGTAACTAATATAAAACCTATTAAATATATTAGCTAGACTCAATAAGCAGGGGCATGGCTCAGATATAACACAAGTAAAAGGTAATTAATAGGAGAAATATTATCAAGAGAATAAATATTAATATAAATGATAATGCAGATTGAAAGATGACGTTTAAAAATAAGGTTATTGTGGGGAAAAAAAATAAAATCAGATAAGGAAGAGAAAATTAATGAAAGAAAAATGGAAAGTTGAAAGGGATTACAAACATCGATGGGAGCCGTTTTTACGTACGCGAACAACCCGAAATGAGAAAATATATAACTGATCTATAAAGTTATACGACGCGGATATAACTGAACGATAACAATACACGCCTCGCGTTCGGATCGCTCTCAATCCACGCCACATGCGGATAAGATCCGTATTCATTTTTTAATCGTTCAAATAACGATTTCAGCCGCTTCTTCATATAAAAGGGGGTGCATATTATAAACTAAGGCTACTAGCTATGACGTCTATATGTTATGCAACTGTATACATAACAGGATATATAATACCCAGCTGGACGAGGTTCAAGCGCAGTCTGCAAATGTCACATGCAAGAATACGTGACGGACCGTGCTCGGACTATACACATAAGTACTGCATGAAGGACCTCTACAGACTTCTCTAGTCTTTATAATTATCTTAATTGTTAATACTATTTGGCACCTACGTGACATACCATCGTAGGTTGAACTATAACAATATCATACTGCACGAAGTACTTCAAATCATCCCTATAGAGTAAAATGTTCAGGACTATATCGTTCGTAATCAGAAAACGATTGAATATATTCCTTGATCAAACTTCAATTTATGAAAACGTATCGAACATTAATTCTTTATGAATTTTAATAAAAGAGGGTTTTATAGAGGAGGAAAGATGGTGTTAGTTTACGATTTGTAATATGTTAAGTAAGTTCAAAATGACGTCTATCATAGTTTCTTACATTTCTAGTACACTGCTTCTGAATATTAAAGAAAAACCATGAATATATTTGGAAAAAAATTGTTTCCTAGCTGGGTCGCATTAAATATCCTTATATAATGGTCCAGAAAGCCTAGTTCAAGCTTTCACCATTTCGTAACCTTTATATAAATGGAGGCCAGCCGTTCAATCGATTTAATAAATCTCGGGGGTATTTGGGCAAAAGAGTTTATTCACTTATTCGACGTTATTTCATTATTTTCGGCTCTTGTTCAAGGTAAAATGGCGATTTTGACGTTGATAACGTCGCCGATGCTTTTAAAGTAACCCTGGTTAATATGAAGGCATGTAAGGGAATGCCGAACTTAACATCTTCATTCAAAAGATTGTGACAAGTACTTAGTAATCTAATCTTTATTCAGATTTAGATCGTATAGTAGGTGAGACTCCTTTTATGTTGCTAAAAGTAATCTTGGAAGCGTGGTGCACCCGGCCAATATGGATTTATATTTATCCGTTAAGGTATATAATGGAAATAATGGCTTAATTGTTTAATGTTTGCCTTTCGCGTGCGTTATTCAGAAGGAACTTTGTACACCTGTAAACGAATTTAATGTCTTTTTTAGCGGTATTTCGTATACACAGAGCCTATAGGTATACTCTCTTATCTATCAAGTAATCAAATCATTCTGTGAAAACAGTAGTAATTTCAGTACAATAATTCAACTTTACTTACAGTAAATTTGACTATACGAACTGCAAGTTAAGTATATTGTTTTATAGGTCTACTGTATTGACTTCAAGTTAAGTACAGTATGTGTCCACTTCAGACTAAGGAATGTGCCAAGCAATTAGCTATACAAATTAGTATACAGACCGGCTAGAGGTCTGACAGACCTAAAACAATACATCCACCACTTAACCATACAATATTATTGTTACTTCGACCAAGCGAATAAACAACGTTGCAATATAAAAAAAACCCTATCAATATATTCATTATATATGTCTAGTACTTCGACTCCATTAACTCGAAGTTCAAAAGAGTTCGTTCGAATATTAATGCGAGATTATATAACGTGGGACAGGTTTTCAATTCGAATTTATAATAGATTTCGGGGCCGGGTATAAAAAATTGTTGTCCGGTGGATTTCTTGGGCAAACATGTTTTTACCTTTATTTACGACGGAGGAAAATAGGTCGTCACCTAAATATTGTTACGTTAAGCTTACCTTATTGTCCTATTTACTATACTAGAGTTTATATACGTAAGTAATATTTTTTAACTTCGTTGCAAAACTTATCAGGATTTCTTTGTAAACCGCGTCGTTTCTAATAAATTTCGTTTGGGAAGTTGTAAATACCGTATTTATATCCTGTATTGAAAAACGCTAGATGGTTTTTATGAAAAAAGGTTCAAATATACTGAATTTATTGAGGCTTATATGTTGGTCGTGCCTCTTATAAAGGCCAGTTCCCTTTTTAAAGGGTAGGATAAGCTAACGATATCTGCAACGTTGGGGATTTCATTATATAAATATTTTTAATCGTCAAATCGGTTAGGTTGACGTCGTTTTTTGCTGTTAGAAAAGTATGGATAGCGATAAATTTTGAATACGAGGTTATCAAGTATTTATTGATGTTTTTGCGCGATCTTTTCAAAGTTTTAAAGGTCCTACGTATATTTTTCAGGATTTGGGGTACTGATAAATACTTTTATATTTAGCAGCGGGTTCGCGTTTCCAAGTCCTTCTCAAGGCGTATAAATCAGGTATCATTTGTTTAAGCCTCAATGTATTCATATCCGTAAATACTATGGTTTTCCTACAGATGTAATTTATTTTTATAGCCATTAGAATTTTTCTTAATCTATATCATAAAGGGAGATTAGCTTATCTTTTTTATGTTGATATTATTGAAAGTTGCTGGGGTACACCAAAGAAAAACATTGTGGTATTTAAATGACCAAGGTTCTATAATGTTAATATTAAAAACGTAATCTATTTTGAATACCGAGTTGTTGAGGTATTAAATCGTTCGTAAAGGAAATTGGTTTCTATAGGACTTTATTTAACCTTATTTATTATTATTTTTATTTCATATATTAATAATCTTAGCAACATCATTGATTTTGAAAACAAGTTAGCTGTTTACAAACTTTCAAAAGTTAACGATGAAAGTTGTGAAGCCCGTGTAAATCTTTTAATCGTTTTTTGATGGATAAGCGTTCAGATGGGCGAGTTTCGATCATATAATAGTTTTTCTATTTTAATACATTTGAAATATTGATAGGTATATTCTCAGTCAATACTCAAATTACGCGAGGAATGTTTTTAAATACTTTGGTATTACATACCTCCGTCAACTAAATAAATTTTTATTAGATTGAAATTACAATAATAGGTTTAATTCTTTTTTCAATGAAGTTTGATTTTGATTAACGTAGTTTTACAATAAATTAATAAAATTGTAAAAATAATTTTCTTTTCTGATTTGCAAGGTTCCTGTGGGAACTATTCATAAAATGAATTTCGCAAAAATATTTCCAATTAGCGTTTGAGCTCGTTCAAAATTCGAATAAAAACGCTTCAATCTTTTCCTGCGCCATCTTTCTAACAGGTAGTCTTTTGAAAAGGATTGTATTTAGGCGAATCTAGGAGGAAACCCCCTTTACTTTTTGAATGTTAAAGGGTAGCTATATGCTCTAATAAGAGTATTTAACCGGTAGTACGACTTATTATAGTAATCCAAAAAAAAACTTTGAGGTAAACGTGTCATAAAAGGTGGTTCCGGCCACAAAATCAGGGAATGTAGGGAAAGGAGAAATTGATGCGATAAATTACGTCTATGCACTAGATCAAGAGAAATAATCGAACTTGTAAACCGGTTTATCGCAACCCTAAAAAGATTTCATACCGGGATTAGAAGAGGTAAAACCGGATCTTAAATAAAAACCCAGGCCTTTGCCCGCGCGCATATTATTATTTACTTTGTAACATACGATACATTCTATCAATTCACAATGATCCATGCATTCTAATTTGTTCAGACGTGTAACAAATTCGGTAATGAACTATTTGTACTTCAGATATCCCAGTGTTCGTATATTAAATTCGCATCTATCGACATCAAAGAACCTGGTAAAATAATTGATTATAAAACGATAAGTACGATACGCAACAACATCCTCCTCTGCTAGGGGCAAGCCCATTGCCTGGCGCGTTTACAGTAACCCATAATTTTTCTACAAAAATCGGGTGGAACCCGCCGCAGGCGCGCTTGCGGTATGCGCTATCTTATTCGTTTTTTTAGCTGTGATTATATCAGAAGCCACTTCAAGTTGTTGCTGATTGTTAATAAATTGTATGTTGGTCTTGTAGCAAATTTAAAAATTGTGAGGGCTTCTTAGGAATGTGTTAGAAAGTATTGAAGTAAGGATAACCGGAAATAACGAGTGAAAACTTGATAACTTTATCCTGATTTGACGGAAAATATAAAAAATTAGTAGTAACTTCCTATCGAAGAGGTTATAAAACTTACCGTTAAACTTTTAATTACCACCATAAATCTCTAGGAAAATCATACTCGTTACATAATCCGAATTCATTACAACAATATATCGAGGGGAAAAAGTGTTATACTAGTTGTCCAAACCCTTAGGTTTCTTAACTAGGGGTATTAGAGCTATTGATTGTATTCATAGGCAATGTAATTACCTTTTACAAAGTCGAATGGAAAAAAACTAGTGTTATGGTCCAACTTATAATGGTTAGATAAATAGTTGACAAATGGTAATAACAATTGGGGTACCATGTGAGACTAGAGAAGTGTGTAACGGTTCTTATCGCAGGACTTATATGCACGATCCGTCACGTTCCCTACCCTATAACGCCTACAAACTGCGCCCAGACCGCGCTCGGGTCATTTACTATACTATACCCTTTATTATGTACATATTCATATAACCTTAAGACCAAATAGCTGATAGCCGAAGTATATAACACATTACCCCCTCGTAGTAAAAAACGTGCTGTAAGAAAACTAAGCATAAACTATATTAGGATCGCGTGTAGACTAGGTACGAATCGTATACATTATGAACCAACAGCAACATACCTTTATCTAACCTCCTACAGTTATAAACAACCCTAACGATATTCGTAATTCATTACAATTGATTTCGTCTTCATTCTTGAATCCGTAATCCTTGTTATAGTTTAACCTACAAAGGTATACCAAGTCGGTGTCAAATGGTGTTATCAATTGAGGTACTAAGGAGGACTAGACAGGAGGGAAATGGTTTTTCACGCAGGACTTAAGTGTACGGCTAGTTACATACCTTTTTACGTGACGTTTGTGAACTATACCCGGACTGCACCCGGGTATTACGACGTTTACATCATAATTATAAATCGCGTCCGGGCCGGATGTTATACTTATACCGTTTTTTACTTGTATAACTACGTAACCTATAAACTTCATAGATAATATATTGAGTTCATAATATGCCCTTTTGAATAAAACACCGTTATAATGCGTACGGATTGTGTACAAGTCGGATACGGACCGGGTACGTAATTGGCTAATTATGACTTAGCTATATACGTATCCTTATCTTTCCAATTGAAATTTGAGTACGGTTCATGTTTGGGCTGGTCGTGAATCAAGTATGGGGCGTATAATGTTATCATATTAGCTATATACACGTCGTTCGCAGACTGAGTGTAATACTTATAACTTTGTAGATTAGTTATATACGTGCCGATCGCGGATAGTTTTTATATATGAACTGCCTTTATCTTTGCTCATTATACTTTCGACTTTTTCTTTTTCCTTTTTTGAATTGGAAGTTCTTCGACTTAAGTTATACTAAGCCTTATTTTAGAAATATAGCTTTTATTTATATCAATTTTACTCATGACATAGTTTTTATTAACTTTCATTTTATTTGTGGTGTAATCTTTCATGTTATATCCATTTTACCATTTATGTAATAATTATTATAGTATATTTAACGTCTTTAATTGAGCCGGTATAGGTTATATCGGCGCTGGTGCCACGGGTGGTAACTATTGGCTGCTCTGTAATATAAGATGCTTATTGTCATCATTACTTCATTTTTATTAATTACTTCGTGTAGATCCCTTACGTTATTAGGGTTTTGTTAGTTTGATGCCATAACTAAAGTAAGAAGGAAGTCCGTTTAACGTAGTTGTAAGATGCTTATGCATTTTACTTTAATATGTTATTGAATTTTGGATATACTTTTCGCCTATGCGCGGCCATATTGCGCATAAGAATACTACGTTTGCCAAGAGGCGTATAATAAGGTTAGCTAGATTTATTTAATGAGTGATTCGAATATATATTAATCCATTTAATCATATATTCATGAAACGTACCTATTTGTCGTTCCACCACGTTTACGCACCTTATTACGTTGGTCTATTACCGTTTTATGATACAGAGTAAATATTTTATTCCTGGCCTGTATACGAAAAAAAAAAAATATTCCGTGTCCTTGGTTTATTTTTACTATTATTCATTTGTATTTAGTTAATGAATTTGCCTACTTATGCGATATTGCCCGAGTATACAAAGCGTTCATTATCGCGGCTATTTAACCAACAACGCCTCAATTTAAACCCCCTCCCACCCGTTCTTTTCAACATACCGTCGTTACTTGTTGCGTCCTCATCCTGTTTCCCCGTTTACCACCCCTATATGTCTTTTTATAGCCAGGATTTGACTCGTAATATATTTGTTCCAGTCGTTATTGATACCTATTGTAGACGTATTTATAGCTCCATTTAAAACGCATGGATAATATTGTCTCTCGAGTTTTATTTTTATGGATTATATTGATCATAATTTGTAAAACGTAACAAGCGTCGTAAAAACCGTGACTGTAAAAGTTAAGCTTTTTGGGGGGGTTATACGGTAATCTAATATAGTAGTAAGTCGATCAGTCCGATAAAAAGCATTCTCGTATTTATATTAATGTTAAACGCATAACATAGATGTAAACGGATGTGTTACCATTCTTTGTAACATATCTGAAAAAGCGCCTCTGTCGATCTGCCTCTCGTTACCCCCAACGTTTAATATTTTCCGAATCCCGGGGCCTGGAATAATAAGGTATAAAATGTCTTCGATACTTCGACTCTCTGGAAAAAGAATATAATAGAAATGATTCATAAATAAAATTGAGTGGGTTTTAGTAGTAATCGCATCATAATCAGATTATTATTTAAAGAAGTCGGGTTTAATATATTGGGATTTATTTATCGTATGGTATAACAATAATAATAAGATTCTCCATATGTAATTATTGTTATACTAATTTTGTTAACCCAACGACAAAATTAATGAAAGCTTCGTAAGTCTTACTTGATGTTGACATCGAGATACTGGGCTATAATAAAACCGCGGATCCCCTTATTTCATTATAATTTTTTCTGTAGTTGTAATATACTTTTCATTTTTTGAAACTCATATTTACATTTTTATACCTATTTTACTTCAATTATATATAACGCATAACACCCCTATATATTTTCTTCATGGAAATAGTGTATATTCTCTATTTTTCTATATTTCATTTACGGTTTTTTCAACTATAAAGACCTAGCTTACGCTGCATTTGAAAAACAATACTTTTAAAAAGAAGGGTTTGTACCTGGTTGCTCGACTAAATTTACAAAACATATTGAGTATTGATCAAAATATTTTAGAACGATACTCAATGGATGTGGGATATTGGGCATAACATATTAATTATAAAATTAAATGAGATTGTTATTTGAATGATTTATTTTAATAATACGTAATATAATTTCAATTTTATAGTTTAACTTATATTATTTCCCCGCGAGCAATCGACTTTTCACGGCTTTTTCAATTTGTCATTTGATATATCTTATGGCTGCATCAATAATTTCCGTACCTTTATATGGGTATACTCAAAAAGCAGTAGCTCGTTTGAACGAATTGGTTATAAACCTCGTATTTTCGATTACATTAGAAATAAGTTATATATCGTATTTGTTAATTATTTGATTTGTATTAAACCTGGTAATTATAGACCTCAGGTTATTCAATACGAATTATTGTATTCCAAGATATAATATCTAGTTAAATTAAGAAAAGGCGATGATAATCTATAAGTACTTTTAAATACTTTGAAACAAAATTGACTGCTGTTTTCAGGAGATCGATTGTAGTATAGTCAAGCAATATTACTGGAAGTGAAGTTGACTGTACTAACTGCATGTCAGTTGATTGTAGAGTGCCCAATTCAAACGAGGGCTCGGTCCAAGAAATTATGCATACAAGTTACTGTTCAGACCAGCTAGCGGTCTGCCAAACCTAGAGCAATACATCCACCACTTGACTATTGCAACACTACTGTTACTTCAAGCAATGGAATCGATACCGTCGAAACATATAGGACTCTACTACTAAACCATTTTAATTTACCCATTCGATACCGCCGTTTATTTAAGAATGTTGTACCTTCGAAAGTTTTTGCTTCAAAATCATGAAAAATATAACGTTGTTAAGAAGATACATCACTAATTCGACTCGCGATAGTTGATAATAATGGAAAAGAATTTTGGAACTGCTACCATATATTTTAAAAGCGCGCTCGATACGCCTCTACAATCTTTCATTATATTAATTCCATATAAACCTATTTGGAAAGTTTAGTAACAAAAATTAACCAATATTGCCCATCGTTATCGGTGGAAAAAAAAATTACCATATAGTCGATGAAAATATAAAATGGAATACGAGTAAAGACATAAAAGAGTTAGACAAGTTCTCATAGATTGATCAACGAGGTTTCGTACCATTACATTATATATATATATATTCGATGTAATTATACAATATTTACATTTAACATTTTGAAATATTAATCCTATTAAGGAACCCTATATAAGAAGTCTGTACATACATACCTTATAATAAGCGATTTGTAGGTCTGTTGAGGTAATTTCGTCATCAATAGTTTCCAATTTTCCTAGTACAAACGGCCGCGGTAATGTAATATACCCCTTTGATTAATATTGTAATACGAAATCTATATCAAGTGTTTCAATTTAGCTGCAAATATTCAATCGCCTCTAGTAATTATTCATAACCTAATTATATATAAAGGATTGTTCGTTATAACCCAAGTCAATAACTTCATCAAGATGCTAGATTAGAAAATAAAATAGCCGCTAAATATTAACGAGGTAGGTGGCGAAATGTTGAACTGAGCCCATCACGTTATTATAACCATCAACTATAATTACTTACAATTTATTTCTCAGGAGCAATTAATTATAGTCACGTAATCAAACTACCGGTTCAAAGAATTTATTTCCTTGATTCACAGTCGTATATGTTTCCATAAAATATGAATCTATTCGTGTTATATTCAAGATAATTATAAAGATAATTTGGAAAATTATCTTATAACTTCTTTCAAATTCGGATCAATCTTTTAACCTACGGTTAAACATATTGGGGCGAATTTTATAGGTTGAAAGTCGAAAACGTAGGTAATTAAAAACGAAAACGAAATTGTTTTTGTTCAACAGGTTGAATGTTTTAAAATGAAACCGGATATTAAAATACGTCAATCATTCATAATTTGTTACAATGGTGAAAGTGGTAAATATATCACATAATTCCGATAACCATATTTTCAGATAGTAAATTATCGCTAGAAGCTTTTGAGCAAGAATAATATAGTTGTTTTACACATATGATTGTCGTTCGACAAGGTAAATTACAGGTCTAAGGATACTGTTTTCGTCCCTTAACGAAACGAAACCTTTGAAAGTTATTCACAAACACCCTATGTCCATTACCTTTAGTCGGCCGTAGTTCTATATACCAGAGTTAAATTTTTGACAAAAGTTTACTTTATAGTTTAAAAAGCTTGTTTCTTGCGATCTATCTAGGATTACCGAGTTCCTTATTTTGTAAATCCATTAATGTCATCATTAAATTCGGAAAAGTTACTAATAAAGGTTCCATGAAAGTTCGCAAATCTTAAAAAACTTTTATTCGCGAACAACACGGATCTTTTGGGGCTAGTCCGAATACCTATGTCTGTATTTATAATAAAGTCTAGGTACTGGACCTTCTTTCCTACAAAGTTACATTTTATTAAATCCAGGTTTATTTCACTGTTCCCAGATCACCTTGAAACCTTGCAAAAATTTGTTATATAATTCTATTTTATATCGAAATTGATAATTGAAAGTTGGTTTATAGAAACCGTAACTAAGTTATCAGGAATATACGTTCTTATATAATCAATATAAAGTTTAAATACTGTTAACGTTTCTACTAATATAAAAAAAGTAATGATCTATTGGAATAAATCAAAACGATTACCAAATTTCGTTAATTTTTCCTATTTGTATTCGATCCGTATACGATAGAATGCTATCTTAATACTTAATTCATTAACTATATAAGTTATGTAAAGTGCGTAAAGTTTCTTCAATCAAAGATGTAGTATAATAATCTTATTCTATGTTTTTATTTAAAGTCTCTTAATCAATATAAAATCGTTACCCCCTCCCTCCCCCAAACTTAAAAATTAATAATATCGGCTCCATGAAAGATAAAACATTCGTCGATATTGAACCGTTATTCCTTAACTTGGTAACCTAATATAGAACCTTGAGGAATTAATTTTTTGATATCGAATATAGCGATCCCAATAGTTTATCGGAATAATATTTCTTTTCTTTCGGTTTAATATGAATATAATGGTTGAATTTATCCTCATATAGAGTTAAAGTCATTGCTTTGTTCTTGTAAAGAAAATCGTAAAACTCAGCTAATTCTGGTGGGGGAAAAAACTAATTTTTATCTCCTTTTATGACTTATAACGCCATCAATGGAAAAAACCACGTTATTTTTATAATTTTTTTAAGTATTTGTTAATTACGAATTGTCTTCAATACGTTCATGTACCCGAAAAATTGTGGTTGTCCATGAAATAAAACCATCTTTTTCAATATTTCGACTGTTTTGTCATTTAGGGTGTGATACTATTATATTAATTATTAATCTTCCCCAACTTGAAATTATTAGACTCCTGTTACGAAATTCTCTAATAACGAATTAATATCATATCTTGAGTATGACTTAAATTATATTCTATATTATTTCGTGTATGAAATATATGAATATTAGTAACAACTATTTATTAATATTTATATGGAGTTTTTCCGTATTAGTAGTATATATATTTCGATATAACCATAGTATTATATTTCAATTTCGAACATATAACAGTTGTGGATATTATTGGATGTCACTATAGTTAGCAAGCGTAGGCTATTTCGTTTACGGAGTGCATGTTAGCGTGTCACACTCCAAAAGATACGTTAACAAAGTGTATATCAAATTGCCATGCTCCGGATGAAAGCTTATAAGCTCTCACCTGAGTCATAGTCTCACCGGATACCTCTTCTTCCTTTATCAACTTATTTACCTTACAACCTTAAATATTATACTATTTTTGTTATAGGTTGACATATAAATCAAATCGACCCTTCTTTGTAGTCAACTTGACTAAGTATAAACAGCCTAAAAAATAATATTAGAACCTTTATTAAATATCTATAGCGTGATGTTATAGCGGCCCCAACTGTTCTGTACTTTAACATTACGATTCAATAGAAATATGCGGAAGCGCAGCAGGATTGTAAAACCCGGAATAACTTTTTTTAAAAAAAAATCTTAAATACTATATTATCAATTTAATTGGTCCTATTCAATAAATGAACGCTCCGTTATGTTACTATCAACTCGGTTATATTTATGAATATATCCGGGAACTTTTTAGAAAGCGTCTTGATACATATCAGTCAGGTACGCTATCAAGTGTCTAACCTTTTTTAAAATCTTTATCCGAATAAATCATAATATAAAAAGGGAATTGAAACCGCTGACATACACTTCTGAAGTGGTTAAAACAACTTTTCAAGCGTTTCAGTAAATTTCAAAAACGATTTCCTCCGATTCTATGGTGGTTATTCCATCACTTGAATCGTATATAGCAGTTTTCGAAACTGTTATCAAAACAGTCAGAATTTATAAAGCAATATATAGCGTTTTTATACCATATTAACTTTCCCTTTATACCATTTCAACCCTTACATATAACTATTCACTATTGGAATAGTAGTAATTGCAATACAGTAATTCAACTTTATATATAGTAAAGTTGACTATACCAATTACAAGTTGGGTGTATTTTTTGTGGGTCTACTATATTGACTGCAAGTTAAGAACAGTATGTGTCCACTTCCTAATAGGGTAAGGGACAAGCAATTTGCTTTATAAATTACTGTGCAGACCATCTAGTAGTCTTCCAAACCTATAATAATACATCTATCACCTGACTATTGCAATACTACTGTTACTTCGACCACATCTTGAATAGATAACGTTTCAACATCTAAAGCCCTCGAAATACTAATCAATTCTTATCAGGTTAAGCATAGATAAGCTAAGTCAAAGAAGTAGTTAATTTTCAATTACACCTTGTGAAATATTAAAGTTGAGGAAAGATTTTATCGCAGAGATTTTACTACTGCGTTAGTTTTTCACGGTAGTAAGAAAAGAGAACCATCAGATTGCATCAGTTTTTCATGGTAATTTACAGGTGATAACGGTATTTCCATTCGAAAATATCAACAAAAGAAACTCTTCACGAGACACTAGTTTAAAACATTATGATTGAGCGTTCAAAGTCTTAAAGACTATCAAATTGGCAAACAACTAAATCAATATCATTGCGGATACTACTATTATAGGTATTATTATTGTAAAAACAACTAATTTTGATTCTATTTTATTAGCAATAACAAACGATCTTCAACGTTACCCATTATACCGAACTTTTCCTTTGATATCATGCTTTTCCCTTTACTTCACTATTTTTACTTTTTTTACGTCACTTTAACCATTAAGATTGCTATACCAAGCGAAATTTTAAAGTCATGCCAGGAAGACATGTTGCGTGACTCAAAGCCAATTCGCTATGTTCCCACGCGATTTTACGCTGAAATATCAAGTCATTACGCTCTTATACTCCTAAGCCCCTTTAATCTTAAGTAAGCTTTCGATTAAGATAGAATGAAGGAAATCAATGACTTCGAATTCCTTTTTCTCAGCAATTATAATGAAAAACTTTGGGGGAAAAAAACCGATAAAACATTTTTAATAGATACTTAACTGATTATATCGGTTGTTATATCTTCGAATTCGACAACAAAAAAGAGTTTGATTGTGGTACCTATATTTTTTAAGATTTTTAAGGGTTTTGTCACTACGGAACAATTACTATGTAAAATATACCACGGGAGACTTTTAAGGCTAAATTAAAGTAGGAGGTTACTCGTTGTAGCATCCATACTCAGAAAAAATACTATTGAGATTGGTAAAGACCTTTTTCAAATTAGCGTAACGTGATGAACCACCTTAAGATTTTAATCTTTAGGATTCACGAAGAAAGGTGAAGACGTTTAGGATCTTGAATACCTTTTCATACGTTTCCGGGGACCTCCAGCGAGTCTACAATTAAGTTAAGCCTATTTATGTGCCAACAATAAGAAATTTGTGAATTTACTCGATAGTCAAACACTTTTACGTAGTAGCGCAGAATACGATTTTGAAGGTGATAGAGCTCGGAAAACACCGGACACCAACGTAGTTAGAGGAATTAACGTTGGATTAATCCGGTTACTAAAGTAAAATAGTCAAGTTCCTTAAAATCTACCCTATATCCAAGTCTCTTTTGCATTAAAATCCTTTCCCTAGAATCCTTAAAACCCTTAATACTATACTTTCCACAGTAATTACTCTTATACTCGCGAGCACACCACAGGTTTTACTATAGGACTTTATCTTTCAGGTCAAAAGATTAGTCATTACCCTTAACAACGCAATTTTCAAAACCTGTAACCCAAATTCATAGGAAATTCCATCAATGATTGGGACGATTATCGCGACCATCTACCTAAACCCATCAAAATGATTAATACCGACTTAATCTTTTTCATGGATTTCGCAAATATATATAATAACGTAAAGAAGTATGAAGTAACGCCTTATAATCTTCACAATACAAAGATAAATTCTTTTTTGACCATTTTTAGGTAGATGGAGGTTCTCTCTTTAGTTTTTAATTATTATTCCCTAGAATCCTCACAAGTTACGTCAGAGACTACTACTTAACCTTTCAGACGAGAGTAAAAACCTTTCGCAAATTTATAACGGAATGAATAGTCAATTCAAACTCAACCTCCACCTTACGAAATATCATATATATTGAGCGATTACGAGGTAGACGACGATAATAGCTGACAAAAGGAAGAGTAAGCTCTGATAAATGTCCTAAATTAAATTCCGTACTAGTTAACATTGATATTGAGTTAATAGGTAATGGGGAAAGCCTATACCGACGACGCTATATTATGCGAACAAATAGAGGCAGTAGTTACGAGTGTAAGCGAATTTTAATACGCTTTATAACGCGATGATATTACCTGTAAGGGACTTTTTAGTTAGTTACGGTTTTAGTTTACGGCTATAATGGTATATACACAAAATTCGCTTGGTATATCCCCCGAAACAAATAACTTTCGTAATGTTTATAAAGAAGATCACATAATGGTATACTATATTAATTGAAAATACGGGCGGCCCTAACGCTTAAAATCCGGTTTAAGGTTTTTGGACTAAAACCTATAATTATATTAACGCCAATACCAAGAGCCAATTTTAGGCAGATCTATTAACCGCAAGAATTATCTTCATAATAGTAGTAAAAGGTAATTCATCTATGTAAAATCCGGGAATTAGTTAATTCACCATCTTCTGATCAAGCGTTAAAAATAATAGGTGATGTATCACATCCATAATCTCATTGCTTCTAGATAAAATTACTTAGATCATATTGTAGATTGTGAGGGTAAACAAGTTCTTGACGATAATAATTCGTTTTAGAAATTCATGTAGAATAATGATGCTACTCATAACCAAGACTAATACTTAATCAACTACGCCTTTTTATACTGCTTAAGTGGTGAAACTCTTTTCCTTTACCATAATCAAGTCATTATGCTATTATATACTTTTAAACTTCGCGATCATTATGAGAACTACATGTTTGAAGATATTATGCTATATATAGAGGTGTAAGGTCCTTAAGAGAAGGTTATTTGTATTATGCGGTATTGAAAAAAGAAAATATTGCCATTAAGAAAGTCAATGGTTAAGATATTAGTAAGACTAAAGTTAATTTTATCCCGGGGGAAAAACTATCTTTATGAAGAATAACAATTATTTAAACTGTTATTGAGCCGATCACGTTTCATATCCTTAAGTTCCCAAACCTATTGCTTCTTCGCTTGAAGGATATAAAGATTGTCGGCGTGAACGTCGACGTCAATACTGATGAACTGGTCAAAAACGGCTAAAGTTTACCTTTAGTTTACCATTAAGGATATTGGTGGTTTTACTTTGAAGGCCCAAGTGTAACTGTATTAAACTGAAAGAAGTTGTCAATGCGTTAAATAAACCGGCGTTTGAATTATCTCGTTATTGACAAGCTAAATGAAATCCTAAAGTATGCAAGGCATAAATATATGAAATGTATTACTCTAAAGGCTTTGAAATAGCTTGACTATTACAGCCGAAAATACCTTGTGATCCCCAAAATATTTCAATTTATATTGAAGAAATCTAAAGTTTTTACTTACGAGATTTTCGTCAATATGTTCGAGTTAGACAATAACATTATTATTCACGTTTTGAACTTCGCAATTTTCTTTCACGAAACTCAATTTTATAAGTCTCTGTTGGCGAAGGATACGTAAAAAAAGTCAACGATATTATAGATTAATATTTATTTGGATATACCTAATGTCTTTCTTCATGATAATGATAATAACTTTACGATGACAATGTTTCAAAAAGATGTTAAAATAATGGGAATTTAGTGTAAACTAGTGTTTATTAAAGCCTACTAAAACGTTAGAAAAGTCGAAAAGTTATGTGAACTACTTTGTAAAACTTACGACATCTTTACGTTAGAGATTGGAAGCTTTATAGTCTAGCAGTCACGTTTTTATATAACAGTAAAAGTTCAAATAACATTGTGAGCTTTACTGGCTTAGTTTAAACGATGCGAGGTTTTGGAACATAGCTTTCTTTGATGAAGGACTATCCGCCATGAATAAGAATCTAGAGGAGAATCGTAGTGTACAGAGAAGCTTATAAAAAAATACGGAAGGAATCGGTTCAGCGTTACATCAATAATTCCTTTGATACCAAAAACGACCTTACGACAATCTAAGTGTTTGTTTTATCATTCTTAAGTAAAGTTTTAGTGCAACGGAAGCTAGGAAAATTGGATAGCCCATTAAAATTCTTAATTATTGTAAACCTAAGATAGATATTAAAACTGCCAACGGTTTTACGAAATTTCGTGTAACCTAGGTCAAGCCTTATATTAAGGCGATTGACGGTAACTATAGCAATGAAAACCTAAGATTTCAACGAATTAATTAAGATCAACCCCCTCTTTTTATAATTGATAAATTAATGGAACATTTCCGGTACGACCGACTATAAAATATGAGGAACGTTAAGAATGAGAAAAATTTACCCGGTGGAATTTATAATATTACTTAGTTTAGTAAAAATGAGAAAGACGATTAAAACTTAGTTATGGGACTCCGGGTACAAAACGTTATCAAAATATCCGATTTTTTTTTTTTCATAAATTGATACGATCTACATTAATAGACTCATGACTCAAGAAGTTATATAATTCGTACCCCAAAGCGACTTGAATATTCAAGTCCCAAATTTTACGATCTTGAAGTCCAGGATTATAAACTGAGTAAAGGATAAAACTATAGGGAAGCCGAAGGAAAAGTTACGTTTAACAGTTGAAGAATACGATAATAAAAGTAAAAACTAAATGCTTACGTATTCTTAAACAATTTTAAAATTGATTAATACTGAGTGATCGTTATGGCAGAAGTTTTACTAACTAATACTAAAGGGAAGTTTACCCTAAATATCTTTAATATAACTTAAAAATATACATGATTAGTAAGCAATTTACATCGGATCGTCTTATTAAAATTATTATATAGACTTTCTTAACAAATTTCCATCGGAAACGGTTATACGATATATCAAAACACTGTATGAACTAGCTTGGATAGACATCCATTAGTTTATAACCTATCAGGTGTGCTTCAAGTCGAAATTAGATATAAAGTCTTTAACCTATGACCTATATTATGTAATTACGTTAGAGAAGGACTTCAACCTGATAGGTATGTAAACCAGTGATATATTTTTCGTTAAAACTACTTTTTTTGTTATATCGTTACTTTCAACGATTCAATATTTCAATTTTTGGAATTATAAACCAGTCGAAACTTTGGTAGAAGGTAATCAATTTGACTTTAAAGGATTGTTAATCCGCATATTTGGTATTGGCAATACTTTCCTTAGTTTTTGCTAAAGAATCTGGAGCGTTGTTTTGGCTAAAATTGACATAATTAACATGGTTAGAGTTTAATGATATTTGAAGTAAAGCGCTCGTAGCAGCTATATCACCACCTTATATCAACCGAAGACCCTTTACGGCCGATTAATTACGATAAAAGCATAAAGCATAACGGACGAAAACTTTGATCGATTGAATAAAATGTTAGAGTGGTGTATACAGAATCTCAATTAAGGAATTAATATAGTTCCAATTAATTTGTTGAAGGTTAGATTCATAGTTTTTACCGACCGCTTAACCTCTCACAACTAAAACCTATCGGCTAAATCAAATTTACCGTAACTTTAGTTAATAAAAATAAACTTAAAGGCTAATTTAGTATTGTTGGAAGCCCCTACTATTGAATCTCCGTTAAATATAAGAGGATTATACGAAATATATTAGTTTCAAAAATTTACGTAATAATATCCAGCTTTGTTATAGGTATAATACTATGAAAAACAGTGAATATAGATATTAGCCAGCCAATGATTCTTTGTATCCCGGTAATAATTTGTATTGACTCATGGAGCTGGTTTAAATATCTTCTAAAACTTGGAACTACTAGTAAAAAACATCAAATGATTGATGTAATAGCACTCTAAGATGCCTAAAAGGGCAAGGAAATTGGGAAGTTTCGATATAATACTAGTAAGGCTAAACCCGCTGACGTTATAGTTAAAACGTCGCTAAAAAAAGCACAGAAAATGTTTTTGAAAAGTAATAAAATAACTATACGTATTAATTAATGCGTTAATACGCTACATAATAAAGTTTATTCACGTGTCGATAGTTTATAATACCCTGAAGAACTAGAAGATTTCCGGGAAATTAATCCTGGTAACTTATTAAATTAGCACGGTTGGATTAGAAGCCTATAAAAGTTTATAACAAAAAGTTTGTCCGTGGAAATTTATGAAGTCTGAGATCGGAATCATGAGTTCAATAGAAGTAATTGGGGTCAATTTAGCTGTGATATTGGTAGGAGTTCTTCTAATGAACAAAGAGGGAATTGAATGGTAACTGGGAAAATATTGTCGACTACATTAATATACGCGCACAAAATGAAAATCATCAAATGTTAGAATGGTAGTAATTATAATATAAAGTTTCAACTTTACTTATAGTAAGGTTAACTATACTAAATATAAATTAGGTGTTTTGTTTGTTGGGTTTACTGTGTTGATTAAAAATTCAGTACAGTATTCACTCATATTACACTAGGTCATATGCTAAGAAATTAGTTATACAAATTACTGTGCAGACCGGCTAGCGGTCTACCAAACCTATAACAATACATCCATAACCTGAATATGGAAATACTACTATTACTTCGACCACATCGTGAATCAACACCGTTGTAACGTTTAAATCCCTACCAACACAACTCCAATATCCAACACCCAATTTATTTTTCGCCCTCAATCTATTCGACTTACTATATACCGCGGGCTTAAGTTAATGTTTGCGACGTTTGAGTTTACTAGTTACTTAGATGATATAGTATTTATAAGTTTCAAATAAATAGTTTGAAACGCATAGTTATATTGTTTTTACATTGTATTTGCGTTAACAAGTGCTAAAAACCTCATTTGGAACGATTTGTTCAATTTCATTCATATTTCATTTGCGTATTGTACGCTTTTAATGGCCATTTAATTTCGACACCCCTTTCATTACCTTGATTAAAACGTATAGAAAACTTTATTAATGTACTATGTTTGGAATAACCCCTAATATAAGAAAACCTTACTCACATAGAATTATTAACGATGAGCTTAGTTAAATGAAATGATTATATAGACCTCTTACTTAAGTATATAACGTTTTGAAAAAGAGTTTTAAAGTATATTAATTTCGACTTGTAGGATAATGAAATCGAAGCTCTGGTTAAGGATTTCAAACTTTGTGCGTGAAATACGTAGTTTTTAAGTGTTATTTCCCATGATTATGACGAAAACATACAAGTAATTTATTTTTTAGATAATTTCCAAATGGAATTTACAGACATGATATTGGAAATTCGGTGTATAGTATATATTATAATTTTGAAAGTAATACGTTTGAAAATACGAAGTGGAGGAATAAATACACCCGGTGGCACAAACGGTCGCATCTTAGAAAGTTTATCCACAATTGCTTAGTTCTATTTAATATAAGATTGGGGAGATAAAGAGATATTAGTAGTAGACTTTGTGAAAGGATATTTTTGGGCAGAACGTATGAAACAGCGTATTAAACAATTGTAGAGTAATCCACAACGCGAAAACACTCCACATACATAGAGTGTAAGACGTTTGACGAGACTAGATGCGCTTTGTCACGAGTAGACAGAGTTTAAGGAAAAAGGAACGGAAGAGGAGAGAAAGTCGAAAGAGTGATTTACCATTCTAGTTTAAACTGAATCAGTTTTAACAAATATATTGGAAAAGGCACGATGGATGAGTTACTCTAAGATCAATGAAAATACTTCTTTTAACCATACCAGAAATGTCATAAGCCAAGGAAACGGCGTTTCAAAAACATAAAAGGCGATAGGAAGTTATACGAACCTTATGTATTAATGCTTACAAACCACGACCTATATCGCAACCTTTCACTTTAATGGTTACGTATTAATAAAAACAACCTTACTCAATTTACAAACTTAGCCAAACTATATGATAGAAGCTATAATTACAATATCGAACTTATCGACAAACTGGATAATGAAATCCGAATAATATCAAATACTTTAAAAAGATTAAATATGAAACTCTTTTCGTTATAAATAATCTTGTCTATAATATTGATTAGGCAAGCGAAGGAATGGTATAAGTACCAATCAAAAAAAGTTGAAATATTTTGAAAATATTATAGTTGTTTCAAAACCGACTTTGACACTGATATTAATTACCAATTATACAATCAGTCCTTGAAGGTAATTATGGAGAAATTCTTGAGAAACCATTGTAACCATACGGATAAGTTGGTGTAAAAAGTGTAATATACTTTATTGGTAAAGCTTGTAAAGTATTAGAAAGTGATGAGACTAGATTATCAAAGCCACAACTTATTAATTTAAATAGTGATAAAGATTCATCGTAGAAATCCTAACTCTAAGTCTACGTTATTTAAACTGGGAAAAGACCTTTTAGTTTCTTTTTAACAAACTCTAATATTTCATTAGCAATCAAGATACTCCAAAAAATAATAATTACATCATTATTTGTTTACGGGAAACCTAAAAACCAAAAACTGCATATTATAAAAGCGAACCTCACATCAACGATTTATCACGTTTCAAAGTAATGATTTAAAATATATTAAAAAAGAATAAACTATTATATAAACATTAAATACGACTATAAAGGCGACAAACACTAAAAATAAATCTCCGAAAACCAAAAATAAAATAGATATGAAGGTAAACGCTCTTATAATTAAGGAAGAAGCTAACCACATGTATTAAATCTACTAGACTCACGTAAAAACATACGAAAAACTATAAGTTCCTATCAACGGTATTTGTTCGGTGATAATGTCAGTGATTAGTCGACTAACCATCTAGTATATTAATAGGTTCAATTGGAGCAACAACTTTGGACTAGTTACCAATATTAATATCAAACAAATGGAAATCGTAGAATGTATATAACTGATTACAAAAACTTTGAGGGAAAAAATGTTCGACGTTTACCTATACGAATATACCTTGAAGAAAAACGACTAGAATCAAGACAAAATTTACGTAACGACCTAGAATAAAAACCCGGATAAACGGATATTTAGAGGCTTATAAAATGTTTCATTTATATATGAAGTATATCTATGTAGTGATAACAACGTATTAAACGCTTATGTAACATTGTATTTCAGGTTATGCAATCTGTATGATTACTAATTATGAGATATCATAACAAATACCGATATAACGGAAATATCGACCGCCGAAGAACGGCAATTTCACAATCTCATAACAAAATTTCCCAAATTTTCATTCGGCAGAATAAAAAAAAACTACAAAATTTTGTTCGGAAGGAATGAGTCTTTGTTACTAGATACAATGATAATGAACACATGATTCGAATCAGTTAATTTATATATAATAGATTCTGAAATACCATTTTCATTTTCGCTACCTAACTTGAATAAACTCGGTATTAAGGTACGAAACATGCCAAATTGACTCGTTTATATTGCGGATAACGTACCGTTTTGATTGAGGTTTAAACACCATAAGTTTTCCATTGAGATACTTTCGAAGGAGTCTGTTTATTAAAAATAACCGAAATTATATACGTTATATTTACGGTTCGAATACCGGGTAATAAAAAATCATTTACAGTTCCTCTTAATAACAGGCCACATGAATATGGGGAAAAAAACCTTAGCAGCTGTAGAAAATTTTGGCCACAAATATCAACTACATTTTCGAACCCCGAGAAGATTTGCATTCCGTCTATAAGACGATATTAACTTTATTTATGAGTTTGTAATTAATACTATCTATCTTAATGAATACCTATTCTTTTACGTAATCGAATTTATAACCTTATTTCAGGTTGTTAAATTGACGCGAAGCGTTTTGGTATCAAATTGCTAAAATACTTTGGCAATTTGTTAGATGAATGTCTATTTGAAGCTTTCTGGCTGAATTACTTTAAATACATGTACGGCTTTCGATTTAATCTATATAAGGATTAAAGTTATGATAACTTAAAATAAACATGTATAAATTCCGGTAAAGATGCCTTGATGTATTAGCATGTGACAATGGTATTATGAACCATTGAAAATAGTATATATGGTATTTATTGGTAGGGCTTTGGACGTTGCAACGTTTTCGATTCAATTGATTGAAGTAACAGTAGTATTAAGAGGTCAATTGGTTGATGTATTGCTCTAGGTTTAGCAGACCGTTAGTCGGTTTTCGCAGTAATTTGTATGGCTAATTGCTTGGCCTGTGACCTAGTGTAAAGTGGGCGAATACTGTACTTGACTTACAGCCAATACACTACACCCACACAAAACAATACACTAACCTTGCAGTCAGTATAGTCAATATTACTGTAAGTGAAATTGACTTACTGCAATGCAATAACTAATATTTCAATATTGGCGGCTTTTTAATGTAAGCGCGCACGTCAATGTATTTGATTCATCTTTTCCAGTAGGCGCTAGATTGCGACCTCATTCACTGGCTAAATCCCTGTTGATTTTAATATACTTCCATACAAAATTACACACAATTTTTTTCAAATTAACCACATTTTACCTACGACTTGGAGGTGCGACTTTATCGGTTTTCAAAAAAATGTTCTTCTACCACAGGTTTATGTAAACTTTCAATTTAGCCGTATTAGTTAAACAAGTCTCTATCGTTAGTTCCCTGGTAATTTTTCAATTCGTTAACACATTCATGTCCGTCACGTAACTTATCCTACGACGCTCCCTTTTAACATGACCGTCGATTCTTATGGTCAGCCTTTTGGTATTTACAAACTTTTCAAGTGCCTTATTTGGTGATACTTTCTTTATATCGTTAGTAGGATTGTCTTTCCCTTTAATCCATCGGAACTTGATAGTTTCCCTCCTTTCTTAGGCTTGTCGGAGAGCTATTACGTTGATCATTAGACTTTTTTTGCTAATTTTTCTGAAATTTGAAAGGCATTCGAATGGGCTTTTTGAGTCGATAAAAAAAACCACTGTGATAGGGGGGATTTGCAACTGCTGAGTGATAAAATTAAGGGTTTTTTTTACAAAACTATATCTACATTAAACCTCAATATTATACTGTAGACTTTGAAATCTAGTACGTATTATATAATCCTTGTACATTTAATAAAAGTTTAATTAATTAGGTTACTAATATAATTAAATTAATTTTCCCGTTTTTTTTCGTTTACAAGGGTTTTAAAAAAGCCGATTTATAATGACAAATCAGTGTTATTGGTAAAAGACTCATCCTGAAAGATTATTAACTTGGCTTTCAATAGGTCTATCGGAACTATATTAATCCTTCGATCTAGGTTCCGTATTTATTACTTAAAGCTTTTATTTACCCGGTTAAAATCTTTATTTCCTAGGTTTTGTACTTATATCGTAACGATAGGTTGTAGGAAGCTTTCGGTTCATAGAGGATAGCGATATAAATACTACAATTACGTTGTTTTAAGTACCATTTAACCTTCACTATATCAATTTTATCGATGATAATCAAGTTAACGCCTTAGTGTTATTAAAGAAAACCGAGGTTGGTATTAATATTAAGTATACGAATTAACTATGTATTAAATTTAAATTAATTGACTTTTACTAACGTTGATACTGGCTTCTAATTTGTAATATAAAGTTTTCTATTGCCTGTAATTTCGATGATATAAAGTTAACTATTTTCAGGAAAAATATATCGTTAATTTATATACCCACCTGGCCGAGAACCTTTTCTTACGTTACTAGTAGGTATAGATCGTACATCAAAATCTTGATATCTATCTGTAGCTTGAAGTAGGAGTAATAGGTTATGATCTAATAAAAGTTTACATCGGCTAGTCCGTATATTATCTTCATACATCGTACTACCGTCCCCTAATAGTAAATAGTACGTAATTTCTCTGGCAATTAGAATTATTCAATCCGTTATAAGTAGTTTACTAATCATCTTTACCCTTACATTATATTTTGGTTATGAAATGTAAACTTATATTTCATGTTATTCTTCAATAAAAATACTTTTAATGAAACCATTAAAATATTTCTAATGCTTCAAATTGTCGTCGATTCCGTGAAGATTTAGTTTTTTCCTTTATTACCATATGTAGAAACGATTAAACGTTACTTTTGATACGGTTGCCCTATAGTTTTATCCTTAACCTCATGAATTATACTCGACTCCAACAATTTAATATTTGGGTTTAAAGGTTAAATTTATCCTTCGGTACTAATTATGTGACTCCTCAAGTTATTGAACGGTTAATTTTAACCGTATCGCCTTTCTTAACACTTTTTCCACAATTTTTAATAATATCTTATTCTCTAAGCTTCAATACTTAGTCTTTATTATCCTTTTCTTTTCTATTTACCTGAGCAGTATTATAATTGCAACCCGGTATATATTCCTTCTCTTTAATATTTCTTTTTGTGGGGGTCTTCCGTGCTGGTAGAGTTTTATCGATTTGTCGATAATTAGTGGAAAAGGTTTGTATTAGCTCGTTCGTTTGATTGAAAAGTTTCAATCTTTATTTACTCTAATATAATACTTACCCTAAGTGGTAAAGAACGTGTTAAAGCCATTATTAGTTTTGACAATTACTTTAGAATTAGAGATACTTAAGGTTTTATATAGATCTTCCTATTTACCCGGTTCCCGCTATATAAGGACTTTATTCTGTAATGGTAAAGTAAGTACTTCGATAACTGTAGGACCGTCTCTGGTATTAAGAGAGTTGTTAACTTGGGGGCGTACCGATTCTTTTCGTAGTTCCTTTAATATTTTACCATAAACTATCACCTGTTGTTAGCTATTTACTAATTTCGAAGACTTATTCAGTAGGTCTAGGTACACTTTAAAGACCAGAAGCGTTGGTATTAAGCCTTTAGGGCCTATAGTGTCGTTTTGGTTCTTTATCGCTATTTAAAGTCATACTTCCTAATCCGTAAAGCTTTTAACATTTAATATAAAAATATCATACATTCAGCAAGGTAGTTTATATGCCCTATTAACTTTTATTATACTTCAGTAAATATTTATAGGTCCTTATTTGTATTGAATACAGATTATTTTATCATTTTACCAAAACTTCGTTACGGTAGAGTAAACACTGATATGGTGGAAAATAATGTTAGGTAAGCTTAAGTACCTGTGCATTTACAGTATTTTTAATGTTTTCGATTTATCCTTTATCAATATTAACTTTAAAAACTTAGCATTGTAAAATTTTTCTACAGAATTCACTATACAAAGATAGGGTTTATTATTTAAGCAAAATATATGGATAAAATACTTAAACTTAATGTTCTTATCATTTCTTTGTGTAAACGGAAATCTTTTTGGGGCTTTGGTATATCTTTAACACAGGTAATAAAGGTTTTCGATAGAATTTAAGGTAAAGTACTTTTTATCTCTTTATCCGACGTGTTTTAGAACATTATATAGCCTGTTAATAGTGAGGTGTTTGCAACGCTGATGAAATTGATATATCTCTAGCTCCATGAAGTTTAATACCATTGCCTTTGGAATTAAAAAAATAAAACCATAAGTTCCCCCATTTAAGGTCGTAGGGAAATCTTCAGCTGTTTTTAACGAGTTTATCGTCGTCAAAGTTAACGTTGATATTAAGGGTATTTATGTCTATGAGTTAAAGGAAGAAAGATATAGCGGACTTGAAAATACGGAATATAATTAATCTTATAACAGTTTAAGCCATTATTATCTTTAATAAAGATAGTTATTCGTCTGATTCAAGGCTAATTTTAGCTTAATTGGTATCGTAACGATTGTATGTCCTTCCCTTTATAGCGTTACATATTACGAACAGTTTCCTATTAATTACCTTATTGCCTCTATATCCGATATAATACCTTAAAACTTATGGTCAACGTAATGATCACGTAAATTAAAGGTTTATTAATGGTATGAGATTTCGTTAGGGTAAACGTAAGGGTTTTTACCACCTAAACGGTATAAAAAGGTGTAGTTGGTTAGTTATTAGGCCGTATTTGGAGCAGTATTTTTATACTATTTAATTTGTTTGGGGGTATCTTCCCCGTTAATAACTTCGTCATCCTTAGAGTTTATACTGTATTTTAGGTAATCTTCTTCAGAGGTAATGAGGTATTAAATATAGTAAATGTCTTTTCGATGTTGCATCCGGATGAGTGGTAGCAAGTTAACCAATATTTAAACTTGTTATAAGTTTAATATCTTTTACTATTATTACGACGATAAATTTCACAATTAATGAATTGGCTTCGACAATGGTTTTTTTAGCGTCAACACGGTTTTTGCTTTAATTTGAAGACGTTAAACTAGACTTTAAGCGCTAAGGGCATCCGTATCTGTACTTGTGGTCGCCGTAATTGATTACCGTAAGGTTTTCTTTATTTACGTCGGGGAAGTTTCCAACTTAGGGGTACGTACTAAGCTGGTTTGGTATACGCATTATTACAGTTGCAAACGAGGAGTATAAATAGTTCAAAAATCTTTTAGGGGTATTATCCAAGCGTTATATAGCGTATTCAAACTCATTAACATCCTAAACGGTTGCCCGTATCTTATTATAAAGTGTAGCTTAGCTCAAGTGACCTTTATCCATTACCTACTAGCATAATATTAATTTTAATTCATTTGATTCAATATATCTGTTGAGATTTTCTTCTTCTTCTTCTTCTTCTTCATTATTATTATGGTCTACCTAATGTTGGCCCAATCTATATTATATTAGGTATGGTGGACGTCGTATTCGTAGTTGCTTTTTATGTTATTTTAAACTTTGAAAAAAGTGGTAGCTCGGGCTAGGTAGGTTAGGTAATATTAAGTGAAAACTAGATGGTAAAACCATTATTTACTTGTAAATGATTAATAATGGTTCTATATTTGTATCAAATAGCTCATAAGGCTTTTCGTTATACTTTTCAACATCGTTTTAGATTTTTGCGTCGTTCTTAAAGAGCTTATAGTTAATATTAATCATCCTAACAAGTTGTGAGGAAAATTCGCTATAAATTTTTTAATCTTTATTAAAATCTCCTTATATTCTGATCCTCCGAGCCCCCAAGCTACGGTATGAAAATTAATTGCTAATCGCCCAACCTGAGGGGTAAAGTCATACGGTAACAGCTATAATGGAATTGAATGTATAGTTAAACCTACTGTGAAAAGGCTTTTAAGGGGGTTAGCGATTTTAATTCAAAGTTTAGGAGGGAATAGGGGCTTGGAGATTTTAAAAGACTTGATGATCTTGCCAAATTAACTAGTGGAGAAGGCCAATATCAATTTCGTTTGCTTTATTGGCAACAGTTGCTTTACGAGCCACGCCACCGCTAAAAGCATACTTCGCGTTATTATATAAAGGTATTAGTTTGCCAAGTAAATTAATAGGTTTTTCATCGGTAACGAGCGAAGGGGCTTAACCTAAGCAGGGGTTGGAAGGTCTTTTTAAACGCATATAAGAGCGTTAAGGTTCTTCAACACCTTTTTCTTTCGGGTATGAATCTCAAACGCATTTCTCAAGTTAAGTCAAACCGAAAATGGTTTTAACCAGTCTGGTAAAGCTTTCATTAGATATCTAGATCCCCCTTCATTTAAGTTTTAACTTTAGTTTGGACTTAATAGTCTTTTAAACTCGTTTTTATATATTGATTATCTAATTATTAAAAACTTACTCCATTACGGAAGTCGTGGTTAGGGTCTTTACCGTCATCATTTTTAACGATATAATAGTCGATAAAGTTTACCAAGTGCCTCTCTTTCAATCTTTCGTCGACATCTTAACCCTAACGGTCTTTATCTTATTACGTTTAAACGATTGATCCGAGGACTTTGATCGCCCTCAATAGGTCCTAAAAAGGTACTATCTTAAGGTTTCAGGAAGCGTAGGGTTTTTTAGCGTGGATTAGAGTAAACTTGGCGACTTGAAAGTGTAAGTAATTAATGTTTTGGCATAAAGTGGCGTGGAAACTTTGTGAATTGGCGTTGGATCTCTCGACGTGGCTTTATCAACGCATTTTGGCGATTCTTGGTGTTTTTACTTCAAGTATCAATATTAACAATTAAATTGGCATAGGAGAAGAGAATGAGTAATGTAGGAGTAAAGGTCTGGTATTCGAGGTAGAGGCGAAGATCGTTTATTATGGTTATTTAATATGGAACTCAGTCGTTTTTCCGCAGTAGTAGCATCTGCAGTAGTACTGACTTAGTCGTTTGCCAACTTGCCGAACTTTAAGACTTCTAACAGTCAATTCCAACGTTATCAAAAAGGATCTTTGGTAAAGATTTGTTAGTGTTTTCACTAACGATACCGTCGCTACCTCTACGTTGCTATAAAAACCGTCGCAACCTGGAAGTTTTCTCTACTTACTGCTGTAAAAACCGCAGCGATTTGTGAAGGCCTTTCGCAAAAATATTTCTTCTACTATAACCACTATTATTAACGTAAATCGTAACTGTAAAGTAGCTTCTTCTTATACTTAGCCAATCTGTACTTAACTCAATAATCACTAATTAGTACTGTTAAGGCTTTAGACATTACAATATTGTCGATTCAATTAGTTGAAGAAACAGTAGAAATATATAATCAAATAGTGGATGTATTGTTCTTGGTTTGGTAGACCGCCAGCCAGTTTGCACAGTAATTTATATAGCCAATTGTTTTTCCTATGCCCGAGTATGAAGTGGACGCATGCTGTAGTTGAGTTACAGCCAATACAATGGGCCCATACAAAACAATACACTTAACTTGCAGTCAGTATAGTCAACTTTACCGTAAGTAAAACTGATTTAAAGCACTGCAATTACTAGTATTCCAACAGTATTAATGAAGTAGTTTAAAGAGATGAATACAAAAAAATCTATTTTACAAATTGTTATAAATAGTGTTAGCAACACATATTCTCCGAGTAAATCAATCCCTATACTTCTTATATTCGATGTTAACCACAGACACAACAAAGATTCGGTATTAATACAAACTACGATCCAAAAAAACCAAATGTTATAGTAATATTCAAAATAGTTTTACGGTTTTAAAAGCTAAAAACAATATTTCTTCAAATGTTGGAATAGTAGTAAATGCAGTGCAGTAGATCAACTTTACTTACAGCAAAGTTGATTATATCGACTGAAAGTTAAGTGTATTGTTTTGTATGAGATTATTATATTGTCAGTAAGTCAATTACAGTATGAGTTCACTTCATACTAGGGGACGGGCTAAGTAATTGACTATATAAACTACTGTGTAGACCGGCTATCGGTCTGCTAAGCCTAGAATAGTAAATTTACTACTTGACCACCTAATACTACGGTTACTTCAACCAATTGAATCGACAACGTTGTAATGTCTAAAGCTCCACCAACACGGTTTATGACTATGAGATTAAGCAAAGATAAGTTAAGTAGAATAAGATGTTAATTTCTGGTGACGTTTTACGTTAATAACAGCGGTTAAGATAGAGGAAAGATTCTTCTAAAGGCCCTTTATTAGCATTGAACCAGTCTAAAACGGCAGGAAAATAGGGATGACTTTTGGGTTCATTAGTCTTTAATGGAAATATGGATATAGGAGATGGTATTACTATTTGAAAACACAAAGAGATCTGTAATGAAGATTCCCATTAAATAGGTTAAGTTGAACAGTCAAAAGTTTTAAAGTTAGTCAAGTTATCAAGCAGATAAATGAATATTACTGCGGGTGATATTACTATAAAACCGACTTAATTTCATGACCAAATAATGAATAACCTTTGACTCCTACCTATAACAATTAATTACCTCCTTCATTTCCGTTAATCACAAGTTCTCCCTCTATTTCATTTTATTTTATTGTCACTACGCCAATTCAATCGTCAAGATCGATATTTTAAGCGAAAATACCGAGAATCGCTAAGTCGCGCCACAAAAGCTACCTCGCGCGACTTTACGCCAAAACACAAAATTCTTACGCCTCTCAATCACTAAGCCTATCGTTCATTAAGGCCTACGCCAGATAAAACAGTAAGATAGCCCCTACATAGAAACTAATGAAGTTAATTAAAGCCATATAATTTTTTTCCATCAAATATTGCAAATATGAACTTTAGGCGTAAGATGTTGATAAAGACATAATGAAAAGTTTCATAGTTAATTTCGTCAGCTATTATACTATGAAATAATTTTTCGTTGAAAAAAATAACCGTAGCAACCGTAATTTTCGTAAGTACCATGAGTTTTTTTACGACTAGACTATTAACACGTGGAAACAGATTCAAGAGGGTATTAAATCTAAGTTAAAGTTAAAATTCGAACGCCGAAAAGTATACGTGCTAGAAGAGAACACCATCAGGTTATTAAAGACCTTTCACGAACTGAACCAACTTAAAGAATACCCTTAAAACCAACGACTTAAGGGAAAGAGTGTCAAGGAACTTTAAGACCCCTATGCACGTTTTTGGGAACCTCCTTTTCACCCACAATTAAGTTAAGCCTTGTTACGTGCTAAGAATAAATAATCTGCCTACTTGTTGAGAAACCTAACATTATTACGTGATAGCGCATAGTAAGATCTTATCGGCGGCAAGGCATGTAAATTGACGGCTGCTAACGCGGCAAGAGGAATTAACGTCCGCGTTTTACACCAGTTCATTAAGAAATATAGTTAGATTCTTTTGAACCTTAAATTCTCTATTACCCCCTAACCCTTTAAATAAAATTGCTAAGCCTCTTATAAGCCTTCCTACATTAGGTTTGCTTATATTTTTAAGCCCACCATAGGTTCTACTATAGGATTTTACGCCATAGGTTCAGCAACTAGTAATTACTCTTGATACCATGTTTCGAGGCTTTGAGACTTGAATTGCCAAAAACGAACTAATAAAAACTGAGATAACTATCGAAAATTTTCCCGAAGACCTGTTAAGATGGTTAACATTATTATAATCTTTTGACGGTTTTCATCAAAATCTGGAATAATATAGGAATGTATAACAGGAAGCTATACAATCTCTTTCACACGATAATGATACCATTTTTGAATATCTGTAGGTAAATTAAGGTTCCCTCTTCAGGTTTTTACTTACTATTCCCCAGAATCTTTACAAGATACGCTAAGAACTATTACCTAACCTTTCCAACCCAAGCAACCACTTTTTGCGAAGTTTATCATAGTATAAAAAGCTTTTTCGAATACGACGTTCACCTTACTCAATACTGAACAGATTGGGCTATTATGAAGTAGTCTAGAATGTTGATGAAAAAGAAATAGGACAAAATACTAATATATGTGCTAAATTAGATGCTTAATAAATTGATACTATGTTAGTAGGTGATAGGGAAAGCTTACTTTTATGAAGTTACCCTTTGAAAATAGGTGTGGATAGCTGTTACGGGTATTAATAATTGTTAATACGCCTTATAACGCCCAGATACCACTTGTGAAGGCTTTTTTAGCTAATTACACTTTTCATTTGTAATTGTAATGAGGCGTTCACCAAATTCACTTGGTATTTACCCTTAAGATCGTAAATTCCCTGACGTGAATAAAAAAGACCTTATACTGGTTAATTATATCCACCGCAAATACGGTTATAGGTACCGTTAATACTTAAGGTCTAACCTAAAGGCTTTATACTAAAGGTAATAGATATGTTGATATTAATAGGACTAATATTGAAAAGTATTTCTTAACCATAAAAACTATCATTGTAATAGTAATAAGAAATATTTTAATTATAGAAAATGTAGCTATGAGTTCATTTGCCACCCCCACACCGGGCGTAATGATAAAAAACAAATATATTGCATTTTATTTCCTTCTACTTTTTAATAGGATTACTTGGATTATATTGTAAACTTTGAGGTGACGAGGTAATTAACGATAACAATACCCCTAAACAAATTAAGCGATATGAAAATACTACCTTTGGCGCGGCTTAATGACTAGGTGACTATGCTGTTTTATACCGTTTTGGTGGTAAAGACATTGACCTTTACTTTAATCAATCACTTTACCCCTTATATACCTTCGAACTCCGCGATAGTTACGCGAACTATTTGTTTTAAGGTATTATGTTAAATATAGGGGCAACATGGCACTTAATAAGAGGCTATTTGCAATACGTAGTATCGCAGAGTGAAAACACTACATACACGGAGATTAATCGATACGATGCTATTAAAGCTAAAGTTGGCTTCTAACTAGGAGAGAAATTATCTTTATTAGGTACAACGGTCGTTTAAACTATTATAGAATCAATTACATTGTGCATCCATAAGTTCCCTACCCTTCTTTTTTCTCTTTTTACAATATATAAAGACCTTAATATTAATATTGATATTAATGTCGACGAGATGAGTAAAAACGGCTAAAGGTTTTCCCTCGCCTTTAAATAAGGGCACTTATGATTTTATCTTTAAGGCCTAAAGATGGGGATGTTAAACTTTACAAAGTTATAAATACATTTATTATATAGGAGCGTTAATCATCTAACTATTAATGGGCTATATAAAGTTATGAAGTCTGTGTGGCATGGAAATTTGGAATAATTTACCTTAAAAACTATCCAAAATCGTTGTTAATATTGTCAATCACATATCTAAACCCCTAAAATATTGAGATTTATATTGATGGACGATAAGCATTTTGATTGCAACGTTTTTATCAATATATTTCACATAGATAATTAATATGTTCTTTACGAGTTTTACTCTGCAACCTCTTTTTACAAATCTAAGTATTTAAAGTCTTTATCGGTAAAGAATGAGTAGAAAACTCTAAGGATACTATGGATTAAGACGTACTTGAGCTTATCTCATATCAACGTCTACGATAATTATACCAACTTTACAGCGGCGGATTTCCAAAAAGATATTGAAATTATAGGAATCTAGTTTGAATAAGTGCATTTATAGGCTTATTAAAGTATTAAAAAGGTTAAAAGGGTATACATAATATTTTGCCAAGCGTATAATATCTTTACTATGGAGATTAGAAACTTTTTAGATCTAGAAGTACACCTTTAAATGGCAGTAAAGAGCCTGAACGACATTATAGGCTCTGACGGCATAATTTCAACACTTCTAGTCTTTAAAAACTACCTATACCTAACGAGTGAATCTCCGCTATTAGTAAATACTCAAATACTAGTTATAGCTTACAACAAATCATTAAAGGAACTGCGAAAGGAATCAGCACGCCGCTAAGTTGACGATGCCCTTAATACTAGTAATGGCCCGATAATTGTATATGTATTTACTTTGCCGTTACAAAGTAAAATCCTCGTATGGCAGGAGTAGGGCAGATGGGATAGCTTATATAAAACCTTGAGTATTGCCAACTTTAAAGTAATTGTTCAAATAACTCATGACCCAATAACCTTTTATACCACCTAGGTTAAACCTTATATTAGGGTGACTAACGATTAAAAACCTTATGTCAAGCGACCAAGTTAATACGAACCTTCTTCAATCGTTATTAATAAGCTTATAAAACACTTCTAGCGCGGATAACCCTCTAAGAAGCGGAATGTTAAAGAGGATGAATATATACCGGGCTACATTGAAAATACAACTTGAGTAAACAGGGGAAAAAAAGGATAACGAAGACTTGATACTAAAGCTTAGATTAAAAATATTATTAAGACCTTTAGCAGACCCTATAAGGGAAGCTATAAGATTAAGATTAACGTCCTATTAACTCGCAAAGTTATATAATTCGTATTAAAGACCAACTTTGACTTTGAAAACCTAAATGTTACGGTATTTAAAATAAAGCTTATCTATAAAGTAGAGAACAAAATTACAGAGTGGTCGTACGAAAAGTTATGTTTAATCGCTAAATTATACAGTAATAAAAGCAAAGAATTGATTTTCACCTAGTTGCCAACGATTAAGAAAATCAATTAACGTGGAATAATTGTTTTAGTAACAAGTTTGTTAGCAAAGACGAGAGGCAAAGTTTTACTTAATAGCCGAAATATAACGTAAATATGTAGGCAATTAGCAAGCGACTTATAAAAAATCGTCTTACTAAAGTTGTCACAATAACTACGTATTATTCACCCTCTGTGTACGTTAATATAACATATTCAGCTATTATTTAGACTAATCAAAGTATGCGTTTATTAATTCATAAGATATTAATCCTACTTCAAGTTACGGCTATATATAACGTTTTTAATATACGACTCGTGCCTATTAGTGTCGTAAAGAGAAAGATTTTGGTCTGGTGGGTATACAAACTAACGATACCCCTTTCGTTGGAAAGACTGGTTTTGTGATATCAAAACAACATGCGATTAAAGACTTTGAGTTCTGAAACTATAAGCCGGTAAAGATGTTGGCGAAAGGTAAACAACCTAACTTTAATAAATTGTTAATCCGTATACTTGGTATTGATACCAGCCTTAACTTTCTTCAAAAAACTTCAAGGCGTTAACTTGACCACAATTGATAAGATTAACATGTTTAAGACTTAACGGTACCTAAAATAGCGTGCCCGTAATAGCTACATCTTCACTTTATATCAACCGGAAGCCTCTACGACCTATGTATTACGGTATAAGTACAAAAACTAACAGATAACAACTTTAATAGGCTAAATGAAGGGTTAAAGTAGTAGATGCGAAACCTGAACCGGGTAATTAATATAGTTTCGATCGACTTGTCGAAGTATAATTTAATGATTTTCATACACAAAGCTTTTAGAAATAAGACCGACTTGTCTTTACAAATCGGCTTCCCATTAACCTTTGTTAATAAAGAAAAACAGAAAGATTAGTTTAATATTTTTCGGAACCTAATTTATTAAACCTTTATTCAATGCGAAAGGATCATACGAAAGGTGCTGGATTTGGAGATTGATAGTATAATGGCAAGCTATAATATAGGTATAGTACTATAGAAACCGCTAAATGTTATTACTAGGTAATTAAAGATTCCTTTTATCCTGGTGGTAATCTAAACTAATTTGAGGAGCCTATTTTAATACCTTTCAAATTTCGGAAGCACTAGTGAAAAACACCTAATAATCGACGTAATGATACTTTGCAAAGCCAATAAAGGGACTGAAATCGAGGAGTTCCGATAGATTAACTGGAAGGATAATTCTACTACCGTTATAACGAAGTTATCGCCGAATAAGTCATTTAGAAGTTTTGTAAACAGCAATAAGCTAACTGTACATTCTAGAGATACGTTAATGGGTCGCCCGGTAAGGCGAAATCACAAATCCGCGGTTAAGGATGTGCTGGCAAATTGAAAAACTGCAAGGTAACTAATGATAGTGACTTGTTAAATTAGCAAAATTGAAAGGTTTACATAGACCTATGGAGAAGGAACTTTTTTAATGAATCGATGAAATTAAACCTTGAAATCGTGGGGTAATTGACAATGAATAAAGTTAATTTAAGTATAAATGAGTGTAACTCTATGTGGAAGTCAACTGGAATTGGCAAGAATTTGACTAGTTAACGAGGTTGTAGTTTATCGATTACCGAAAAATATTAATTAACCACACTATCGTACGCGTATAAACTCAAAATCCATCAGTGTTAAATTAGTAGTAATTTCAGTGTAGTAAGTCAACTTTACTTACAGTAAAGTTGACTATGCCAACTGAAAGTTGAGTGTATTGCTTTATGTGAGCCTACTGTATTTCCTGTAAGTTAAGTAGCGTATGCGACCATTCTACACTAGCGCACATGCCAAGCAATGAGCTATACAAATTACTGCGCAAACTAGCTAGCGGTCTGCCCAACCTAGAACAATATATCTACCATTTGACCACGCAATACTACTGTTACTTCGATCAATAGAATTAACAATGTTGCAACGTCCTAAGCCCTACCAATAACAGCCTTATGAATAATGAACGGCTCGCGGAAAACAAGTGTTTTGAAGTGTAATGATCACACTAAATACCCGTGAGTATATAGAAGGTGTCAGAGGGTTTATATTATCAACAAGGTAGTAGAGGTGCTGAGTGAACAATATCGCAACCGTGCAAGTAATGATCAAAAGCCGTGAGGCTATTCAGAATATACTGAGACCGAATACTTAGATTGACAACTGAAGAGCTATGAAGGAAATACTATCTATGTAGTGCTGACCGTGTCCTTATATCCTTAATCCTTCATACGCCTTCAGTGCTGGATCATTTTGGATCGAAACATGATCTCAATGATCCTTATTGCGTAACCCTAACCCTAAGGTTGCTGACATAAGAGATATCTCCACCTGATGTGTTGGACATCAAGTTCTTAGTGGCTTAGCCCCATACTGGCCTGTTTTCTGACCCTCCGATGTTCTTAGGTCATAACATGAAGCTGTCGTTGTAATTTGAAATCCTGGTTTGAAAGAAAAAAGTATTGGCCAATTAAAAATGAGTGAAATTAGACGACACGATATATTTTTGAAAGTATCAAATTATACTAAGAGTCTTCGTTGAATAATGATACGAAAATACATAAAGAAAAGGTATACAATGAAACTATTAAAGTAATTTACCGAATAATAACAATTACATTACTTCTACTATAATTTAAAAACCTTGTCTTAACATTTATATTTCTTTCCGATACATTTTTACACTTTTCAATACCCTATACAAGCGAATAACATAAATGAAAGAAATTCAAATAACGATGGAGAAGGTATTTATTTGGTTCGAAAGATGATAGACGCCTTGCAATTTCAATTTAAAACTTGTTCATTACCTGAAAAAGGTGTCAACCCGCAAGCTCATATGAACCTACATCGTGATGATATTTTTAAAGTCCTTAGAAGCCCTTTGAAGTAACTAAGCCAAAATTGAATATATATATATTGATTGAAAAAAGCGGTTTTAGTTTTAAAATGTTCCATCACATGTCTCATAGCAATTACAACATCTTTTTATCCGATTTAATAACACCAGAAAATAATGATATGACCTAGGTTCTTATTTTATAACAAAAGAACCTTTTGAATTTCAACACTTATTACCTCATTATATACACTATATAACCATAGTTCCAATTTTCAAGATATTATATAAATATATAAATAAAGAAAAAAAATCCAAACAACGTATTTACATGAACCTATGTATAAATCTTAGGAAATGACATTTACAAGAAATGTTATTACAAATTGTGAAAACACTTTACTATCTAATTAAGGTTGTGATATACTAGCTTAATATATATCTAATACATTATAAAAAGTGGTTTGTGATAAAGAATTCTACCTTCGACTTTCATATTTTAATTAAGATATCGCCTTTAAAAAGCTTTAATTTTATCGGAGGAAAACTTACGATACACTTGTTTTGTATAGTACATAGTTTTCCGCCTCGAAAAATTAAGCGTCAGAGACCCGATTTACAATTGAACTCAGAAATAGACCTAACGGAGGACCGCCTAATTAACTTGAAGGATACAACAATAAAGTATGCAAATAACATCTTGAAATTTACAGGAAGGAGATAATCAAATCAAGTTACCTTTTTTAATTTAACCAATATAAAATGATTTAATCAATACAAATGCTATCGTATATGTGAGGATTATTTTATATTAATCGTATACCCAGAAGCGGTGTTTAACATTATTATTATTAAGTAATATTGTTGAAAACCATCCAATAACGAATATAAAACGTTAAATAAATGTGTTAAATGTAAAATCTGGAACCCGAAACGTGTTTTACGTTTTATACCTCTCTATATATAGATAGAAAAGCTATTCATTTTTACTAATAACTTTTTCGCGAATAATAACGATTATAGCTTATAAATAAGGTTTATATTTATTACTTACAATGAAATGTGAGATCAAAACTGGCTTACTCAATGTAACGATATTATATATCAAAGGTCGACTCAATGTAAACGGGTTAAAGAAAAGATTATCGCATACTAAATTTATAATATAATCAAAAGCTTCAACTTTGGTATTATTATAGTGATAACGGTTCGTATAATTATTTCAACCCATAAGTTGGAACCCCTCCCTCTATTCATTTGTACTAACTGTTTTTACCTCTACTAATGATTCGTTGAGTTCAAGAACACAAATAAAAAATGCCTTATAATCGATATTATAACTTTACTTGAATCGTATAAATACCCCAAAATCGAGAAGACGAGATATATCGATAGGAAGTTAAACCCAGTGGATAGGGTAACCAAGGGGGCCCCGAAAATTGTATTGAAAACGTTTGTATTTATAAGCATTTTATTCGTTGGCATGGCTGAAGAGATCCCACGACCAAGCTCCAAATGGGTGTATTAGCTAATACCTCTTTACTTATTTTTGGATTTTACGCCTTAAATTTGTCATTTTCACTTTCAAGGATATGATTTACCGTTTTACTAATATATGATCACTTTATATATTTACTATTTTCCGTTTTAACATTTTATTATCACTTTTTACATATACTATGTACTACATTTATTACGATTTTTTTGAAATGCATTTCTATTTATATGAACGTCCATATGTAAACCAGTTGAAATAGAATAATATGAAAAGGGACAATTAAATGCTGTTGAGCGGAAAGGAGAAACGGGCAGCGTTTTTGTCGTCGTTGTCGTCGTCGCTTTCGTTTTCGCTATTATCGTTCTTGTTACCGCCTCCATCATCGGCGTTGTCGCCAACGTCATCGCTCCAAAAAGAGTGGGGTATCCCCAGAGTCTTAAATTACATACCGTGAGTTAAAGGATAATAAACGGGGTTGCCCTCCTCATAATGACGCATGAAAATTTTATCGAACTAAACTACATAAAAAAAAAATAAGTTCGCCTGTTAGACGATAATAGCGATTGCTGTTTCCGCCAACCTCCGATTAATATCTAACGAAAAATTACCTATAGCTTCGTTTTACTTATTGGGAAAGTAAACGTTGAATAAAAAAACACCAAACGACGAAATAAAGAAGTGAACGACAAAGAGACGAGCCCCGTATTATTTATTAGGGGAGTGGATGACAAATGAACAAGTCCTAAATTACGTATTAAAAGTGACTTACCGTAAAGATAGCGTGCACGTAAGAGATCCTCGCCAAGTGTCCCTAATACTATCGGTATAAAGACGTATCCGTTACAGCTTCGGTTTTAATCATGAAAACGCGTGAATACACTACCATTTTAATAATAATAGCTAAAAATCTTGCCCGCAGCAGCGAAGGCAATGCACGGCACGTATGGCATGTCTATTGATGGGCTGGGGAAGTTTACTTTAATACGCCCCTCTGATTCTTTACACGTCAAAAAAGCCTCACGGCGTACCCTAAGAAGGTGCGCCTTATAGCGACGGATCCGTTCCATTATCCTAACTTGGTTTTAAAAAAGCTAATATCTTTAAAAAGGGGATTAAAGAGATCTAATTTTACATACCCTACTATAGCTAGCTACTGCTATGTTGGAGGCGCCAAGGTCGAGCTACGGGTGAAAACAGTGATTTCACCCTTAAATAAAAAGTGAGTTTTAAAACTTTTAGTGGCCTCCGATCCTACTTCTAGTCCTTCTTCTATTTATACTACTTCTGCTACTAAAATACAGTAGGGGAAGTTAGAATAGAGGAGGAGAGGAAAGAAGAGGGGGAGAGGAGAGTATCAGCGGTGAGGTAGAGGCGAAAGGGTGAAGAACGGTTAGTATAGGTAGGGGCTCAAATAGTGGATGCAACTACTTTGGCGTATAGGTTCTAACACGATAGACAGCGCCTTTAAAAACGGTTTTTACGAGGTATGCTATGTAATATAACTTAGACTTGCTGCCAAAATACATGTGATCGGTATGAATAATTAATTAGATAATGAATTATTGTGAAAACTTCGTATAGCTTCGTGAGGTCTTGAGTAATAAATAATAACACGTCTTTGGTGACATAAAAGAAATTCTGCTTGGGCTATTAGTGATACACTAGCTTCTTTTAAAACCGCCTCTTAAAAAGAACTTTTAAAACAAACCTATACCACCATCACTACCGAACGACTAGTTACTTTCTATAACAAACTATAACTTGCAATACAATCATTGTTAATTTATGGATATGGATTTTCTAAACAAATATAAAAAATTACCAATATAGAAATTATTAGATATCACTATAATTAGAAAACGTAGGGGACCACCTTAACGAAGTTTATAATAACGTGTTACATTACAGGAAGCACTCTTAAGGAATGCATGATAGCATGTCAAGCTCTAGGAGGTACGTTAGCAGAGTGAATGGAAAAGTACCACGTTTCGGGTGAGAGCTTATACGATCTCATTTGAGGTAGGCACTTTGTGAATGCCTCTTCTCCCTCTTTATCTTATCTACATCACTAATTTGATACTATACTATCTTCTTTATATGTTGACGTAGGGATCTAACCAACAATAGTCTAATTTACTTTAACTTTAATCATGATACCAAAGCCTCGTTTACAACAAAAAAATTATAATTCAAATCCATTGATGTATTGAAAAAGTAATTGTTTCCAAAAAACAAGAAAAAATGAATTCTTACTTATGTTTTATTGAATTAAATGAAACTCCCTTTGATTCGATTTTCAATCTACGTTAGTAAAGGTATATAGTTTTTAAACGAAACTAAGTTAAAAAGTTGAGATTTCCCCGTCATAGACAATAAGAAACCTACATTAACCTCTTCGATTTTGACCGTATAAAATTGCGATGGGAGATAGCTAGGTAGAATTTGAAATCCCTTTAAAAGTGGTTCGAAGAATTTCAATATAAATGAAACCCATACCTTGCCTAGCCTAACTTTTTTCTTGTTTTTTTTGATACCCAATATTCCTGTTTTTAACCTTAGGCGTAATGAGTCGGTAATTGACCTTAGTTTTAAATTACATGATTCTTTTCTAGGGTAGTCGACCGTAATCTACACGATCTTCCAACGAAGATATCTAAACTATATAAACCCTCGTTATACACATATTTTATCCAGCTGGGGAACTTATACGGGGCCCAACAACTATAATTTATACCGTTGTTTTAGGGTGAAAAACTTGAACTTGTTACCGAATCCGCGGTATTAGAAAAAAATAACGATATAATTAATATTTTGGACACCTTTCAAAATGAATTTATCTTAAATATATAATAATATACGAAAGCGAAAGGAATTATAATTAACGGCCGAAAGCTAACCTAAACCACCCGCCTAAATTAATAAAATTTCGAACTTAATAAATAACGGTTACTATGAGTTATTATCATTTATAAACCATCCCTCCAACTCGATTAAAATCTTATTCGTACCAGTAAGGTCGATGAAAACGGTTTCTATATAATTAAAAGATATATATATTTCAAACATTCCGTAGTATAGCTTGGTTTTATGATAAACCGTAATAATCTATTTAGCAGCCAAAATATAATATCGTCATACGTGGAAAAAATCTCATATCATATTTACCCAATTCAAATTTTATTTAATTGAAGTTCAAAGTTGATTGATAAACAAGATCCGTGTAAATAAAACCAGATTTATCGAATTATAATTAGTCGTATCGTTTGTAGCCGATTTAAAATACGGGAAAACTAACTCGAATAATCGTTCAATCGGTTATGAATTATGAAATTTTAACATCGGCCCAAGCGAAATCGAACGTAAAAAGTTATATAGCTACCGGATGAAAGCTGTAAGTAAATTAAAACGGTAAAAATGGAAATCATGATACCTAATCCAATTTAAACGAAATATAACTTATGAAGTCCTTAGGGGTAAGACATACGGGTTTAAATCAGCTCTAGAGATGTAAAACATATATTCGCAAATATGAAGAATTGATTATTTCCCGACAACTTATTCTCCTGGTGGTTAGCGTTAAAATGTAGCGCGGAATCATTAATATTTACTGTCGATTGGTTTATGATAACGAATATCTTTTTAAAAGGATAAAAGTAAGCCTTGGGTATATTATATATTATAGTACATCATCGTATAATATGGAGGTGCTAAATAATATTTATTGTTAAGGTACCAAAAAAAACTAGAACGGTGTATAATGGTTTTTTATGCAAGATTTATATTTACAGTTCGTTACATGCCCTTTTACGTAACGTCTACAAATCACACCAGTACCGCGTCCAGGCCGGATTCTGTATGTGTACCTTCTTTTACGTACATAGCCGTGAAACCTATAGACTTAATGGCTAATAGTTTGAGTTCATAACAGTACTTCAATTTTGTTCACTTTCCTCTCTTTTTTGTAACCTATTTTTATTATTATTTATCTTACATCATTTAAACATGCAACGTCTTCTTCATATCCAATATTTTTAATAATATGAACATGAGCTACGTCGCTGCCGTATCGCCTCATAATAATAACCAGCCCCCCTTAAAAGTCAACTACCTTCCTTCTTTTAATCTCTTTCTGTTAGTAAACGTATGTAATCCCCTCGTGTTATAAAAAAACCCTTAGTCCACAGAAACAAAAACAATGAAAAAACATCCTCTCCATCCAAATATAAAATGCTTATAATTCGTATGTTAACCGTTTATTAAACTTCAACATGCCCTCAACGAACGTACTGGTTTACCGCGCATAAAAATACTATACATACCTAAATTTTATATAGAAAAAAGTGAATACTCCTCCATTATATCCCAAGAATAGCAATTAAATGTTAATATATCAATATTTTTACAATAAGTTTAAAAAACGCACTTACTAGCAGCTTCTTCAAACCAACGTACCCTGTTATACCAGCTTATCACCGCCTCCCAAAACGACATCTACAACCTCTTCGCCGCCTTCAACCGTAATAACAATATTACGAGGCTTCGTCCAATTTTTACTTACCACTGCCTTTTCCGATCTGGTAACTAAATTCGTTCGTTTACGAAACTTTGCCTAAGTAAAAAAGGTATAAACCATAGCAACCATCCAAAAAACAACGCCGTAACATATACACCCTAGCCTTTTCCTCCTCCATATACTTTACTCACCCATTACCTCGCTAAGACTATCCATTTCCGACGGCTCACACACCCTATCATATAAACAAATTTTTAACTCAGAACATAGTTATTCTTACTACCGTCGACACCCATTGTGAGCTTGATTATAACTCTGATCAAGGCGTCCATATCGATATAGCCGTATAAGCCCTCTCCATTATAGCTTACAACGCAATAATATATAAAATTTGATAAATAATATATGAAACTTCACCCTAAAAGTTTATAATTTTCACTTAAGTCCTATTTGATAATCTCATATAAAAGCGGGCCAAGCAGGTCGACCGCGAGCTCGCAGATAATCATGTTAACGTTTAAATAATAAAGTAAACGCAAATCGATGTATTGCGGTTCCTAATAACCCGCTTTGAAAAACGTCTTTCTAAAACCGTCATGCGTTACCCCCATCATTTTACATACTCCAACGCCCGGAACAAAGGCTAATAAAACCTCTAATATAGTCGGAATTTCCGATTTTCATAAAAAAAGATAATAACTTTTCATAAGTAAAACATTACAAAAACAGTTCCGTAATCGGACGATGATCTAAGTAAACCGAGAACAATATATTCGACTCTACATATTATAAAGTAAAACAATATTATTAAAACTCTACACTATTTTTATCGTTATATTCATCATGATAAAAAAATTCAACTAGTTTAAATCCCATAAATCGTATTCGACGTTCATATCGAAACTCTAAACTGTGATGGAACTAAACTTCCCCCTATTCCACGTTAAACCTGTTAAAAATCATAATATATATGTGGTTTTCCAATAACTTTTATTGGAATGTTGCGTACCCTTGTTACTTATTCAATATATAACAGATGTTACTCTTTCGCATTATCGCCATGAAAATATCTTAAACCACAAACTCTTTATATTCCCTGTCTTTAACTGTTGGAACAATATTATCTGTCATTTTTATTAGGTCAATTGCATTACAGTCAGTTAACTTTACCTATAGGGAATTTGACTGTACTGACTGCAAATATGTTAATTGTCGAGTGCCCGATTGAGACTAGGGTAAGAGCCAGGCAATTTTCCATACAAATTACAGTGCAGACCGGCTAGCGTTCTGCTAAACTTAGAATAATACATACACCACTTGACCAATACAATACTACTATTACTTCGACCACGATTCGAATCGTCACGACGTTGCAACGATTCAAGGCCCTACTAACACTAACATGATTAATAATTAAAACCCGATATGAAAGCATTTATGATAATAATTATAAAGAAAGGGGATTCGTAACCGCGTATTAAACCATATTCATATAAAATATAGAATATTTGTCCGGAATATGGAAAAATATATTCGACAGGTTCGAAACACTTCTTATATAGTATTGATTATAAAGTCAATGGAATGTTTCACTAAGTCAATTCGCTTTGATTATTTACAACATAAACTAAACTTGATAATCTTTCCAATTCAATTTTATTTAGTATAATCAATGATTTATACGGTTTTTCATTTGGTATAAAACTTATACCATAATGATTTGAACAAATTTAATACCTTTATATTAATATGCCATTGAAGCTGCAGACAGATTATCTGGATGAGTAATTAATTTAGTATCTCTATTTAACTTGTAATTAATCGATATTTCGTATCCGTTAAGTCGTTCATTCATACTCAACATAATTATTATGAACTCTCAGTTATTTAATACGAATTAATGCATTGAGAAATATGATATCTATTTGATTTACAACAAAGTGAGCACGTTTTAAAAACACGTTGAAGTATTTTAATTTACATCTTCAATATTGACGTTTCATTACCAACATTTTAGTATTAATAAGTGTTATTTAACTTCTACTGAAAGCATAATATTAATCTGAAGTAACTTACCTAATCTATGCCTCAAATGAACATAATAAATATACAGAATCCATAAAATCGCCACCATATATCTCGAAAACGCTCTACATATGTCTCAATTTTTATAGACCATATTGCTCATAACGGGATAAATTTGGAAAGTCGATTCGTTTGAACTACGAAATACTATAAGAACTTGTTCATATTAGGAAAACTTACTATAACATCGACTCAAATTTAATATGAATAATGATCTGGATTAGGTAAATGATATAAACGTCATCGTCATCACATACGATCAGGTTTGGTATTATTATATAACATATATATTCAACATGATCACCGAATATTCACAATAATCTCTTTTGAATAGTAGTTTGATTCAATAACCCAAAACAAAACGTACTGGCCTGTATTCCTTATAATGTGCCAATCATAGATCTATTATAAGATTTTCAACTTTCATATCTTTCAACTTAGTTACTCTAAACGGTCGTGATTACTTGATACTCCCCTTAAATCGATACCATAATTCGCGAGTAACACAAAATGGCTAACCTCTGCCAGGAATCTTCAAACGCTTTCGGTAATCGATGACAACCAGATAACATATAGTAAGTTGTTTATCATATCCAAATCCCATAACTTTCATAAAACACTTAGTCCAAAATTCAGGTAACCGTTTGAACTTAATAAAAACAACGGAAAGAATACGTACTAGGCCCGTTACATTCTTATAATCGTCTATTTATTTTCACTCTTCGACTTACGTCTTAAAATCAACTTATCGTATTTTAATAATCAAAATTTCGTTTTAACTAACTTTTCCGTATATTAAGCTACGATATGTATCTTCATTATATACGAACTCATCGATGTTTCATTCAAAAAAAAAATAAAAAAATTAGCAGAAACATCCTTAAACTACGATCCTCAACGTCTGGTTAATCTTATAACTTACGGATTAATATATCGTAATACGATTTCTTGAGTTATTGGCCGGTAACTAAAATATTAGTGAAAACACTACAATAGTTTCGATTTGGCGAGCCTAACCATCTAAAATGAAACGGGGTAAGTAAAAGTACTCTGAACTTTTATAATGAGTTAGACTAGTAAAAAGGGTGCAAATAATACGTTATTATAAAAACAACGCTATATAACGAAAAATTACTATAAAAGTCTCCTTATCGTAAATTATATTATTACTTTCCGCGTCCAACAATCGTAAAAAATGGTAAACCATAGATTCAACAACCCGTTCGATTCCTTTTACTAAATAAAATCATTCAAAGTTTATCACAGACAATCGGTTTCCATTACTTTTTGCAGCTCGACATTTTCATATAACAAAATAAACTCCATAATAAAAGCTTAGTTCGACGTTGATAAAGTTCATTTCTTGTAATTAATAAGGGCCTACGGGGTTCTTTATTTCATGAGTTAAACTAATGAATAACCTCATTCAAAAATATTATTATTGAAATCATAGTACAAATTCACAAAGTTCAAACAACGTCGAGCCTTCCAGGAAAAAAAGGGAAGGACTCTTTTTTGTAAATAACCCAAACTTTCTCGAAATCAGCTGGAATACTTATGTTCGGCGTTATAATAAAGCTAAAACACTTCACCACTAATACCAAAAAGTTGAACTTTTTCAAATACAAATTTAAGCTGACTTTTAAAAGACGTTGAAAAACTTCGCGAACCAAATTCATATAATTAAATTAAAAAATTGATCAATAATAAAGGGACAGTTTAAAAGAACCGTGAAAAGAATGTTTCGAATATCCGCTATAATATTGTTAAAATAACGTTGGAATATCGCTGGCACCACCGCCAACCTTAAGAGGGTAACTAATTATTTGAAACTACCCAAAAAAATTCCGAAAATCGTTAATTCATTCAAGTCGGAGATGATCCGAATACAATAAAATATTACTAGAGTATCTAATTTCATTAAATACGTCGATTTAAATGAATTATACAAGGTTTCCTTATTGAAAGGTAAAAAGAAAACAGATTTGAATGAGTAATTTTATTTCAAACATGTTAACTGAAATAGAATCGCCACCCTCTTTCTGATTTAAAAATCAATAATGTAGACAACGCATTTAATAAAACCCTCTCCTATATATCTAATTTCTTTCTATAAAATCTATAACCTGGTGTCTAAGAATTAAAGTTTAATTACATAATATCGAATATAAAAGCCTAGATAATTGAACTGAAAGTGATTTTTTTTTCTGTTCAATATGAATATAATGGTTGAATTTCCTCTGATACGTAGGTGAAATCTATGTTTTTTCCTTATGAAACAAATCTTGTAACTCTACTAATTCAGGCGTGGGACGAAACTAATTCTCATTCTATTTCGTAACCTTTGGCACTATTAATTGTGAAATCCACGTTATCTCATGAAGGCTAATAGCAAAAGACAATTACAATCAATACCCAATACGCCTTATCACTCGTTAAATCCGCAATACAAATCAAATAAAAACAGGCCCTATAACACCTCGATTATCCTTTAAGCTAGAGCAAATTGTCATTGCATCAAATACCAATTCTCTTTAATTCTAAATTATTAAAACATTTCTATCAGTATTTCAAGTGACTAATGAATATTACATCTGCAATATAACTAAAATGATATCTAGCTTCATTTCTGGAATAATGTATACCAATACAGGTATTAACTATCTTTTTATATTGATATGAACTTGTACCACATGATTTCAATTTATACTCCACCACAAGCTTAACTCTATACCTAAGTTTCGTAAATATAATAACTGAACTTAATTGGACTTTCATTGTTACACTGAAAGTTTGCTGATGATATAATAACAATCACATTAAAAGGCTATCTGAATATTTAAGATTAAATGTTATTAAAAATATATGGATGAGAAATGAATCCTTATATATATATATATGTGTGTGTGTGTTTTACTGAAACTGAACTCTGTTGTATTCAATGTTTTAATTATATTCGTAGGGTTATATGACTCTTTCACCAAACTACGTTTTAAAGTTAAACTTCCGCATTCGCTAATAATTTAGATTTTACGCTAATTTCCTCAATCGAAACCGGGTAAATATATAGGAGGGGATAATCGCGTGGTGTTTGTATCCCCGTTTAAATAATTTCACCGAATTATATGGTCAGTAACAACCCACAATTTTTTTAGATTAAAACTCCTTTGTTGTGATATATATTTTCCGATGTCTTTAATTTTTACCCTAAATGTTACAAGCCAGTTATTAACACTAAATTCAAGTTAAACGAGTTTATAAAGGTATTGAATCGTAACCGGAGACGCTTTATATCGAAGATATTAAAATTACATAAGTTACCTTTATAAACGTATTTCAATCCGGCCTCGATACCAACGTAGAGCTCGATAACTGTTAGCTATAAAGCCGCTTCAAATTTCAAATCTTCAATTCATTAACGAACTTACGATATTTATCCAAATAGAAAATATAGTTAATATAGGTAACAGACATCATAATAATTTTATCTCAACTACTTAATAAGATACAAAAGTAAAATTAAATTAATTTAACAGTAGAAAACTAACCCAAACCACCTATTTATGTTATTAACATCTCGAATTTAATAACGAACGATGCCTATATGTAAAGTGAATGAGGCCGGAACTATCGCTCAAGGTGGTCGGATTCTGTCTATAAACCTCGATGAAGAGGAGAAGAGAAATTACTGCTAGAGAGCTGCTACGGAGCTGTGGAAGATAGTGCAACCCAGTCACGTAACGTATGGAGGCATATTCTAATATAGCTTCCAAGCGGTTGTAGAGCGCTGTAAAAACGTAACAACCTCCAGGGTTAGATCTCTGGTCAATAAATCAAGCACTAACCTGAGATATTACCCCTTGGTATACTTTTTTTCTAAAAAAAAAAAAAAAATACACTTAAATCCGCTTTGATAAGGGTTATATTGGGAATCAAAACTAGGACTCCTATCAAGGAAAACAAGTGTTTTAACCACTAAAATACGAAAAAAGTAGAGAGGGAAGAAATAAGAATAGCTGTTCTAAAGTAAACAATACGCCTGAAAAACCACAAAACCTCCCTCCCCCCCCCTCTTTTTTTTCTGCGCAACGGTGTAAAATAGAATGGAAGGTATTAGTGGGTGGAAAATACGAAACGCCCGCTCCAGAGAGGCTTAATATATTGTAGTATGGTGTACAAGGTTTTCGGTCGGACGATTTAGTATTAGGTAAAAGGTGCTCTGGCGTCTTCCTCCCCAAAAATAGTTCCATGAACAACCTTTAAGAAATTAAAACAGCTTCTTTTACAATTAACTATTAGTATTATAATAAGCCTGGTATCAGGCTCTGAACAAGAAAATTCTTTTATATCTGTATTCCCTTCTTCTTCTCCATTAGTATCGTCATTACTTTCCTTTCCTAAGATAAATTCCAAATTGACTATAAAAGTTGATAAGGCTGTTAGATACGTAGGTATGACCTGTTCGAGAGCTATAATATCATTATTAACAAGCGTATAATTCCCTTCTTTACGGGATATAAATAAATATTTTAATAAAACGTAGAAATAGATATATTTCAAATATATATATTGTATTGAATATTAACCTTTGAAGTTTTAGTAATAAAAGAAGTATAAGTTAAACCCGCATATCCGCGAAGACATCTGTAACTAACCGCTAATACTAGCTCCTTATATCTTCATTTTCTTCATAAATACTTCAAGTCGTAGTTCTAGTTACTCGTACATACCTTTAAATTTCAATCATGATATAAACGAAGCTATAAAGTAATTATTTAAAGCTTACTTAAAGTTAGACGTTTGAAAACGAGGTAATATAAGATATTAGTAAGCCGTTTTATAGTGTTTAAGAAGCGGTAAGAAAATATTTTAACGTAGGTCGTTGCCATATAAAAGGTAATAACGGTTCAGCGCATTACGTAAAAAAAGGTTGACACKSGKGGSGGGGGGGGTTTTWTMCCCGCCACTCCTATTCATTCCGGCAGCTTATGAGCCATACAACTCTTAAATCAAAAACGTGGTTCTTGAGTACTTTTACTTGTTATAAGGAAATGTGGAAATCGTAGTAAACAAATGAATATGAAGCATAGTTCGAGGCAACTTAAAACCTTATGAAATTTTACAAGCGTATTAGGAGAAAACTTAATCTAATTGATATAAAACTCGGCAAGTTGGTGGAAACAGGTAAAAAACTTTTTCTTAAAAACTAGACAATACATTCGAAGACATATTTCAATAGTTTGTTTTGACTTTAGTTTTTAGTCAAATTCACGTTATGTTTATACCTATTACCCATAAAGTAACGATTTTTACGTCGCTTCGTAACATAAAGTACAACATTTTAAACTCTCCTAGGGACTAGGTGTAAAGGCTCATCGTTATACTTAACCGGTTTATAACTTAATTCGAAAACATTCAGTATCGCGATATTAAAAAGGTTAAAAACGACTTTTATATTAGGTGTACGTAACCTACCAACTTGATTGAAACCTGTCATTTCGGCAGGTTATTATACTGCGGGCAGCAGATTTAGGGTTTTTTTTTACTCCTTAAATTATTTTTCAAGTAGTAGTTCTGTTTCGTTTTACTTTTTTATCCATAGAATTAATATCATAAAGTTAAAAGTCGCGGGTTTATTAGCTGAAAAAAGGGTTTGAAACGGTTTAAATAAATTAATTTACGTAAAACCGGGTATTTCCATTACCTAAATAGTAAATTCAACAATATACAAATCGACCACATGTATTATACGATACTGATGATAAGGCAGCTTAAGTTTTTAAGAAATTTATCCGGCTTATGATTTTAAAAAAGGAATTAAACGTCGTTACTGACTCAGAAACATTTTGAGGAAGAGCGCCGCTTAATAGAATCTTTTTCAAACGTTGTTACGTAGCTGTTATTACATTATATTCAAAATTCATAACTTCGCGACTACGTTGAACAAAATTATCTACCTTTATATGTAGTTTTATAGCTAGGATAAGGGAAAGTTACACCGGTTATATAGGATAAGTATAATAGCTGTGAGTAATAAAAATATGTTAATGTTAATTGTAATAGTATTTCTATTATTTAACGTTAATTAATAAGCAAGTAAAAAATTGTTTTGATTAAATTGGAGATAAACAATGGAAAAACGCATTTACCTTAAGATTTTTTTTTATCAGTACATTCAGTTACATTATCGGTTTCGGTGTAAAAAGCGGTATTTAAATGTTATTTTACCGCTGTTAAGTCATAAAATCGTTTTCTGAACCTTTAGATCTAATTTAACCCTTAGCTACTAATAATAGTATAATGAAATCAGTAAAATCGTCAAAAATAGCTTAAAATTCGTTTCATATAAGCCTTAACGTTTATAATAACTATAAACATAAATGGAGGGTTTCAATTCAACGGTTCGTATTAAATTTAAAGTATTGAGGGTTTCCGGCACGTAGCTAAGGTAAGTCAACTATAAAATCAACAAAAAGCTCGTTTTAAAGCTGCTCAAAAAATGAAAGAGACTTGAGAAGTATCCTTTGACAGTGTTTCTAATACATAATAATCGTAAAAAAATTGTAGTTTCGGCAAAGACGACGGACTACACGATAAAAGCCAGGCTAAAAATATATCCTGAAAATATAGTAATAGTAACATTGCAATTCTGTCAACTAGTAAGCAGTAAATAGTAGGGAATTCAAATTAATAAGGTAGTAATCAGCTCGTAAACAGGTATTTAAATACGGTTACGAAATCGTAAAACCCTATAGTTATTTAATAAGTATTCCGAAATTATAACTCTTAATACCTGATTATTGCCGGTACCTACATCTATAGGGAAATTTTAGTTGCTTATACGTATTATACGAACTACTCGGAGGTAAATGGTATCATAGGTAATCATGGAGTTTTGATAACTTTAGAAGTATATATTAGTAAAAGTTTTGCGATATTTTAAAAAAAAAGTCGCTACAACGGTAAACCAGTAGATATATATATACGAAAGTAGCTTAAAAACAACTTACTTGGAACGTCACAGTTAGAGTTTCGAGACCAAAAGGAGTAGGTTGAAAAAGCCTTTCGACATATTTTAATCTCGACGTAATAATATATTAGATCGTATATAATTGAGCCCCTTATTGTAAATTAACCGAAATCTAAGTTAAAAAAGTCGTTTAAACCATCAAATTCATTGTTTAAAAAGCAGTCGTATAATTATTAAGTATTTTAAATTTTTATAATCCGTAAAACTCGTAAATAGATATGCTGTTGGAATAGTATTACATGCAGTGAAGTAGGTAAACTTTACTTACTACTATTATTTCGACCACGATTCGAATCAACAACTTTATAATGTCTAAAGGCATATCAATATTGATCAATAATTATTAGGTTAAGCACAGATTGACCAAGTAGAAGAATTAGTTACTTTCTGGTTGTTATGCTTTACATTAACGTTGGGGTGAAGGAAAGATTTTTGCGAAGGAACTTTACTATTGCGTCGGTTTTGCGGCAGTAAGTAAAGAAGACTTTTAGGTTGAGTCGGCTTTTATAACAGATAAAAGGTAGCGACGGTATCGCTATTGAAAACACTAAGAAATCTTTATTGATTTTTCTTAAAAACGTTGAGATTAACTTTCAAAAGTTTTAAAATTCGGCAAGTTGATAAACGGCTAAATTAGTATTACTGCGAGTGCTACTAATGCAGAAAAACGACTAAGTCCCTACGCCAAACAACTATAACAAATAACCTTCGATTTTTACTACTACCAATGAACTCCGACCTTACCCTTTACACCAGACCTTTACCCTATTTTACAATTTTCACTCCCTGCGCCACATTATTCGTTAAGTTTGCTACTTTAGGCGAAAACACCAAGTTGCGCTAAAAAAGCCAAATTACGCAACTCCACGCTAAAATACTAAGTCCACACGCCCCCAATCACTAAGTCTCTCGTCCACCAAGTCCTATATTGTTCTGAGCCTCAAGATGGCACCCAATTAAGTGATTCAAAAAGGGATTGACGCCCTGAGAACCCTTTTTACAAAGTTTCACAACGAAAACTTTGGAGACTAGATATTCACGACGAATTAACTGGAAAACACTTTACCAACTTTGTCAGCTATTACATTAATAAGCATAATAAATCTAAAGACTCTGACCATACCTTTAGTAACTTCCGTGACCTCTTTAGCGACTAGAACACTGATATATGGACTTTAGTTTAAAAAGAAGTTAGATCAAGGGTTAAAGCAGAGCTTAAACAGCAAGGAGCTTATATGATACTAAAGGGCAATACAAGGCTGGTACAGAAACTCTTCAATCTAGCTTAGCTTAAGAAGCACCCCTACGACTTATACCTTGAAAAAAAGAATACTAAGGAACTTTACCACCCCTATACGCGATCTAAGGGACCTCCGCTTTACTTTCCTTAGCTAAGTTGAACCTTTTTACGCGTTGGCAATGAAGAACCTGTTAACCTATTCGGCAGTTTAGTACACTAACTTAATAGTGCGGAGTACGCCCTAAGTAGCGGTAAAGCGCGTAAAGAAAAGGCCATTAACGCTGCTAGAGGACTTAACGTTGGTACTTTACACCAGTCAATTAATAAAGATCTTTAGGCCTCCTAAAACCTTTAAGTACCCATTGCCCCTTAGAAATTTATTCGCAAAAACCCTTAAAAACCTTCCCCCTTTAAACTTTCTTACGCGCGAGAGCTCACTACAGGTCTTACTACAGGACTTTACTCTTCGAGCTGGGCGACTGGCAATTACCTCTAGCCTCATGCCTCAGAAGTTATACGGCTTGAACCATTAAGTAATACCATATAGTGAGATAACTCTTGTGATCTTCCTCCAAGACCCGTTAGGATAGTAAACATTAAATACAAGTTGCTTACAAATTTCGCCCAAATCTATAATTATAAAGAGAAGTATTATGGGAAGCCAGAAAACCTTTCCAACACCAAAAAAATGCCCTTTTTTAATATCTGCAAATAGATACAGGTTTCCCCCTTAAGTTTTTACTTACTGTTTCCCAGAATTTTTATAGGCCACGCCAGAGACTACTACCTAACCTTTCTTGCTGGAGCTATGACGTTTCGCAAGATCTAAGATGGTATAAAGAGTTACTGCAATTACGAAGTCCACCTAGCGTAATACAATAAATATTGGGCTATTACGCAGTGGACTATAATAATGGTAAAGTAGAAAGAATAGAAAATACTAATAAACATCTTTAATCAAATGCTTGATAAGATGATGTTATGCGAGAAACCAATAGAAAAAGCCAATGCTAGCGAATCTATACTTTTCGAATAGCTACGAGCAACAGTCACGGGCGTTAGCAAGTTCAAATACGTCTCATAATGCCTAAATACTACTTTTGAAGGTTTCTTTAGTCAGTTACCTTCCTCGTTTACTACCATGATAACGCGTATACTGAACTCGCTTCGTATATACTTTTAAGTTAGTAATTTCCTGGATGTGGATGAAGAAAACCTTGCGGTAGTTCATTACGTTGACCGTAAGTACTGGCGCCTACAATGCCTCAGGTTTAGCCTTCCGGTTTCAGACTGAAGGTAGCAATTACGCTAGCGCTAATAAGGCCAAGGTTTAGGTGTACCTGCTAACCGCCAGCACTATCGTCGTGATAGTAGTAAAAGATGTTGGATCTATGACAAGTCTGGCTGTTAGTTAACTAAGCACCCCCCCACTAAGCGTAATAATAGGAAGATAGCATACTATGCTTAATACCCCATTACTTTTAAACAAGATTACCTGGACCAAATTATAGACATCGAGGGCGACGAGCCAATTGAAAGTATTAACACCCCTAAGTAACTTAAGTGAAATGAATATACTGCTTCCGGTATGGCTTATTAATTAGCCTAATATGCCTTTTTATACCGTTTAGGTGGTGAAAACCTTTACCTTTATCTTAAGAAAGCTTCTAATCCCTTATATATATTTAATTTTAGTCATCGTTATGCGAACCGTACGTTTTAAGCTATTATGTCAGATATAAGGGCGGTAAAGTACTTAACAAGATATCATTTGTAATACGTAACACTACAAAGGGAAAGTACTATAGCTAATGTGATGAATTTTTACGATATTGGTAAAGCCAAAGTTGGCTTTGACTTAGGTAAACAATTATTGTTACTAGGGATAAAGGTAGTTCAAACTGTTGTAGACGTAAATACACTTACATTTTTAAGTCTCTTACCGTTTTCCTACTGTAATTGGAAGATATAAAAACTTCCGACGTTAACATGAACGTTAACGTAAACGAACTAGTTAAAAACGGTTTAAGGTTTTTACTTGCTTTTAAGTAGGAGTACTTATAGTTTTATTTTTAAGGCCTAGAAGCAGTGGCATTAAACTTAATTGAGCCGGATATACGTTAATTGCACCATCGTTTTAACTAACTAGCTGTTAATAGGCTATATAAAGTCTGTAAGGCCTAAAGCCTTAAATATATGGAATGCTTTGCTTTAGAAGTTATTAATAAACTTTGCCACTACTGTTGAATGTTTACCTAACCCCTCCGGAAATTAAAGTTTACATTAAAAGACAATAAAGACTTTAACTGCGAGATCTTTGATAATGTATTTTACTTAGATAATGAGCCTATTTTTCATATCGTTAACTTTGCAACCTATTTTTATGAAGCTATGCTTCTAAAATCTTTTTTGGCAAAAGATACATGAGAAACATTAAAGACATTGTAAATTGACACGTACCTGATTCCACCTAATACTGTCGTCCACGATGCTAGCATTAATTTTACTACGGCGGAGTTTGAGGAAAATATTAGGATAATAGGTATTTAATGTAAATAGGTATTTATGGAAGCCTATTAAAGTATTGGAAAGGTTAAAAGGGCGTACGTATTACTTCGTCACGCGTACAATATCCTTACATTGAAAATTGAAGGCTTTATGGATTCGAAGATACGTTTACAAATGGCAGTAAAAGGCCTTAACGATATTATAGGCCCTAAAGACTTAGTTCTAATACTACTGGTCATTAGAGTATACCTAAACCTAACAAGTGAATCTTCGCCTTCGGCAAGTACTTAGAAACGTGCTACGGCTAACAGCAAAGCCTTGATAAAGCAACGAAGAAAATCGGTACGCCTTTAGGTTAATGAAGCCTTGAACACCAAAAACGACCCTATAACAATCGAGGTACTTACTTTACCACTATAAAGTAAAGTCCTCCTATGGCGGAAGCCGGGCAAATAAGAAAGCTTATATAAGATATTGAGTATATCGAATTTCTAATAGTTGTCAAAATTACTAACAGTCCTATATATTTTCGAATTACCTAGGTTAAGCACTATATTAGGACTACTGATAATAAAGACCATTATGCTAAGCGATCGAGTTAATATGAACCTCCTTCACCTATTATCGAAAAGCAGATAAATCGCTGCCATCGAGGACAATCTATAAAGAAATGTTAAAGAAGAGGAATATACACTAAGCCGTATTTACAATACTGTTTAGTTAAGTAGAAAATAAAAGGATAACAAAAACTTGGTACTAAAGCTTTGAGTGTAAGGAATTTTGAAAACCTCTGGCAAACCCTTTAAAGAGAATAATAAGATCGAGATTAACTGCTTACTAATTAAAGGGGTTATATAATTCGTGTCGAATATCTTTTTTAATCTATACAATACAAACTTTACGATCTTTAAGTCGAGGATTATCCACGAGGTTAAAGGCAAGATTACAGGGCAGCCGTACGAAAAATCACGTTGAATAGTTTAAAAACACGGTGATAAAATTAAGGATTGGATATTTACGTAGTCTTCAACGATTTGAACGATTAGCTTGCGTTTAGTAGCCGCTTTAAGGGAAAGTTTATTGGCCAAAACAGAAGGTAATTTTATATTCAATAGCCATAATATAATGTAAGCCTATACCTAATAAAATCGGGTTTACAGCGTGTTTTATTACTAAAACCGCTCTAAAAACCCTGTGTCATTTACCTTATAAATACGGTAATACGTTATATTAAGCTGTGATACGTATTGGTTAAAGTAGGCATTCACTAGTTCCTTACCTACTAATTGTACTTTAAATCAAAGCTAACTATAAAGTTTGTAATATACGACCCGTACTTACTGGTTACGTAAAAAAGGAATTCAATGTAATAAGTATGCAAATTAATGATACCCTTTTCTTTGGAATAGTTGGCTTTATAGTATTGTAATAATAAGCAATTAAAGACTCCAAATTCTGTAATTGCAAGCCGTTAATGACGTTAACGAAAGACAGTAAACTTAACCTTAATGGATCGTTAATCTGCATATTGAGTATTAATATCAGTCTTAGCTTTCGCTAAAAAGGCTAGAGCACTATTTTGGCTATAATTGATAAGATTAACGAGGCTAGAGCTTAACGGCACTTGAAATGACGTGGTTCAGGCAGCTATATTTCTATTATATACCAACTAAAAGCCTTTCACGAACTATCTATTACAGCATAAATGTAAAGGCTAAAGGAAAAGAACTTAAACTGGCTAAATGGAAGGTTCGAATAGAAAATACAAAATCTGGACCACGGAATTAATACAATACCAGTCGACCTTTTGAGGGCCAAGCTGATAATATAATATCGGCTCATCTTTATAAATCGGCTTTCTAATAGCCTTCATCAATGAAAATAGATTGGAAAACCAATTTAGTATTATTGGTAGCCTGATTTACTATTCCTTCGTCAAGTGTAAAAGGATTACACAAAAAGTGTTAATATCGGAGGTCTAAAGTGTAATAGTAGGCTTTAACGTAGGTATAGCATTGTAAGAAACCCTTAAAATTATTATTAGGTAATTGAAGATTCCATTTATTTCGGTGGTAATTTATATCAATTCGAGTAACCTCTTTAAATGCCTTTTAAAGTTCGAAACCATCAATGAAAAACGCCTGATAATCGAAGTGATGGCACTCTGTAAAGCCTGCGAAGGGAGGGAGATTGAGGAGTTTCGATAGATCGATGGTAAAGACAATTCTATTAACGTCATAATGAAGGTATTACCAAATAAGGCCCTGTAAAGGTTTGTGAATAGTAATAGGCTGACTATACGTATCGATGAATACGTTGATAGACCGTCTGGAAAGTAGTTAGGTGACGGTGGATGGGGATTTGATAGCAGATTGGAAGACTACAAGGGGATTAACAATGGTAATTTGTTTGAGTAGCACGGTTAACGTGGAGGGTTACAAAGGCTTGTAACGAAAGATTTTTTTGTAGGAGTTGATGAACTCGGACATCGGATTTACGGAGAAACTAAGGTTAAATGGGGTTAATTGGCATACAATTGCATGCAGTTCTGTATAGAAGTTAACTGGAATTGATGGGGTCTGTTTAAATGACGAGAAAAGAATTGAGTGGTAACTGGAATAGATTAGTTAGCTATACTTGCATGCGCGCACAAATCAAAAATCCGCTAGTGTTGGAATAGTATTACATGCAGTGTAGTAGGTCAACTTTACTTACAGTAAAGTTGACCGTACTGCAAGTGTATTGCTTTGTGCGAACTTACCACATTGGGTGTAAGTCGAGTGCATTACGTTGCACTTTACCTTAAGGCACGGGCTAAGCAATTGCTATACAAATTACAGTGCAGACCGGCTAGCGGTCTACAAAGCCTAGAATAATACATCCACTATCTGACTACTGCAATATTACTGTTACTTCGACCACGATTCGAATTGACAATGTTGCGACGTCTAAAGGCCTGCTAATATGTGCAATATCCTAGAGCTCCATATTCCATACTTTTAAATAGTTTATAGTTCCGAATAATTCCTTATCGTCAATTTCGTAATTGTATTCAGCGGATAATAAAAGAAGAGAGTATTAAGTTACTGGATATAGGTTACTTCGGTCATCGCGTTAAAACAAAAACCGCACAAAGTCTACTTAAAGTCATTAGCTATTAAAAAGATATTACGGTTGGAATTCTATTAGGTAAACAAAGGTTAGAAAAGAAAGTTAAACTTAAAGCATTCGAAAGCTATTTTCTTGTTGGGTTACTAAGGGAAAGGGGTACCTTATCGGATTTTGTCAAAATAATAGTTTAATAATCGTGAAATGATCGCAAATATAATGCCAGTAAAAGTTCACAAACCTAAAGAAACTCTTTACACCTAAAACTTATATAAAAGTTTATTATTCACGAATAACGCGTAATTTCTCTACATTTATACGGATGCTGATATTAGCGTTAATAACAAATACTAGATATTAAGTTATGAAACGCTGAATTTATAGTTAGATATATCGAGGTCAAGTTTTATAGAATTTAAGGCGTTAATGGTTTATTTAAAATTGAAATTATATCCATTGAAGGTATTGCTAAGATATAAAAAGATATTTTCGAGGTAGGTGAAGTGAAAAAAATTAACAGCAGAGGCGTAATAAATTATTGATTTACCGTTAAAAGGTAACCGGTACTTCACAAAGAATAAATGTGGCAAAAAGTTATTTAAATAGTCCTAAACGTATTAGTAAACCGGTCTTTTACTTATCTCACTCCTTTATACGGAGTTTAAAGCCTGATTTGAATGTTTTACTTTGTTAATTACTTATTTAAAAATATATTTTGAACTGTCTTTTTAATAAGTGAAAACGGGTTACCATTTAACTTCTTAAAAGCGTTAAGTCGATGGTAATCGATATAAAAACGTAAATCATCCCCGGGTTTCTTAACAAAGAGTATAGAGGCATCCAATGAAGAGTTATTTGTTCGGATATAACCCTAGTCGAATAACTTGGTTAACGTTTTTTATATTATAAGGAGCTCTTTTTGTGACATACCATATAATAGGCTTTATATGACCTTAAAGGGCTAACTTTACTTATCTTTACAAAAGACGATCCAATAATTTACTCTGAACCGATAAAGTGGTAATTTATCTCTAGAGATCATATTAAATTAAGGGGCGAACTTTTTAAAGGCCTTAGTGAGTTTATTATTAATAGAGACGAATAGTTTTGGGGCGAATACTTTATGAACATCTTTGAAGGAAATGGCGGCGAACCATGTATTAGTAGTTTGGTCGTTATAGTCTTTTTGTAAAATACCGTAGAATACAGCGACGACAACCGCTTGAGGTTTCTTTTAAATAGGTGCGAACCCCAGTTTCTAAACGCCATAGTTACCTGTTCATTCAAGGAGTAATATATATTTTGAATTGATGTAAGTCACTTATTAAAACTTGAATTAAGGTAAATTTAAAATAAAGTGGTATTAATAATAAGGGATAATATGAGCTTATATCCAGTAACGGTCTTTATTAAAGTCTATATCCAACAAAGTTATAAAAAAAGTCGTAAAACGAAGTCGGTATATAATTGGGATACGCAGTAACCTAAAGCGATTGGTAACCTGCTTACTTACAGCCTTATAACATTAACAATTTATATTTACGAAATATTTATTGAAATAAATAAAATTATAACGTAAATTCATTATAAATAGGAAGCTATATTAAAGCTACGACGTAGTTATCAAGTCGAATTAAAACTTTTCCAACTCTTATATGCAACCATATACAAAAGTAAAGTTGTTCATTTTTAAAGTTTAATAAAATTCTCGGCCGAAATAATGTAAATTACTATAATAGCATTGGCGTTAAAGCCGTTTTGGCGTTATGCTTATTTTCATAGGTAGGTACAAATACAATAGCCATAGGCACTGCACCTCAAATAAAGCTTAATGTTTTTACAATAGGAGTATAGATATTACTATATACCCTCATAGATAGTATACATAGGCCTAGTGGAAGTGAACTGTATTTCAGGATGCACTCCTGCAGAATGCACAGTAACGTATCATACTGCAGGCTGCACTCTTGCAAGACGCAAAGTGCATCATACATGGATCGGTCTGGAATGGTTATACCAAACTGAACAATAATTTATAGATCGTTCCGTAATGGTTATACCAGACCGAACGGCAATACGTGGAGCGGTTTAGAGTGGTACGCTCTGGGTGAGAGCTTATAATCTCTTACCCGTAGCATGCACCTCTGGATGCTTCTTCTTTGAATCATATTTTACTACCACTATACCAATCTAACGATTACTCTTCTGAATACCTTATTTCACGTGAATAGGTTTTAGATCTTACCGGCAGGGAAAGTATAGAATAATTAACATAGGTAATACGTCATTTAAAAACGGCACGAAAAGTACTTACATTAATTATAATAATATTACCCTAATTATCGCCAATAGGTACGTCCCTGCTACTATTTCCACTACGTAAAACACTTCTAATACTAACGCTAACACCGCCGTAACGTATACAAAAGCTATAGAATCGCCCATCGATAAGTTTAATACCAACGACCTACTCGTTATAATCTGTAACAATATCGAAAAAGGGTAATATATTAGGTAATGTATTGTTGATATTTTCTTCGAAAATAACGAATTTAGCGGCGAATTCCCAAGCTATACCACCAAATTTCACGAATAAGAATTTTCAAACGTTAATAAAAACGTAAAAACGTTCACGAGTTCTATATTTTATACTTATAAGCCGAATAATAATGGTGTTAAACGCGTTAGGATCGTAATTATAGGCGCTTAATATAGTTATAAAGGTATTAGGGTCGCTGATACCGCTGTTACCGTTGCGGACGTAATAACTCCTAATAAAGATTTTTGTAAAGCCTTATAATTATGGGGGAAAAACGTAAAAATTATTTTTTTAATACTGATAAAGTTCTGATCCTTTCGTAACTTATATAATATCGTGACTTTTTATACGCAAAATCATAATTTAATGCTAGGAAACTTAATCGGCTAATTCAGGGATTTACGTTTAAATTGTTAACGTCTGTTGAATAGGGTGCCGGTATTATAGTCAAAATCGGAAAAGTTTGGGTTGTTATTGTTTGAGAATCTAATACGATACTTAGTAAAAAGCGACGTAACAGTTAAGTCGTTCGTAACTTACGTAAGGAAAACTCCTAAAGGGGGTATCGTCCTGAAAATGTAGGCGTACCGATAGCTTCAAGCTACCGGACTATATTCGTTAACGTACTTAAAACGTTGGTATTTCGTTAAAGTAAGTATAAAACATATTTCCGAATAACTTAATCCTGCTCAACGAGCTTTATATATAGAATGGCGGTGATACGTTCGTATTACGCCGTAAAATAATCGTATTAATTCGCTTAGGTATCTTAGAATTTCTTCTCAACGCGTGTATCAGAAAACCATTTTAGGACCTAAAAGTCCAAATTCAAAGGATTAAAGGAGGATAATATAACCCCAAGTTCTAACTATTAGTAAGCGGCTAAAACACTGTCGGAAAAGGATTAAAGATTTATATGTAAAGGAACTAAAGCCGGAGCTATCGTTTGAGGTGATTGGATTGTATTTATAAACCTTGATAAAAAGAGAAAAAAAAGAAACTTTTATTAGAAAGCTGCTGCGAAGCTGTGAAAGTTGGTGCAACCCAGTCGCGTGGCGCGTAAAGACGTGTTCTCATGTAGCTTCCGAGCGGTTTTTAGAGTGCTATAAGAATGTGACAACTACCAGGGTTGGATCCCTGGAAAATAAGTCAAGTAATAGCCTATAACATTATGAATACTATTCACACATAAGTCGTCACTCTAATTTAACCAAAAATTTCATCCATGCAATGAAACTTTCTGAAAACAACTTTAATATAATTAAGAAATTTAAATATATTGTACAATCTTTCATCCTCTCCAGCTGTATAGTAAAAAAAAGAACTTTTTCAAAAGCCAAAAAATAATATCCCCATATGTGAAAAAAAACGGATACCATCTATCTATACCAAAATTTAATCCATCTTCAATATAAACTCGATCGTTTAACTTGTCGCCGCCTAAATAAAAGCGGATTCATCGAATTAAAGTTAGTCGTACCACTTCTAACCGCCATTAATTATAGGGACACCGACTATACTAATCGTTGAGTCGACCTCAAGCTATTAAATCTTAACAGAAACTTAGGTAAAATCGAACATAAAAACGTACAAAACGTCTGGATCAAAAACGAAAACTAATTAAAACTCAAGAGAAGGAAGCTATTGTAACTATTCCAACATAAATACGACATAACTTACCACCTTTTAAAAGCATGATATATTAGCTCAAGTTGGCTTGAGAAGAGTAAAAAGGATCTCCGCCCATGGAAAACTGGGTATTGGCCAACGGTCCATGCTTCTGGGTAGCGCTAGAACTTAACGCGGAATCATTAATATTTGACATCGATTCATTCATCATAAAAATATCCCTCCAAAAAGATGGGGAGAAAACCTTAATTGTAGATTATATATTAACCTGTATCAATACGCTAAATAAGTACCATATAATATTATCAATTCGAAAACCTTGAAAAATTAAAGAAGTGTGTACTAGTTCTTAACGCCGGACCTATATACACGATTCATCACATGCTCTCTCGCATAATGCCTGCGAATCGCATTAGGACTAAGCCTAAGCCTGGGACTAAACTGTATCCTCTATTACATATATAGCTATATAATATATAGAATGATGGACAGTAGCTTGAGTTTATAACATCCAGTATAAATACTTAAAGTAGGTTTGTATATAAAGCTGCTTCTTTTATATGATGAGTTCGAGTATTATGAAGGAATCTGCATATGTTTAGAGACTTGAAAATTACCATAGACTTGGTAATAATTCTATTGGTATTAATATTTGGTCAATAAAGTTCCTGCTTAATCGACTGGTAAACTTAAAAACTTGCTGCATATAGATCAATTGAATCTTCGTCGTTGCTAATAACGTTGAAGCATTAGAGTACTTGAGCTAATGGATTTCATGAATTTATTTAGACTTAGATCAAACCTCTCAAGATTGTATAAGAAAGTTAAAGGGTGTTATTAACAGCGATACATTTACTTTTGTTTTCATATACCCATCATAAATCTTGATCGTTAACGTATTTATATAGTGTGTTTACCAAATTGGTCTTTTTCCATCACTTTGTCGCAATATGAATTCTACGTTTATTTCATTCAACTTGTAGCCTAGTTTTAACTTGCAAGTTCATTACTTTTCAAGACCCTAAGATCCACTCATTAAACTATTCGCAGAAATAGTTGAACTCGTCAAGTCTTTGGTTGAATCTTGTTGCATCTAAATCGACGATAATATAGCTTATATAATTGGTCAAATAATTGGATATAAAGTCTTTATCAACATCCGATTGGTATAATCCGTTACCAAAATAATAGATAAATGTAAATCCGAAGCTTTGAAATAATTCTTTTCTAGCAGAGTCGGTAAAAATATTGATGTTGGCTTTTTAATAGCCATCTTAACAATTACGTGTTCAATTAATGGGCAAAAAAGAAGTAATATAAAGGGAAAGATTTTATATAAAAGTTTAGGTTGTATGTTGTTTACCGCCGAAGTTATAAGTTAAAATGATCTTAAGACTTAGTCTTTTTACAATTTATGGTAATAATAGTAGTAACGACTTAGCCGTTTACCAACTTTGATAACCTGATAACTTTAATTGTCGCTTCTAAACGATTGATTTTAAAACTTTTTGCGGTTAATCTTAACAATTTTCCTAAACATTTGTTTAATAAAGATTTCTTAATATTATTAAATATGATACCGTTACCCCTTATAAACTGCCGCGAACATCTGTATAGTTTATAAACTCTCCACTTACTACCACGAACAACTACATAATTTATTCGGGTACTCCACAGGAATCTTGCCCCTACTCTACCTAATCAAAGAATAACAACAAAAAGATAGTTTCTTCTTCTACCTAGCTTATCTATACTTAACCAAACAAGTACTAAGCATTATTGGTAATCTTTCATCATTATAATATAATCGATTTGAATTTCTAATCGAAGAAATTGGTATTCCATTAAAAATAATAATAAAGTTTCTTTTAAGTTTAGCAGATTACTAGCCGGTCTGCACACTAATCTATATAGACTACTACTTAGCCCGTACTACATATCGAATTAGGCACTCCCTGTACATGACTTGCAGTCAATACAGTCAGCTTACAATTAATGCAATCAACTTGCAATTAGTGTAATCAACTTACAGTCAATACAGTAGACCTGACCGTACTACAATTAACTGTTGTTTAAACACTTTATATAATTATAGAAAAACATCCGTTTTGTGACTAATACGTTGTTTATGGTCAAATTGAGTAAAATTAATATGTATTAATCAAATATACGAATCTATCACCATTACATGGTTAAGACAAAGTTTTAGAAACAAGAAATAAGGTTAATATGGAGATTAGCCTCGATAATTTTTTTCTGCGAACAGTATAGAGTTTAGATCTGAATATTTAAACTTAATCTCTACAACTGTCCCAGAATAAAAATAAAATAAGGCTACACGCCCGCCTCATACTAGTCTGCAATATCAAGTATAAATGAAGCTTTTCTTCACGCAACACTGGGTATAGCCAACTCGCATTAGCGTTCAGAACTTCAGAAAATTAATGAAAGAATACTATTTGTACTGTGCAGTGCGTCAAATACACCCATCACGTTCACCCCATACCCTGGTTCCCGCCTGCAACCAGTCAGTCACTCAACTAACATCAAATATCTTCGCTCGCTCTGTCTGACATTCCAAAAAAGCAGAAAAAGAGACTACGCTGAATGATTATTCAGACTGCGCAACATCAAGGGGCTCGACCGGGGTTTGAACTCGGGACCTCCTGCATGGAATGGCATTGAATGCCAAGGGTGGGTTGACCCGAAGCAGGAATCATACCACTAGACCATCGAGCCACTGGCCATTCTCAACAAAATCATGTTATATTACCTGATTGCATTTGATAGAATTCCTTTGCTTTGCAACTTTCTAACAAAATGATGGAAGATCACGTAGTTCAATGGGAGGCGTGTGCTGTTCTTCATCCCCACTATACTCAGCCTTGGACTTGGTCATCGATCCAGTGCATATTTTTTTCATATTAAGCTGTTTTGCATTCGTGCTTATTTTTTTCATATTAAGCTGTTTTGCATTCGTGCTTATTTTTTTCATATTAAGCTGTTTTGCATTCGTGCTTATTAGTGTTCTATGTAGCGGCCAGATTCCTCTCAGTTTTGCCTGGCTGCAGAATGCCAACGCCGAGAAATATGGATTTGCTCCCCTGGCCACTCATTTCATGATCCCAGTCTGATTATCGGCAACGGTTTTCCTTCTATGAGTAATGTTATGATGTTGCACGAGATGGGACTAATCGACTGGTCCAGTACAAGTGCGTCACTTGCTGTATGGGGAAGGTATTCTATTCGCTTGTCCACTTTGAAAATATAATTCTCAAGATACAAGATCTCTATCGTTCCAGTGAATAATGTATGGGTTTCTCACAATCTGTGATTCATATTGATAGGTTTTAATTGCGAACAGTTTGTAGATCCGATTGATTGTCATGCTCACAATTGATTTCCGACATGAAGAAGGGTAAAATGAATCAATTCTTCGTTGCAGGGGGCCGGCAGGACCTCAGTTACATAGCCATAGTGAAGCCATAGTGACAGGACTGACAAGGTCCAAAGCAAAGTGTCCAGAGATTATAGTCATCTGAATGAAGGAAGCCAACTTATGCTGTATGTAGAAATAGTCGGCCTTGTGCAACACTGATGTGTAAGTACAATCTAAACATATTCAATTGTATTAGAAAGCAAAAGAAAAAAGATCAAAGTTTGGCGTGCAAGGCCAAACAAACAAGACCAAATATGTACAGTTAAGCACAGACCACGTGCAATACTTGAAGGCATCCTTGCCATCATTTAATTACAATAATACCATTGCAATGCGGTGCAACTGATTTTGCAATTGCATGCAACACAGAAAAAGAGTGGAGACAGTGAGTAAATATGTTTTTGGTTGGGATATGCTGTTTCATGGAGGTGTGACTTAGATGGAGTGTGTGGGTTATCTGATTTATAAACTATCCAACGAAAGCCAACGAGGCCTTGCTGATCATGTTGGGTATCAATCATCCCAGGGATCTGGCACATCCGGAGGCCTGACTGGGGGATGGTAGGGAGCTCTGAGATGTGACCCGACATCGAAATCTGCGGCAGTTGCGGCATTATGATCATCATCCATTGGTGTGTCTGTAGAAACTGATGGTCCCTTATCCACTGGTCTGTCTGTAGAAACTGATGTTCCCTTGTTGGACTTCAGCTCGATGCGCGTGCACCCCTTGTAAGTTCGAGCCTCCCCATGTTCCATAACACCCATAAATTCGTGATCCTGTGTTTTGAAAACAACACGCCAAAAGTCTGGGCCCTGTTTTCTTTCTCCCTCGGGCGGTATCAACGGGTAGGTGCTCCAAAGCCTGCCTCCCAAAATGAGCGGGTATTCTAAGAAAGGAGGACGTCTTGGGTTCCAATCGAAAATTTTTTCGTGGTTGAAGAATGGCTTGGGGAAACCGCGATAAACTGTTGTTCCAAACGTCTTAGATGCGTACATCTTGCCCTCCTGGTAAGCAGCATTCACGTCAGCCGGGCTGAAGGTATGAGAAGGACACTTGAAAGCGTCCAACACTTCCCCATCTCTCGCCAACAGCAACCCCTGGTTGGGTAATGTATCAGCCGACGGCGAGTTACCAGCCTGAACACTCGAGTCATGTTTGGCACCATGAGGGACAAAGGTGGCGCAAACGACAGCGAGCTGGCAAGAACGAGCAAAGGTTTTAATGTTGAAACGCATCTTGTGAAGAAAGTAGGCGATGATGGTGGATGGGTCAAAAATTGTATAAGGTTCATTGAAATTGTACAACTTTCGAGTACAAAGTCATATGCTGAATAATGCTAGATATGGCTTGTTTCCTCAGGTTGACTTTTAAAGATTGCAGAAGAGAAGTAAAACCGGGTTGAAATATAGTGACTGGGTTGAGAGGGAATTGATTGTAGTAGAATGGCAAATAAACAGCACCTTAGTCAGATAACTGGCCTACGCAAGCTGATAGATCAGATGATTGAATGTGGATCAGAGGCGATATTTTGTATGTAGGAGGATGGGCCTCAATTATGTAGAACTATTGTGCAGACTGCTAGGTCGGTTGAATACGAGAAAATTTCGTCCTACTTAATCAAATAGTTTTCTCGCTTGTTCATTACCTTTTCGCATCAGGGAAACACAACTGTTGCATCTCTTTTTGGTGTATTGCATGCAATGGCAATATGAGTTTATCTTGAACTAGTCGGCAACTTAATCGGCCCTTCTTTGAGAATGTCAAATTGTTTTATTGTGTGTGACGAGTGTGGAGGCATTAAACTATAAATTACACTGGGGTACTACGTAGTTGCAATTAATTGTGAACCACTGTTGTATTAAACAGGAATGCAGTGCCTTAGGTAAATGCGGCAACAGGCTAACTTTCTTGTCACCTGCTTCCGTTTATAGAAAAATATTACTTTTAATTTTAGTGGGCAAACTTCATTATTTGTGGGGAAAATCTGCGATGGTTCACTACCCATAGGCGAGCCATGATTTTACTTAGATTGTATTCAAGCAGTGAACAACATAATATGTATTCAAGTATCATGGCTATACTCCATAGGACCCAAAGCAACAAGTCAATTGCTCCGTAGGTTGATAGGCAGGCGAAACCATGGTTTATTTGGATATCGACTTCGGGGTCTGCACTGTATTGACTTCTAAGTATAGAACGTTGGTCTACGGCCTAAAATTAGGCTGCGTGTTGGCAGGTCTTCAAGTGGCCACGGTTGTCGATTTGAATCATTGGTCGAAGTAACAGGTTGTATGGCATTAGAAGTGAATGTGGTTGTAAGATCTAAATTTCGCAGACTGTTAACTGATTTACACATTAATTTGTATAGGTCCCTCCACGCTTCATACCCAATATTAAATTAGGTACTACAATTGCTCGTACGTCATACACGTTGACACGTATAACAATACTGGCGATTTTTTGTTTTGTAATGCCAATACTTTTTATTTTATAAACGTTCAATAATAATAATAATGTTTTCTTTTCTACGTGTATTAGGAAAGCCATGCCTGCCAACCTCATCATGTAATTAATTAATGCGTCAAATATAAATTACCTATGGATATTACCATATATCTCTATAGTTAGTAAGCGGCCACACTGCAGATTGCACCTTTGCAGAGTGCATGGTAGCGTGTCACTCTGCAAGGTGCACTCCTGCAGAGTGCGTGATAGCGTGCCACTGCCTAGAAGTGGCATTGGCAGAGTGTAGGGTAGAGTGCTACTGCCCAGAAGGGAGATTAGTAGAGTGTATGGTAAAGTGCTATTGCCCGGGTGAGACGTTATAAGCTTTTACCTGTGGTGGGTACTCTCTAGATGCCTCTTTTCCCTTGGATTTATCTATTTATTTTCGATATATATTATCAATCTTCACGAGTACTCTTCTCCTTTTTTACGTTTTTGTCAATAGGCAGAGATCTTACCAATATTGATGAGTAGTCAACTCGGTTGACTACAAATACCCTAGGAAAGAAAAGATAAACCCAAGTTAAATATTTTGAGTGGGATGATGTAGTGGTTTTAATTGTCCGTGTTTTAACATTACAACTTATAAGAATTATACTGGAATGTGGAAATACGTAGGAGCGTCTTTGAAATCCAAAGCGTAGAAAAACTGTAAGATCTGAAGTAACTTTGAAAAGGATAATTTTAATACGATATTATAAACTCAATTGATAGGTTATTTATTAAAAGCCATATTACATTATCCGTTAATTCGTTTTGCCGCGTTAGATGTCCTGGGTACTTTTTTAGAAAGCATTATATTATGTATCAGGTCATATAAGTTAAAGCTACCAAGTTTTGGAATCTTTTGTTGGAACTTATTCGATCTAAACGTTATATTCAAATTGTTTTTAAACTTTGAAAGCGGTTAAGACATAGAATCTAGATTACTTATAAACTTTAAAAGCGGTTAAGACACGATATCCGAACCACCTACTAAACGTATACTGTAAGCCGAATACGTATACCAAACCTTTATATACTACCTTAACTTTTATATATATACACATACCTTTTTGTATACTTTTGCCCGTTTCTATTACTTTATTCGCCATTTTTTGTTCACCTTAAACTATTTGTTTAAGTTTGCTACTTACGACGTTTGAGTTTACTAACCACTTGGCTAGTATAATACTTACAAAAGCGTTAAAATACTAATTTGGGAACGTTTGACTAATCTGTAGTTATGCCTTATTTGCATTTCATTTGAACTCTGTTGACGTTAATAAGCGCTAAATGCCTTACTCTAAATGTTTTACTACATTTTATCTGTTTTTGTTTTACATATTATACGCTTCTATTTAAATCGAATCTTTTGAAATATCGTATTTCAAGCACACCCAAATCTTATTTACTGCGCAAAATTATACTTTATAGCGCTTTATCATTCTTGTTAAACTTATAAATCAGCTTTCAAACCGCTTGACTACATTTGGTACTTATAAAATCATAGCTTTAATAATGACATACTAAGTAAAAGCTAGCGAATATAGAGATAACTTGTTTGAAAATATATCGTTTTGTAAAAGTATTTTTAAATATTTAGACCTTAAGTAGTGGGATGGTATAATCAAAGCTTTAGGAGAAATTTTAGACGCTTTCACGGTAAATATATATATTATAATTATGATTTTTAACTAATGTGGAGGGGACATTGAAGGACGCGACTTTTTTAATGATTTCATGTAGGATTTTGCGGATTGGACGCTAGAAATATGATGTATAGTAGATGGTATAATCTTAAGAACATTATGAAGACAATTACAGAGCAAAGGCATTAATACGACCGGTGAGAACAATAAACGTATCGTAAAAGTATTTTGGCCAACGGCCCGGATTATTTCAATTCCAAAATAGATCGACTATAATGTGATAAACGTGAAATTCGTGAAGCGGCACTGATTGAAAAAGCGCTAATACCGGCTTTTTGAAATGAAGGATAAGAAACAAGAAAAGACTCTGCAAAAATAGAGAGTAAAGCGTTTAGTAAACTAAAAGTACGCTGCGTAGGATAGACGAAGTTGGTGGAATTAACAGAAGGGGAGGAAGGGTTATGAAGATTATTTACCACTTGTATCGAATAGAGCCCCTTTCAGGAACACACTTTTCAATAACGATATAAATAAGACCACTCCTCAAATATAATTAATAACTAGCTCGGTCATAATAAAAGCGACACAAATGAGGAAAACGGCACTCTAAGAAATAGAATAAGCAACATAAAACAATCAAATAAACCTTATGGCTTAATATCTAGTAACTACAATCTTAATCATAACCTCCAACTACATTGCTTTCCAACTGATAGGAGCGATCCGATAAAGTTTACCAAATTCGTTTAATTATAGAATAAATAGGGGAATTATAGTGGCAAGCTGCATAACATCTTAGATAATAAGATAAGTTTATCATTAAATTCATATAAAACATTGAATATTCAGCGATTACAATTTTATGTTGTTTTATCAGGTATATCATTTGGATATATTAAAAACATTTATATGTACTACCTAACGTACAAAAATATGTTTGCATAGTATTATAACCTCTTAAAAGCTGAATTTTCATACGAAAATATATTACGAATTTACAATGAAAATAAGATCTATGTAATTTGAAAATACGTATGAAATTATCCCTAAAACGTTAATGAATTCCTATAAAAAGTGTTTATCACCTTATTAGCAAAGTTCTGGAAGTGTTGGATGGCTTTCGGGATAAAATATTAGGGAGATAAACCGTTCATCTAAGTAGTTATAAAAGTGTATTACGGAGACCTAAACTTGAACCTCTAGTTATTGAAACAGAAAAAATGGAATGTTTTTATACGAGTTAAAGAACCTTGTTTAAAACTTTGATACGTTATTAGGTAAGTTTGGGATTGGTATTTTTAACTGAAAAGATTAACATTAAGGGCTCAATTACTAGAGCAAACCTCGCTGGAATAATTTACCACATTTTAAACCAATGTTTTAAAGTGTACCCAAAATAAAATAAACGCTTTAAATATGGTTATAGAAACGAATGTTACCGAAGAGAAAACTCTAGAAACTGGGAATAAAGTATCTATAAGCGAAAACAATCCTATAACTAGGAACGAAATTTATCACGCATATAATAATACTTACAGAAGAGTATATAGAGTTTTATAGGTTTTTGAAAAGTTTGTATTATATACAATAAGGTTGTATATTCATTAACTAATTATTTAGTATATTATTAAATTCGAAACAATTGTTAATTTTAAGTCGATTGTCTACTTGAGAAATAAATAGAAGCTAATTTTGTAACGTATTTACCCAACTATAAAGGTGCAAAGGAGGAATTTGAAGCTAATTATTACGAATATACCTTTAAAAAGGAAGACTTTGAAAAGTATAAGACGTATCTAATAGTCTAGTATAAGGAAATTGACTAGCGAATCTTTATAGGCTGGAAAGATGCCTTATTTTTATACATTATAAGCCTAGATTGTGAAAAGAAAGTGTTGAACGCCTATATGACGTTATAATTTACTTTTTTAAATGAGTACTACAACCGATGTTGAGGCATTATGCCAATTATAGGCGTAATTGAAATTTTGACCGTTGGAAAGGGGTAATTTAACCCGTTCGTAGCGAAATTTCCGAAATTTGAGTTCAATCGAATAGGAAAATACCGGAAAGACATATTAAGTAAAGGTAAAGCATTATTATTTGGCGCCTTCATTTTCAATACATGATTTAATTTGGTAAAGTTTTATATAATATATTTCAAAACATCATTTTCATAATTATTAATCGATTGAAATAAGTTCGGAATGAATATTCGCAATACAAATGATCAATTTTTCCGCGTTTTAGAGCGAGTATCTGTGCTGTTTCGCTTTAAGTTTGATTACTCAGAGTTTTACTTTCAATCTCGTATAATTTGAGTTGTTTAGTTAATGTAACCAGATCTGATGTTATTATACCATCGGTCCGAATAACTAGTTTGAAAGTGTCTTTTACGCTTACCTTATTTCGTAAGGTATATTAACATAGGAAAAAGAGTGTTAAAGACTGTGCAGAACTTTTAATACAAGTATTAGTTATATTTACAAGTCTTACATGAGCTTCAATTCCGCTTTCCAGAAGATGTAAACTTTAACTACAACGTAATTGTAAATATAATGTATTTCGACGGCTAGCTAATACTATACGCTATCGATGTGGTAATATTATTTCAAACCGTACAATTGACGCAATTCGTTTCCATTGCGGACTGTTAGAATGCTTTAGTGGATTGTTACTTGAAAATTTACTGAAGACGTTTAAACTGGATTACTTACGATGCTAGTTTAGCTTTTAATTCGACCGAATAGTGTATTAAAGTTAAAATCACCGGTAGTAAATGTAAACGAATACGGGTAAAAGTATTACAGGGTAATGGAAAGTATAAACGGTATTATAAACCTTTTTCAAGAGTATAAATGATATTGTTCAAGGATTTAAAAGGTATAAGTTTTAAGGAATTCATCCTATAAATTGCGGTAATCGTTATAAATAATACATTTGACTTAAATATGCTTATTTTAATACTCGTTGTTCTCGGTGTTTATCCTAGAGTTTATACAGATTTAACACATTTGCTTGTCATGATATTAATAGTAAGAGAAGTGGTAAAGACTATGGAAGAATTATGTTTCTTGCGAGCCAGAAATAATGTTTTGAGGGTATTAGCCATAAGAAATATCAAGCGTGAAACTAGCGTTTTAAACTTACTATTGTAATTTGAAATCCTGGTTTTAAAAATGAAAGACGAATGAATTAGATATTTGAGTATTAACTAGTTTAAAGTCCACGGTATACTTGTGGATTTGCTCAATTGTATAAGTTTATTCTGTTAAACGATGGTACGCAAATACAAAAAGAAAAAGGTAAACAAAACCGGTTCGAAACCGTAATTTGATTGCTGGTGCCAACGAAATCACGTTTAGGATAACGAATTTAAATCGCCCTCAAGTCCTACATACTTTTCATATATCACTTGAAAATATTCACCATTATACGAAATCGGACCACTTGTACAAACGAAGCTAGTACTATGTTGCCAAGGGCGCCTACTTAACTTTCAGGATAAAATACGTTTTAAAGACTTTGTTAAGAACTCTTTTATCACGTAAAAGAAAATAATAAACCGTGAATTAAGTTTTAAATTTCGCCTAAAAGGTAAGATTATTACCTCAAGCGTCTCATTTAAGTAGTATACTCAAACGAAAATCTTTACTTTAATTAAGTAAGGCGTTTTTCGCTTTGAAAGGTTTGAATTAACGATTTACAGCGCTTACAAAGTTTTTTCTATATATTTGGTTTCTAAGGTGAAAGATAAGGCTATAAATAAAGCCTTGTTAAAAGAGTTGCCGTAGAGTAAAAAGGTACGATAATTTCGGTAAAAAAATTATAACCTAATTACCTACTTAGTAACGAGCGAGCTACTGTTTAATTATGGCACTTACCGCTGCTCTCAACAGTTTTTATAACTTTTATATTGAGTTTTGTAATATTACGCAGTCTTATATATAATTTGAAGAGTGGTTTAAAGGTTGAATTTACGTTTGTATACTTGTGGACCTCTAAAAATACTATTCTCGCAGAATGATTTTTTATATTATGAAGGTGTTTTACGAATTCGCTAAGGTTGGTGTGTATTAGTGCGATACTTATTAACGGCATTATAAGAAATAGCTCGAAATAGTTAGCTCGATCTTCGAACCGTGCTTGTTGGTTCTATTAGTACGCTTTAAAGGCTTTGTACTTATAGGTATATAGACGAATGATACGCTTACATCATTTAACGCGTCATTTTCCGCAGCTAAAGAGAGGAAGATTTTGAAAGTCAATCTAAAATTAAATCCTAAGACGTACATGATAAAAGACTTTACAATTGACTTTAACGGCGTAATATTTACTTTCCGCAACGGCGGTTTGAACTTTATGAAAAATAAGTAATTAGATAAGTTACCTTTAATAACCTTCATAGCATGAAAGCCCCCGATAAATATAAATTTTAGCGTGTATATAATGCTTGGGTCGTAGTAGTAACATACTCAGAGGCGGTATTGGATTTCTCAGTTGTTACTTAGTGTTAAGCCGACTTTTCAAACGATGTATTTAAGGTGTTTAATAAGCGCTTTATGTAGTAAATACATAATTTAAAGTGAGGTTTCAAAATTTTACCGCTCCATATATATATAATTAAGCTTTTTTTATTGAAGGATGTTTCGTTTATAATACCGATCATAGTTCGTAAATTGGATTTGCTTTTTGTTTTTGGCAACGAAATACCGCTTCGAAACGGATTTATCTTTTTTAGTAATATTGTTTATTAGAGTTTAACTAAGTACAAGCGGGTTATACGTAGAGTTTTGGCCTTGGAAGTTTATGATATAGTTGGAGGTTTCGATTTCGGAATTACTATGGTGATAACGGTTCAGATAATTATTTTAAACCTTGGTTTGAAACCACTCCTTTTATTGGTATGCATTCATTTTTTTCCTTTTCACAAATACTTTTTAAGCTTGTTATCACAAACAAAAATCGCCTTACCATAGATATTATAGCTTTCCGCGAATCATACGAATACCGCGAAATAGGAAATACAAGGTGGATTAACTGAAAATCGAAATTCACAGATGTAATAACTAAAAGCATCCTAAATAATGTTATGGTCCGACCTACGATGGTAAGCCAAGTAGGTGCCAAATAGATTTTACTCTTGAGGTATAGACGGGAGACTAGAATAGGCTACAGTGGTCCTTCGTACAGGACTTATAGGTATGGTCTGTGCATAGCCCATCACGTGCCCTCATAAGTATTGCCTATAGACTGCGTCCGAACCGAGCCCGGGTCGGGTATTACATTTCCCGTTACGTATATAGTTACGTAACCTATAAAATTAATACCTAATGGCTTAAGTGCATAATATACCCCCCTTTTTATTAAAAGCCGTAAGGGCTGCGGCATTCCGCTGACTAAATATTTAACGTGGGCCGTATCCGCCTAATACATACGCCGGGTACAAGTTAAGCATAGGCTTATAACTTGTCTTTTAAAATGCCGTATAATGTACGAACCATTTGAAATCTGGGTCGCCAACGTTATATAATGCGTCCTTTAATATACTGCATAATGTATAGGGCATTTAAACTCTAAGCTGCCGGCACTATATAATGCGCTCTTTAACGTATCGTATAACATATAGATCGTTTTAGCCACGGGCTACCTACGCCGTATAACGCGTAACTTTTACCGATTTCGGTCCTTATATCTTTATAAATACGACCTTTACTATAGCTTATAACACTCACCCCCCCTTTTTTTTCACTTTGTAAATTCCTCTTCATTGTCTATCCTCATTATACCTTTTATAACAACCCTAATTATAACTATGTTTTCGATTTCTTTCATAACCTTTATTTACCTGTTACCGTTTCTCATCTTATTAACTTTACCTTATGAATACAGCTAATATTTATAACGGTTTCAACTTAAATTTTATCGCTATTAACGCCTCTAAAAGAGATAATCAACCTCCTCATTAATTATACCGCCTTTTTATACTTACATATACTACTATAAGCTATATTTATAACTCAGTTATGCTATAGGTGACCTCCTTATGTTCGGTGATAACGAGGACAGAAGTAAATTCCCTTGATTATAAATCAAATTATCTTTATATCTTATATTCATGTTTTTTTCAATTTCAAAATACCTGTGATTTATATTCGCATTTATCGTTCCTAAGTATATAGCACCTGCCAAAATGTGTATAGTAAGGTAAGCCCAAAAATTAATCTTATGAAAAACCTAATCATAAATTAACCCCTTTTTGTAATGTATTTAAAAGAAGGATTTACTTGTAGTTTTATCTAGTTTACGTGTTTCATTGCTAGAATTACTAGTAGCCTTCAAAAAGGGTAATTATATCTTTTCCTTCGCTTATAAAATTTAAGGTAATATCCTGAGTTATAAACCCGTTTTCGATTTTTTTTTCGAGTTTATTATTATATTTTCGGTTTCGCGATATCGCACGAGCTTAAGGCGTTTTTAATATTTAGGCAGTATAAGTTGTTACATCTTTAATCATGTTCTTTATTCGTCCTTCTTTTAGGCTTATTATTTTCCAAAACTCCTCTATCACTTTTAATAGTTTCGCCTATTTATTGTAATAAAACGCCTTTGATTAATTATATATTAGCATGATACGGTGTTACTCTGATCCCTATTGATAACTATCATATACTATTTCGTATATTTAGCTTAAAAAATGAAAACAATAGAGTTACATAAGTTTTATTTTTATAACTAATATATATTACGGTTTGTAAAACGTGGCAAGCGATATTTGGAGCCTAATAGTAAAAGTGTTATATTTACCCTTGTTGCATTTGTTAATTTTAACTGAAAGAGGATGGATCGAACCGAATTTAAACGCGTTAACAACCGTATCCGAACAGATTACGTTACATGAATATAAATTAATATATTATAATACTTTATATCCCGCTTAAAAAGCCTCTTTACATGTTCCGCCTTAAGTTATTTGCCATCGTTAGCCTTACTTAGTGCTCGTTTCTTTTAACGTTATTCGTTATCGTAGGGATTATATAGTACCCGCTCCGCTTTTTACTAGTCACCTTCGTCGTTATTACCTAATACCCGCTCTACCTTATGTCGTTCGCCTCTACCAGCCTTTTCTAATGTCCAAAACAAATCGTAATACAATTTCTAGCGTTAAAGACGTTATTATTCAGAGGATTATGATAATAATGATAATGAATTATAGGTAAACTTTAGTATTTTACGGTAAAAGTTTCTTGATGGTCGTTTATTTATTCGAAAAAGTTAGATAGCGTCTACTCTTTCCTTTACGTCATATACTATTATAATAATAATAGATGTTCCCCTTCTTCATGAATATTATGGTATTACTGAAGTGAATATAATTCGTTTAAAGTAAGTTATTCAAGACGTTTTAGATGTCAATGTTAAAATACCGGGTTATTGTAAAATAAAGCGTTCCCCTATTTCGGTTTAAATTTATTTGAGGTTATAATATATTAGTAGATTTCCAATTGCTTCTTTTCCAGTTCATTATAATCTTTTTATTGAACTAATATATAAAGTATGCTGTTCTGTCCTGTTTTCGTCACGAAAATATTCTAAACTTCGAATTCCCTATATATACCTTTCCATATATCGTCTGTAACGAGGATTGGTTCCGGGCGAATATCGGATAGGACTTACAAGGAAAAAGTATTCGTAACTATAGGTTTAATAAAATTTAGGTAAGAAACAATATTTTTTAAAAAATATTCAAAATGTTATTTAACGAGTTCGGGATATCAATTATCTGGTATCAACTATATAATCAATCGAACTTTTTATCAGGGGGTTCAATTCCAATATTACCTAATTTGAACTAAATTCAATTACTCATTTCATATTATTTCGCCTAACGTTATATATGGTTCACTGTATTTTAATTTATGATTAAATATATATTATAGTAACCTCAATTAACTTTACTTTCCGGTACATATATTTGAATTACGGAGGCTCGTTTCACCAAACTAGTCGATAACTTTGTATCGCCGTTTACATTAAGGATGAGAAATGTGTTGTATTAATTCATTAGTCGATTTATATTGAATTGAATAATCGTAGGCTTACGGTTTTTGAATACAAATTATTCAATAGGAAGGAATAATATTCAATTGAATCACTAAAAAGCGAAAATGATCGATTAGTACTTTGAAACTTTTTGAATTACTCTTTTAGTGCCGCTGTTTCTTTCGGAGTAATATATCGTTAACAATAATTGCGTACTTTTGACAATAAAAATATAACGTCGTTCAAAATACACCTCGACACTCTAAACCGTAATCGTAAACAAAAAAAGCTGAAAATCAATAAAATAGCTATTATATATCCCGAAAACACTCTATATACATTTCGGTGATTATGAACCATATCTCATCGAATTGTATAAATTTATATAATTCGTTCAAAAAACTAATAAATACTAAGTGTCCTTTTTAATAATCGATAAATAAATTTTAAAAACTGTGTTAATATGAGGTTAAGAATGATTTAGGATGAAAAGGGGTTTAAAGAGGCTTTTTTTGTAGGGTATTATAAAACTTTTTACCGTTATATTACCTATATATTCGATATGAATATTAAATATTTACAATTATATCCTCCTAATCGTCATCGCATTAAAAAACTCGAAATGAAGCTCTTTTGCCCGAATAACTTATAATAAACGAATTATAAGTTAATTACAAAATTTTTGTCGTTAATAATTTCTCATTCGGTAATTGAAAACGTTTGCATTAACGTAATGTGCCTTTTAGGTAGATATTATAATTCGTAATTTATACCAATTGTTTTACCTTAACTGAGGAATGTTTAAAGCCTTTCATAACTCTTAAGAAACGAGTTACATATAATGAGTCGTTTAATACTTTTTAGTTTTATTATTTTAATAAAGATATTTAATTCAAAAATAAGGTAAACTTTTGATATCAACGAAGTTGACGGTTTTAACTCGAAGCGGACTAGAAACGGTATTATAACTGTTGATACTCTAGTGTTTTCCGACGTTGTTAAAGTTGGCGGCACGAATACGAACTGGACTCGGAGCGATCCCCTTACCGCTGATGTTTCGAAATCCTCCGACTTCTGCTTGAAGTAGGTTTCATCGCAATCTAATAACTAAGCTTTTGATATAACAAATTTATCCATATATTCTGCTGTAATATATGTTTCTCTAACATATAAATCTATTTTAGAAGACTTGTATGCGGTGTTTTCAAACTTCAGACTTATTTCATAATTTATGGGTTAATATATACGGGCAAGTGATTAAGGTAGCAAATTGGTTACGTAAGTAATATTGGAAAAGCGAAAAAAATTCGGCCTATTAAGCCAAACATTCTGAAATTAAACGTAACGAAAACAATTCCTCCCATTTTTCATAATCTGTTAGGATTGTAAACGAGGTACGGATATTACGTAGTTATTATAACCACGCTTTTGAGTAGGACATTATCGCTAAAATATCTTTATCATAAATATAATAATTATATTATGCATTCGTAAATCATACAAAATGATATATTAACGGCTTTAAGATATTATCTTTGTTTTTTTACTATAGTTACCTTTTTACAATATCTTTAAATAATTGATTTGCATCGCCGTTAACCGAGTTAAATCGTAATATATGAAAATGAAAGCTGTCGTTCAAATAGTTTATGATATTTCAAATATATATTCCTTCCGATTTGTTTAAGCCTACCGAATTTTCTATTTCTTAAATCAAATAAAATAATTAGCTTCATCGGAGAAATTATCGATAAATCTTCGATAAAATTTGACAAAATCTAAAAATCTTCGAACTTTGCAAATAGTACATAAATACATTTATTTGCGTATTACTCAAATTTTCTTATAGTTTGCCTGGATACATACGTTAAACGTTACTATAAAACCAGAGTATTTTACCTTTTCAATTATAAAGCGACGTTTTTTGAGGTTTGAAATGAACTCAGTATTATAAACGTATTATGAAACTACGTGAATTTTCGTTATATAGTCTTATTTGACATCGAAAAAGAAAAACTAAAATGTTATTGAAGTATATTATCATATAAAATTGAGATATCAGTTATTACATAATTAATATACTGTTGAAACTTCGTTAACGTTTTAGCTTACCTAAAAGGGGTAACTAATTACTTAGAAAAACTGAAACGTTTACCAAAAACCGTGAATTTTTTTATCCGAGTTAATACCAGATAAGGTAAAATACTGTTTTAATATCCAATTTCGTTAATTATGTTGATTAAGACATTACGCACAAGGTTTCCATAATTCAAAATCCAGGAAAACGATTTTACTTAGTAATTTCCTTGAGGTACAATAATGGTTATAAAATCATTATCCTTTTTTGGATTTAAAAATTAGTTCTATCGGCGTCGCAACCGATGAATACCTCGCATAAACTTAACCTTTATTAATTAATGTCGTAAGTTAACGTTTAAATTTAAAAAATGAATCTCGTAATATCGAATATAATGGTTTTCTATAGACTTTCTGCTAAAGATTCATTCCTTTTCGATTTAATATTAATATAGTGGAGAAACTTTCCCTCGTACGTGGGTAAAGTTATTACCTTTTCCTTATCAAATGGGTAGCGGAAATCTGTCAATTCAGATAAAAGACGTAACTAATCCTGCCATTCTTTATAGTAATCGGCGCCGTTCACTATAATCTCCGCGTTATATTATAGAGACTTGTAAAAATAACTAATTACAACTAGTCCCCCAATAATTATATTATTCTCTGAAATCGGATTATCAAACTCAAAAAAACCTATTTTGAAGTACTTTGTATATCTCTTAAACTAAGGCGTACTATTACTTTATTAATCAGTAATTCTTTGAAATTATGAACTATTGAACGATTAACACCAACGTTTGATATAATCTATTAATATTCTATTCATAATATACCAAAACTTACGTTTTTTGGTATTCTAGAAAAAATACATATTCATATTAGGTTCGACTATTTATCAATATTTCTCCGAAAATTTGTGATTGAGGGAATTTAGATATTTCGTTGTAACTCTAACATTATTTCATATTCGAGGAAATATTAATAGAATTTATGTAACCTTCAACCATGATATTTAAGTAACATGTATAGTATAATAAAAATTATAATTTAAATAGAATTAAATTTTTAAAAAGTAAATGTTGTTGAAAGGTTCCGATATAAGGAATATTTCCTCGTTGAATAGTTTTTTCATTAAATGAAATTTCTTTTTACCCGATTCTACAATTAATTTATTCAAATCTCATAAGTTTTGAACAAAATTGTATTTGAAGGTGACATTTTTTTTCTTTCGCCGTTAATATGAAATCTTCATTTAACTTTTCGACTTCAATGATATACATTTAAATTGAAGAAAAAAACGGGCGAAATTTACAACCACATTGGTAATAGTCCATCGAATCATAACGTAAATAACAGCTTATAATTTATGTAGCCTGACGTTTCTTCGCCATTATATACGTCGCACGGCGACTTCAGTTTCTAATATGTATTGAATAATTTATTAAAATAATTAACCGCGATTATTGCAACTTTTTAACAAAAATATCTTAATGGTTTAAATGCCCTTAAACCTATATTTTTATTTAGCTGTTAGATATAAATATATTCTAATAATCATCGATCATAACGTCGTTTCAAATTGAAAAACTTTAATTTGTTTATAAGTTTTCGATACTCTACCTAAGTCGTAATATTGTCGATGCGGTTGACGTTTATTATGATAAATTCATTTCGAATACGTTAGGATATACGAAAACACAAGTAATTACAATTAGCGGCGAACAACCGGTTCAAACCGCTTGCTTAAGTTAATAATATCTCCAACCTAACAGTAAAATTTATCTACAGGGTTTTATCATCTATAAGTGATTCATTTAACTTAATTGAAGCCTTATCTACGCGATAAAAATCGATAAAAATTAATTTAATATAGTGGAAAAATTCATGTGTATTGTATATTTCTTCGTATCTATCGACTTCGTAATATTTCGTAATAGCCTACTTTATCGCCGGCGTATAATAGCTCCATAGGTAAAAGAACGTGTATTAACTTTCTCTAATTTATATTTTTTGCACCTTCAGAATAAATTTGATCGTTCAACATATCTTTACCTACCAAACGGTTAATCTATTGAATTACGGTTAATTATATCGTTTTAAACACCCCCAATCGTTGTAAAACTATTGTGAATTACTGTTAAGTCGATTCCGAGTTATGAAATCTTAATAACAACCTGAACGAAGTCGGACATAAAGTCGAAAACAAAATTCGATTATCTCAATTATTGTATTTACTTTATAATAGACGTGATATAACTAATAATATTCTACAAGCAGAATATATCGGCTTAAATCGGTTTCAAAATGATAGCAAGTATATTGAAAGAGGTAAATGATTAGTATTTAACCGACGGTCTATTTTTTTCGATAACGTCAAAGTATAACGAAAATTTATTTATAGTTACTATCGATTTTTCTAATGTAGATAATATTAATTCGAAAAATACCAAACATAAACTTAATAGTATATTATAATCCGACTTACGATGGTAATGTAAGTAGGTACCAAATGGAATTTGCTATTAAGGTACAGACGGAAGACTAGAAGAGGTTATAGTAGTCCTTCATGTGAGACTTTTAGGTATGGTCTGTGCACAGCCTATCACGTATCCCCGCACGTACTGCCTGCAAACTACGTCCCGACCAGGCTCGGACCAGGTACTATATATCCCGTTACGTGTACAGTCATATAACCTATAAACTTAATAGATAATAACTTAAATCTATAACATGCTCCCCTTTTCTTTCAACGCTACAAAGGGTGCAACATCCTACTAATTAAATGCAGGATGCGAGCTGTAATCGCTTAATACGCATGCCGGTAACTTAACTTCTAACGCACCGTATAAAGTATCGGCCGGTCTAACGTCAGGCCGCCGGCACCGTATAACGCGCCTCTTATCGTTCCATATAATACGCCATATAACGTATTGGTCAGTTTAACCTTAAGCCGCCAACGCCGTATAATGCGCCCCTTAACATGTCATATAATGTATCGCTTTTATCGCTAGTGGTATATAACGCACCCCTTACCGTACCGTGTAATACAAAACCCTTGTCGATTCCGATCTGCTTATGCATATAAATACAGCCTCCATCGTAACCCCCAAACCTTCCCTCCTTTTCTTTTTACCCCGTTGACCTCCTTTCAATGTTTTCTATCCTATCGTACCTTTTATAACAACCCTTTTACAATTACCTATTTCCCAGATTTATTTTAACCTTTCATTACCTATTAACGTTTAGTAATATATTAACCTTTCCTTTATTAACATAGCTAATATTTGTAATAAACATAACCTAAACTATATCGCCGTAACACTCTTAATAAAAACGATTAATTTCCGTGTAAAGTATATCGCCTTACTATATACAAATATTCTGTCGTGAATTAAATTTTGTAGCTTTCTTGTATTACAGATAACCTTTTTATCTTCAGTAACGATAAGGATAAAAGCTAATTTTCCTCCGTTCAAACAAAAAACGCTTATATATTCTTTACTAATCGCCTCCTTAACTTCGACATACCTTTTATTTACGTCCATATTTATATTACATAAAGTCGTCGCATGTACCGGAAGGTTTATTATAAGGTATGCTTGGGAAATTAACCTTACAGAAAACCTATCTGCAAATTAACCGCTTTTTATAATATATTTAAAAAAATAACTTTATTTATATCTGTTATGGACTTGGGACATTGGCCATTGAGTCTATAGTTTACGTGACTGTACGCGTAAGGAGATATACAGTAGTTGGTTTGGGCTTGGTCCGGGCGTAGACTAGGCGCGGTCCGTCCAAAGTACATGTGAGGGTACGTAGTGGATTGGATATTGGCTATACCTATAGGTATTGTACGATAGGTTACGGTAGCTTTTTCTGAATTTTTGCACTACATTAATAGTAAACTCTATTTGGCATTTCGATGGCTTACTATTGTATGTTAAACTACAATGTACTCTTAATGTTTTTATTTAAATATCCGAAAAAATATTACTTATAATAAACGAATCAATGGTAAATATTGATAGTTATACGTTACACTTGAGCGTTATTATGGAGGATAGGCCGTTGGCGAATGCCTAGTTCTTTACCTAGATAAATATACCTCTTGCTTTTTGAAAGCTGATTTAAGCCTATATTTCTCGTTTGTAGGATATTTTAGGCTATATAGTATTTACGGTAAAGTAATTGTAATAACCGGTTTTATCAAATTTTGTTTAGGTCAAAGCTAAAATTTAATAATTCGAAGTCAATTCAACGACAAATCGTATTAGCCTTTTATTATTTTAAGATAAACGAAAACGATATAATTAACCGTAATTTGACAGATTTGCTTTTACGTAGGCGGTAATGCGTTAAACGATCAAATTAATACTAAAAACGAAGAAAATGTAAAAAAGGGAAGGTCGGTATACGTTTTTTTATATATAAGGTTATCGTATATCTGTAGTAAAGCAAGTTGTCATAATATTTTACGAAACCGGTGAATATAAATGTATATACGATACAGATAAACTTTTTTATCATATGAAGGTTGTTTTTAACGACTTTTATAATGTGAATGAAGTTTTAGTTAAATTAAAGGGATTATTTATAAGCGATGAAGGCTTATGGATACTATTTACCATTAAGTTCGAAATATAGCTGGTTTAAACGGGCGGATTAAATTTGCTTTTAACTGCAAAGTACAATTACTTACATTTTCGTGTATCCTTATGTATCCACAACAAATCTATTATGGCAGGCATAAACAGGAGGGACTATATCGGTGCTTTAACGAAGTACTGCGAGTTTGACGGAAAATTAAAGTTTTTAAACTTGAAACAATACTTTAATCCTCAACTAGTAAAACCCTTATAGGTATCAATGCTAGATAAAAATACAATTATAATGGGAATCTATGCTTTTTAGGTACCTTCGTTAAAGAGTTGTAGTAATTATGGCTAATCATTTTAATTAACCCATTCGGTACGTATTTACGATTAAGGATATAGAGCGACATGGATAATATGGAAAGGATACCGAATTGAGTTAGTTACAAGACATTATTTGTGTTGTTATTTGACAGACTATTACTAGTATAGTTATGACCTCCGCCTGATATTACTTTTAACATAGATGTTAACGATTAAAGTCTAAAAGGTATATAAAGACTTCTCACTAACGATGACAGGAGAAACCTAATTCATGAATATAATTTCGTTGAATTTATTTAAAATATATATAAACGAAAATTTATTTCTTCTCTTTATACCTTTCAATAACACCTACTTCTTGAATATTTAAATTGATTCTTTATATAATGTTTATTTTGTTGTAAACAAGGTTTCGACTTAACAGTTAAGGATAAAGTAAATTCCGCTGTTTTATCCTCGAAGTAAAGGTATAATATTAGGGTTAAAGTGAAATAAGCGTATTACGTAAATATCCAAGTTTTGTATGAATATGAATTAATGGTTGAATCCTATATTAATATATATTATTTCGGAAATAACGCGCGATAAATTTTAAAATACATTAGATACGATATTAATAAGTAATTTTAAATATTAGCGGTAGCGGTTTATTGGTATATAGTTTGGGAGGATTAGTTGTCTATATAATATTAATATGTTCTTGGTATGCCTTAGACGTTGCAACGTTGTAGATTCGAATCGTGGTCGAAGTAACAGTAGTATTGCGTGGTTAGATGGTGAATGTATTGTTCTAGGTTTGGCAGACCGCTAGTCAGTCTGCACTGTAATTTGTATGGCCAATTGCTTGTCCCATACTCTAGAGTGAAGTGCAGCGTACTGCACTCAACTTATTTTCAATCTGGTAAATCGATATAAAGCAATATACTCAACTTGCAGTACAGTCAACTTTACTGTAAGTAAAGTTGATCTACTGCACTGTATGCAATATTATTCAAACATTCGTAGCTTTTTGGTTTGTACGCGCGTACGCTAGTATGGCTAATCAATCTTTTCCGGTTATCACTAAATTACTTTCTTGTCAACTGGCCAAACTCCTGTTAGTTCCAGTTAACTCTTATACCAAATTGCACTCAATTATATACAAATTAAACTTAATTGACCTCAATTGCTCCGTTACCCCGAGGTCCGATTTTATTAATTCCTACAAAAATTCTTTGCGTCAAAGACTTTTATAAGCTTTCACTTTAACCGTGCCATTTAAACAAACTATCATTAATCCCCTAGCAATCTTCTAGTTTACTAATACATTCCTGTCCACCTTCACATGATCCAAGCGGTCTGGGCGGTCTATTAACGTAGCCCTCGATTTTTATTTTAGATTTTTGTTGTTTATAAGCCTTTTTTAGGCTTTATTCGGTAATGTTTTTGTTATAGCGTTAGTAGCATTTTCTTTGCCATCGATCTATTGGAATTTCTTAATCTCTTTTCCTTTGTAAGCTCTGCGAAGTGCTATTACGTTTATCATTAGAAATTTTTCACTGGTAGTTCCGAGCTTCGAAAGGCATTTAAAGACACTTCTCAAGTCGGTACAGATTACCACTAGGATAGGAGGAATCTTGAGCTATCTAGTAATAATATTAAGGTTTTATCATATTGCTATACTTACGTCAAAGCCCGCCATTATGCCGTAGACCTTTAAGTCTAATACGCTTCGTATAATCCTTTTGCACCTAACGGAGGTCTAGTTAATTAAGTTACCGATGATGTTAAATTGGTTTTCTTGCTTGTCTTTATTGACAAGGGTTATTAGGAAGCTAATTGGTAAAGTTAGGTCGGTGTTTTTTGTAAAGGACCTATTCGTAAAAATCATTTACTTGACCTTTGAAAAGTCGATTAGGATAATATTGATTTTATGGTCTAAGTTTTACATTTGCCACTTCAACCTTTTATTCAGTCGGTTAAAGTTTTTATTCATTGGCATTTATGTTTGCATCGCAATGTTTAGGTCGTAAGAGGCTTCCAGTTAGTATAAGATAATAATATAGCTGCTCTGAATGCGCTATTTCAGGTACCGTGAAGCTCTAGCCTCATTAATCTTATCAATTGTAGCTAGAATAACGCTCTGGCCCTTTTGGCAAAAGCCAAGGCTGGAGTTAACACCAAGTATGCGGATTGATGATCTATTAAAGTCTAGTTAGGTATTTTTCGCTAATGCTGTTGTCGGTTTACAATTTCAAAACTCGAAGTCCTTAATCACTTGATATTCTAGTGTTACAAAGCCAGTCGTTCCGACAAAAAGGGTATTGTTAATTTGTATACAGATTATACCAAAGTCTTTTCCCTATATTACTAGTAGATACGAATCGTACGTTTAGGATCTTATCGTTAGCCGTGATTCAAAGTACGACTAGTAGATTAAAACCAGTGGATAACTGTTTTAGCTAGTCCATACAGTGGTTTAACATACCGTATTATCATTTCTAAAGGGTAAATGGTACGCAACTCTTGTGGTAATTTTAGCAGTATAATCTTTTGTAACTCTGTTACTAATTACGTATAGGATTAAGTAATGTTACGACTATTAAGTGTGAACTTGCTTTTAGGCTTAGTTAGCAAACTTGTTGCTAAATTAACTATTAGGTATTGGCTAATCTTCTGAATTGTTATCAATTACGTGAGGATCCAGTCCTTGCTTTTATCACCGTATCCTTAAGCGATTAATCTTTATTTTTCGTACAGCCGTCCCGTGGTCTTGCCCTTAACCTCGTGAATAATTCTCAACTTCAAGATTGTGACATTCGGGTTTTGGATATTAAAGTCGGTTTTCGAAACGATTGTATAATTTTTCGAGTTAACAGGCCGTTGATTTCAACCTTGTCGCTTTCCTTAAAAGGTTTGCCCGAGGTTTTGATAATCCTTTATACCATAAGCTTTATTACTAAATCTTTGTTATCCTTTTCTTTTCTACTTACCTAAGTAGTATTATAGATACGGTCTGGTATGTATTCCTACTTCTCAACGCTTTTTTTTCTTTTTGAAGGTCTCCTGCACCGGCACATTCTATTGGCTTATTATCAAAGGGTAAAGTAGTTCTTTATTAGATTGGTCGCTTTGCTTAAGAGGCTTAAGAGTCTTTATCTTTAGTACCTCTAATGTAAGGTTTTGCCTAAGTGGTTCGAAAAGATATAGGATTATTAATAGTTTCAATAACTACTTTAAAGTTTGCGATATTTCATATTTTATATAGGCCTTTTCATTTGCCCGGCTCCCGATGTACAAAAATTTCACTTTGTAACAGCAAATCAAGTACGTCGATTATCAAAGAGCTGTTTTTAATATTGAGGGCGTTATTAACCTGATAGCGTGCCGATTCTCTTCGTAGTTCTTTTAAAGCTTTATTACAGGCCATAGCACATTTTAAAGTAATTGCTAAGAATGGAGATCTACTCTTCAGGCGTAGGTACGCTTTAAAGACCAGTAGCGTTAGCATTAAATCGTTAGGGCCCACAGTATCGTTAAGACCCTTTACTTCTATTTATAAGCGTGTTTCCAGATCTGTAAAACGTTTAATCTTTAACGTAAGGATATTATACGCTCGGCGAAGTAGGGCGTATGCCCTTTCAACCTTCCTAATACTCTAATAGGCTTTTACAGGTACCTATTTACATTGAATACCCATTATATTAGTATCTTTTGGAAAATCTATCGTAGGAAAGTTTGTATCGGTATTCTAAACGACGATGTTAGGTGGACTTAGGTATATATTAATTTACAATATCTTCAACGTTTTCTATATGTCTTTTGTCGAAAGGGATTTCAAAAACTTAAAGTCGTGAAAAAATGTTGCGGAATATATGACATGAAAAACAAGCTTGTTATTTGAGTAAAAAACATTAATAAAAATGTCGTAATTAAAATACTTATCGTTTTTTAGTGTAAACTTAAATCTCTGGAGGACTTAAGTATACGTTTGGTAGTAGTGTTGGAACCTTTTAATAGCTTTTAAGGCAAAATATTGTATATCATTATTCCTTACGGATTTTACGACTTTATGTAGCTTGTTAACAGCTGAGTGGTTGAAACGCAGGTGTAGTTAACGTATCACCGGCTCCGTTAGGTTTAATAACACTGTTTCTGGGCTTTAAAAATGAAAACATAAGTGTCCCTATTTAAAGGCGAGTGGAAACCTTTGGTTGTTTTTAACCAGCTCGTCTACTGTAATGATCACACTAAATACCTGTAAGTAAATAAAGGGTGTCAGGGGGTTTATGTTAGCAGTAAGGTAGCAGAGATAACAAAGGTACAATATCAAGAAGATGTTTGTACGTGCTGTAGAATGATTACTAGCCGTTACGCTATTCAGGTATGTAGACTGAATACTTAGATTGATAACTGAAGAGCTATAAATGAAATACTATCTATGGTGCTGACCGTGTCCTTATATCCCATTGACTTCATACTATCTTCAGTACTGGATAGTTTGGATCACTGCACTAATCTCACCGATCTAGTGCTGCCTTACCTAGGATCAGTGACTGATCCTTACTTATCCCATATAGCCTCACCTTGGATCAGTAACTGATCCATATTGATCCATCACGTAACTTACTTAGTCATCTTGCTTATATAATAAATGTTCCCCGCCTGATGTGTTGGACTACAGACTCTCCGTAGCTCAGCTGCATGCTGGCTTGTTTCCTGACCCAGCTATTGTCTGAGTTATAACATTTACATTGACGTCAACATTAATTCCGGGGGTCTTTGTATTCTTTAAATAAAGTAGTAAAGGGTAAAGAGATTTAAGAATATAGAATGTAATCACTTTTAAAATAGTTTAAATTAATGTTGTCTCCGATGACGATAGTTATTCGCCTGGACCAAAACCAACTTTTACTTTACACGTATCGTAATGATCAATCCCAATAGTTGTGGTGATTTCCCTTCGTAGTGCTATATACTGCGAATAGCTTTCTATTAAGTATCTTGCTGTCCTTATATCTGATATAATACTTTGAAATATATGGTTCGCGTAACAATCGCGGAGGTTAAAGGTGTGTCAGGGGTTAGGAGTTTTATTAAAGTAAAGGTAAGGGTTTTTACCACCTAATAAAAGGTATAAGAAAGCGTAGTCGACTAATTACTGGGCCGTACCGCGATCAGTATCTTTATATTATTTGATTTGTTTAGGAGTATTGACGACGACATCAACTTAATTATCGCCTTTAACGACTACGATTTGACCTAAGTAATCTTATTTCGAAGTAATAGGGTACTGGGTATAGTATACTGTCTTTCGGTTATTACGTTCGGTGGGGGGCTAATGAGTTGACTAACATCAATACTTGCTACAAATCAAACTTTTTACCAAATTTACGACGATAGTTATGAAGGTTAATAGTTCTGCTGAAGTCTTGAATTTATTAACGTTAACGTAGTTGCTGCCTCTAATCTAAGGTCAGGGTTAATAGGCCAAAATTTGGGCGTTATAGGCGCTCGTATTTGAGGTCAATGTAATTAACTACCATAAGGTCTTTTTTATCCACGTTAAGGAAATTTCCGGCTTAGGAGTATATACTAAGCGAGTTTGTTATACAAGCTATCACAGTGGCAAGAGAAAAAAGTAACTGGTTAAAAAGCCTTCATAAGTAATATTTAAACGTTGTAAAGCGTATTTGAACTCGCTGACGCCCGTAACTGGTGCCCGTACCTGTTTACGAAGTGTGTTTTCGCTAACGTAGGCTTTTCCTGTTGCTTTCTGGCACAACATAAACTTATCAAGCATCTGTTTAAACATATCTATTAGTATTTCCTCCTTTTTTTTTACTATTATTATAATTCACCTTGTAGTAACCTATTTTTTATAGTATTATGCCAAGTGAATGTCGTATTCAAAGTAGCCCTTTATTATATTATAGATTTCATAGAACGTCATTGTTTACATTATGATGGTTGGGTAATAGTCCTTTGCGTGCCTTATAATGATTTTAGGAAGTAGTGAGTGAAAATCAGAAAGAAGAATCTTTATCCACTTACAAATGTTTAAGAAGGGGATTATTTTGGTATCGAGGAGGTTTTAAGGCTTCCCGTCGTACTTTTTTACATCATCCCAAATCTTGGCGAAGTCCTTTATAAGTTTGTAATTAATATTAACTAATTTAATAGGTTTTAGGGGAAGATTACGATAATCTTACTAGCTGTAATTGCTATTTCCTAGTAGTTCAAATTTTAAAACCTTCGAGATACGGTGTTAGGGGTATTTGCTAGTCGCTTGGCTCGAGGTATAAAGCCATGTGGTAAGACCTGTGGTGGGTTCCAGCGCGTAATTAAATCTAAATGGGGAAGGTTTTTAATGAGGTTAACGAGTAAATGATTAAACAGTAATATGTATTTGAATGTTTTGGAAAGGTTAACGATCTTATTTAATGGATTATTAGAAAGTGTTAATATTAATACCTTTAACAAAATTAGAGGCCGTTTCTTTGCATACCTTGCCACCGCTAAGGACGTATTCCGCATTATTATGTAAGGGTACTAAATTGCTAAACAGGTTAACAGGTTTTTTATCGCCAACGCATGAAGAGATTTAACTTAACTAAAGATAGGTCAGAAGTCTCCTGGAACGTGTATGTAGGCATTTTAAGTCTGTAATACCTTTACCTTTTTTATAGGTTTTAAGGATTAGGGCTTTAAAGGCGTTTATCAAGCTGGGTCAGGTTTAAAAGGGTTTTTGCCAGCTTAATAGGACCCTTTTTTTGGAATATAGATCCCTCAACATTTAAGTTTAGCCCTTAATTTGGATTTGATATCCTTTTAAATCTTTTTCCATATGTCAAAAGTCCAATCGTCGAAAAGGGTACGAAAGTTTCGAAAAACTCGGTCGTCGCGGTTAAATTCTTTACTGCCATCTTATTTAACAATATAGTGGCCAATGTAGTTGACCAGGTGCATTTCCATTAAGTCTTTATCGACATCTTATCTCCACAGGTTTTTATCGTAGTGTTTCGTAAAAATGGATACTAGGGCGTTAATTCCACTCTAATTCTCTGAGGTAGGTGTTATCTTAAGGTTCAAACTTGTGTTAGACGTGTAAAACGAGGAACTAGACAACCTAGTGATTGTGGGCATAGAGACTTGGCGTGAAGTCGTGCGACGTGGCTTTCTTGACGCGACTTGGTGTTTTTGCTCAAAGCAGTGAACTTGATAGTTAAGGTAATGTAGAAAGTGAAAAGAGTAAAGTTGTATAGGCAAAGGTTTGGTGTAAAAGATAAGGTTGGAAGTCGTTTCTTGGTGGTAGAGGTTATAGGTAGAGGGCGAAGATTGTTTTTTATTGGCTATGTGACTTAGTCATTTTTGCAGTAGTAACACCCACAGTAGTACTAACTTAGTCGTTTGCTAAATTGCCGAACTTTAAGATTTCTAATAGTCAATATTAACGTTTTTCTTAAAAAAAAGAATTAATAAAGATTTCTTGGGGCTTTTTAGTAGCGATACCATCGCTACCTCTGGTTTACCATGAAGACTGACGTAGCTCTAAGGTCTTTTTTATGTATTACCGTAGAGACTGACATAGTAGTAAGGGCCCTGCGCAAGAATCTTTCCTCTATCCTAACCGTTGTTTAACGTAAAGCGTTACCGTAAAGTAAATTTTTCTTTTACTTAGCTTATCTATGATTAACATTATAAGTAGGCAAGCAATAATTAGTATTGGTAGGTCTCAGACGTTGCAATGTTATCGATTCGAATCGTAGTCGAAGTAATAGTAGTATTACGTAGTTGGATAGTAGATGTATTATTTTAAGTTTGGCAGATCGCTAGCCAGTCTGCACTGTAATTTGTATAGCGAATTGCTTAACCCGTGCCTTAGAGTGAAATGCAGCATACTGCATTCGACTTATACCTAATCCGGTAAGTCCGCACAAAGTAATACACTCAACTTGCCATATATTCAACTTTACTGTAAGTAAAGTTAACCAACTACACTCCATGTAATACTATTCTAACAATGTTTTAGCTTAAGGTATAATTGAGGCGTCATAGAATCGGTTTTATTGATTTGGTAAATCGTACGTCACGGATAATGTAGTATACGGGGGATTAGTCGTAATTAACTTTTGTTATAAGTTATTATAAAATAACATGGATTTAACAAACCATGGCGCCAATTACTATTAAAAACGAAAAGGATTAGTTACGTTTACCACTAAAATTAGTGGAATTTCGCAACCTATTTTGTAAGGATATGGTTATAACTTTACCTTTAACTAAAGAAAAACTAGACTATTATATTTATATTCAATCAAACGAAGTTGAATTTTTATCAAAACAATTTTAGATATTATTATATTCAATACTTTTGGATTTACTTTCCTAGTTTAAACGTTAGGTTACGAAATTAATAAATAGAGGTTAGGTTCGGGTAAAAGCCTTATTAGTCGCAGCATCGATATTATCAATCCTTAAGCCGGGGGAGGGATAGCGGTTTTATATCTATTAACGTATATTAAAGAATATTACCAAGTAAAATCATTTTTCTTGCCTTTAATTAAAAAAACCTTACGCGCGTTATTGAAGTCGACGTTGTTTACACTGTTAAATATTCGAACAACTTTTTACCGTATTAGGATTATACCCGGATAGAATGAATTAACGAGTTTTTGTATATGTTTTGGGTTATTTAAGTGGTTAATTACTCATTTCAAGTTAGAAGAAACACTGGTAACATTGTAATGATATATTCATTATGTAGTGGCGGATATTTAAAATCATTTTGATATAACTTTTTTAAACAAACTTTCATTCTTTTCTTTTAACATCAAATAAGACTATATAACCAGAGTTAGCGTGGTTTTGAAACTTCTTTGTAATATTAAACTAAACCTAAATTTTAAGAAGCTCGATTTCGTAGTTAAAAAGATAAAGTTCCTAGTTTTTATTATAACGACTAACAAAGGTATCTAATTTGACCTCAAGAAAGTTCGGGTCATACGAGAATAGGAAATATTACGTATTATTCAAAAATTTCAGAGTTTTCTAGTTTTGCCAACTATTATTTGAACTTTTGAGAAATTTATCCGAATCAGCTCATTATTTTATCCAACGAATGAAATTGAAAATTTATCAAACTTGAATAAGGTGGAAGGAATACGTATTGGAAACCTTAAAAAATACCATTGTTATGGTCCCGATTTTGGTATATTAGTATCCAAATCGGTCAATGGTAGTGAAAACCTATTGTTCGGAAACGTCGTTAAGACAGTAATTATTGTAACGGCATAAGGATGGTGTGCGAAAATCAGTAGATTATTATTTTATTCGATTAACGAAAGCGGAATATGACTATATTATTTACGATAGTGAGCTTTTCGCGGTAAGATTTTACTTAAAAACGTGGGTTTTAAAATTACATAGAGTTCGTATCCTGTTTAAGATTTCAACAGATTATAAGGAATTGTAATATTTTTCCTCATTACGTTTGATTTCGGAATTTTAGGCTAGATAGGCCGAAGTCCTTCCGCTTTTTTCAATACTAACTACGATACTAGCTTGTAATTTCGGGCGCTTGTCCAGATACGTTAATCTGTGAGTTATAAAATAAAGCTGAAGTTAAAGAGAGCCGCGCACGAGTCTTTTAGCCTATTTGTGTTATTATATGAAATGTAGTAAAAATAAACTTATATATTATGAAGACGTATATAATGGCGGGTTATATAAATGAATTTGTTAAAACGAAGGCTTGACTGTTAAATCGCAATAACATATACCCGAAGGAAGAGTCAGAGAATTTTAGAAGATCGAAGGTAACAGGATCGTTTCGGACCAGGCTTGCGTTCGGGTCCTCGGCCAAGACAACGCTAGGGGATTCCAAAACGTTAGTATTAGTAGTATTACCGTGGGTCAGACGTGTGTTAAATCTATTAACTTCGTTAACGCTAAATAGTTTCTTTATCTTCGGATTGTGTATTTTTGTGGAATTGTAGGATTAAAAATAACGAACGACACATTATATGAGGTTAGCCTATTAAAGGTTTCCGAAAACGTTAGGCGTTTCCCGATTGAATCAAAATGATTGGTATAAATTAAAGATTGTAAAATCAATCCACGAGGTACGTTCCTTTACCGTAACCGATTATAATGATAGAGTTAGGAATTATTAACAATGAAGATTTTATAGTAAACTTATGACTCGTTTAATATAAGTTATCTAGGTAAACTCGTCTTATTTCGAATCCTTTAACGAAACTATTATTAGGAGGGGATAATCGTAAATATTCGACGTATATGTCGAATATATATATAATATAATAATACGAAACCTTAAAGTATTTTATGATAAGGCCTTCTTTAATCTCTTCTTTTCTTCAATTGGTATGGGGTATATATTTAATTGATTTTCTAGTTAACATATTCATTATTAATAACGGTCCTAATATTCATTGGTCCTTATATACTACCTTTCGAAAATCATATAGTTCAAGGTTATATAGGTTATAATTGACAATATTTTGATGGAACGTTTCCGGGATATATAGCGGAAATTCTATAAATTTCCCGTTTCTATTATTAATTACCGTGGTTCGGATTAATTAAACATATTTTAAAAGACTTTATATTTCCTAATGAAAGTTAATGAACTTTTAATCACGACGTACCAGTTACAAACAAATAAAGATATCGACTATATAAAATATAAAATTTAAAAGTATTCACGAATGGTGGTCCTTTTTTCGTAATACAAATAAGTGTTACACCTACCCATTTGTTAATTCATATCAAATAATCGAAAGTAGATGGTTACCGGGTATAACGTAAATCGCCTAATTAATAGATAAAAAATATCCCCTATCACAAACTTCAATAGGAATATGAAATAGTTAACTAATCCGGCAGAGTAAGCCGTTAGGTTTTTAATATATTTATAAAAATATATAAAGTTATCCTGAACGATAATATTATACATTTAATCATAAATAAAGATAATAACGAACTGTCTACTATGTTTTCCCAATGGTATAAGGTAAAGAACTAGCTTCAATTTAACTTACGTAATATTAAAAACAATAGGCTGAGTGAAAAGGTTAATTAACTTAATAATTAATACTAAGTCTTCGATTTCTTGAGTCCATTATATGTCATCTTATATATTTTTAGTAAATATATTATATTTTATATTTATCTAGTCAAAAGGGTGGTTACGAACCTCGTGCCCTTATAGGTTTTATCCAATACCCGATCGAAATTATTTTTCGTCGTTAACGATATAAGAAAATATATATACAAGGAATTTGAAGTTTAAGAAATTCTCGCGATAGAAACGGAGGGTATTTTCTTTATATTAGGTAAGTAAAATCGTTATAATCAGCTGAAGTAAGAATTTCAAGAAATTTACTAGGTTATTATAACACTAAATGAATTTGAGATGGAACATGGAAACGCATGTATATATAATATTACGGTATTTTGACCTTGACGTCGAATATATATTAAGTAATTTACACGAGCGAACCATTTTCACCTCGAAAATAGCAGAATACCTTCTAAGAAAATGGAGAATCCATTGTTGTTATGATATTATACGACAAATTGAGCCGTTTATATATTACACTATTTCCTCGGATAAATATTTGACGGCGAAATGGCTTTTATTATAACTTAGTAAAGTTTTACCTATTCGTTTTGTTTTCTTTATTTAAGTTTTACGATTAATATTATTATAAACGTTAACTACTTTATCAAGATTGGTATCGAATATGAGGAGAGGTCAATAGAGGCGGGCGATGCAGGGCGGAACGGGTGTTAATAAATGATGACAACGGGAGCTAACGAACGACATGGCAGGCGCGAGGCGAAGTCGGAAATAACGGATAACGTTAAACGGGATAAACGTTGGGAAAGAAGAACAATGATAATAAACGAAGGGCGGGGTGGGGAAAACAACCCTTTAAAGGATTTATTAAGGATTATAATATATTAGTTTGCACCTGAGCGACGTAGTCAACCTGAGTGTAATTCTTTTCCTATTTTCGGTCGGCTCGATTAAATCGCTTTTAGTTAAGATTAATAGAAAAATACGGGTAAAAACGAGCCATATACGATTGTGCCCTAGACGTCGCTTGTTATGCTTTATAAGACGTGGCCTATATTTCCTATAAAAATATGGCTTCAGTAGTTATATTATTCTAGCCATTTAAGCTAAATTTACATGTGGGTATACGACGGTTATTGAAAGAAGTCGACGTAAACATATTACCCGTTAACGTATGATTAACTGAAACAGTGTTGTTATGGTAAACAGGTGAAACCTGTTATGGTCCGACCTATGGTGGTAAGACAAGTAGGTGCCAAATGAAATTTACTATTGAAGTGCGGAAGAAAACTAGAAGAGGTTACCGTAACCTAATGTGTAGGATCCTCGGGTAGAGCCGATGCTCAACTCGTCACGTGCCTTTACACGTGCCGTATACAGACTGTACCTTGTCTGTATACGGACCGTATTCGGCTTATACACAAACCATACCTTATCTGTATACGGAATATGTCCGGCTTATATCCGGAACGTGCCCTGTTCGCGCCCAAGCTGGGCTCAGGTCGAGTGTTGCCCATCTCATTACGTGTATAGTTACGTAACCTATAAGCTTAATAGCTAACGGCTTAAGTTTATAATATACCCCCTTTTCCCGGATGTTATAAGGGACGCGACACCCTTTTAGATAAATACCAGACGCGAGCCGTGCCTGCTAAATACGTGATTTAAACGTAATCCATTGATATTACATCTGTAATATCATATAACGTTTTGGCTAACCCGCCCATAAATCGCCGACATGGTATAACGTATCCGTGAATACGTCGTATGATGTATTTTCCTTACCGCCGGCGCTATATAATATACCTGTAAACGCCTCGTATAATATAACAATTTTGCGGCCGATATTGTATATCGCATTATGTAAAATGACGCTTTTATCTTTAATATCATATAACGTGCTTCGTATAATACGTAACTCTTATTAAATTCGGTTTGTTAGTCCATATAAATATTAATGTTTCCCGTGGTTTTTAAAACCTTTTCCTTTTCCCTTTTATATTACCGCCTCTTTTAGTTAACAACCCCCTTTATAACCCTTTTAACCCTTGTTTATATATATTAACCAGTGTTTTCGTTAATATGTCTTCGTTTTTTTTAAAACTTATTATTATAGCCGACGTATATAACGGTTTAACCTATGTTACGTTACTATCAGCGCCCCTAAAAGGTATAATGAGCCTCCCTGTAATATATGTTTCCTTATTATATACTAATACCCTATTTTTAACTATATATTATAATCTCTTTACATTATAAGAAATCTTTTCATTTTTAAAAATATTAATGATAAAAGTGAACTTCCTCCGTTATAGGCTAAGTACACCTATATATTATACCTTAACCATTTTTTAAACCTTGCCGCTTTTTCATTTTACATCCGAGTTTATCGGGCGTAAAGGCATCGCGTATATCGAAAGGTTTATAATAGGGTAAACTTGTAAATAACCTTTATAAAAAGTTAAATTACCAATCAATTTTTTTTCGTAATATATTTAAAAAAAAAAAACAGGTTTATTTACAGCTTTACTTGATTCACATGCTTTTTCACGTTCATTATTTACTACAGTAAAGTATAGGGGTTATATCCTATCTCTTACGAGTAAAGGTTAGGGAAATATTTTAGGTTATCGACCTGGTTTGACTTTTGCCTTTCTTAAATTAGTTAATTCGTTTACCCAACTTCGTAATATTGTTCGGGCATAAGTAATTTCTATTATACTAGCTTTATAAATTGTTATTCCTTTAGCTATAATTTTACGTTGCCTTTTTCTTTCGGGTTCGCCTTTACCCCGAACCCTTTCGTCGCCTTTTATTATGTCGTTTGTTTATAAAGATAAGACGCCTTCGGTCGACCGGACTTTAACGCGTAACGTTTTCGACCCAGCCCCTTTTAACCATCATCGTATACCCTCTCGTAGTTTTGTCTTAAAAGGCTAAAATAATATAATGACTGAGGTTATATTTTTTTTAATTAATATTAACTACAGTTTAAAAAATGTTTTGAATAACTTCTAAAGCTTAATTATTCGATGTCCAATTATACCCGTATTTCATTTACGAACCTTAAATAGAAATATGTTTATCAGGTCAACCGCAAACAGATGTAGGATCGCATCCGGGCCGAATACGTTACCCGGGCCTTAATTAACGTGTTATATTTTTTAATAACACGTTTAAAAGGTTACTCCCCATGTTCTGCCTCTCGCCTTATTTTTCGTTAAATGTTATCATCAGCTTTCTTTAATATTTCTCCCTTTTAACGTTATCATTTATTGTTAGCCTTCCCTAAAGTCTTTACCTTTTCGTATTATCTTTTATCGGCTTTTTTTAACTCCCGCCCCTTTTCGCTTTATCTGTTATCCTTAACGTCGTTACATATCCTTTCCGCATTCAACTAGCCCTCCTTTTCGACACTTGTTTGTTTTCGTTATATCTTTTACCATTTTCCTCCCTTAGTAGTACCTAGTATTCGGGGCTAGTTATAATAATACCCCAACGTTAATGACGACTGTACTTGTTAAATTTGAATAATAATAAGAATAATAAAAAATAAATAGGTTTACATCAAGTTATCATGAAAGTCGTTTCACAGTCAGATTAGTATCCGAAAAAATCGGGTCATATTTACTCAACCCCTCATGATATATTATAACTTTATTTAATCATTAACTCTACCCTTTATTTATAGGTAAAATAATATTCTGGGGGTATAAAATATTTGCTCAGCATTTATTGTTTAATATAAATTTAACGCTAACATGGAAATATCAAGTAATTATAAACACGAATATTTCCTTATATCGCTTGAAATCTTTCTAAAACTATTGTATATTAATAATATTCTAACAACTCTTACTTCGGCTTATTATGATTCTTTTACTTAATTAACATATAACGAACTCCGCCCTCGCCCGTTTTTACCGCGAAGATATCATATGCTTTCAATTCCTCGTATTTTTCGTCTTTTATATAGTTAACTATTAAAACTTGTCCCGGGCGAATATCGGATAAAATCTACGAAATAAGGGTCTAAGGTTACTCGCTTACTTAAATTTATATAAAATATTGAATATTTGCTCAAAATATCTAACACGATATTAAACGAGTGAGGAATATTAACTACTCGATATGAATTGTAAAAATAGTCCAAGTTTTTATTTAAACGGTTAGTTCTAATGTTACGAAAGCTTAGTAAAACCTAATCCTCTAATGAATATCGCTTCGTCAGACATTGTTTACGATTCGTCGCCATTTTCTTTTGTGATTAAATATAAGTTATCGCCGCCTAAGCTATTCTTATCCCCTCGCATAAATAAATCAAAAACGTCATAATTCGCTCGTGTCGAGACGTTGGCTTGAGGAAATGCGTGAAGCGTATGCTCGAGCACACGAGTGCTGTGTGGGGGCTTCTGCACAAGGTGGGTGTGCTTGTTCTCGACGAGGCAACGGCGAGTGTAGGCCCCATCGCTTATGGGGTAACGCAGAACCGGCTGCAGCAAGAGGCCTTGCGCAACGTGACAACGGCAATTCATTCCTGTTGGAAGGGTTTAAGTACTTGTTAACGTGAAACAAAGCAAGTACAAGAGTAATTAAAAGATGATTGGTATTGTAGTAAAGTAAGTTAAGAGGTAGATGATCAAGAAGAAGCATTCAAAGGTGTACGTTATAGGTGAGGGCTTATAAGCCCTCGCCTAAAGTATACCACTCTGGAATACCTGCTTTTAGATCACTCCATGCATAAGAGTATAATTTGTAGCGTGTCACGTTATATACTCTACAAGAGTATAGCCTATAACATGGTACATTATTATATACTTTGTAAGAGTACATCCTATAGCATGAAACGTGATCGTGTTATGCTTCAGGAGTGTACCTTACGGCGTAATGTACTGCTACCTAAATATACTATCAATAAAGATATATAATGATATCTATAATTCCGAAATTAACCATGATAAAGAAAAATACTCCAATCCCTTATAATTGATTAAAATCGTAAGCGATATACGGATACTGAATAACTCGAAAGACTACGCCGTTAAATAAAATACCACCGCAAAAAGCTCTTTGTCGTAAATAATATAATTTCGTTTTACATCCGTTCATCGTACGGAGTAATGAGCTATTGGCTTCAAGATACTATCTTCGTTTGGTTACGACAAATACCCTTTTAACGCAGTTTTAAAAAAATCAGTTTCCATTACTATTAGCTGATTCAAATCCTAACATGCCAGAATTAGAGCCGTAACGAAAATATCCTGTAAGGATAAAAATATATGTTTTTCCCGCTTCATTCAAAACTTGCAAATACCTTGTTTCATTAACTGAACTAGATAATCCGCTAACTTTAAAAAATTACTAATAAAATTACAATAAAAGTGAGCAAAATCTAAAAAGCTTCGAATTTTCCAGGCCGTACGTAATAACTCCTATTCGCGAATTACCCGGACTTTTTCGAGGTCGGCTCGAATACCTACCCCAATCATTACAATAAAACCTAGGTATTTTACCTTTTTAATTACAATATTGCAACTTTTTAAATTCAAATTCAGCTATGTATTGCGAAGACGTCCTACAACTACACGAATTTTCGTTATATAATCCTAATTAATAACTAAAAAATCCTGAAAGATCATTTAAGTACTTGATAACGAAATTATCTAAGATATTAGTTATTATATAATTAATATATTGTTAAAACGTCACTGGAGTTTTCGTTGATCTGAAGGGGGTAATTAACCATTTAAATAACCTGAACCGCGTACAAAATTCCGTTAATTACTTTGATTCAGGTATTACATGAATACGGTGAAACTCCGTTCGAATATATAATTTCGTAAGTTATAGCAACTTCGATAATGTATATATAATCCATTGAATTAAAGGTAAAAGGAAGCGATTTTATTCTAAAATTTTATTTGACGCCTGGTAATAAATATAAAACCGTTATCCCCCCCCCCCCCGGTTTACGAATAAGCAATACCAACTTTGTCAATGATAAAAAGCTTACCCGAATTTAACTTTTATTTATTAACTTCGTAAATTATCGTCGAAACTTTAATATTCAATTTTATAATATCAAGCATAACGGCTTTTAAGGGCGTTTTAGTAAAGATTTATTTTCGTTCGGTTTAATATAAATATAATAGTCGAGTTTCCCTTTGTATAAAGGTAAGATTATAACTTTGTTCTTGTTAAATAGTCTGAGGAATTTTGCTAATTTCGGTGGAAAACGTAACTAATCCTTTTTTTAACCGTAGCCGTTATCGTTATTTGTAAAAGCCACGTTACTTGGTAAAGGTTTGTAATATAAATTATTCGAAACTGGTTCCCCGTTTATTATACCCCTCGGTATAAACGTTACGTTAGTTCGGAAAAAACTGAATTTCCCACGCTTTATATATTTCTCGTCCTAAGTTACACTAATACTACGTCAATAATTAAGTTTCCTTAACTTTAAATGACTAAATTATTACCGCCCGCGCTTAAACTTACCTATAAATATCGTATCCAACGTACTCCAAAAATCATATCCCGCGTTAATCCAAGAATACTATTTATTAATATTTATACGAAATTTAGTCATTTAGGTGATACAACTATTTTGCCGTAACTCTCATATCGTACCTAAATTTCTGGAATATAATAAACGAATTTACTTTTTCCTCAACCGTTATATCAAAGTCTCGTTTATAATACAATAATCAATACAGTTAAAATCGATTTAAAAATCCAAAAAGTAGGTATTTCTCAAAAGTATAAAGATAAAAAATAATTCCTCGTTTATATATATTTTAATTGAAATAAAATTCTTTTTACCTAATTTGTAAATATTCTGTTCAGGCTATATAACGCACGAACCAAATTATATTTAAAAGTAAGGCTTTCTCTGTCGCCGTTAATAGGAAACCTTCCTTTTCCTTTTCGACTTCAATTGTTAAAAACCATAACCACATTAATGGTAATTCGATAAGCTATAACGTAGGTAACGCTTCGAAATAATCTTAGTTTAACGATCTTTTATTATCGTTTACGTCGTCATATATCTTTAGTTTTAAACGCTTATCGAACGAGTATATTAATATAACTAACCATGGTATCGAAATAACTAGCCACGATTATTACGGATTTTTATTAAAGGCAATTAAAAGTTATAAACTCCTGTTATAATTGTATTATTATCCAGTCGTTAGGCTTGGATAGGTTTCGTTAGTTAAAGACCAAAATGCCATCTTAAATTTGAGGATTCAAATTCGTTAGCGAGTTCGCGGTATTTTTTGATGGTTATGATATAATTCATGCGACTAATACTTATCATAAAAAGTTCACTACAAATACGTAACGATACGCGAAAGCTTAGGTAATTGTACCTTATGGCCGAAAGCTAATTCAGGCCGCATATTTAAACTAAAAGTATTTCGAACCTAATAGAGAATAGTATCTATAGGTTTTCATTATTTATAACTCAACCTTCGAGTTGACTAATATCTTATTCGCGTGGTAAACGTTATTAAAAGCTGGTTTAATATAGTCGAGAAACTTTTTTATATCGTACATACCTTTGTATCCTTCGATTTTATGATAATTCGTAATCTCCTGTTTTAACGCTGCCGTATAAGATTCCTATACGTAAAAAAAAGCGTACCGACCATTTTTAATTTATATTTTATTCTTTTTAAGTAAAATTCAATTATTTAGCGTGTCGCCGCCGATGTAAAATCAGATTCGTCGAATTGTAGTTATTTATATCGTTTTCTCACGCCCTAAACCGGTGAAAACCTAACGCAAGTCACGGTTAATTCGACTTCAAATTACTAAATCTTCGTGACGACCTAAACAAACTCGGATATAAGGTCGATAATTAAAGTCTATTAATTGGGTTATTATAGTTTTTTTTACGGCTGACGTGATATAGCTTGCGGTATTTGGTAAACGAAAAATATCGGCCTAACTTTGCCCCATAAAAGCTGGAAATATATTTATAAAGGTACAGAATTAAGTATTTATCGACTGCTTATTTTCTCCGATAACTGTAAAGTGTAACACCGAATTATTAAAGTTTATTATCGGTTCGTTTATCGTAAATAATATTAATATAAAAAGATAAAAAAAATATATGTTATAATTTGACCTACGGTAGTAAACTAAGTAAATGTTAAATGAGATTTACTATTAAGGTATGGAGGGAAACTAAAAGAGATTACCATGGCTTAACATATAGGACCTTAAGGTAAGGCCAATACCCAACCTATTACGTACCCTTACACGTACCATATACGGACCGTACCCTATCCATATACGGATCGTGTCCGGCCTATACTCGGACCGTAATTTATCTGTACACGGACCGTGTCCAACCTGTACCCGGAATGTACCCTGTCTGCGCCTGAGCCTAGCCCAGGCCGGGTGTTACCCATCCTGTTACGTGCAAAGTCGCGTAACCTATAGGTTCAATAGCTAATGGCCTAAGTCCATAACAAAACCGTAAAAGGTAACAGAAAAGTTTTTAAAAAGTGCGGATCCAGCAAAAAGGGGTGACGGGAACGTATAGCGAAAAGGGTAACAGCTTATATTGCCAGAACGGTAAGGATTTCTCAGGCTTGTGTAATAACTCGAAGCTGAGCAAATTGGTTAACCAACTCAGAGAATACGGGAGAGAAAACTGGTCAATGGCCCAGAACATCTCCTTGCCTCTTGCGAGCGGAGGACAAAATGTCGCCTCCGTCTTCAGTAGCTTCTATCAATTTCCACAAGAGGATGCGCAAACTAGGCGAGGCCACTCTCCAGCATATACAACAATGTTGCGCACGATAAACTCAAACAAAAACAAGAGAAACGCCAGAATTAAAGAGGTGATCAATGTACGACATGCATGTGTTCTTCGTCTGTAGGGGGGCGCGGAGGTTTCGCTCTTATCCTTGCTATCACCGAGGATAAGCAGGTCGCTTATAACACAAAGAGGCTATAAGATATAGTAAACGATAGGGTATTTACATATAGTAGGCCAACGTACTTTACTCGGCAGCTAATTTCCTGTATTAAGAACGCTTATAGTGGTATAACTTAAGTGATATTTATTACAAATATCAGTTATAAAAACAAGGGAAAAAATTATAGGACTATGATATATTAATGGGTAATTAATGATTTAGATATAAGGGGTAGTAATAAATCTGTCATAAAAATTTACGGTAAAATAGGAAATATCGGAAAGTAGTTAATGAGATGAAAGGGAAAAGAGGAAAGTTTTAGGGGTTACGCTAAAGTTTATATTTCTAAACGTTGGCAGACAATATTCGACAGGCGCTATGTATTAAACGGTACGATAAAAAGGTGTATTATAAGGCGTCGACGGTTAAAGTGATATATTATACAACACGTTAAAAGGTACCTTTTACGGTGCCGGCAGTAGGAATGATCCGTTATACGATGAATTAAGGGGCGTATTATATGGCGCTGGCGTCTTGAGAATAAACCGACTGATATGTTATACGGTTTGTTAAAGGAGCGCGTTATAGGGTACCGGCGATCTGGGGTTTAACCGGTCGATATATTATATGATGCGTTAAGGGACACGATATTTGGTTTCAGCATCTGGAAGTTAAGCCGAACGATACGTTATACGGTTTATTAAAGGAGTACGTTATACGGTATCAGTAGTTTGGGGTTAGACCGGCCGATACATTATATAGCACGTTAAAAGTTACGTTACTGGCCCGTGTCCGGTTTGCTCCTAGCCTGTGTATTAGATGTACGAGGCCCGCATTCTACGTTTAATTAGCAGGACGCCGCAGCCTTTATAACGTTCAAGGAAAACATGAGTTTATTATAAATTTAGGCCATTGGATATTGAGTTTATAAGTTACGTAACTGTGTACGTAACGGGATATGTGGTACCCGGTCCGGTTCCGGTTCGGACGCGAACCGGATGCGGTTCGTATACTGCACGTATAAGGATACGTGGCGGGTTAGGTACTGGCCATACCCATAGGACTTGCAAAATGAGCTACGATAGCCTCTTCTAGTCTTTTGCTATACTTCAATAGTAAACCCCATTTGATACCTACTTGTCTTACCATTGTAGGTCGAACCATAACAATATCCTCGCCTGGTTTACACGCCCTATTATAGTAATTGGTTACAATTTCTAAGGACGAAAGTTACATTTTATTCCCCGCTTATAATCGGTAAAAAGACGGCCAAGTTTATAAACCCATCTTATTTTTCGCGTTTTCTGAATTAATTAATTCGTTTATTCAGCTTTGAAATATAAGCCGACCCCAAAGAGTCTTTACCGTTTCAGTAATATAAATTATTACCTCTTACACTATACGTTCCTGTTAACTCTTTCTGAGCCCGCTATTTTCCAAAACTCCCCCGCCACCCTTTACGTTTTCGTCAGTTTATCGTAATGAAACTTTATTGGTTAACCGTACGTTAATACGTAATATCTTTACTCCAACTCCTTTGAATACCCGCTTTATACCTTTCCGTAAATCAAACCTAAATAACCGAAACAACATAATACATAAGATATATATTTTATAGCTAATATAAGCTACGTTTTCGTAGGCCTACCTATAAATGTAAGCCTTTCTTCGCAACGTGGTTGATTCGAATCACTGTGGTCGAAGTAACTGGTGCTGTATGATTGAAAGTCTTAGTTGTAAGTTCTAAGTTTAGCAGACTGCTAGCCGGTCTATACAATAATTTGTATATCTAAACGCTTTAGCACGTACCCCACTTTAAAGTGGGCACTGATTGCACTATACTTGCAGTATAGCCTTACAAATTACAGTCAATTTGCAGTATATATAATCAACTTTAATGCAAATAAAGCTGACTTGACTGTACTGTATTTGACTACCATTCCAATACTGGCGGCTTTTTTTTTTGTGCCTGCATGCTAGTGTAACTTGCCATCAATTGATGGTAACCTCTAAAATCTCTCCTTAATCCACAAGCCAAACCCCTGTCAATTCCGATTAATTTGTACTGAAATCAACTTCAATTACGGTCCTTCGTGTCCCTTTCGCATTACCTCTCCGAGGCCTCCATCGGTCAATTCCCGTCAATTAAGTACCTTTTGCTAGTAGTTTAAACTACTACCGTCACTACTATTGCCCTAGCGAACTTTTAGTTTGCTAGGGAAACCCTATTACTTTACATTACGTGTCGAGCAGTCCAAGTATCCCTCGATTCGTATGGTTAGCGTATTATTATTCACAAACTTTTTAAAGCATTATTATTAGTAGCCTTGGTTATTACATTAATAAGGTTATCTTTGCTATTAATCTACCGGAACTTATCGATTTTCCGGGCTTCGTATTTTTTCTCCAAAGCTATTACGTTTATTATTAGATATTTTTTATTGGTTGTGCTTAGCTTTGATCAATATTCATAAATATTTTGGGAGTCGGTATATATTACTATAGGTATTTTTAATATTTTAAGCCGTTTAGTAATAATCCTTAATATTCCGTTTGCTATTATACAGATATTAAAATTTTCCATTATATCGTAAACTTTCAAAGCTAATATGTTTTGGGTTATACAGTTACATTTGATTGATATTTAATGTATGAGGTCTCCGGTAATTATAAATTGTACTTTGAAACTATTCTCGTTGACAAATATTATTAAAATTCTTAATTGTAAATTAACCTTTTACGTTAGCAGTTGAATTAATAGAAAATATAACGATTAAGCGTTGGCTAATCTTTTGAATTATAAGCTATTAGGTCAAAATTTAGTTTTTACCTTTATTACTATATTTTTAAGCAATTAGCTGTGACTTCTTCTACGACCGGTCCGTGGTTTTACCAATAACCTCGTAAATTATCTCTGACTTAAAAAATAGTAACGTCTTGCTTTTGAATAACATTAATGGTACAAATTATATAACCTTTCATAAAAAAAGGGCTATTAATTTCTACTTAGTTACTTTATTCAAAGGGCTTACCCGGCGTATTAATAATGCCTTCAAAATATAATTTAATAGTAAGTTATCCGTTGGACCTTTCCTTTTAAGATGCCTATGATTTTGTATACGCCTTTCCAGGCTTATAGCCCCTATCGCTATCATCCTTTCTAGTGTTCTTTTTGGGTGATTCTTTACGCTGTCAATGTTCTATTGGCTTATCAATAATAGATTCTGAAGTGTTATATTAATTCATCCACTTATTTCGGAGGTTATAGACGTTAGTATCCTTTTCGGACTTAAGGAGCTCGAGGGGTCTTCAGTACGGATGAACCTACGTATTTTGGAAGGTTATGGAGTCATTAGCAATTTTAATTACTACGTTTAAATCAATAATACTTAGGATTTTATACGGACTATATTATTTGCCTGGCTTATGTTACATAAGGACTTTACTTTGAAGGGAAAGTAATAATACTTTTATTGTTAAAAGTTGCCTCCTAATGTTAAAGATATCGTTAATATAACGACGGGCCGATTCTTTCCTCATCTATTTTAGAGCTTTGCTGTATATTATAATACGTTTTCAAGTAATTAACAAAGATAGCGACTCAGTCATTATACGTATGTAGGACCTAAATACAAATTAAGTTGGTATAAGTCTGTTAAGGATAATAATATAGTTAAGACCTATTACTGCAATAAAAAACCGTGTTTTTAAACTTGTAAAGCTTTTTATTTCCAATGTAAAAATACCGTAGGGCCTTCGTAAAAAGATGTATACCTTTACGACCTCATTGATTCCCTAATGAATCTTAACGGGAACCTATTGATACTTAATCCTTATCGATTTTACGGTAATTTAAAACTTTATCGTAATGAAGCTAGTGCCAATAATGTAAAATAATACGTTTAGTGGCCTAAAGTACGTGTTAATTTACAAAGCGCTTAATACCTCTTATGTTTCTTTTATTATAATGGTTTTAAGAAACTTGACGTCGTAAAAAGCTGTAACGAAATTCATAACTTATAATACTAGTTTACCATACAGGTGAAATACGTTTACAAAACTTTATGAGTCAACGTTTCAATTTTTCCTTAACGTAAATTTAAACCTTAAGGGAGCTTATAAATGTGTTTAGCAATGGTTTCAAAATCGTTTAACTACTTTTAGAGTTAGTTAGTCTACATCTTCGTAGCTAATTTCTTTTAAAACCTTATAAAGCCTGTCAATTGTCGTATAGTTAAACCTACGATATAATTAACGAAATTCAGCATTCTTTAGGTTTAACACCATTACCTTTAACCATTGAAGATAAAATCAAAAGTACATCTATTTAAAGTTAAATTAAAGTCTTTTACCAGACTTGATTTATATGAATCTGTTAGTTTAAAAATTAACGTTAACGCTGAGGGATTTTATGTCTTTTATGCAAAAAGGAACAGGGGTAAGGGATTTCGTGATATGGAAAATCATAAGGTTAACAATAGTTTTCACTGTCGTTTCTTCTAGTAAAGATAGCTTTCTTTCAAAGCTAAAGTCAACCTTAGTCTTACCAGCATCCGCGTAATTAAATTCCGTAACAATATTATTATCTCTTCGCAACAAGACATATTATGAATAAGCTTTTATTAAAGATTGTACCACCCCTATATCCGGTATAATCCCCTAAAAAACTTACTTTACGTAACGATCTTAAATAGTAAAGAGGTATATAAAGCCAGTTGTTTTATCTTTTTAGCGGCGGTAAGGATCTTTATTTGTAAAATGAAATAAAAAGGCATAATTGACGAGTTATTAAGTTATTTCTGGGCTAATACCAGTGTCAGTATTTTCGTGTCAGCTGATAGCCCCTGGCCCGTTTTCCTCTTCTTTACCTTTACTTACTTGAAATTATATAACTTATTCGATATAATCCCAGTTAAAAGTAAAGGGGAACTATATATAATACATCATTTGTTTTTCTTTACGCTCGGCGGTAGTATAATGTATTAATTAGCAGGTATTTTTGCCGCAAATCCAATATCCCTTAACGCTTAGGGTAAACTTAGTTAGTCAAATAAACGACCTTGAGGAAAAGGAATACCCTCTTCCCTAAGTTAAGGTTCGGGCCTTCCGTTAACCACATTAACTGAGACTTCTGTACCTTAGATTAATATAATACGTGTGAGGAAGATTTTCTTCCTCGTCACTTAATTCCGAAGCTTAAGGGTAAATACCAGATGAGCTGGAGACTAAAGTAATTACGGTCGCCAATAAGAAACGAAGTTCACCACAAAAACTCTTCGCAAGGGGCATCAGGACATTAAAAATCGTATTCAAACTTTTTGTAACCCGTAATATCATGCTGGACCTACTAGTATAAGGTATCATCGCCAACTAACACTTTCCCCATTACTTATCAACAAAGCATTAATCTATTAAGCATTTAATTAAGGAGGTCAATCTTACTTTCTAACTCTTTCATATAATTCAATATATAAAACCACTTATTAATATTTCAATCGGTGCGGTATTTGGTAGAGTTAACATCGTGCTCAAAATAGCCCTTTAGGCCATTGTAGATTTAGCGAAAACAGAAACAATTCGCCAAATACTAAAGGTAGTAATTCACGGCATAACCAGTAGAGATATTAGGAAACAGCGAGTAAAAACTTGGCAATTCAACTCTTATCTAACGAGAAATATTGAAGAATAGGCGCAACTTAATGTAGAAGAGATTATACAGCTTACTGTTATACTTTTACTTTCCTTCCCAAATATCAACCAACGTAGTAATTGTCGTACAATACGCATCCATTAAAAAAACACGTCGAAGGGAAAAGGTGATATACAGGTTATACGAACCTTTTATATCTTTCAACTAGAGTAAATACCAAGGTTATTCATAATGGTTGGCAGGATAGTTACCTTTAGCTTAATTTACAAGAAAAATCCAGTATTTGTACCCATAGTAGGCTCGCATGTAAAGCTGGTTCTTCTTTAATTTAGCTGCTGAAACTAGGTGTGCTAAGAGGCTTGAGAGATGTAAGCTTGAAGGTTTCGGTCCTGCGAAACTTGGTAATAATCCTCTTAGAGTTAAAGGGTCTATAGAAGTTCCTGTATAATTAACTGAGAAACTAAAGGACTTACGAAGTGTAGGTCAATGAATTCCTTATGTCCGATAACATTAAAACCTTGAAGATCCTGCGTAAAAAGGTTTAAAAAACTTATTGAGGTATAGGAGAGTTTTTATAAACGTGTATATATTCGTCAAAGGTCATTATCGCTAACAATTCCCTTACGATTCAGTTTTTAGGTCTATTATGGGTTCTAATCTGTAACACACTCGTAAAATATATTGATAAAATTACCTTTTTTACCGATCTTGAAGGGTAGTGAAATCCATCATTTACGTAAGTCAGTCCTTAGCTTCAACTTTATGAAATTCTTGGTTTTCTTTCATATGGTAAGGGTCTAGTCCCTAAAAAACTCGATATAATTGAAAAGAGCTTTAACACTCATATCTTAATCATTATAGTCAACGTTGAGGATAACGTGTTCGACGTAGTTAGTAAAGTGTTTGGGGATAGAATCTTTGTCAACTTTCTAAATCCAGAGGTCGTTATCGAAGTACTTAATAAAGGTAGCTCCGAGGGCCTTAATCACCTCCTTTCTAACAGAGTCATCGATAGTTTCCAACCCAGTGTATTCTTAACCTATCGCAACGAAGGTTAAAAGGTATAAGAGGAAAAAAAGCGGTGTAAAGTGGTAGGTCGTATGTTTAACATTAAAGTTGGTATAAGTTAAAAGTTGTGGAACTTGGTCATTTTTGCGATTTATAGTAATACTACCTTCAATAGCAGCCGTAAAAGTACTAACTTGGCCGTTTACCAACTCGCCGTCTTAGAGACTTTTAGCGGTCAATCTAAACACTTCTTCTTCAAAACTGATGGAGTAATGGTTTCTTAGTGTCTTCGATAATGGAAATACTGTTGCCACTTTCAAGTACCTATAAACAGAAAACTTACTTAGAAGTCCTCCTTTTAGCTACCTGTAAACAGCAAACATAACCTCAGAGCTCTTTTCAAAAATCTTCCCTTTACCTTACACAATTGTCAAGTGTAATCAGAAAACAGTTTCTTCTTCTACTTGGCTAATCTATACTTATATTAATAGGCACTAATGAGTATTAGTAGGCCTGCCTATAAATTTATACCTTTCGTTATAACGTAGTCGATTCGAATCACTGTGGTCGAAGTAACTAGTACTGCGTAGTTGAAAGTCTTAGTTGTAAGTTCTAAGTTTGGTAGATCGACAGCTGGTCTGCACACTAATTTGTATAACCAAAAGCTTGTGCCAATGCTTTACTTTGAAGTATGCACCTACTGCACTGTACTTGCAGTGCAGTTCCACAAACTACAGTCAATTTGCACTATATACAATCAACTTTACTTCAAGTAAAGTGGCTTGAGCTGTATTGCATTTGACTACTATTCCAATACTACGACCTATAAAATATTATAAGTGACGTTTAAAACCTCATCGTGAAAACCCCGTTCTTACCTGTATTCTATTGATTAACATAAATCAAAAACAAGCTAATTAAATCGAACGAAAACGGGCGGAAAATCGTACTTAGACCGATGACGTCGCTTGGATATAAACTAATTTATTATAATTCCTCATATCCCGCTCAAAAGGTCTTTTTTCCCACCCCTCCCCGTATTAACCATTGTCGTTAGCTTTCTCTAATACTCGTCCTACCTGACGTTACCCGTTATCGTCGACATTGCCTAACGCCTACCCTACTCCTCATTAACTTTTATCGTTAACGTTAACCAGTACCCGCCCCGCTCTACATCGCCCGCTCTTGCCTGCTTTTTTGAATATCTAAAGCCACGCGTAATAAGGTTTTTAAAATTAATAGAGATATTAATTGTGGAACTTAATAAAGATAATAATGAGTAAATGAAACTTTGATAAATTGTAGTAAATACTGTTTCATAGTCAGACATTTATCCGAAAAAACCGAATGATATATACTCGGCCCCATTTATCGTATTATATCATAATGATAATAGTTTTTCCTTTTTATAAAAAGAATATTATGTAACTTCCGAAGTAAAAACGATTCTCCCTATATAAGTTGTTCAATATATATTCGACGATCACGTTGAGATAACGGGTTATCATAAGCCTGAAAGTCTCCTTATTTCGTTTCGAATTGATTTATTGCTATAATATAATCACAATTTTGCAGTAATTTACATTACAAATTATAATAATCCTTATACTGAACTAATATAAAGCTAACACCACCCTGTCCCGAGTTTACTGCGAAAAAAAATAAACTTTACATTCCTCATATATACATTTTTTATATTATTAAAAACGAAAACTGGTTTCGGATGAATATCGAATGAAAATTATAAAGAAAGGGGTTCGTAATCTCCCGCTTAACCAAATTCACGTAAAATATGAAGTATTGATTAAGAATATTTAAAACGACTTTTAATAAATTCGAAACCTTAGCAACCAGATATCAATTAAAAAATAAATCATACTTTTGTTCAAGTGTTTTGTTTGAATATTACGTAGATAAAACTAAACCTTATTAACTACCCTATATTATTTCGTCAAACATCAATTATAATTCGTTATGATTTTCATTTATTATAGAATATTAATTATCGCCGCCTAAACTAATTTCGTATACTTACATCAATGTACTAAAATCATAACTTCTTTTCTTATCAAATTAGTCGACAACTTCACATCACTATCCACTTTAGGCATAAAGGATATTTAATACCTATTGACTAACCGGTTTACATTAAGTCTGGTAACCATCCCCTCAGTTATTCAATATAAACTAATAACCAGAAAAATGCAATATTTAATTCTATTACAAAAAAGCGATAACAATGCGTAAATATTTTAAAACATTCTAATTTATACGTTCGGTATCGTTATTAATTCATAAATAATACGCTGTCAATAAAAGCTATACAACTTTTATTAAAAATAATATAGAGTCGGTTAAAATGCGCTTACCTAATCAAATCAGTGATCGTTAATGATAAAAGTAGAAAAACTATAGAACATCCATTATATATCCCAAAACCGCTCTGCATAAGTATCAGCAGTCATAAACTATATAACCACGAATTGGAAAAACTTAAAAAATCGATTTGTAAAAACCTATAAATACCGAAACCGTTATCTATTACTAAAAGCTCGATTATAAAATCGACGAAAAATAATAATTAATATCGATTTAAAATAAAAAGGAATTAAAGTAAATTCAATCATAAGATACAACCAGGTTTCGCAACATTAATTTACCTATGTATTTGATATAATGGCCAAATATCCAAGACTATTTCCTTTTAATAATAATCCTGTTAAGAAACTCGAAACAAAACATTTTTACCCGGATAACCTATAATAAGCGAATAGCAAGTTTATTAAAAGATTTTCATCGTTAATGATTTTTAATTCGATAATTATAATAGGTTACGGCAACGTAATGTACCCCACGAATTAATTGTATAATCTGTAATTTATATTGAATATCTTACCTTAGGCGGAAAACATTTTAAAAATTTTAATACTGTTAATAGACAAACCTTATGCAATGAATCGTTTGCCACTTTTTAACTTTACAATTTCACAAGGGTACCCAGGCCGAAAATAAGGTCCTTTCGATGTTAACGAAGTTAACAGCTTTAATACGGGCCGAGAGCGCGGCGGTATTATAATTACCATCGTTTCGGTATCCCCTGGCGTTATTCCAGTTAACAACCTAGATGCGGGTCGAACTCGGGGCGATTCTGCTAATATCATTACCTCGAAATGCTTCGGCTTTTCATCGAAGCGTATATTATTGCGATCCACTAACCAGGCCTCCATTTCAACAAATTTATTCATATATCCCGCCGTAATATACGTTTTCAAAATATATAAGTATATTATTACCATGTTCAAAATTATCATAAAAATATGTTAAAATAGTTGCGTATGGCGTTCTTTCACTTCGAACTTATCGTATAATTTATAGGATAATACATTTTGATAGGCGCATTAAATTGTGGACTGATATCATATGGTATTAAAATCCTAAAAAAAATCGGCTTGATTAACTTAACGTTTCAAAATTCAGCATAGTAAAAAAAAATATTCCAATCCTTTATAATTCATGAAAATCGTAAACGGGGTACGAATGATATGTAACGTCCAAAACTACGCTTTTAAGTAAAATACTACCGCGATAAGCTTCCCATTATAAATGTTATTATTACACTTCGTGTTCATGAATCATATAAAATAATAAGCTACTAGCTTTAAAATATTATCTTTGTGTTGGAATATTATTACATGCAGTGCAATAGATCAACTTTACTGTAAGTAAAGTTGACTATATTGCAAGTGTATCACTTTGTACAGACTTACCGCATGGGATGTAAGTCGAGTGCAGTACATTGAACTTCACTCTAAGGTACAGGCCAAGAAATTGGCTATAATAATTATAGTTTAGACCGGCTAACGGTCTGCCAAACCTAAAACAATACATCCACTATCTGACCATGTAATACTACTATTACTTCGACCAATCGAATAGACAACGTTGTAACGTCTAAAGCTTACCAATACTGATCAGTGTTTATTAGATTAAGCATATATAAGCTAAGTAGAAGAAGAAGCTACTTTTCGGTTACTCTTGAAGTTAAACGACCGTTGGGGTGAAGAAAAGATTCTTGAGAAGGGCCTTTACTATTACGTCAGTTCTTACGGCAGTAAGTAAAGAAGACTTTTAGGTTGCGTCGGTTCTCACGGAAATTTAAAGGTAACAATGGTATTATTATCGAAAACACTAAGAAATCTGTACAAACTCTTATTAAAGACGTTAAAATTGACTATTGGAAGTCTTAAAGTTCGGCAAGATAACAAATGGTTAAGTTAGTTATACTGCGGGTGCTACTAATATAAAAAAACGATGAAGTCTCTACACCAAACAATTTTAATAAACAAATTTTACCCTCTACCACTAACAAAAACCTCCGAACTCACTCACTATATTAAAATTTTGCCATACTTTAATCTTTTCACTCCCCATATCACTTTAATCATTAAATTCGCTGCCGTAAGTGAAAACACTAAGAATAGTTAAGTCACGCCAAAAAAGCTACGTTATAAGACTTCACGCCGAATCAACAAGTTCCCACACAATCTATGCTAAAACACCAAGTTTCTTACGCCTAAAATCATCGATTCCCTCGCCTTACACGTTTTACACAGTCCAAAACACCAAAATATCTACTGCAAGCGCTCACTTTAAGGCTATCACCGACTCCAACAGGAAAAAATCAATGAAAGCCCTCGAAACTATCTTGACCGAGGTTTACAACTGTAACTTTTGGAATGAAGAAATCGACAAAAACTCGATTGAAAAATAACTGGTTAACTTTTTCGGCCACTACATTGTTAAGAAAAACGGCGGCGAAAAACGTAAGTGCAGCAGCCGTGCTTTCCGCAAGTATAGTAAGTTTTTTAACGATTGGACTATTGATATGTGAAAAAAGATTGAAAAATCGTTTAAGTTTAAGTAAAAGGAAGAAATTAAACGGAAAAAGATTTACGTGCCAGAAAAAGGTCCTCCTAGGTTAACAGAGATTTTTTTCAACTTGATTCAACTTAAAAAATACCCTTAAGACCTACAAACTAAGGAAAAAGATGTTAAAATACCTTAACGCCCTTCCACGAAATCCAAAAGACCTCGTTTTTAACCCCAGCTAATTTAAGAATCTTTACGCGCGACCGATAAACATCTTAACCTGCTCGGAAGCATATCATTATTATGTGATAACATGGAATACACCTTTAACAGCGTTAGGGTACGTAAAGCAACGGCTGCCAACGCGACCAAATGTATTAATATCGGCGCCTTACACCAATAAATTAAACAGGATCACCAGGCATCTTAAAACTTTTAAGTACTCATCACCCCTTAATAATCCAACCGCTAAGCTGCTCAAAAACCTTTCCCCTTTAAATTTACCTACGTTTAAGAACCCATTACGGGTCCTATTATACGACTTTACACCTCAGGTCAAACGACTGGCAATTACTCCCAACACCATGCCTTGGAAGCTTTAAAGCTTAAATTGATAGGAAATACCACTTATAGCTGGGATAACTATCATAATCTTCATCTAAGACCTGTTAAGATACTTAAAATTAACTACAAACTCTTTACGGATTTCAATAAAATCTGAAACTATACAGAAGAGAATAATAAAACGCCTTACAACCTCTTTAACACTAAAATGATGTCGTTTCCAAACATTTATAAGTAAAAAAAAGTGTCATCCTTTGGTTTTCACTTATTATTTTCTGGAATCATTACAGGATATGTTAAAGACTATTACCTAACCTTTTTAACCAAAGTAACTATATTTCAGAAAGTATACTATATAAAAAAGGGCAAATTCGAATACAACGTTCATCTTACATAATACCATACAAACTAGGTCATTATAAGGTAGACAACGATAATAGCTCAAAAAAAGGAGGAAATACCAATAGATGTGCTTAATCAGATGATTAACAAGCTAATACTATGCTAAAAATCAATGGATAAAGGCCTTGGTAGCGAAGCTACACTTCATAAGCAGGTACAAGCAGCAATTACGGGCGTTACTGAGTTCGAATTCGCCTCATAACGCACAGATACCACCTATGAAGGCTTCTTTAACCAGTTACGTTCCTTGCTTACTTCCGTAATGACAAGGATACCAAACTCATTGAGTATATATTGCTAAGCCGGTAACTTCCTTAACCTAAATTACAAATATCTTACAGTAATTAATTATATCAACTACAAGTATGAGCGCCCATAACGCCTAAGGTTTGGCTCACAAGCCTTAAATTGGAGGTAACGACTATGTTAACGCTAAAAAAGCCAAGCTTCAAACGGACCTGTTAAACGCTAACACCATCGTCGTTAGATCTGTAACAAGTCTGGTTGCTGGTTAACTCGAAAACCTCCTGCTGAATATAATAATAGAAAAACAGTATATCACGCCTAATACTCTACTGGTTCTAAAATAAACTACTAAAACTAAATCGCAGATTTTAATGGAGACGACCCAATTGACGGCGCTAACTCTCCTAAACATATCAAGTAACACGAAAAAGTTATTGCCTCTGACGCGGCTCAATAACTGGCCGACCACGCCTTCCTATACCGTTTTAGTAGTTAAAACCCTTATTTTTACTTTAACCAAGCTCCTAAAACTTCACATACCTTTAACATTTACGATTGTTACACGGACCAAACGTTTCAAGGTATTATCCTGAACATAAAGGCAGCAAAGTACACTACAAAAGGCTATCCATAATACGTAACACTACGAAAGTAAAGTACTATAGCCACTAAGATTAATCACCACGATACTAGCAAAGCCAAAGTTGGCCTTGAACTAGGCGAATGATTATTGAAATTAGGGATAAAGTTTATTTCAACTATTATAGAAATAATTACATTCTATCTTCTCAAATCTCTTACCCTTTTACTTTTTTTCTTGAAGGATATAAAGATTGTTAGTGTCAATATCTATGTTAATGCAGACGAACTGGTTAAAAACGGCCAAAGATTTTCACTCGCTTTTAATTAAGAGCACATATAGTACTACCTTTAAGGCCTGGAAACAATGGTGTTAAACCTAACAAAATCAGAGATACGTTAATTATACGCGTGTTTTAACTACCCAGCTATTAATCGGTTATATTAAGGCCTGAAGTGTGTAAGGTATAGCGATATAGAATAATTTACCCTAAAAGCTATTAAAAACCTTTTTCATTACTGCCAAACGCATATTTTAGCTCCCCGGAGATTTGAGTTTTTATTCAAAGACGATAAAGATTTTAAATTTAAGATTTCTATTAATATGTTTTAGTTAGATAATAAGCTTGTTCTTTGCATCGCTAATTCTGCAACTTCCTTTGCACAGAGCGAAATTTCTAAAGTCACTATTGGCAAACAATATATGGGAAACGTTAAAAACTCTGTAAATTGACACGTACCTGAGTTCACCTAACGTCGTCGTTTACGATATCGGTATAAAATTTGTAGCGGTGGAATTTCAGGAAAATATTAGGATAATAGGTATTTAGTGTAAACAGGTACCTGTAAAAGCCTATCGAAGCATTATGAAGGTTAAAAGAGCATACACCTTACTTCTCCTAACTTATAATATCCCTATGTTCAAGAATGAAAGCTTTACGGATCCGGAGGCACGTTTACAAATAGAAATGAAAGGCCTTAACAACACTGTAAGCCCGGACGGCTTAGTATTAACGCTTCTAGTCTTTAGATAGTACCTACACCTAACGAGTAAATCTCTGCTTTCGGCTAGTACTTAAAAACGTATTACGACTTACAATGAATTTCTAATTAAATTACAAAGAAAATCGGCACACTGCTAAGTTCATTACTCCCTTCACATCAAAAACAGCCCCTTAACAGTCGATATGCTTAATTTGCCATTGTGAATTAAAGTTCACTTATGATAAAAGCTGGGCAAATAGAAAGGGCTATATAAGAAATTAAGTATTTTAAACTCCGAAGTAATTATTGAAAATATTAACGGCCTTATATCCGTTCGAACCACCTAAGTCGAGCCTTACATTGAGATATTGAAGATAGAAACCCATAAGCCCCTTAAAACAAACTACTGAATCAATATAAATCTATTTTACCCGTTATCGACAAGCCGATAAAACTCCACCGGTGGGAGAGACTCCTGAAAAAAAAGAACGTTGAAAAAAGAAATATATACCGGAGCGCATGAATAATAATACTTGGGTAAGCAGGGAAAAAAATAACGAATACCTAACACTAAAGCTACAAATACAAAAGATTATTCAAACCTCCGACAAACCCTTTAAGTAAAGTGACAGGGTCGAAATTAACGGAATACTAACTCGAAAAGTTGTATGATTTGTACCAGAAACTAACTTAAACTTTTAAACTCCAAACGCTACGATCATTAAGTCGAAGATCATTTACGAAGTAAAAGGGAAAACCACGGATCGGTCGTACGAAATATTACGCTTAATCGTTTAAGGATATAGTAATGAAGGAAAAAACTGAGTCTTTACGTAGTTGCCAACGATTTAAAAAATCAATTAGCGTTTAGTGTTCGCTTGAATAATAAGTTTACCAGCCTAAACTAAAGGTAATTTTACGCTTAATAGACGTAATATAACGTAAACCTACACGTAATCAGTAAAGTATCTATAGCTGATTGTATTATTAAAACTGCCATAATAACTCTACATTATATACCCTTTAAGTACGGAAATACGTTATATCAAACCACTATACGAATTAGCTAAAGCAAACGTATACTAGTTTCCAGCCTAATTATCGTATTTTGAATTACAGTTATTGATAAAGTGTTTGATATATAATCCGTACTTACTAGTAGCGTAAAAGAGAGATTTCGATATAATAGGTATGTAAATTAACGATACCCTTTTCTTTAGTACTGCTAGCTTTGTAGTACCAAAACAGCAAACGATTAAAAACTTTAAGTTTTAAAATTACAAACCAGTTACGATGATGATAAAATGTGGCTAACTTAACTTTAATAAATCATCAATTCGTATATTTAGTATTAATATTAGCCTTAGTTTTCGCCAAGAAGGCTAAGACGTTATTCTGACTACAATTAACAAAACTAACAAGGCAAGAAATCAACGGCACTTGGAATAAAGTACTCGAAAAAGCTATAATACTGTCCTAAACTAACGGGAAGCCTTTTATGACCTCTCCATTGCAACGCAAGCACAAAAGCCAACGGATAAGGACTTTAAATGGTGAAATAAGAGGCTCGAGTGGAAAATGCGGAACTTGAACCACGGAATCAATATAGTCTCAATCGATCTATCGATGGCCAAATTAATAATCTTTACGAACGGGTCTTTTACAAACAACACCGACTTATTTTCATAGATCGAAGTCCTAATAACCGTCGTTAAGGAAGATAAGCGGGAAAATTAATTTAATATTATCGTAAATTTAATTTACTAAACCTCAATTAAGTATAAAAAGATTATACGAAGCATGCTGAAATCGGAGGTCCATGGAATAATAGCGGACTTTAATATAGGTATAACCTTATAAGAAACCCTAAACGTTATTACTAGGCAGCTAATGATTCTTTTTATCCCAGTAGTAGTTTGTACCAACTTAAAAAGCCTTTTCAAATACCTGTTAAAGCTCAGAACTACCATCTAAAAACGCCTAATGATAAACGTAATAGCACTTCGTAAAACCTACGAAGGGGGGGAGATTAAGGAGTTCCGATAAATTGATAACAAAGATAATCACACAGATTCTATAACAAATTCAACACCAGATAAATCCTTGGAAAGGTTTGTAAATAGTAGCAGGCTAACTATACGCATCGAGAGCTACGTTGACAGGCTTCCCGGAAAGCCTAGATTATGTAACGACGGATAGGGATATGTTGGCAAACTGAAAAACTGCCAGGGGATCAATAATGGTAATTGGTTTAAGTGGTATAGTTGAGGTAGAGGCATACGAAGGGCTATAGCGAAACAACTTTTTATAGGAGTTAATAAACTCGGACCTCGGAGTGGCGGGGCAATTGAAGTCAAATGCGGTCAATTTACATGCAATTGGGTGCAATGCAGTATGGGAGTCAACTGGAATGAACAAGGATCTAGCTAGTAAACAAAGAGGCAATTCAGTGGTAACCGGAAAAGATTAGTCAGCCACACTGGCGTATGCACACAAAATGAAAAGCCGCCAGTGGTGGAATAATATTACATGCAGTGCAGTAGGTCAACTTTACTGTAAGTAAAGTTAACCGTATTGCAAGTGTATTGCTTTATACAAATTTACTGTATTGGATTTAAGTCGAGTATAACACACTGCACTACACTCTAGAGCATGAGCCAAGCAATTGACCATACAAATTTTAGTTTAGACCGGCTAGCGGTCTGCTAAACCTAAAATAATACATCCACTATCTGAACACGCAATACTACTATTACTTCGACCAATCGAATCGACAACGTTGCAACGTTTAAAGCCTGCCACCACTTCGTCTTATTACAATAAATACTTTTTTAACGTCGTTTTAAAATAATCGGTTTTCACCAACGTTAAAAGATTGTGGTTTCAATATACGAAAATCGTAACCGTAAACAAAGCATTTTTTGAATTTCAAAATATATAATTGTCACGTTTTGACCAAAGCTACCGATTTTTTTCAATTCGTTAATTGGATAAGATAATCAGTTACATCGAAAATAATACTCATAATGTTTTGATAAAAGTTGACAAAACCCAAAAAATTTCGAACCTTCCGAATAATACGTAAAAACTTCTATTCATATATTACATAGATATTGTTGAGGTCAACCCAAACACCTATATTAACCGTTACGATAAAACACAGATATTTTACCTTTTTTTAATACGAAGTTACACGTTTTAAAATTTTGGTTTAGCCTAGTATTACAAAATTATTTTAAAAGCATATAAATTTTTGTAATAAAATTTAATTTAAAACGAAAAAAACTCCAAAAAGTTGTTCAGGTAAACCGTAACGAAATTATTAAGAATATCTGTTATGATATAATGAATATACTGCTAAGACGTCGCCGAATTTTCGCTAACCTGAAAATGATAACTTACTATTTAAATTACTTGAACAAATACGAAAATCGTTGATTTTCCTTGTTTAAACGTAACTGAATACAATGAAAAGCCATACGAATATCCAATTTCATAAGTTATATCAACTTCGATAACGCGAGTAAATTTTTCTTAATTAAAAGTAAAGGAAAACAATCCTACTCGCTAATCTTTTTTAATACCCGGTAGTCGATATAATACCGTTGCCTCTCCCCCTACCCTTTACATGAAAAATTAATGATACCGGCGCCGCAACCGATGAAAAACTCGTTTAAACTTATTCTTTATTTAATAACTCTATATCTTGACGTTTAAATTCGGGTGGTTAATTTTATAATGTCGAATTTAACAAACCTTATAGTCCGGTTGGAAAAAATCCATTTTCGTCCAGTTTAATTTAAATATGGCAATCGAGTTTTCCCTTATATAAAGAGAAAGTTATAGTTGAATCCTCGTTAAATAGATCGCGAAATTTTGCTAATTTCGATGAAAAACGTAACTATTTTTCTTCTTTTACAATATTCTGAGCTATCGTTTGTAGAATCCGCGTTATTTCGTGAAAAAAAAGGATAAAAGGTAATTATAATTAATTTCTCGTACGTTATATCATCCGTTACAACCGGGTTACCCAATTATTAAACACTGATTTTAAAACGCTTCGCATATCCCCCGACATAAGGGGTATTGTTACTGTATTGACAAATGATTCTCCTTAATTATAAACTACTTAAAACCTATAGCTAATATCGAAAATCATCTATTAATACCATATTCAAAGTATTTTCAAAATCATATGGGGGAATTAATATGTATAAATATCGGGTTCGATAATTTATTAATGTTTCAACGAAACTAAGTTTTTTATGTAATACGCGTATTTCGCTATAACCCTAATATTATTCCTAAATTTCGAAAATTGAGTAGCTAAATTTATATTATACTTAACTGTTATACCAAATAATAGTTTATAATATAATAACAATTGAAATTAAAATAGATTTCAATATTTCAAAAGTGGATATTATTAAAATGTATCATGATAGTAAATGTGTTTTCGTTTATACGTATTTTAATTCGACTAAATTTCTTTTCACTTTATTTTACAATGACCTTGTTAAATCTGTATAATTCCTCAAGGAAACTATATTTAAAAATCAGGCTTCATCTATGGCCGTTAATACGAAACCTTTATTTAAATTTTTGACTTGAACTAAATATACCTACGTCGAAGGTAATACCGGATAAAATTAGTAAACAATTCAAAATTAATTCAACAAATTATACCATAAACAACGCCCTATAACTTATTTAGCTCGGTTTTCCTTCACCGTTATCTACGTTTCTTTACTTCCTTGATTCTAAACGCGTACCTAATGGGTTCATTAAAATAATTATCCGCGATTGATACAACATCTCACTACAAATATTTAAAAAGTATAAATATCCGGTATAATTATATTTCCATTCGGTTATTATACCTATACGTGTTCCTATAATTTTCGATCAAAACGTCGTTTTAAATTGAAAAACTTTAATTCGTTGGCGAACTTACGGTACTTCGTTAAAGTTACGATATCACTGACCCGACTTACGTTTACCGTAATGAATTCATCGCGGATATATAAAGAAATCCACCCATTGAAAAGATTAATATCTCGAATTGAATAATAAATAGTATGTATAGGTTTTAATTGTTTATAAGTAATCCCTTAAATTTTACCACAACTTTATTCACGCGATAAGGGTTGTTAAAAGTAATCTTAATATGATTTCAAAACTTATACATATCGTATATACTTTCTTATCCACCGGCTTTGTAATATACAGTAACAACTTACTTTACCATTAGAATATAATAAATCTATAGGTAAAGAAACATATACCGACCTTTATTAATCCATATTTTATTCGTTTTTAATATGAATGAAATAGTTTAGCGCGTAACAGTTGACTTAAAGGAAACCCATCACGTTATGATATGTTATATCGTTTTCGTTCACCTTAAAATGATAAAAAAGCAACACGAATTACCATTAAATTAGCTTTAAATTATGAAATATTAATACAACTTAAACGAAGGTGCATATAAAGTGAATAAAAAAAGTCCATAAACCCAGTTCATACATTTATTTTACAATAAAAGAATATAAATTACATTGGTTTATAAACAAAATATATCAGCCTAAGTCGGTTTTAAAAGGGTGCGATGAATATCTCTAAAGTTAGAGAACTAGGTATTCGCTCACGGTATATACTTTCCTGTAACATGAAATTATGATAAAAAATTATTAATATTTATTGTCGACTCTTCTTTCATTAATTATATTCCATAGGAAAAATAAAAAAAGACTTTAATCATCTATCATGATCCAACTTACGATAATAAACTAAATAGATACTAATTAGGGTTTACTATTAAGGTATAGGTGGAAAACTAGAAAAGAAAATACAGTAGCCCTTCATGCAAGACCTTTAAAAATGGCCGGTCCCAGCCCATCACGTGCCCTTGCATGTACCTTATGTAGACCACGCTCGGGCCGCGCCCAGACTAAGCCCAAACAAAATACTACATAACCCATTACATGCACAGTCACATAATCTATGGACTCAATAGCCAATAGCCTGAGTCCATAATATATTCGAATAAGCTTCAGAAATCAATACCAATAAACATTAAAATCGGTAATGATTTTAATGATATAGTAATAATATTAAGGTTTCCTATATTGATAGATCGTAGTTCAAAATTGACATTGAACTATGAATCTCTAAAAACATGACTTTATATATAACCATTGATACTTGACTAATAATTAGCACACAAGTTTTTTTTGATAATGGTAAACTTCTTATCCTATAACTTATTTGTATAAACGACTTTTGTAGAAAATTTTATTTGTAATGTTAAGTTATTATCGTTTTTAAAGACACTGATTATGAAATTTATTAGAATGTTAATGAACAAATCTAATATAACTATGTTTATTCTTTAATTCAAATTGTTTATTTTCTATGTAATACGTTTTTTGGCAGTTATTATCTATATTCTTGAGGCTTTAATCCTATATTGTAGTTGCAGGATCATTTATTGATTTTGGTTGATAATTGTTAGTTGTTTAGGCGTTACATATTGGTCATTTGAGATAGATTCAATATTTTGAATTCTCGGTTCTTTTCATTTGCGTAAAACTGGAGTCTTCCTATCTTCAATAAAAATTTGGATACTTATCACGATTCTCACTATCATTTTTACGGGTTAACATTTAATTAAAATTTCAATGCTTAGTTTTTCATGAAAGTTTCGATTGATTTTCATTCCAACCGTTTCGAATTCTCAATAATAAGTCATTTCACTAGTATAAAGACAATAGTTACAACAAAACATATATTATTCATTTATTCAATAACTTTATCGAACTTCATCTTACCGTTTTCTGAAATCGCTAAATACGAATCATAAGTTGAGAATTCAATGGTTTATATTGTTTTCAAGAATTTATAATATTTGAAAACCAAGTGATCTCGTTTTTTTAGTTAATTTATATAATTGTTTTGTTGGAACCATCTTTAAGTGCAGTACAGTCAAACTTGGCTATTACAACTGCAAGTCATTTGCAATAGAGTACTCAATTCAATTTGGGGCACATGCTAAGCAATTTCCCATATAAAGTACTGTATAGATCGGCGAGCAGTTTATCAAACTTAGAAAGAACAAAAAATTGCCACCTAATCTTTGTAATACTACTATTCGACTACACTTTGAGTGGACAACATTACAATATCTTAGAATCAGTTTACTCTGATCATTGATTATCAGGATGAATATAAATGACTGAGGTATAAAATAAATCCTATTACCCTTTATGTAATTGCAACATAAAGGAAAACTTACTGTAAAAAACCTTCATAACCTACGTGAGTTGTTATAGTAATAATTAAGAAAAACTTCTGAATTACGTTAATCATTATAATAATCTAAAATGGAGATAGCATATCTATTGAAATCATTAACATAGCATCATAAAACCAATTTTAAAGATCGTTGAGATTCACCGCCAAAAGTCCTAAAATGATTCATTCAAAAACAATCACTAACTTTTCAAACCCTCTAAAATTAGTAATTGGTTAACTCATTACTAATACTACTACTACTACTACTACTACTACTACTACTACTACTACTACTACTACTACTACTACTACTACTACTACTACTACTACTACTACTACTACTACTATAAATATTAAATCGCAAACCGATAAGTTTAAAACCCTTGAACAGTAACCAACAACTTCAATCACCAATCACCTAAAATCTCTTCTCATGCACAGAATTTTTTCCTTTACTCCAAAACCGTGAATGTTACCCTACACTTTATAATCGTTAGTTTGATACGTCATAAGTAAACAAACACGCTATTTCAAAATGGAGAAACGCTAAGTCGTTATAAAGAACTACGTTACACCACTCCTAAAATCGTTAAATTCCCGCCTATTGTATCCATATAGGGATATATACATGATATAAACGATAAGATACAGTATTAGAAAGACATGTATCATTAACTACAATATATTATATAGTCCGCTCCTCTAAGCTCTAGATTAGTGCTTTCTTTTCTTATTGTCATAAACTATAACTAACCCAAGAATATATTATCTTATTCGTATTACTAACAATTAATCTCAATATATTTTCAACTATGAAACAATACAAATTTAGTCCACCAGTTCATGGAAGCAAAAAAAAAGTCATTAGATTCAGGCAAATCAAGTCAAAACGTCTGACTTTCCAAATTTCAAATTACTTCTACTTCATAACTTCACCATTCAAACCATTTCTTTATTATATATGAGCTATGAATCTTCAGCTATTAATTCCGATCTTCTTACATACACTTCAAGTTTCTATCTCATAAGTAAGAGCGAGTTCATCGCCTTAGGTAAAAATCTTAACGCGTCACCTAGTTCTTTAATGCAATTCCATATGTACCACAAGCTAAAAAATACTTATATTATCTATACCTTTACGCATTCCTCTGCCGATTTCAACTTAGTTTTCAACAGTTACTTTCTAGTTCCATACGCTCCCTGCACCAATTTCAATAATAATAAACTTTTTCGCCGAATGAAAATCGGTAAGACGGCTATAAATGCAGAAAACGAACATAAATGCTACTGTTAACAGCAAATTTAATGCTACTAATATAGGTTTTTAGCAATAAATTGTAGATAACCAAATTATTACAAAAAATTTCTGTGATATTTTCATCTGAAAACCGATTGATCGCCCCTCTATTTGTAATTATCGTCTTCATAGTCTACCTCTGAATAACTCTAAGTATTCTTATTTCAACTTTAAGCCTAAGCCTTCATAACTATACCAAAGTGGTTATGAGAATTAGGGTATGCTTATCACTCAGCTTTTGGCTTTAAAGGCTTATATCATTTCGAACGCGAAGAAATTATTATTTATAATTCCGAGTATACTAATTCCTTCCACATGAATAGTATTACAAGAGGTAAAAACGTTATTTTTACCGATGCTTGAAATTTCTAGATTCGCCTGCAAAATTTCATAAGGGTTTATCTCCATATAAAAGTCCAAAATATCTTGATATCTATTACTCTTCCATCGGGTTTCGTCGTTTTCTATGTATAATATAGAAGTTTTTAACGAATAATGTCGGTAGAACTTTATGAATAAGGTAGATGAATCTCAAGTTATCTCTTTACTAGTAGACTAATATAGTTTAACTTAGTATAATTGAAAAGGTAATGGTATTAAAAAAAAACTAAGATGAAATACTGTTAGTTAAAAACCTAAACATTTATACTTTTGAATCGTTCTGAAGATCAACCTTTATGTGATTAGATATTCATTTAATAAATGGCATAAGTTATAGATAGTTACCTTTCATTCGGCTGTGTTTGTTAGATAGCTAATGAAATAGATCGTCTCGGCCTAGATAGCTTAATTTCGACTTATAGCTGTTAATTTACAAACGACTGTGTTTCAATAGTTTTATCAATATTATAGTACGTTCGATTGATTTGTATGTTAGTTTGTACACAGACCAATGTTATGTATTAGTACTTGTATTTTTCCAGTTAATATTTCAAGCTTAGGTACTTTCACATTCTGAACTCTTGAATGGTATTCAATTTCGTTATCATGAATTCAAAACGACCCTGGAAATTTATATCGTTATTTTATATATCAATAATGTTTCAGTTTTTATTGTATAACATTGATAAATAAAAGGTAAATATGAATAGCGTCGTCCCAAATTCACTTCAAAGTGTATTTAGTTTATTAGAATTCATCAACGTCTTATTTAATCATTCATAGAAGGAATATGTATGGAGTATATGTATGCTAATAGGTAAACGATCACATAGCTCTTTTGGAAATTTTAATAATACAATACGTTGAATATCGGTGGCAGATTGCACATATATTTTCGTAATATCGTTATCAGTAGGACTAAACCTACTGTTCATGCTAGCAATTAAACAGTTAATATTTGTCATGATAGGGTCCTGCTGTTTTTTAGATTGTAAGTAATTGAGTAATGATTTTATCTATGCTTTTATCATTATATACTTAAGTAAATCGCTTTCACTTTTTATATATCTGATCAATAAGATTTCTATTGACTTCATCGACCATTTTAGAAATTAAGATCGTCATCAGATATTGTCCTTAAAATTTTATCAGTGGTTTGAGTTGGACTACGTAACGAGTAAAAATGTTATTAATCTTCATTCAGAAGTGTTCCTTGGAACACTTACCTGGAGTATTGATTATACCTTGAATGGGCAATTTAGTTACCCACTAGTTACAATAATTTTATTTTTGTAATACTCCTTCCTTGGTGTATGATTGTTTAGATATACAGTTCACATTTTTTCCCTTCTTTTCCATATTTAACCTTTTCCCCAAAAAGTCGTTCCCGTCGTCATAAATTTTTAGATTTGTTAGCAATTTGTTGAGGTATGTTGTATTAATCAATTTGCCCGGGTTGAGATTTCTTTTTGTTAGTCTTACTGGTATTTTTGTATAGTTCTAAGAATTTTTATGACGGGTGACTGGGCTCTTAACGGCCTCAAGTAATATGTTTGGGTTTGTAATACTTCAAATGTTATTAAGTTTATCTCATATGTCTAGCTTTTTTGACCCGTGAAATTTACCTTAAAGCGGCAAAAAAAAGAAAATATGTTATTGATGTTTCTTTGCTGGTGTGAAGATTACTATTAAACTGGCATCTTATGTATTCTTGTTCAGTTACTTCACGACGTTGTTATTTTTCACATACTATCAATTGTCATACCCATATTAGAACCCGTTATTTTACCGTAAACTTTTAATATTATTGAGCTTTGTATTATACGTTTATATTGAATATAAATATAATGTACGAGGTTTCCGATCATTATAAACTACCAATTATTCCTGTGTTGATCAACAAGTAATAGGAGAAATCCAATTTCAAATATGAAGTCTGTACAATTCATAAAACAACTATCCGTAAAAATTATTAACTTCTACGTGGATAGATCCACCAATACTGTATTAATTCCATTATCAGAGTTATGAATTGACCATGAATACAATTTTTTAGCCAGCTAGAATCCTTACCTTTTGAATTCAAAACTTATATCGTATTCGAAAAGTCGAAAAATGGCCTCAACTAACATAAAGTAAAGATTTAAACTACTCACTTCTTTTGTTTCAGGTATCGCTATAAATTTTCCTCATTAACTTCATTGATTTTGGACAAAATTTTGATTTACTCCCTTCATCATAAATCAAAATACATTTTCGAATATTGTCAAAACTATGAATAAAGATGAACAATTCGTTGAAATTCAATTATATGCGTTTAGCTTAAGTTTTAATTGGTTTATATTATCGAAAACCGAAAATGTTCAAAACACATCATTTCACTATTGAAAAAAAGAAAAATATTCTGGACAAATTATATCGTTAATTAATATATTAAACGTATTGCTATATTTCACTCACATTATTTGTTGTTGTAAGTAAAAAGTTAACGTTTCTATATTCAACTCATTCCTAAAGTACGTTTCATATGATAAAAATTAATAAACTATTGGTAGGGATTTAGACGTTACAATGTTTTCGATTCGATTGGTCGAAGTAACAGAAGTATTGCAGTAGTCAGATGGTGGATGTATTGTTCTAAGTTTGGCAGACTGCTAACCGGTTTGCGCAGTAATTTGTATGACCAATTGCTTGGCTTGTGCCTTAGTGTGAAGTAAGGATATACTGCACTTGACTTGCAATCAATTATAGCAGGCCCGCACAAAATAATACATTGAACTTGCAGTCAATATAATTAACTTTACTGCTAGTAAAATTGACCTACTACACTGAAAATTTTACTATTCTATCACTAACGGCTTTTTATTCTATGCGTAGACGCTAGTATCGTTAACTAATATTTTTCGGTAAATGCTGAATTGCGACCTCGTTAACTGGTCAGTCACTTGTTGATTTTGATTGAACTCTGTATTTAAATACACCTATTTGCATACAAATTGACTCTAATTACCGTCAGTTGCCCTATAACCTCGAGATATGACTTTATCGATTTTTACAAAGGGGTTTTTTGGCCACAAACCCGTATAGTCCTTTTCTTCAACCGTACTAATTAAATAAGTTAATATCGTCTCTTTACTAGCTATCATTTAATTTATTAATACGTTTTTAACCGCCCTTTCATCATTTAGGCTAACTGGAAAGCTTATTGACATAGCCCTCGATACGTATGTTTAACATATTGCAGTCCAGAAACCTTTTAACGGCATTATTTAGCGATACCTTCGTTATTTCTTCAACAGAATTATCTTTGCCGTTAATTTATCGGAACTCCGTAATCTGTTTTCTTTCATAGACTTCGAGAAGTTCCATTACGTCGATCATTAGGCGTTTATCACCAGTAGTTTCGAATTTCGAAATGTATTACAATATATTCCTTAAATAAGTATATATTATAACCGGGATTTCAGGAATTTAAAATTGCATGGTAATAATGTTAAGGGTTTCCCACAATACTATTCCTATATTGAAGCCTGTTATTATATTGTAAACTTTTAAAACTAATACGCTTTGTATAATCCTTTTACATTTAACAAAAATCCATTAAATCAGGTTACCTATAATTTTAAACTGGTCTTCCTACCTTTATTAACGAATAGTATTAGGAAACCGATATATAAAGATAAGTAGATGTTATTTACGAAAGATTTTTGCATAAAAATCATCAATTTAACCCTTGATAAGTCGATTAAATCTATATCAATCCCTCGATTCAGATCATACATCTGCCACTTAATCCTATTATTAAACTAGTTGAAGTCGTTACTTATTAAATCTTATACTTATACCGCGATAAAAAAAAAAGTCGTAAAAGGCCTCCGGTTAGCATAAGGAAGCAATATAGCTGCTATGGATATGCTATTCCAAGTATCGCTAGGCCTTAGACGTTTCAATCTTGTCTATTAAAGACAAATTAATACCCCAGCCTTTTCGGTGAAAACAGAGTCTAATATTAACATCATGTATACGGATTGACGATTATTTAAAGTCAACTTGTTTACCCTCCGTTAACGTTGTCGCCGGCTTATAATTTTATAATTTAAAGTTATTTATCGTCTGCTATTTCGATACCATGAAGCCAGTCTTTCCGATGAAACAACTATCGTTAATTTATATACCAACTAATACAAAATTCCTTTTTACATTGACAATCTATATGGGTTGTATATTAAAGACTTTATACCTAACCTTAATTTGAAATACGACTAATAGGTTAAATCCTAGTAAACGTTTACTTCAGTTAGTCCGTACAAAGGTTTCATATGTTGTATCGCCGTTTCTACAATATTAATATACCATAATTCCTTTGTGAATTCTAATAATACGATCTGCTGTAAGTCCGGTACCAATTAAGTATAATTTGGGGTTTCATATCAGCTATTCAACATAAATTTCCTTTTAGTTTTAGCTAATAAACTTATTGGTAAAACAACCTCCAAACGTCATTTAATATTCGAAATAGTTAGAGACTACGAGAGGATCTCGCTGTCATTTCTATCGTCGTACGTGTAAGCGATTAATGGTAATTTTTCTTACGGTTGCCCTGTGATCTTACCTTTAGCCTCGAAAATAATCCATAACTTAAATATCGCAATTTTTAGGGTTTAAAAGTTAAAATAGGCCTGCAATACGAATTGTATAACTCTTTGAGTTAGAAAACCGTTAATATCGATCTTATCGGTTTTCTTAAAAGGCTTACCGGAAACCTTAATAATATCTTGTACTCGAAGTTTTAATACCAAGTCTTAGTTATCATTTTCTTTTCTGTTTACCCGAACAGTATTGTAGATAGGACCCGGTATATATTTCTCCTCTTTCAAGTTCTTTTTCTTTGGGTGTTGTATACGCCAGCAACATTTTATTATTTTATTGATAATAGGTAAAAAAAATGTTAGTATTCATTCAGTCGTTTATATTAAGAGTCTTTATCATTAGTAACTATGATATAAGTTTCAACTTAGGTAATTCGAAAATATACCGAACCGTAAGCAATTTTAATATTCATTTTCGAGTTGAAGATACTTATGGTTTTATATAAGCCATCCTATTTTCCTGGCTCCCGCTATAAAATGGCTTTACTTTAGAACAGCAAAGCAAATAAATCGATTATAAGAGTGCTATATCTAATATTAAAGGTATCATTGACCTGGAGACGTACCGATTCCTTTTATAATTCCTTTAAAGCTTTGCTGTAGGCCATAACACGCTTTTAGGTACTTACTAATAGCAGAAATTCAGTCTTCAAGCGTGGGTACACTCTAAAAACTAGTAGAATTGGCACTAATCCATTATATTTAACAGTATAGTTCAAGCCCTTTACTGCTATTTCAAGGAGTGCCTCCGAATTCATAAAGCTTTTAATCTTTAGCATAAGGATATTGTACTCTCTGTGAAGTAAAACGTGTGTTCTTTCAACCTTCCCAACTTGAGTAGGCCTTTATAGGCACCCATTTACACCAAATATCTATTGTTCTAATAATTTCCTTAAACTTTATCGCCGTAAAGTTAATATTGGCATTATAGATGACGATGTTAGGTGGACCTAAATACGTATCAATCTATAAAATCTTGAATGCTTACTATGTATTTTTTACTGAAAGGGAATTTAAAAACTTAGCTTCATGAAAAGAGGATGCGGAATGAACGACGTAAGAAATAGTCTTATTATTGAAGTAAAACGCATCGATAAAACCTTTATAATTACAGTTCTTATCTTTTTTAATATAAACCCATATGTTTGTGGGGCTTAGGAATATTCTTAGCAATAGTTATTAAGCTTTTAAATAGCTTTCAAGGAAAAGAATTCCCCATTTTTGTACTCTGCGAATTTTAAAACTTTATATGAAATATTAGCGGCTAAGTAATGAAAGCTTTTGTATAATTAACGTATCACTGCCTCCGTCAGGTTTATCACCATTACTCAAGTCCTTAAAGATAAAACTATGAATACCTTCACTTAGAGGTAAAAGAAAACCTCTAACCACTTTTAACCAGCTCGTTAATGTTAACGTTGACGTTAACGCCAAGAGTCTTTATATACATTAAATCAAGAAGAAAAGAGGTCAAAGACTTGACGATATGAAATGTAATCGATCCCACAATAGTTTAAATTACCGTTATCCCTAGTGATGATAGTTATTTGCCTGGTTCGAAGCTAGCTTTAGCTTTATTTGTATCCTAACAATTAATCTTAGTGGCCCCAATTTTTTCCCACAACAAAACTATCTATTACGAGTACATTTGTATTGAATACCTTATTACTTTTTTATTTGGTATAATACCTTAAAATATATGGTCTGCGTAACAATTGTGAAGGTTTAAGATATATAAAAGGTTAGAGAATCAATTAAAGCAAAGGTAAGAATCTTCACTACTCTGGTGGTATAGGAACGTGTATTTGACGCATCACTAAGCCGCGTTAAAAGCTGTATCTTTACGTTAATTAATCTACTTAGGGGCATTATCACCGTTAAGAAGCTCGTCACCCTCGAAATTTACGATTTAATTTAAGTATTATATTTAAAAGTGATAAAGTATTAAATATATGATATTACCTTTTGATCATTTTATTCAACAAACAGGTACCGAGTAAACCAACAACTAGACTTACTGAAAATCTAATATATGTTACTATTATTACTATGATAGTGTTTACGGTTAGTAGGTACGCTTGAATTTTTACCCTATTGATATCAACATAGCTACTACCTCTATTTCATAGTTGATAAACTAAACCTTAGGCATTAGAACCGCTTGTATCCATACTTACAATCAATGTAATTAACTACTAAAAAGGATTTTTTTTAGTCCACGTTGGGAAAGTTGACGGCTTAGGGGTATATTCCTAACGAGTTTGGTATACTAGTCATTATGGTTGTAAACGAGGAACGCAACTAGATAAGGAAGCTTTAACAGGCAGTATTTGGGTGTTATAGAGCGTATTCTAATTTTTTAACGCCTATAACTATTGTCTATACCTGTTCACAAATTATCGCTTTGTTAGTGTAAGTTTTTCCTATCATTTTCTAATATAATATCAACTTATTAAGTATTTGATTAAATACATTTATTGTTATTTCCTCGTTTCTATTCTTCGCTATTATCGTAGTCTATCGTGTAGTAATCCGGTTTGTTTTGTATTAAATAAGGTGAATTTCGTATTTGAAGTGGCTTTTTATTCTATTATAAAATTCGCGGAAAGTAGGTTCCCGGGTTAGAAAGGTCAGGTAATAGTCCCCAACATGCCCTGTAAACGTTTTGGGAAATAGTAAGTGAAAACCAGAAGTGAAAACCTTCATCCACTTACAAATACTTGAAAAAACATTATCTTCATATTGAGGAAGCTATAAAGCTTCCAGTTATACTTCTTTACATCGTTCCAAATCTTTAAAAAATCTGTAAAAAGTTTGTAATTAATATTAACCATTTTGAAAGATTTTAGGAGCAGGTCGCGATATTTATCCCAGTTTTTATTGGTAATATTTCCTAGCATTTCAAACATTAAAGCCTTCAAAGCACAGTGTTGAGGGTAATTACCAGTCGATTGGACCAAGGGGTAAAGTCCTATAATAGAACCTATAATGGGCTCTTCTATATAAGCAAACCTGCCATAAAAAGGTTTTTAAGGAGCTTAGTGATTTTAATTAAAGTGCTAGGGGGCAAGGGGACTTGAAGGTTCTGATATACTTGACGATTTTACTTAATTAACTGGTGTTGGAAGCCAACGTTAATACCGCCATCCGCGTAGGCGGCCGCTATTTTACGCGTCATGCCGCCGCTAAAAACGTACTCCGCGCTTTCACGTAAAGTTGTTAAGTTGACGAATAGGTTAATAGGTTCTTTATTGTTAGCACCTAAAGAGGATTAACTTAGTTAAAGGCAAATGAAAAGTCTTTTGAAACATATGTAAAGGCGTTGAGGTTTTTGAGCACCCTTTCCTTTAGGGTGTGGGTATTGAGGACATTCCTTAAGTTAAACCAGATCTAAAAGGGTTTCTTCTAACTTGGAAAAACCTTTTTCTTATATGTAGATCATTCGTCGCTTAATTTCTGCTTTCAATTTAGATTTGATACCTTTTTAAATCTTTTTCTACATATTAATATCCTAGTCGTCCAAAAACTCATTCGCTAAGGTCAAGTTCTTTGCCACAGTCTCGTTTAATAATGAAGTAGCCGAAGAAGTTAACTAGGTGCCGTTCGGTTAATTTTTTGTCGACATCTGGCCCCTTAAGCTCTTTATCATCCTGCCATAAAAAAGGGATCCAAGGGCTTTGATCCTTTTTTAAAGGTTTTGTAGAGGTTTTATCTTCTGATTTTGAGTAGAGTAGGACTTGGTAGGTAAAGAACTTGGTGCTTTTGGCGTATACATGCTTGTAAACTTAGTGAATCGGTATCAGATTGTACAGCGTGACTTTTCGGTGCGGTTTTGCGATTTTTGATCTTTTCGTTTAAATTAGCGATCTTAACGATTAAATTAGCGTATTGCTTAAAGCAGTGATCTTAACGATTCAATTGGATTAGGGAAGTAAAAAGAGTAAAGTAAGGGCAAATATGCAGCGTAAAGGGTAAAGTTGAAGGTCGTTTGTTATTGGTAAAGAGTAAAGGTTATTTATTATTTTACTTGTAGGATTTAGTCGTTTTTCTTATATTAATCATACATCCAGTAGTATGAACTTATTCGTTTGCCAACTTGCCGAACATTAAGACTTTGGTAGAATGGAGGATTAATATGCATGCCAAGAATGACTTGTACTTGGAAAATCGCTACTCGCTATCATGAGAGGGATTTCTGGAGGACAAAGAGGTATCTGTGGCGTTAGCCAGATTATAAACAATAATTCAAATCCATCCCCCCCCCCCTCCTTACTCCTTAAATATCCACTTTGAAGACCTTACTTTCTATAGTAGTTATCTGGTGACCTGTGTATTCTTGGAAATACCTTTTAAACCTCCCTGATTCGTAGTTGCAATTCACCAATACGCATAAACAAAAACGAGTACAACAAGAAAGAGAACGAGAAACCACATAACGAGTACTATGAGAACGTGAACGAGAACTAGAAATCATTACACTAGAACGAGAGAGCATTAAACAAGAATGAGAACCCTATGAACCTCATAGTCAGCTCGAGCTGGCTACGCAAAACTGGACGTAGTAAGTTTGGAAAAACAAGCAAAGGACAGATTTTGTAAATACGTAAACCTCATCCAACAATCTAAACCACCGAATGTTTTCATTATACTAGGAGATTTCATTATTTTGGAAGTAATATAATACTAACGAAATATAATGATTCCTATATAATTAGTAACTATTACGAATACTATACCTTTGAAAATAATTTTCTTGAAAATATTCGTAGGATAGCTTAGCGAATGCGCGAACGACTATATCGCGGATATTAAAATTGTAATAAAGATATAATTACAAAACGACAATATTATTGAAAAGATTAATAAGAGTTATTTTGAAATAGAATAAAGAGAAAGAACGGTTAAATGGTATCGTATCATACTCGAGTAATGGAAGTAATAGTAGGATAACCTTGAAAAAATATTTAAGACCCGTTTTAAATTTCGTTCAAAAATAATTAGTAATGAAGTAATAGTAAAGATAAATTCGTTCGGGAGACGTGCCTTCAAAACTTTGGTCAAATAAGTAAATAAAGTTGATAAACTCATTTTGTAATACCCATATAGGTTATGAAAGGAGTTAAGGACTGAATTTCTGGCCAACTTTATGGATAATTGTAGAATATCGATACGATATTATAGGGGAGTGTTACCGACTACTTGGTTTTTAAAGACTTTAAGAGTTAATATAAGATGTATAGAAACGAGGTTACATACAACATTATGCGGAAAACTTTAATTATAATAATTTTGGTTCTTAGTCATAACGACAACTATGTTGGTTTATAACACGAAATGTAAAAAAAATACCCAAAAGTACACAATAGGAAAAGTACTCGTTAAAACTATTAAAAGGTAAATATAGGAATAAATAAGTAGATTAATATCATAGGATAATATTTAAAACACTTCCTATAACTTTTAAAACACTCGCGGGTATTCAAATTAATATTAAACTCACTTTTAACTTGTTTTTTGAACGATGATAACAGACTCTCAGTGCTTATACCAATAAAGAAACAAAACAGGTAGCGGATAATAATAATCAATGCAAAACAACGTATAAATATGCTTTAACTGTGGAAACATACCTAAACTATACTATAAATTTTACGACTATCCTTATCTCCAAAAGCTATGAGTAAAAGCGTGTTATATACGATATTTTGTATTGACGGGGCGGGTAATCACCAAGGAGTTTAAAATAAGAAGCGAGACGAACAAGAAAATTGACGAGCTATTATTTATAGTATTGATAAATTAAGCCGAGTATTAGGATTTTTACTTTGCCTTTATTACTAACCATTTATATTTTGAGGATTTTGTGGGTAAGATTAGTTTAAAGGGTGTACGCGTGTAGAACTTTTGGATTAAGCCGGAAGAGGTTTGATATAATTACGAGGAATATCGATGTATTCGAAAGAATTATAAATATACTGGTTAAGATAAAGGAAAAGGCAAAAAGGCCAAAGATATTACGTTTTTAATAGCTACTAAATGCCGTAGCACTCGAATTATAAGATATTTAAATCAATACATTCGAATTAAATGTTATGACCCAACATCTGCAGGGCGCACCAGCGGCGGCCCCGCAGCAGATAACGAAGGAAATCGGTTGGACACAGCCTCTCGGCAGGCACCAGGGATCCACAACAGATACACCGTACACAAGGGTTAGGGTCAGCATGGTGTGAGACTCGATGGACTCGGTATCGAGCCAGTCGAGCCTACACTGAAGACGTATGAAGGCGCGGATATATAAGGACACTTTCATTACCAAGATAGATAGTATTTCCTTCATAGCTCTTCAGTTGTCAATCTAAGTATTCAGTCTACCCTGAATAGCCTCACGGCTTCTGATCATCACTCGCACGAATACAGTCTTGATATTGCACCTTTTGTTACCTCTGCTACCTTACTGCTAACATAAACCCTCTGAACACCTTCTACATACTCATGGGTATTTAGTATGATCATTACCTTAAAAACGAGAAGGGAGGCTTATCTAATACCGATGTAAAATCGAATTCCCTTTATCCTTGAGTATCGTAAATTTAAATCATTTTATCTATATTATAGGCCGAAAGAAAAACGATTTCGCGAAGGACTTACTTAGTTTCGGGCCGTAATATAAAAGAAATATGAAGCGAATAATAAGTGAAAGAGAAAATATATTGTACCTATCCGAACGTTTTCATTATTTTTTTAAAAAACGATTTAACTTGATAGATACTTTACGAGAAATTTACTTTAAAATTACTTTCGAGTAACTGTTGGATCGTCGCCGTATTCTACGTAAATAAATGGCGAGAATATGTGGTTTAGATACCGTTTGATTCACGAAAACAAGGAAGGAGATTGGGAGAGAAAAAAAACGAAAACGTATAGTATTTATATACTCGGCGGTAATAACAGTTGTTCAAGATCGTGTAAAGTGACTCACTATAAAAACCCAATTAGGATACATTTAAAGTAATATATATAATATTTTTATTCATAGGTGCCTAGTAAATAACGACTTTTTCATCGAATCCATCATGCGAGATACGGTAGCTCGTATGAGAGTTAATATTTTAATAGCCGACCTACCAGTAATATTTACGATAACTAAAAAAAGTCGTACGACATTAACGACTTACGTGTTGTTTTCTCTCTTCGTTAGTATTATTGGGTTTTTTTTTAAATTTACGCGTTTATTACAGTTAAGTATTTATTATATAATTTGTTATTTAGTGGTAATCAGTTTCTTTACCATTTAGCTGTTATTAATTATGCTATCAATATCCTTACACTTATGGGAGAAGGTGGATATTTAGTTGCTGTATCTATAAAGCGATGTATAAAGATATTGCCTTGCGATGATTAGTCAGCTTATACGGATCGTTTTTCAGACGAGAACCAACATTTGTCGGATAAGTAGAATACTAGTAGCGATGAATAAACGTTGGAATTAAACTTAGAGGATGAGAATAATAGCGATGAGAACAAAAACCAAGCCTTGGATGAAGAGGATGTGAAATGCTTGTGAGAATAAAATAAATTTCTCGATTTTGCAGAGTATATATAGTAGCAAGAGAAACGCACAAATTGGGTGGGCGTTATACTAGGGAAATGTTATTCGGTAAACGAAAGACTTAGGAAATACTAATATTTATAAGCAAGTGTGTTTTGGGAATATTGTGATTATATCAGAAACAAATAAGGCCGAGGTGGAAATATATGAGAACAAAGCGAACATGACAATAGTATTTGGGAGACGGAATAGAAAATTCAAGAGAAGATCGCAAAAAGGTATTACGTTTAACGAGGTAAAGGCGTTAGGTACTAGAGAATATTTAGATATCATTAACTGCTTATTACATTTGCCTATTTCGTGTATATTAGTCTAGCGTTGAGAGAAAGTAATAAAATTTTTGAATTGTTTTACGTTACTAATATTACTTATTGGACTATCAATATTTGATTATAAAGAATAATTAATTCGGGATTAGACAGATAAAACGATAATATTTTGTTGTTATGGGTATTAGGGGATAAAGAGGATAAGAAAGTATTTTTAAACGTTTTGGTATACGAATATTAACGATGGTAGGAAAGAATAGGGGAGAACAAGTTGAAGGGAGAATTGAAAAAAGTTTACTTAATATATGTTGAAATGAAACGAATATTAATAGCATAAAATCATAAACTTAATAGAAATATCCAACGCCATCTTAAACAGAGGGAATTGAAAGATCTACCGTAAGATGTTATTGAAATATGGTTCGAGATTTCCAGCATCGACACAGGATATATAAATAGAATAAACGTAACGAACGAGTTCGTTAAATAGAAATACCTGCAATTCGTCGAGAACAAAGGGAAAGGCTAGGTATTAGTTGAAAGATTGGCATACATTTAGAGGGATATAATTGCCTTTGGATTAAGGGACCTGCGAGTAACTGATTTTGTTACTCATTTAATTGAACTCGAGTTAAATAGCAAACTTTTTCGGCTTAAATGACCAATATATTTATAAGAAAAGTTCGTATTTATATTAAAAAATTACTTAATTTTCAAGGCAGTTGGATTTTCTATGCTAGGTTCGTTTAAATGAGGTGAGTGCTTACGATATCTACTAAATAAAAACGGCTCATACCGATATATTTGTAATTATATTGTATTTAATGGTTTTGTTATTAAATTATAATCGATGACGTATTTACTAGATAAAGGATTTAATTGTTTTGAAGATAATTATAACATCTTTCTGCAGGGCGATACCGCCAAGTGTTATTAAGGAATTCTTATTATTTCAGGTTATATATATAAAACGGCATTTATTATAACAAATATGTAATAATTGATATTTTGGATGCCTTCAAGAATAACGGGAAGTAGATATACCTTTTATACGTTCGGCGACATTACCTTTAGTAAATAGCTATTACTAAGTAATGAGAATAGCGTAAGAATCAACGAGAATACTACGAAGCAAGATTGAGAGAATACTATAATTAGTAAAACAGAACCACCTTTATTAATAGGATATAATTATACCTGGAAAACGGCTTTCGATATATATATTAATAATTATAACGACTTATCGCGTATATTTAGTATAATATTCAATATCTTTTAACACAAGGAATTTTTTCGTTCAAAATTCGGAAGAATTAACCTTATCCTTTACAACACTGTTTCATTCGAAAGCATTATTTACTCGTTGAAATTCGAATTATTATAAGATTAAGTTCGGCCATTTGAAAAACATCGTAAGAAATCCGAAGTCTAGGCGAAACCTAAAAATCACCATACTTTATTATATATATTAAACGAGTTCTTTTATTTTATACTATGCGTTATAAAGTATATACCTTGTGAAACTATATGAACGATGATTCTCAAAATATCTTGTATAAAAGAGTACTAAAATCAAACTCAATGGACAAAGTTTTTCAAAAAAAAGTAATAGGTTTATTAATATTTTTGGTAAAAAATGAAATATATTAAGGCTTTTATCATCATATGTATCGCTATTTAACAGAATTTTACGATGGCTCCGGATTGTTTACTTTAATATCATCTCGTAATGGAGGTGTTTAATGAAATAATCGGTGGTATCGCTTTTTAATTGAAGGGATTACCGATAAAAATCGAGTTTGTCGATAAATTAATACCTTACGTAAGATTATTAACTTTCCCCCCTAGAAACTAAACAATGTAGAGACGAGGTATACTATTAGCGAAAGGGAAATATTTGCCGTAATTGTATATTTGAAGAAAGCTCGATTATAGGTAATTGAGTCGCCTTTTTTAATAATAGTATATACTAACTACATGAACCTAATTGTATTATTGACAATTCCGATAATACCTATAGGGAGAATCGCGTAGTGAATAGACGTCCTCGAAATATTCTACGTAAAGATCATATATCACCTCAACTTTAATAAAATAATTGAAATTGCAGACGAAACTTCAAGGTTATTGGGGCTAATGATAAGACTTTTAAAATCAAATACGAGAAAATTACCGTAAATTGTGGGAGAATACTTACTCGTGAGACTAGCTATGTTAAAGGATTGAAGAACGGGAATTCTCTTGCCTATAAGAGTATTAAGTCCTAAATAAATATTGCGATTTAAAGGAGTATTAATGTCAACTGTATATATTAATGAGACGAACTTTTACGGAGATATCGTATGATACTTTATAGGTACCTAAAAAAATAATGGAGAACTCTTCGATATAGGGAAGAAGGAAAGTGAAGCTGAACTTATTACAATTTTTTATTCAAGACAGCGTATTAAGTAGGCAAAAACTTAGTAAAAGATACGTAGTTAACGTAAAGAAAGTAATGTACCTCGAGTATTAAAGGGTTTTCACAACATTTACCGATATTTCGCGATACCATTGACCCCTTTACAAGTGAAAGAGAATATTAAAGTGGAAAAATAAGTATATTAATATTGAAAAATGAATTAAAATATATGACTTATATGTTTTGTTTAATACCGTCAGCCATATTAAGGCAAACCTTATACCTATCGTAATTATTAACTATGGAATATAATAAGTATAGATTTCGCGAATAAGAGTAATTAAAAAGGAGTAAGCGGCGAGACTTATCTTTACCCTGTGGACGATCATTTCTCGGTATTTTCGTTTTGCTAAATAAGAGAAAGACTAATAAGCGAGGAGTTATATTGAATATAAAAACTTATTACCGATTTTTTCGGCTATTCTGGAGAATGTTATTTGGATAACGTAAGGTGCTTTAAAAATTCAATGGTTATAAAGTTCTCTTTTAAAGGCCTGAAGAAGATGATAAATATGTTGGTATACCTAGCTGTATTAGTAAGATTAATTAAAGGATTGGTAAAACTGGTTAAAAATGTGCTAAAGAAATAGTTTTACGAATGTGGGTATAAATAACAAGAAAAGAGGCCCAAAGATTTCGCTAATATTGTAAAAGCTATGAATAATGAGCTTGTAAGAAACTTGTAATATAAACCCTTACAAATTATATTGGGCTGGCTAGTAAAGCCCTCGGTTGTCGCCGTTACAAGAGCGATATTGAATCTGGATCGAAAAAAATTAATAGTAATGTTTAATAAATCGAAAACTAACGAGGAGGCAATTTGTAATAAGTTCGTTAATCAACGTGATAATTCCCATCAACATGTAGCCGATAAGTGGGTAAAACGATAGGTCAAGTTCAAAACTAACCTTGATAATAGAGATAATGAATTTAAAGTCAGTTATGGGGTGTGGGATATCGTATTAAAAACTCGTGATATCAAGTTGAGAAGGTTTCTGGTTAATAAAAACAAAGATTTGAAGAATATTGGAGCGCCTACCTTTAAGCCGCGATGGATAGAACCGTAGAAAGTTAATATAATCGCATCGTCTATGTCTTTTTGAATTTTTAAACCCATTACCAGGCAAAAGAGAAGGAAATTCCACATTAATTGGTTAAAACCATACGTTTAAGAGGAAAAGGGTAAAAAAGGGGACGAATGAGGAAGGGAACAAGATGTGGAAGAAATCAGGGAACCTTATGTTAGCAACTTCTACGACGGCAATAATGACATCAAAGATAGCGGCGACGGCACCACTAATTAGGATACACCACGATGAAATGATAATGTTGACCTTTATTAAAGTTGAGATTGAATTTGAAGAGCAAAAATTGAGGTTGAAAGGTTAAAAAAGGTTAGGAAGAGGGGTTAAAGTTGGAGTTGGAGTTAAGGTTGAAAGATTATTAGAAAGTATAGTAAACAGTTTGCTTTTTACTTTTTGGTTTTATTATTCTTGTTATTCCTTTTTGTTTCATTACCCCATTTCATCCTATATTAATGTTTTATGTAATCCTATACTTTTAGTCACTTTACTTTGTTTTATATAGCTTTGAGAACTCAGCCATATATTGATTGAGGGATAGATAGTAGTATGGAGGATTGATGTGCATGCTAAGTATGACTTATACTAGGGAAATAGCTACTCGCTGTCATTGGAGGAATGTCTGGAGGTCAAAGGGGTATCTGTGGCACTAGCCAGATTAGAAACAACAATACAAATCCACCCCCCCTTTACCTCTCAAATATCCCCTCTGAAGACCTCAATTTCCATTGTAGTCAACTTCTGATAGTCAATATTAACGCTTTTAAGGAAGATGTAATGATCACACTAAATACCCATGAGTAAATAGAAGGTGTCAGGGGGTTTATGTTAGCAGTAAGGTGGCAAAGGTAATAAAGGTACAATGTTATGAAGATGTTTGTTCGTGCTGTAGAATGATTACTAGCCGTTAAGCTATTCAGGTGTATAGACTGAATACTTAGATTGACAACTGAAGAGCTAAGAATGAAATACTATCTATGTGGTGATAGCCGTGTCCTTATATCCTATGTCCTTCATACCATCTTCAGTATGTATAGACTGAATACTTAGATTGACAACTGAAGAGCTAAGAATGAAATACTATCTATGTGGTGATAGCCGTGTCCTTATATCCTATGTCCTTCATACCATCTTCAGTACTGGACCGCTGAAGTTGCTGGTCGCTTCCTGCGGTCCTATGTAGTATCGACTGGACCGCTCTTCGGTCCTTGCGGTCCCAACCCTAACCCTAGGTCCTTACATAAGAGATATCTCCGCTTGATGTGTTGGACATCAAGCTTCTGATGGCGTAGCTGACCGCTGACCTGTTCCATGGTTTGCAGTTGGTCTTTGGGTTATAACAGAAGATCTGATAAATATTTCTAAGTATTTTTAATAGCAATACCGTCGTTACCTTTAAACTACCGTGAATACTAATGTAGTCCTAAGGTCTTCTTTACATACTACCTTAGAGACTAATACAGTAGTAAAGGCCTTTTACAAGAATTTTTCCTCTACCCTAGCCGCCGTTATTGACGTAAAGAGTAACCAAAAAGTAGCCCTTTTTTAATTAGCTTATTTATACTTAACCTAATAATCTTTAATCAGTACTAGTAGGGCTTTAAACGTTGCAACATTGTCGATTCGATTAGTCGAAGTAATAGTAGTATTATAGTAGTCAAATGGTAGATGTATTGTTTTAGGTTTGACAGACTACTAGCTAGTCTACGCAGTAATTTGTATGGTCAATTGCTTGGCTTATGCCCTAGTGTGAAGTGAGGTCATACAGCACTTGACTTGCAGTCAATTACAGTAGACCCGCACAAAACAATACATTCAACTTGCAGTTAGTATAGTTAACTTTACTGTTAGTAATATTGACCTTCTACACTACAAATACTACTATTCCAACAAAACAACTTTTTTAGCTAGTCTGCAAAAATTTGTAACGTATGGCATTACTCTTCTAATAAAGAACATATCTATTATCTCTCTCAATATTTCTAATAGTTCATCGTTTTATGATTCCTAGCAAATTATGTATACGTTTACATAGAATTTCTGTTATAAAACGTAAACTTATCGTTTATGTTAATAAATGAACTGATAATAATTATAATAATTAAATGCTATCTAATGTTTTGAATTGCAGTTAATGAGGCAATGATTAAATTTTTATTTTGATCATCATATCCTTAATTGATTCATCTTAACATTTCATTTAACTAGCCCATAATCTTATCCCTTACTCGTAAATTATCTTGAACTTCAAAGTTGTCACGTGTTATTCTTCGCATTACATCAATTATTCATGTTGGATGACCGTACCCATAAAAGTGCTATTATTCTCAAATATATCGCTATCTTTTCAAAATTGATAGGGTATTTTAATAATACTTTTCACATATAATTCCAATGCAATATCGTCATCGGAACTATTTTTTCGCGAAGATTAAGACGCTGTATTGAATTTTCCAAGTTTGTAATAATTATTTCCATTCTTCTTTTCAATTTATATCCTCTTTTTATGTGTTATTATACATCGTAAACACTCCATCAAATTATTAACCGTTAAATCAATAAGATTATATTAATTTATTTATTAAGTTTGAGGATTTTCGTTTAGTTTCAAAAATGTCTTATACTACTTAAACTACGTGATACAAAACGAAATCGGATGGTTGATGGTTTAACCTACTATATTTTAGTTAAAAAGAACTTAATATTTATAAGATTTATCTCATTTGCCTTGCTTTCTATATGCAAAACATTTCACTTTAAGAAGGCAAAAATAACACGTTTATCATTAATAGTTCCTTTTAATATTAAAGACCTCATGAATCTTATAGCGTGCTAATTGATTCAATTTCTTCAAGACTTTACTATACGTTATAATATGTCTTTAAATGTTTAACAATCGTAAAGATTATGTTGACCCCACCTGAATCAACGTCTTTATACGAAAATATGCTCTTGGTACTAATGAATCTAATATAAAACCATTAGTAATAATGATATTATGCAAGCTCTTTATTAATATATAGGATCTTGCCTTCAAGTTCATAAAATTCATAAGTATAAACGTGAAAATATTATAAGCCTCTTGTAAAAATTACGTATATGATTTTAACTTTTTTCAAATACTAATAAGCTCCAAGAGAAACTTATTAATACTGCATACCTATTAATTTATCGTTAGTCTATCATTTTACCGCGGTAAAGATGGTACTATCATTGTAAATTAGCATGCTCCAAGGTCATAGGTCCGTGTTCATCCGTCAAGGTACGTAACGTTTATCATATTTAATTTGTTTTAATAGTTTTAAAGAATTTAATATTACGAAACAATATTACTAGTTCAACGATATAACGTGAATAATTAGAGTCTAAGTATAATATGTCAATGAAAACTACGAAGTTCAAGTTTCAGTAATATTTTACGTAAATTTAAAATTAAGAGCTATTTTGGAATGTATTTGGGAATAGTGAAAAAGCCTTTGGATTTATTTAAATTCCGGTAAATTTACATGTTTATGATGATTTATCCCATGAATCTTTGTGACGTATTAGTCGTCGGGTATTTTAACTTTTCATATAATTGACGGAGTTTCGAATTTGTTACATTTGATACTGTTGTATTAAATTTTTAGATATAAAACCATGAATGTCTCCATTTCAATTTCAGTGGCAATTTTCAGCCGCTACTTCTAACTAATTCGTTAATATAAATATGGATGTTAACGTTGGAGTTCTTTTTGTCTTTAAAGCAAAAGAGTGAATGTGTAAGAAACTACAAGATATAAAAAATAATATTCTCAACAACTATAATTACAGTCGTTAATCCAGGTAAAAAGGGTTCTTTTCTACGGTTAATTCTAATTTTGGTTTAACTGAAATCCTTATCATCGAATTTCGTAATAGTATTCATATTTATTGACAATACAAAGTATTACGAATAACTTTTTATTCTTTTACCACGTTATTCAAATATCCGGTATGATACCTTGAGAAATTAATTTGTGTAACAATTCCAAATATTGAATAATTATGTAAGAATATGATCTTCATCTTTATATCAATGATAAGGGAGTTTAACTGTTAAACGGTATAAAAAAAGGTGTGGTTAACCAATCGTTATAATGTTTTGAAACCAAGGCTGATATCTTTACATTGACCAATAGCCTTCCGCTTATCTCCTTTATCATTTAATTTTAAGCCTTCGGAGTTTGTCAAGCGTTGAAAATATTCCTCATTAAAATTTAAAAAGTATTATATATAATATATGACTTATTTTGATTAGTATATGCTCTTAATATAATGTGTTAATCAATAACCTTCTTTTATATACATCGAATATTTTTAAAATTGGTTTCAAAAAGCTTGCAGTAATTTTTATCCCTTTAAAAGGAGTATCCTCCTATTATGTGTTTTGTTCCTTAAACTTTTAGTATATGTTTTTTTCTTAGTCGTAGTGACTAGGGTTACCGTATTTGCAATCAATATGGTGAATATTTGCAATGTTATTATTGTCCTCGATAAATTTAAAGCTTAATGATATATATTAGTCTAGCTTAGAACTCATACCATCGTAGTTAAAAACGAAGAACTGAATTTGTTGAAAAAGGGTTCGTAATATATATTAAATTAATATAAGGCGTATTCAAATTTTTCATAGCCCGTGATGATCTAGCGGACATATTAACATATTATTCTTTCGTCGGATTCCATATTTTCAATTGTTCATTGGTAAGTATTAGCTTATCAATCATTTTATTAAAATTCTATCTTAATTTCCGACTCTTGTTCTATGCTCCCATATATAAGACTATCTAATCATATTATAGATTATTTACGACTAGGTGAATTGAATATTACGGTTGAAGAAACCTTTCATGCTATTTTAAATTATTGAAATAAAAAATAATTTGTTAAATATTAAAATCAGTAATTTTGAACTGTGATGATAAATACATTGGGAAATAGGGAGTAGATACCAGACAACTAGATTTTCTTTAACTGCTAATTTCAAGAAATGCTTACAATTTAACGTTGAAAAGGTTATATAGCTTACCGTTATACTTTTTCTTACTACCTCAAAACTTTAACAAAAATGTGATCTCAGTGTAATCCGAATTTACAATGGGAACATTTAGTGGGATCAAAGAGATGTATTGGTCTTATAAGCCTGTGAAGTGTCCTGACTAATAGTATCACGGGTAGTGTTGGTGTAGATGGGTAACATACTTATCTTTAGCAGAGTTTAGAAAGAAAATTACAGTGATTGTACTTATAATACCTTTGTGCGTAAAGTCGCTCATTTCTTGTAGTTATTGCTGCAAAAGAATTTGAAGAAATTGCACGTATTGGGAAATTTAGGAATTACTATAAATTTAAACGAAATCTTGTTGATGTTATGGATTTGTTTTATAGAGGTTTTACTTCATCAACTGGTATATTTATGGGTCTTTAAAAGCTGAAAGACTTAATATATCCAAATCAGTTAATTTCTTATTATTGTTAGCCACATGAACCTTTTAGGATCCTTGAGTGGGAGGATTGGAAGAACTTATCTGTATTGAAGCAAAGTCTTGCAAACACGTATACAAGCGTTAAATAATACTATCGCCAGAGCTTCCTTTTCCCTTATCTTTACATATTCACTAAATATTTTTATTCATAACGTATTCGTGTATTATGTTAGCCAGGTTGCCTTCTTTCCCTTTCTTTTTAGGGAGATCAACCCTATAGTTATATAGTTTGATCTTCAATATTTTCTTAGCTATCCATATAATTCTTTACATGTTTAAAATTCAATCTGTTGGTAGGCCTCTATCGTTGCAACTTAGTCTATTTGAATCTCTGTGGTCGAAGTAACTGTGGCTGTATTCAAAATGGTAATGTTTTACTTCCAACTTTGTAGACTGATAGCTGGTCTGTATGCTAATTTATAAAGCCAACTACTTTAACTCATGTTTCACATTTAATTGTACACCTACTATACTTGACATGCAGTCAATACAGTCAAATTTAACAAATTATAGTCAGTTCATAATCAGTATAATCAACTAAATATAAGTATATTTGACTTGACTATATTATAATTGACTGTTATTTCAATACTGATCGCTTTTTGTTTTGTGCTTACGTATGCTAGTATAACACATTACTTACTTACAGTAAGCCCCGAATTCCCTCCTCAATCCATATGATAAACCCCTGTCAATTCTAGTCAATTGTTACTAAACCTGGCCCTAATTATGGCCCCTTACCTTACATATCCAAGTCTTTCATTCCTCAACTTCCGTACACAAGTCTTTCGCTACAAACTTACATTTATTACGTACGCTACCAATTTCGTACCCTTAACTAGTAGTGTCGAGCCTGTTTTTGTACACGTTTTTACTGCCACCGCTGTTCTTGCAATCTTCCAGTTTTCCAGGGTATCCTAATTCCTCCACTTTGTATATCGAGCGGTTCACATAGCTCTCGATTCGTATAGTTAGTGTATGACTATTCACAAATCTTTTCAGGGTTTTATTAGGTGTAACCTTAGTCATAACGTCAGGTGGATTTATTTTTACCATTGATTTAATGGAACTTATCGATTTTCCGGGTTTTATATACCTCTCTTAAAGATATTAAATTTAATATCAGACGCTTTTTATTAGTAGCACCCATAACTAATAGGTACTCATAACGGCGTTGTGAGTTTATATATACAGTTAAAGATATTGGAGGTATTCTGAACTATGTAGTGATAATCATTAACGTATCGTTAATGACAATGCCAATATCAAAACTTATTATTATACCGGAAACTTCTAATATAAATACGCTTCGAGTGATATACTCATACTTGAAAGAAATCAAGAATACGAAATTATTGGTAATCGTAAATTACCCATTGATTTTTTTTTCATCAATAAGTATTATAAGAAATCCTATTTACAATGTGCGGTTAATATCATTTATAAAAACTCTGTATGTAAAGATTATCAATTTCGATGCCATTCAATCTACCGATATCATATTAATATTTCTTTCTCTTAATTATTCACTTTCCGTTGAATACTTCTCTTTAAATTTCTAATGTACTCGTTTTATAAATCTTATATTCACACCGACGTCAGTAAATCATACGATACTTTCGGTTGGCATAATATGGCGATATGGGCCGTACGTACTCTTTTTTTCAGGTATATTTGTCATTTTACATTGTCTATTTCAGTGATAGGCGTTGGTTTTGTAGCTTATACGTTTTAGCGTAAGCTAAGTTAAATACCCCAGACATTGGCATTATTTCAATATTATAAATACGAAATGACGATTTACTATTATTGAAGTGCATGATTTTAGCTAACATTTTAATAGAATTATACTTTTCATAGTCTAGATTTTGGATAATACATTATTATGTCATTATTTATCCAATATTTCCAAGATAGAAAAGCTAATTTTAATTCATGTATTAATGATGCCGATGTCTTTTTCCTATATACTCAATAAATTTGAATGAAATGTTAAAGTCTTTATACACAACCTATTTCTCAAATACGTTTAGATGAATACAAGCTAATAAACATTTATTTCAGCTAATCTGTAGAAAGATTTAACATATTTCATTACCTTTGTGATATAAAACTAATTTTTTAACGTTTTTATTATTGTTAATGATATGATCCGTCAAAAGGTCATAGCGAATTACCCAAACATTTGCGTTATATTACAGATATCAAAGATAAACTTACTGATGACGCAGGTAACTCTAACTAACAGAAATTGCAGCGATTGAACTCTGGTTGATTGTCTAAATTATACGATATTACATAAGGAATTATTTTTTTACTTCATTATTATATCTTTTAACGATGAACTTAGACTTTCTATATAGCCGGCTCATGTTTTACTCTCAACCTCGTAAACTATGTTCGACTGTAAAACTATAAAGTTTTACGCTTTCAATTATACAAACGATATAAATTTTACAAATATTCAGATAAAAAGGCCATCTATTTTCGTTCGGTTCATTTCTTCAAGAAATTTACCGGTATATTAATAATGCCTCAAACTTTCTAAATAAGGTTCATTTGTTTGTTAATCATCTTCTTTAGAAATACCCACGACATTTTACATGTTCTCCTAAACCTTCATTCCTTACTACTGTTGTTTTCTTTGGTATATATTATTCTCTTGAGTGGTCTTCCACATCATTAACGTTTAATCGGCTTGTTAATAATTATCTCAGGAGGATTATATTGGTTAATTCTCACGGATCGAAGGTCTTCAACTTAAGGATCTTCATCAAATTTAAAGGATTGTTTATGCAACGTGACTTGTATAGTACAGAAAGTAACAAATCCTTTAGTAGTTTCAATTATAATATTGAAGTTAGTGATACTTAGTATCTTATAAGGTTTATCCTATTTACCTGGCTCTATTTATGTAAAAAGGCTGAAATAATCCGTTAACTGTTGACGGTACATCTATAACGCTAAGAGTATCGTGATTCTAGTAGCGTATTGGTTTTTTCATTAGTTTCTTAAACGCTTCACTTTATGCCACGGCTTGTTTCTAAGTAACTGGTAATAGTAACTATTTAGTCGTTATACGTATGTAGGCTTTGAATATTCATTAGGTTGATATAAAACCGTTAGGACTACTAATATTGTTAGAGTTCCTCACAACTATTCAAAGATATACTTACTGACTTGTAAAGTCTCAATCATTAAAATGAGGATATCGTTAAGCCTATTGTAAAAGTGCATAAGCCTTTTCAACCTTATCAATACCCCAGTGAACTTCTATGAGAATCTGTTTATATTAAATCCCTATCAACTTAAAATCCATTCAATAACCAATAGTAATAGAGTTAATACCAATATCTCAAATTAATTTGTTGAGAGGTCACAAGTTCGTATTAATGTACAAAATATACAATACCTTTTTGTTATTGAAATAGTTTGAAGGAAATTAACACTGTATAACGTCTTGGAGAAGTTCATAACATAAAGTATTAACATTCTGTCCGAGTAAAGTACGTTGTCAAAGACTTTGAAATTAAAAGTTTAGTTCTTTTTAATGTAAATTTGAACGTCGAGAGGGTTTAGGAATGTATTTAGCAGCAGTATCTCTATCATTGACGCATCTTTTACGCTGGTAAGTCTAAATTCTTATAACCAGTCGACTTAAGAATTTTATATCACCTCTTAGTTGTCAAATAATTAAACTGTCGATATAAGTAATAAAGTTATGATATTTTTATGTTGAATATCATCGTTTTTATACCTTGAAGACGGAGTTAAATGTGTCCCTATTTTAAGTTAAGTGTAAAACATTGCCTAACTTTAACTTTAACTAGTTCGTCAGTCTAAATATAGTTGTTGATACTAAGATTTTCCATATCTTGAAGGAAAAGAAGAAAATAGGTAATGTATTTCAATATATGTAAAATAATAAGCGTAACAACTACGTTGATAATCGTTAATCCTCATAAAGAAAGTTCTTTTCCAAAATAAAATTTTGTTTTAGTTATATCGTTATCTGTGTAGAAAATTTCCGTAGCATTATCAGTATATCTTCGTAATATAAAATATTACTAATAGAATTTTCTTAAATACAATACTACCTAAATTACTGGTATAATACCTTAAAGAACTTTCTCCGTGTAACGATAGCAAATAGTAAACGAGTTTATAAGGCCAGGATCTTCATCGTTATAATGTTAATAGAGGTTATGATTTGATAAACGGTATAAAAAGGCATGGTCAGATTAATTATCGCGTTATTTCTGGACATTTTCTAATATCTCTATTTCGACCGATTATTTTGGATTTATTTTTCCAATGTTTGATCTTCTTAACCTTAAATTTTAAAATATATTTAACGATAAAGTTTATAATATTATTCTAATTGGAGACCGAGAGGAATTATACGTAATATATTACTTTTTTCGATTTGCATTCGGAAACAATGTAATTCGTTGAGTAATAGCCATGTTTTATGTTAATGCAACGCCTTTTAGCGTTGAAAGGGAACTTTCAAAACTTGTTTTGAAGGTTTTAACGAAGAATATTATTTTTTTTGCAAAGTTCGGTAATCATGCCCTAATATCCAAACCTTTCATCAATTACATTGTCTGTGAAAACTATATGCACAGTCGATATAGTACATATAGAAGGGGTTTTTATCATCGTTTTTGAATTCGGGAATTTAGGGGTATATACCAGTCGAGTTCAACACTCGTATCATTATAATCGTAAAAGAGAACCACAACTAGCTAAAAAAATGCCTTTACAGGTATCGTTATAAAATTATAAGGCGTATTCGAATCTTTTAAGGTCCGTGACAATTTAAAGAATTTACTGGCGTAATATACACTCACTAACTTCCCTATTCCTGATTACTTATTAGCAAAACATCATCCTATAGAATATCTAATTAAGAATTCATCTTGCTTCCCGAATTTTTCTTAAAATCTAACATATAAAACCAATTGATTATATTCCAATTTATATGATAATAGACGAAGTAAACATAGTATTTATAGTAATCCTTAAAATCATGATAAATCTTTCTAAACGACAAATAATTCCTAAAATACTGATAATTTTCTTTGGTTCACGCAGTAAAAATAATGGAAAACAACAAGTCATTGCTTGTCAATTCAATACTTATTTAACGGAAAATAGGGAAGAAAGGGCGTAGTTCAACATCTAAAAGCTTATTTAGATTACTATTATACTTTTACATTGCTCCCAAAATATTCACATAGATCGTAATTTCCACATCATCCATATTCATTTTAGGGATATCTCGAGGGGGAAAAGTAATGTACTATTTGTAAAATCCCTCTGAATCTCTTAACAGGTGCTAAGGAAGGTGCTAATAGGTAGTATTATTAACATGAATTAAGTTCAAAGGGAAAAAAACATTCGTCGTACCTATAATAGACTTTAGTGTAAAGTCGTTTCTTCTTTAATTGTCTTACTAAAATTCAATACGTTGAGGAGCTTGAGGGTAATGAATTTAAATATTTCCAAGAGGTATTAAGTAATAATTCTTTGAATGTTAAGGGGTTCGCTGAGGTTTATGCTCAATTGACTAATAAATTTAAAGTTCGTTATGAGTTTGAGGGCTTGTGCCTCGTAGTCAAAATGATTTCTACGGTCAATTACTCTATCCTGATAATGAATGTAGGTAATATGGTTCAAAAAAATAATTAAGCTTGTGCGTAACTTTACGAACGTATTTAAGGGCATTAAGTAATACGTTTGCCAACAATACATTAAAACTTATCCCTATATATTTATTGAGCATCCGTGACGCACTAGTAAAATATATCCACCAAGTTACCATAGTTTTTAAATTTTAATAAAAAGGAAATCTTTCGTTTGCATAGGTTAACTCTTAAATCAACTTTGACTAAAATCTCTGTTTTTTTCATATATTCATACTTAAATTCCTTAAAAACCACCATAATTGCATAAGGCATCAATACCGGAGTTCTGATCGTTATAATTAACGTCGAAGATGAAGGATGCGACGTAATTAGTCAGATATTGGGGGGTAAAATCTTTGCAAACTGCTATAAACCAGATATTATCATCAAAGTGCTTATTGAATGTAAATCCTAGGCTTTTAAATGCATCTCGTCTAATAGGGTTGGCAAATAGGCCAAAATTAAAGTTTTCGGTGTCCATTTTAACGATTGATAGGTAAAATAAAGAATTAAATTCATGTAGGAGTAAATATTCGATATAGAAAGGTAGGTCGAAGGTTATTTACCGTTAAATTTTGTATTTATAGTTCAAAGTCGTGGCATTTCATCGGTTTTACGATTTGAAATTTTTAATAATAGTACTCGCGACATTAATAACCGTAATGATGTTAACTAAGTCGTTTACCAATTTAACAATCTTTAACACTTTTAGCGATCAACCATAACACTTTTCTTCTAAAACTATTCTATTAATAATTGCTTGGTGTTTTTGGTAATAGAAATACCGTCGTCATTTTTCAAATCCCTATAAACAACAAGCGTAGTTAAACGATCTTTCTTTTTGCTCCATATGAACAACAGGCGTAACGAAAAGGGCTCTTCATAAGAATCTTCCCTCTACCTTATGCAATGACAAAGTGTAACTGGAAATTAGATTCTTCTTCTACCTATCCTATCTATTCTCAACCTCATAAGTATACTGATTAGTATTGATTGGCCTTTATCGTTGCAATTTAATTGATTCCAATCTCTGTGGTTGAAGTAACTGTTGCTTTATTGAAATTAGTGGTGGTTTGTTTCTAAGTTTGGCAGACTACTAACAGGTCTGCACATTAATTTGTGTAGCCAATTGCTTGGCTCATGTCGTAGTACCAATCAGCCTCTTCACTTGCATTCAGTACAGTCAAGTTGACTGTACAATAATTGATTTGACTACACTGCAATTAACTAGCAAAAAATAACAGTAATATTATTCCAACAATTAACATGATAATGATTCAATATAAATAGGAACTTATTACAGTTCATTGGAGTATTGGAAAATTTCAATGGGTATACTCGTTGTTTCAAAGGGCTTATACAATTCTTACGTTCAATATTAAAGGCTTTACTAGTAAAAAGGTACAATTTCAAATGTTGTTATAGGGCCCAAGTGATACCGTAAGATTTAATAGCCCAATGATAACATTGATCGTTTTTAAAGAACATTTTCGTCCAATAAATACTATTTTCCTGTTATTTAATACTTAAAATAAATTCTAACGTACGGTAAGGTCTTCAAGGAATTGGGGAGGAGATTCTCAAAGAGTCAAGGTAATAATACCCTTAATATTGGGAACAAATTATGAAAGATTAACGTTCTGATTCTTCTATTCTAAAGCGAAGTTCTTGTATGGCGTAAACTAGGTAAATGTGATGAATTATTAAATATCTCAAGTATCTCTAATCCCCAAAAAGGTTGATGAAACTATGGATGGTTTTATAATATTCCCAATAATTTAAATGAAATACTACATCAGGACGACTGGTGATAAATATCCTTAAGCTAAGAAAATCAGATAAAACATTTTAGACTCATTATTATTTAATAAGATGAGAAATTGACTACGGCGAAGTTGACAACCAAAAAAAGAGGAATGACAGAATTAAGGATAAAAGATATAGGTCAAGGAGTATATACACAATTCCTTAAATTTATAGGAAAGAAAATAACAATGAGAAGTTCGAAATTAAACTTCTTTTACAAGAAATCATTACACCCTCCGGTTGTGGAGGGACTGAGCCAAAGCTATTGCTTATGATGGTCAGATACTGTCTATTATCCTCGATGGAGAGATAGAAAGAAGTCTCTGCCAAGGGGATGCTACAGGCTACAGAAAATGAGTAGCCAGATCACGTAATAGGACGAATCCAGAGCATTGTAGTAGTATGGCAACCGCCAGAGCTAGAACCCTGGTAATCAATAACTCAGGCAACAGCTTGTAACATTACCCCCAACGTGTTCCTGTTCCCGTAACCCTCTCTCCTCCCTTCCTCTTTTTTTATCTACGTATATAAATTAACCAATCCTTTTAACCAATATGAGCTAAGCCGCCTACTATTTTCGCTTAACTCATGTAAGGTAACTAGACTACTACTGTCAACTAGCTATCTTAACCGATGTCAGTTAAGTTATTCACCACTTTACTTAACTCATGTGCATTAATTATCATACTGATGCTAATGCTAATATTGACTAACTTAATCAACATAGGTTAAGTTACTTATTATTTTTAATTAACCTACCTAGTTGAACTACAATATTTCTAATAGTATATATTAATATAAATTTATGCGAGTTAATTTGAATACTATTGAAAAGGTATAAAATAATGGCTCTTAATGATTCGGTAACTCGTAAAGAAAAAGATAAAGAAAAACTCATATGAAGGTTGGGCGTGAAATCATGTTGTTTTTTTTAGCTAAACTATAACGGGATTCGAAAACGTTATGGGCTTTAGTATTACAGAAATTCAAAAGTAATTTCTAAGTCGGGTATATATAACTTACTCATTAAACTAAAACTTATCGTTTGAGGAAGCTGTGAATATAGGAGTAGTTTATTTAAGGTTTATTTCGAGATTATGAAATATCCCCGATATGAAATTTAAATTTAGTATCGTTATTATTACCTATAACGTCAATAACGGGTAATTAATAGTTGTAGGTTTACTTGTTTGAAATCTGGATGGAAGTGGTTCCGATAAGATAATTAACGTAAAAATAGGGGTGTTTCTTATCCGGAATATTAATTTCAACAATGTAAAAGTTGACTGTACGTGTAATACGATATTTATCGTAACGTTAACTTAGTTTTTTCGAAAATTTGTCGGGTTTGTAGTTTTTTAAAAAAAAGTTTAACGTTATCGCCAACCTAAAATAGTATCAAAAGGGAAGGTTATTCATTAACGGCTTTTTTCATACGTTGTTATGTAACTGTTATTGCGGTTTACAAAAATTCTGTATTATTAAGAATATGTTGAACGAAGGTTTTGGCCCTTATGTGTAACCCTATCATTAAAATAAGTATATATAAAATAGGTTATATAAGGTGAACTTGGTAGCTGTGTATTATAAAAACGGATTAATGTTGGAATAGTATTACATGTAGTATAATAGTTCAACTTTAAATACAGTAAAGTTGACTGTACTACAACTTGAGTGTATTGCTTTGTGTGGACTTACCGCATTAGGTGTGATTAGAGTGCAGTACACTACACTTCACTCTAGGGCATAGACCAAGCAATTGACCATACAAATTACAGTGCAAATCGGCTAGCGGTCTGCTAAACCTAGAACAATATATCTACCACTTGACCAATACAATACTACTGTTACTTTGACCACGATTCGAATCGACAACGTTACAACGATCTAAGGCCCTACCAACACTGATCAGTGCTTATTGTGCTAGGCACAGATTGGCTAAGTAGAAGAAGAAGCTACTTTTCGGTTACGCTTTACAGTTAAGGCAGCTAAAGTAGAGAAAAGATTTTTGCTAATAGCCTCTATTAGTACTGTATCAGTCTTACAACGGCAGGAAAATATAAAGGATTTCTGGGTTATGTTAGTTTTACAACAGAAATCTGGAAGTTAGCGACGGTATTGCTATTGAAAATACCAAGAAATTTTCATTGATCTTTCTTGAAGAAAATAATTAAGATTGACTATTAAAAATCTTAGTCGGCAAGTTAGTAAACGTCTAAGTTAGTACTACTCCAAGTGCTATTACTGCAAAAACGACTAAGTCTTACGGCCAAACAACAAACAAAATTTGCCCTTTACCACTAATAACGATTTTCGATCTTACCTTTTACACCCAACATTTGCCACAATTTTACTCCTCTCACTTCCTCTACGTTAATTTAATCATCAAGTTCGCCGCTTTAAGCTAAAACACCAAGAATCGTCAAGTCGCGCCAATAAAGCCACGTCACGCGACTTCACACCAAGTTATCAAGTCTCCAAGCCTAAGATTATCAAGTTCCTCAATCTACATTCCCTACATACCCTATACGTTCTATACGAGCCTGAACCTTAAGATGTTACCTACCCCTGAGATCTAGAAGAGAACAGATGCCCTCAGAACTGCTTTTACCAAGTTTTATGACGAAAATCATTAGACGTTAGATATCGATGAAAAATCAACAGAAAAATATCTTACCGACTTCATCAGCTACTACATCGTTAATTATAATAATATTGAAGACCCTGACTATGCCTTTAGTAATTTCTGTAACCTCTTTAGCGTCTAAACCATGAATATATATATTTTAATTTAAAATGAGGTTAAATTAAAAGTTAAAGCAAAGATTAAGCGGTAAGGAGTTTATATATCACTATAAGGTATTAAAAATCTAACGTAAAATCTTTTCAACCTAGCTCACCTTTAGAAACGCCCTTAAATACCATATATTGCAGAAAAGGTTATTCAGAAACTTTACCGCCATTATACGCGATCTAGGGGACCTCCCTTTTACTTTCAGCTAAGTTAAGACTCTTTACGCGTTAATGATAAAGAACCTATTAATTTACTCGGCAGTTAAACACCTTTAAGTAATAACGCGAAGTATGTCCTTAGCGGTGGTAAAGTAAATAAATCAAGAGCCTCCAACGCAACTAGAGGTATTAACGTTAATACTTTACATCAGTTAATTAAGTAAAAGCGTCAAGTCTCCCAATACCATCAAGTACCTATCCCCCTATAGAAATTTAATTGACAGGCCTTTTAAAAACCTTCTCCCTTCATATTTGCCTATACATGAAAGCCTACTAAAAGTCCTATTACAGGAGTTTACCCCTAAGGTAAGGCAACTAACAATTACCTTTAATACCATTCGTCGAAAAATTTGAAGCTTAAACTATTAGGAAACCCCATTTAAAACTAGGATAACTATCGAAACCTTCCTTCAAAACCTGTTAAAATAGTTAATATTAACCACAAACCTTTTTACAGACTTCCCCAAGATCTAAAACTACGTAAAAGAGTATAAAAAGAAGCCTGAAAATTTCTTCGATACCAAAAAAATACCGTTTTTAAATATTTGTAAGTAAATGAAAATTTCCTCTTTAGGTTTTTACTTACTATTTCCCAGAATCCTTATAAGACACTCCAAGAACTACCACCTAACCTTCCTCATGAAAATTACCACGTTCTGCGATACTTACGATGGCATAAAAAGCTACTTCGAATACGATTTTTATTTCGCCCAATACTGTACAAAATAAGCTACTATACAGTAAATTTATTGGAATAGCAGTCAAGCGCAGTACAGTCAAGTCAACTTTACTTGCAGTAAAGTTGATTGTACTTACTGCAAATTAACTATAATTTGTGGTATTGCACTGCAAGTGCAATGTAGTAGGTGCCCACTTCAAAGTGAGGTACATGCCAAAGCGTTTGACCATACAAATTAGTGTGCAAACCGGCTAGCGGTCTGTCAAACTTAGAACTTACACACATCAATCAACAATATCAATGCAACACCAGCTACTTCGACTACAGTGATTCGAATCGACTACGTTGTAACGATAAAGGCCTACCAATAAAATTACAATAATAGTAAAAAAAGAGGAAACATTAATGAATGTACTTAATTCAATACTTAACAAGTTAATGATATATTAGAAAGGAATGGAAAAGGCTTATGTTAACAAAGATATACTTCGTGAAGAGATGCGGGTAACGGTTACATCCATCAACAAATTCAAATATTCTTTACAACGCCTAAATATAACCAACGAAGGCTTTTTTACCTAATTATGTTCCTTATTTTCCATCGTAATAACGCGTATACTAAACTCATTTAATATATACTCCTAAGCCGGCAATTTCCTTAATGTAAATAAAAAAAAACTTGGTGGTAGTTAATTACGTTGACCGCAAGTATAGCTACGAACACCCATAACACCTAAGGTTTGACCTAATGGCGACAAATTAAAGGTAATAACCACTCTAACGCTGATAAGGCTAAGATTTAAGCGGGCTTATTAACCGTAAGCATTATTATCATAATAATAGCAAAAGATATTAAATTGATAGAAATTACAACTATTACTTTAATCCATAGCCCTCTGCAGAGCATAACAATGGGTAAGCTATATATTACGCCTAATACTCCACTGTTTTTCAATAGGACAATTTAGATTAAATCGCAAACTTGGAGTTCGACGAGCTAATCGACGACGTTAATGCCCCTAAACAAATTAAGTGACACGAAGATACTACTCTTAATAAGGCCTAATAATTAGCTGACTACGCCTTTCTATACCGTTTAGGTAGTAAAAACCCCTAATATTATCCCAATTCAGTCTTTAATCCCTTACACACCTTTAACCTTTAAGATTGCTACGCGGATCATACGTTTTAAGGTATTATATCAAATACAGTTGTGGTAAGGTACTCAATAGGAGGTTATTAGCAATACGTGGTATTACAAAGGGAAAAAACTACAGGTATTAAAATTAATCGTTACGATATAAATAAACATAAACTTAGCTTTAAACCAGGCAAATAACCATTGTTACTAGAGATAACGATATTTTACACTATTATCGGAATGATTACATTTTATATCTTGAAGTCTCATAACCCATTACTTCTTTACTTGAAAATATATAAAGACTTTCAGCGGTAACGTTGATTTTAACGTAAACGAGTTAGTTAAAAAAGCTAATAGTTTCCCTTCGCCTTTAAGTAGAGGCGTTTATGGTTTGATCTTTAAGGTCCAAAAGTAGTTATATTAAACCTAAAGAAGCCGTAAATACATTAATTATGTCTGATCTTGAATTACACAGGCGGTAAAAGGCTGTATAAAACCTTAAAGTCTGTAAAGCACAAAGAAATAGAATACTTTACCCTAAAAACCATTGGAAAACTCTGTCACTACTGCTAAACATATATGCACGCCCCCCAAAGATTTAAGTTTATATTCAAAGACGACAAGAAATTTAATTACGAGATTTTCATGAATATATTTTACTTAGATAATAAGCCAATTTTTTACGTCGTGAACTCCGTAACATCTTTTTACGAAGTTCAATTTCTAAAATCTTTTTTCGCAAAAGATACGTTAGAAACGTTAAGAATGTTATAAATTTACACGTACCTGAGTTTATCTAACGTCGTCGCCTAAAATACCGGTACTAACTTCACGATGAAGAGTTTTTTTTAAAAAATCTAAAATAATGGATATCTAATGCAAATAAATACCCGTAAAAACCAACTAAAGTATAAGGAAGGTTAAAAGAGAACACGTATTACTTCGACGAAAGTACAATATTAATATGTTGGAAATTGAAAGCTTTACGTATCTAAAAGCACGTTAATAAATAGTAGTAAACGGTTTAAATAATACTATAGGTTTTAACAATATAATACCAACCCTATAAGTCTTTAAAGTATATCTATGCCTTACGAGTGAATCTCCGTCTTAATAGTACTTAAGAACGTATTATGGTCTACAACATAACTTTAAGGAAAATACGAAGAGAATCGGTATGCCGTCAAAACAATAATACCCTTAATATCAAAAACGATCCTTTAATAATCGTTGTATTTGTTTTGCCACTACAAAGTGAAGTCCTCATATAGAGGGAGCCCGGCAAATAAGAGAGCCTATATAAGATATTAGGTATCAAGAACTCTGAAGGAGTAATTAAAATTGCTAACAGTCTTATATTTTTCCGAATCACTTAGGTTAAGCTCTATATCAGGGCTACTAACGATAAAAATCCTTAAGTTAAACGACCGAGTCAAAACGAACCTTTTTTACCTGTTAATAACAAGCCTATAAAACGTCGCCTTCGCGGAGAACCCTGGAACAAAAGACGTTGAAGAGGAGGAATATATACCGGATTATATCGATAATTTTGCTTAAGTAAGTAAAAAATAAAGATAACGAAGACTTGACATTAAAGCTTCGAGCATAAGAGATTATGAAAACCTTCGTCAAACCCTTTCAAAAAGGCGATTAAGTCGAGATTAACGGCCTTATAATACGAAGGGTTATATAATTCGTGTCGAAAACTGATTTAAACCTCTAAAATCTAAACATTACGATCTTCAAGTCAAGGATTATATACGAGATTAGAGGCAAAACCACAGGGCAGCCGTACGAAAAATTACGTTTAATAGCTTCAGGATATAGCAATAAACGTAAGGAATAGATCCTTATGAAGTCGCTAAAAGTTTAAATAATGAACTAACGTTTAATAGTCGTTTGAAAGATAAGTTTATTATCTAAAATTAAAGGCAAGTTAAAGTTTAATAACTGAAATATATTGCAAATTTATACGAAATGAGTAACAGACTTATAGCGAATTAACCTACTAAAACTTCCATAGAAATTACGTATCATTTACCCTTTAAAAACGATAATATAGTATATTAATCTACTATGCGTACTAACCAAAATGATCTTTTATTAGTTCCTACCATATTAGTCGCACTTCAAGTTACGATTAACGATAAAGTCTTTAACGTACGATCTGTATTTGCTAGTGATGTAAACGAGGGATTTCGGCGTAATATGTATACAAATTAACCTACTCTTTTTATTAGAACGGCGGATTTTGTGGCATTGGAATAAAAAACGATTAACGACTTTAACCAGCTGAACAAAAGGCTTGAGTAGCAAATGCAAAAACTGAACCGCGAAATGAATATGGTTTTAATCGACCTATCGAGGACAAAATTGATAATCTTTACAAATGGATCCTTTATAAATAATACCAACCTGTCTTTATAGATCGGCTTCTTCATAACCCTCGTTAACAAAAAAAATCGGAAAAATCAATTTGGTATTATTAATAGCTTAAATTACTAATCCTTCGTAAAGTGTTAAAGGATTATATGAAACAAACTAGCCTCGGAGGTCTACGGTATAATAGCGAGTATTAACATAGGTATACTATAATAAAAGACCCTTTACTTTATTACCAAACAATTACAAATTCCTCTTATCCCCATGGTAATTTATACCGACTTAAAAAGCCTTTTCGAATACCTTTCGAAGTTCGGAACCACCATCGAAAAACGCCTGATAATCGACGTAATAACACTTTGTAAAGCCTATGAAGGAAGAGAGATTGTGGAGTTCCGATGGATTAATGGCAAAGACAATGCTGATAACGCTATGATGAAAGCATTGCCAAATAAAGACTTGAAAATTTTTATAGAAAGCAACAGACTAACTACATATATTAAGGACTACATTCACAGGCCACCCAGAAAGCCCAAATAATATGATGGTGGTTAGGAATGTACTGGCAAACTGGAAGATTGCTAGGGAAGTAAAGGCTATGATATTAATCCATTTAATTAATCATGGTTAAAGTAGAGACTTACAAAGGCCTAAAGCGGAAAAACATTTTGTAGAAGTTAATAAACTCAGATTTTGGAATGATGGAGCAATTGTGATCAAATGGTGTTAATTTTCATACAATTGGGTGCAATTCAGTATGGAAGTCAATTGGAATTGACAGGGGGTTGGAGAGTTAATGAGGTCGCTATTTAGCGCTAACCGGAAAAGATTGGTTAACTATACTGGCGTGCACGCACAAACTAAAAATTCGTTAGTGTTGAAATAGTACTCCATATAGTACAGTAGGTCAACTTTACTTACACTGAAGTTGACTACACCGTAAGTTAAGTGTATTTCTTTATGTGGACTTACCGCATTGGGTGTAAGTCAAGTATAGTACGCTGTACTTCACTCTAGGGCACGGGCCAAGCAATTGACCATACAAATTACAGTGCAGACCGACCAGCGGTCTGCCAAACCTACAATAATACATCCACCACTTGACCAATGCAATACTACTGTTACTTCAACCACGATTCGAATCGACAACGTTGCAACGATCTAATACTCTACCAACAGTTAATATTAATAGTAGTAATATCCTTTTTATTTTGAATTAATTAGTAACCGGGTTGTAAACAACTTTAATTAAGTTGAGTTTAAAAAATGAAAGAACATAAGTACGTGAAAACCTTTTAATTGGCGCATTCGTTAATTTCATTCGTTTCGGGATATTTACTGTATTCAAACAATATTTCACATTATCAAGTTATAAATGAGTTTTTCAAACCTATTAATTAAATTTTAATCCCAATTGTTAATAATATCGCGAAATAATTAATAAAATGATTAATAATAGTTTAAATACCGTTATACTTAAAATTCAAACTTTATAATATTTACTACTTTTAAAATAATATCTTTATTTCAATGCTTTATAATAATTATAAAGTAATATATGTTATTGATTTGTTTTTAAGAGATATCGACCATAAATTTGATTGAAAGTTTATTTCATCACTATTCCGAAATACGTAAGGGTTAAAAATTCCCTTTGAACGGTATTCTTAATAAATCATATGCTTGTGAATATCGTATATCTAGCGAAAAGTCAGATCGTACGATATAAATCAAGTCAAAAAAAATAGTTGAATTAATGATTATAAATATTTGATCTAAGTAATAAGTAAAACATAAATTGTATATATTTTATATTAACGTGATAATAAAGGATGTACCTGAAGAAAACTCAATATAATAATGAAATCATGGAATACTATCATTTTTATTTAATATTTCAAAACAAATTATGTTTTTGGTTATCGTTAAGATGAATATCAGTAGGAAAACTCCGGTCTTTTAAACATATCATATAAATTAAACAATATTGGGTGATTTCGCAGGTAATAATAACGTCCCAACCCTTTAAAAAGTAATCACTAATAAAAGGTTCAAGACAATTTGAAATAGATTTGTTAACGATGGTAAGTCTAAAGATATGTATATGCAGGTGCGATTTTAAAGAAACATTTTTAAAATGTAAAGGTCATAATACCTAGCTTAAAAATAAAAAGTCGAAAAGGTTTTTAATAATATACTGGTTTCGTCGAAATAGTAAAATTCATTGTATATAATTAGCCCCTTATTTGTAAATAAGTTTAAAAAAAATGCGAAAAGTCATTTCAATTTACGTATTTGCAATTTGAAATGTCATCAGGTCATTATAAAAACTTTTATTTTTTTTCTGTAAAAATAGTCTATGAGCGAGCCATAGCCGGAAATTTTGTAATTGTAATTGGTAAATGATGAAAGACGAGATTAATACGTTACTAGGTATGTGGTATTATAATCGTTCCGTTGGAGTAAGTAGCTTGTTAAAGCTTAACCGGAATAATCGGCTTTGAAAAGGGTTTTCCAGTTAGATTTTTATAAAGCACGAATTAAATTCAAAAGGAAGGAAAATTTAAGTTGTTTCAAGACAATTTTTTCTCTGGCCATTAACTATAAACAAAGTCATTTTAAATTTAATAAATTCAATGTCCGATAATTATACAATGGTTCCGAATAAAATAATGGTAAAGGTTAATAAATTTAAGAAAATCTTATTTTTTAGTATAAATGTGGAAGCCGTTCATTTTTAGATAATACGTAGTTTTCCCGGAATTATACATCTTTCAATTCTCGTTTCGATAACCAATGCTAAATACATAATTTTTGAAAAACTGAACTCATACTTAAATATGTTTCAGTTTCAATTAACAGCGCTTAAGGCGTTGAATATTTGCTTAACTAAGTATTAAAGTCATTGAAAGTGTTCTTCAAATAAAGTAAAAAAATTTAAGGAACATAAGATGAAGAATATTGAAAACCGTACGTCACAAAATATTAATATATATTTAAAATGTAGTTAGTATACCGGAAAAGTAGAAGGTAGTAACTAATTATTGGAAAAAGTCCAAAACATATGCGGAACATAATTTTTAACAGGTCGCTTTTTTTATTGTACTACTCGTAAAAGGTGGTTTGAAATTTGAATTTAATAAATGATTTCATTTATAAAATATTTGTAAGCGTTTCCTTAATTAGGTAGGCAGATTATGCTTGATTTTTGAAATGATATTAATCCTATAAAAATGAATATAAATGTGTAAGCCGCCTATAAGTTTCTTGACGAAGAGTATAAAGGCGCATATTAAGGAGCTATTCGTACGAATATAGCTTAAGTTTTACAACTTGATTAATGTTTATTGTAATATTATAAAAAAAGATTATTTACCGTATTATAGTCTCTAAGGAATTTCTAAGGGTTAACTTCAATTTTATTTGAAATAAAGATTTCGTAATTGGTTTCGGAACGGTAGAGAGGTACTTTGTCTTTTTTTTTTTTTAAATAGAAGCGTAAATTCCTTAAAGATAGTTGATAGTTTGTTATTATCAGAAACAAGTAACTTTTGGGTTAACTTTTATCAATATTTTTTTTAAGATGATAATGTTGAGTTACTCAATAGTAATTTAATTTTTCGACCTTCACGGAGTATAATTCAAAAGATGGTGGTACTAACACCTTTAGATCTTTTTGTACATCAGCATAAAACTTTCTTGTCATACACGATGGTTATCCATTTGTTTTACAATCAATATATGCTTTAAAAGGTAGCAAGTTGCCTTTGAGTACTTATCTAAAGTTGATATAAAATAACTTTGTATTGTAGGTAAAAAAAAGTTTAAAATGAATATCCGTATTGACGAAGCTTAGAGTTTAAATAAAGTATCATTTTTCCAACTATAAGTCTTTTTTTAGATATATAGTAAGTAAAATCTCCAAGTCATTGGATTAGAATAGGGACAGACGACAACATTAATCGGCATGTACATTATGTTTTATAACGTTATAATATTTATAGCCTATATTTATTGAAACGTTCATCAATTAAGTGGAATTTTTAAGTAAAATTATTATCAATGAGAAGTCATTTCAAAGTCAAGCTTGAATTACTGGATCCACTTAAAATCATTCTGACTTTTATACGCGATTGTACATACGCGTTATTTCTTTTTAAAAAAATCGATAAAATTATCGTTCAAGGTAAGGTAAATATCTTCATTAGCTTTAATATTAATATTATTCTAGTGTTACATAGAATTTAATGGGTAAATATAAAAGTAACAACTATTTATGCCATATTATAGGTATAAGCCAAGATTTTTACAGTGAGAGGATTCCAAATAGTAAACTTAGGTAACGCGTTGTTTGGTATTAGTTTGAAATTTAATAACGTCAGTTATAATAAAATTTTCTTAGTTATCACGAGTGGGCGCATCATCGTTACCCTTTCCATTACTAATTATATAGACTATATTAATATTATTAATGTAATTGGAATTACCGTATTGAATTCGAAGGTTATAAAGTAATTTATTAAAAAGTTGGGTACAGGTAACCGACTTGTTATAATTCGTGAGAATTTTCAAAGGGAGTACCACGTTGGCAAGTATATTTTTAGTAACTTATTGTGAAATAACGAGTTTAATGGTGTATTTGTAGATTATAACGCCGGCTTTTGTTAATAGAGGTTTTCAAACCTAAAAAAAATAAAACTGTTTACGATTTTTTTGTTTTCAATTCGTAAGTCGGGTAATAACAGTGTTTACCGCATTGGGATCATAAATATACACGCGGAGACTCTCTATAAAAGAGTTGGTGTCCATATTACTGCAGTCGTTACAATAAACGTAATAACTTTTTATAACGGTTTGCGCCGGAGTTTTTAATTATTAAAAATAGTAATGAAATTGATTTTTTGTACTGATTAATTGAAGTTTTTTTTTCGTAATTTGCGTAATATTATGACTTTTGGTATTGTTTTATCGTTATAAGGTAGTTGATTCGAAATTGGTCGAAGTAACTAGTACTGCATTGAAAGTGATTGATGTACTGTTCTAGGTTCGACAGACCGTTGACCGGTCTGTAGAGTAATTTGTATACACAAATGCTTGGCCCGTACACTAGTGTGAAGTGGGTGCATACTATACTTGCAGCCAATACAGTAGACCTACAAAACAATATACTCAACTTGTAGTCAGTTTAGTCAAGTTACTGCACTGCAATTACTACTATTCCAAAAGTGGATTTTTATAGTCAAATACGTAGTTTAATGTCGAAAAATTCAATTGGTCAAATGAAGGGTTTACGTTGAATTTGTTAATAACCTGCGTTATCGGATGGACTATTTGAATCGTAATTAGAGTCGAAGAAGTCCGGGTTATTATTCTTGTCAACGCGGATCCGAGTAGAAGGTAAGTGATTAGTTGCGTCGATAGTAGATGGCATAAAGACGTAATCTATTTAGGGGGAACAGTTTTTGAAAATATGGGCATATCGGTAACGAGTTTAAGTTACCCAATTATATTCATGAACATAGTTAATATATCGGTATTTCAATATTTTATTGTGGTTAGTATATCGGTATTCTATTGTTTTATACCTAAATAGTATTCACGAACAAGTAGTATCGCTTAACAAGCTTCGCATGTACAGTTTCGGTAAGTTATTTGTATTGTATTATTAATTGATGTTATTATATTATTAAAGCGGTTTGGAGTTAATTTTCCTCGCATAAGTTGAGGAATTATTTTAAGAATTCAAGGTTTAGGTGGAACATAACGGAAAAAATAACCTTAAGTTACAGTTTTCTGTAAGTATTGAAAACATCGTTGGGAAAATAATCGAAGATAATATGAACAAGGATTAAACTAGAGTTATTTCTTATGACGGTTGGATATTATCTATTATACTCTATGGAGAGAAAGTGAAAAAAACATTTGCCAAAGAGCTGCTATGAGCTATAGAAAAGAGGTGGCCCAGTTATATAACAGGACAACTCCAGTGCATCGTAGGAGTATGGCAACCGTCAGAGCCAAATTCCTGATAACCACTAGTCCAAGCAATAGCTTGTAACTTTGGTAAATCTATTAAGGAGAGTGATAGGGTACAGATTGACAGACTACTTATCCCAGAAGTTATACGATTCGTATTCAAGCGCTACTTCAACTTTTATGAACTTAACTTTATGATCTTCAAACGAAAAATAGTTTAATAAGTTAAGAAAAGGACTATAAATAAGTTGTACGAAAAATCAAGATTCATTGTTCAAGGATATGGTAACAAAAACCACACTAAATCTTCATGTAATTTCTAACGATTGTGACAATCGATTAACGCGTAGTAGTTGTATTAGCAGCATATTTAATGATAAAAACTGACAGAAAATCCACCTTTAATAGCCGTAACATTACTTCAATGCATAAATATTTTTTTATGAATTTACCACGAATTATATGATTAAAGTTACTTTGAATATTATGAACAACTACCTATTGAGTAAGATTATAATATATATTAAACTATAATATATAGATGAAAACAAGTATTTATTGATTTTTAACCTATATATTACACTTCAAGTTTCTTTTTTTTGTGAAATATTCAACCCATTGCCTCTATCTATTGATTGCGTATAATAATAAAAATTTCGGTATGGTAGGCATCAAAACTAACGATATATTACTCGGTAAAAACACTAGCTTTGCTGTAATAGGGCAAGGTACGATTTAAAATTCGAAGTTTATGAATTAAAACTCGATTATATCTTTGACTCAAAATGAAAACATAGTATTCAACGGATCATCAATTTCTATGGACAATATTAATGGCAATAATATCGAGTACCTTTTATTTCGTTAAAAAAAGGAAAAGTATTAATTTGGTCAAAATTGACTAATCTGATGTTGAAACAACTAAATAGTATTGAAAGGAATGCGTTTATTGTAATTATATGACCAATTTATATTGAATGGGGTTATTATAAAAGTTTCTAATTACGAAAAATATAGAAAACCCAATTAATAAAAATTACAACCGTTTAAATAAATAGCTGAAATAGTAAACGAATGATTTAGATCGTGGGATTGATATAGTTTTTATGAACTTGTTGATGGTTAAATTAATAAATTTTAGGGAAGTGAATTTTTCGTGCCCAACTTTCATTAATTTATATGGTTATGATTTATTATCATGATCGCTAACGCAAATGAAGTTTGAAATAATCAATTCATTATCACTGGAAACCTAATCCATTGAATCTTTATTAAGTCTAAAAAGGTTATATAATGCATAATTGCTCCTCAAGTTTATGGTATAAAAGCTGGCGCTAATATAGGTTTATTCATATAAAACAATCGTAATATCGTTAGCTAATAGTTTCGAATTTTACTTATTCCGGTCGTTATTTACACTCATTTATAAAGTCTATTTGAATGTCTCCTTCAACTAAAAATAACCAACGAAAAATGTCTAATGATGAACGTAATGACCTTCTGCAATAATTACAAAAATAAAAAGATTAAAGGTTTCTATTCATAAAAAAAAGAATAACTCAGCTCATGATATAAAGAAGGTTACTGTTGGTAGGGCTTTAGATATTACAACTTTGTTGATTCGAATCGTGGTCGAAGTAATAGTAGTATTGCGTGATCAGATGGTGGATGAATTGTTCTAGGTTTGGCAGACCGCTAGTCGGTATGCACAGTCATTTGTATGGCTAACTGCTTGGCCCATGCCCTAGACTGATTCGGGCACTCCACAATCAACAGACTTGCAGTCAGTACAGTCAACTTTACTATAAGTAAAGTTGACTAACTGCACTGCAATTGACCTACTAAAAATAGAAGTTAATATTGTTCTAACAGTTACACTATATAAGGCATAAGAAATATTTATGGATAGCAATAAGCTAATTATACGTATGGGAGGTTACATAGCAAGGCTACCCAATAAGGTCAAATCACGTAACAATGAATAAGAAGGGAATTAAGGGTATTCAAGTGAACTAAAAGACTACTAGACTGCTATTGCTAATAATGTAAACTTTATGAACTGACATAATGAAGTTGTTTGTATATTGAGGGATTGGAACGCATAGGTAATGAAGCACTTTTTGTTAAAATTACAAGTGGTATAAAATGAAACTATTGTATAAATGGTAGTGACAAAGGCATAGAAAAAAAATTGGGTTATTGATAAATTATTCTATGACATGCACTAATATCTCAAATCAAAAAGCCGTTATTCTTAAGATACAGTTTAAGAGAAATATAGTCAAACTTTACTTTACAAGCTAAGATTGAATGCAGTAAAGCGCCAAATTCAATTTGAGGAACGAGCTAAGCAATTTCCTATAAAAAGTAGTGTGTAGACTGGCTAGCGGTTTGCCAAACTTAAAAGAAACAAGAATTCTTCAGCTTACCTATACAGTACTATTGTTTCTTCGACCATATTTAGAATCAACAATGTTACAACGTTCAAAGACCCATCAACAAAAGTAGTTATTAGTAACCGTGTGTTACATAAAACGTTATGGTGAACATATAAGCTTAATATATTTCTAATAGTGTAGAAATGCTCTATTTTAACTCTCCTCAATTACTTGAAATCTAGTCTATCTTTTTTTGTATTTAGATTTATATTTTTCTGAATCAACTTCAATTGTTGTTATTGTTTATATAAAAGTTAATATTGAATCAATATATCTTGATCTCATCTTTTGTTTTACCAAAATACCCTTCTTAATGCATATGGAGGGTTCTTTGGTGGAGATGATCCAAATGGCTTATAAAAGCAGTATTCTTCTTCTTTACCTTGTTTATCTGTGCTTAACCTTCATCAAACACTAATTAATATTGGTAGGTTTTCCAATAGCTACGGCTATTAATTCTAATCGTTAGTAGAATAAATATATTATTTGATATTCCAAGTAAGTAAGACTGTAAGGTTTAAGTTTGGCAGACTTCTCGCCGGTCTGCACACTGATTTGTACAAGTTCCTGCTCAGCCTGTACTCCACATTGAATTGGGCACCGCAAATGCTTGCATGGATTATACGTTGATACGTGTACCAATAATGTACGACTTATATAGATCGGCCGGTTCATAGTTAATTATCTAGGATTATGTGGCCGTGCTAGGAATTGCAGGCCATGTTTTTTTTCATAATTTCTTTTTTACTATCACTAGGCAGTACCCACTATATAGCTAGTATAGTACGACCATTACTTTTGGTAAACTTACCTCAAACTCTAGCGGGAATACATGCAACCTAGGTGTCCCTACTTTACAGCAACTACTCTATTTATAAGTTCCCGTTTGAAGGCTATACCGTTTAACTCAATCATTAAATAACCCACCCTTTGTTGAAAAACAGAAATATAGAAAATTAAAAACGTATACTTTACACTTGTAGTTAATTTCCGAATAATGTCTTATACGTAGGTATTGAATACTGATAGAGCATTATATCTACCTTGTTGGTATTTACTTCATGTCATAAATATAGGCCCAGTTATAAATGTACATCGCATGTATATAAGTTTATCCACGTCCTACGTAAAAAAACAACATACTAGTTTGTATCTTAAAAAGGATTTCAATTCGTTATACCTATAATATAACAAAATACTATCATTTTTACCTATTGAATACAATGGTTAAGTAACAACCTTTTGCAAAAAAACCAAACCCCAAATTGACCTCGCAAACAAAACCTTAAAATACATTTAAATTTAAAGATCGGTATTATTATGCGGATGTGAAAACTATAGTTTTGGCCAAACTAAAATATTTGGTATAATAGTCTATATTCGATACCTACTCGCGTCGAAAATCTAATAACGGTTTTAAAAGAGTAAAAGAACCTATAAAATACATATACCCTAGTCTAAATCCTATAATGATGAAGAAGATATACTTTACAATTTGTATGGTAAGTTACCTTCGTGTTACGGACTATAAACTTAAGAATTATTAATGGAAGTAAAATAAGGCATATTACGAAGCGGTTGGTATATCGAAGAATGGTATTTTACGGAAAGTTACAGTTACCTAATGTAATGTCGAAGGCCTTCTTAAGCGGGTGGGTCCCTAGTGTATGGTGTAAATAGCTGTGAGACTATCCGCAATATGATTCAAAGTTTCGCGAATTGTGTGGAACACCGATGCATGGTGTGTACAACCGTAAGAGGGTTGTAAACGTAGAAATAAACCTTGTTTGTACTGTAGGATAGGTTTGGAGGGCCCTATTGGTACAAGTGACGAAAGACGGAATCGTCGTCAATAAGAGCCGTTTTTTGGAAACACCACTTGGCGGGCGGTACGCCGGGCCTACGAAGATCTTCATAGCTTAAACGAGGTGGCCGGAAAATATTCAAGTGTTACTGAAGCCGATTAAAGGTGTGGTGGTGGGAGAAGGGGCATATGAAGTGATGGTGTTGGGAACGACTGAAATTGAAATTTTTTCCTGAAGGTGGGCACTGTAAAGGTTTACAGTGTAGGCCCCGTACCTTTCCTAACAAGGAGGTGGTCCGTGCATCCATGTCAAGAAAGTTGATGTAATGTCGAAGATGTTGCAGGCCGTGTTAGCAACTGCAATGCAATGTAGCAATCAATGGACACGTTGGGGTGGAATTTAGATGGAGGAAAAGGTTCATTACCAAATGCAAATGCTCCAACACAAATTGTAGCCGGATTTATTTGAACATACTGATTTCAAATTGGTTGATTGCTACTACAGTACGTAACGTTAGTTTCTACCATAACCTGTTGTGAAGGGGCTGGCTGGCCCAGGAGCTATGACCCATGGGGGCTAAAATGCTGTGGATAACTCTTGGTTAAATGAGTAAAATAACCACCTGTTTTCGATTGGCTCAAAGTCAATATAAAGCAAGTCTACTGTTGAAAGGCCTTGCCTGTTGATAGGCCTTTAGACATTGCAACGTTGTCGATTCGAATCGTGGTCGAACAGTAGCATTGCGTAATCAAGTGGTTGATGTATTGTTCTAGGTTTGGCAGACCGCTAGTTGGTCTGCACCCTAATTTGTATGGCCAATTGCTTCGCCCGTGCCCTATTCTAAAGTGGGCACATACTATACTTGACTTGCAGTCAATACAGTCAATCCCACAAACAATACAGTCAACTTGCAGTCAGTGCAGTCAACTTACTTGATAGTACAGTTGACTGACTGTACTGAAATTAACTACTGTTCCAACATTGACACAAATTACGAAGAGAACAGCTTTGGCACTAGTAAATGCATTTGGGTACATTCATGGCGGGAGGCCCGCAAGGCCGCCCTTGTTCCTGCAGGGCTATCTCTATCAAATTTTCCACCCCTCTACTTCACTTGTTCGCATGCATCTGCCATTTTAGTTAAACCTTAATTTCAGTTTACATTTACAAAAGCATTGAGCATTAGCCCAGATGAGGTATGACCAGGGCACGATTATGTGTATAGTTACAACTTGCGACTCGTGTACAGTCGCGCCACCAGATCCTTGTTTAGCTGTCGCAGCTGTACACCTAGTTGTGCCCTGGGCGTAATTGAAGTACTGTGATCGATGCATATAAATTTGTTAATGAAGGAAAGGAAAGTGAAGAGTAGAGAGCGCAGTGCAGAAGACTGTAATAGTATGGCAGTTGGCCAATCAGCAATGGTTAGGCCCTTTACAATGGGTATTGTTTAGTAAACTTCTTGGATTGAAAGACATAAAATTAAATTTTCTTGATTATAGGACATGGGTAAACTTCTTGAATTGAAAGACGTAAAATTAAATTTCCTTTATTATAGGATACGGGGAAACTTCTTGGATTGAAAGACATACAATTAAATTTTCTAATTATATGACATGGGTAACGGTTGATTTTTGTAATAACGTTTCAACTTCAGTAATCCACATGAAAACGTAAACCACCTTCGGGTTTTAAAAGAAGAATCAATCAGGGTACCCTTTGAAAAGTCTTTTGTTTCAATAAATTTGAATGAAATCGGAAATAGGTTGGTTTTGTATCGGAAACTCACCGAAACAACAAGTTTTCATCAAATGGATAAGTTACATTTCGTTGATATTATTATATATCCCTATAGTTAGTATACGTAGGTCAAGTGGCAGTGCACTATACAGAAAGGTGCACTCCTGCAGCGTGCACTATAACGTGGCACGCTGCACGCTGCACTCTTGCAGAGTGCACGATAACGTGACACGCTGCAGATTGCACTCTTACAGAGTGTACCATGCGTGGCGCGGTCTAGAAGGGGCGTTCCAGAGTGTATGGCAAAAGTATCACTACCTGGATTGAAGGTTTATAACCTCTGATCCGTGGCGTACATTCTCTAAATGCTTCTTCCGAACTTATCTTTCTTTACTATTACACCACTAATCTTTACAATTATTCTTTTACTCTTTTTCGTTTACGTAAATAAGCAGGAACTTTACCGATATTAATTAATAGCCGACTACGTCGATTGTAAATAGCTCAAGAAAAATAAAGATAAACGGAAGTTAGATACTTATAATGGGATATTGTAACGGTTCCAACTATGAATACCTTACTATTACGCCTTACAAAAACGATATGGCAGTATAAAATTACACGGGAACACCTTTAAAACCCAAAGTGTAACAAAGCTATAACATCCAAAGTAATTTTTAAAAAGATCACTTTAATACAATGTTATTAATTAAGTGGTACCCTATTTACTAAAAAACCCGTTACATTAATCGTTAACTTGTTTGAGCGCTTTAAACGCATTCGGGCACTTTTTAAAGGACGTTCTATTACGTATTAGGTTACGCATACCAAATCCATTAAGTTTCAGAACCCATCGCTCGAACCTATCCGATCTTAATATAATACCCATATTGCTTACGAAACTCAAAAGCGATTACAAACGTAATATCCACGCCGCTTATAAAACTTAAAAGCGGTTACGGATGTAAGACTCAAACCACCCGTAACCAATAAAAGCAGTTACAATATGATATCTGGACCATCTATCAAATAGGAACCAAGCTTTATATACTGGATTCACCTACACACTTTTTTTCCCCCCTCCCCTTTCCTATATACCCTATCCGCCTCACCTCGTTCACCCTACACCGCGTATCCTAAATGTAGTATTTTCAAACGTTTTAAGTTTTTCTTTACTGTTTAACTAGTACAATACTAATAAACGTTCATGAAACTAATTTGAAATGTTTAATTAGCCTGTAGTTACGTTTTATTCACATATTATTTAATCAGTATTTGTATTACCTAACGCTAGTAGCTTTACTTTAATCTCTTTATTATTTTTCATTTACTTGGTATTTACGCATATATATGTTTTTTTTTAACTCTAAACGTATCCGAATCCCAACTACAGCGCGAAACCAATATTTTGCGCCGCTTTGACATTACATGTATACGAAGGAATCACCTACGTCAGCCGGTGTATCAGACAACTATAGCTCCACTAATAATAGACCTAGTAAAAGCTAACGAATATATGAAGTACCAATATATAAATACATCGTTTCGTAATAGTATTTTGAGGTATTTAAACCTTACTTTATAAGATAATGGGATTGAAGTATTAGTAGAAGATTTAGACTCTTTTGTGGAAAATACCTACATTATTAATATAATCTTTAATTATTATAATAGAAAAATTAAAGGGTGTGACTTATTTGACCATTTTAAAAAGGATTTCATAAACTATACGCTAGACATACAACGTATAGTCTATAATACAATGTTTAAAATATTACGAAAATAACTTTACTATAAATGCCCTATTAGCAACAGTTTAACTTATACCAATGTCGAAATGGATAAACAATGAAGTAATAAAAGTGAAGTTTATAATGAAATATTAGCTGAAAAAGCGCTAGAATCTTTTATTTAAAATGATAGATCGGAAACAAGAAAAGCTTTCGCAAACACAAAAGAGGCGCCTAGTAAAGCTAAACGCCCGCCGCGAAGTGGAAACGAAATTAGAGGAATCGACAAAAAAGGAGGAAGTACCGTAAAGATTATCTATAACATGTGTTAAATACAAACCCTTTTCAAAACGTAGTTTTAAATAGAAACTAAAAAAAGTCTTCGCTACAAATACCGTTAATAACCAGCTTAGCTACGAAAAAAGTGGTCCGAATAAAAAACACATTCTGGTTTGAAAAAATAATAAGCGGTATGAAACGTCAATACGTACCTTATGGACCAATGCTCGCTAACCACAACCTTTATTATAACCTTTTACCGTACCGTTTTCCCATTGATAAAAACGATCATATAAAGTTTACCAATTGCATTAGGCTTTAAAATAAGGACGAAAACTATAACGGTAAGCTATACGATATACTCGATAATGAAATACATGTAATATTAAATACATGTAAAAAGCTAGATATTAGACTATCTAAATTTTATGTTATTTTACTCGATATATTATTTAACCAGCTAAAGAGTAATATATTTACTACTTTAAATACGTGAACATATTTCTGAAGTGTTAGAACCGTCTAAAATTACACTTCGATACGGAAATTGATCTGAAACTTGAAGATAAGGACTCAACTGGTATAACCTGATAATTTATAAAGAATTAACGTAAAAACGTTAACAAATACCTATAAAAATTATTTACGGTTTTGTGAACAAAGTTTCGAAGTTTCTAGACGGACTTTGGACCAGAATATAGGGGTAATAAACTATTTATTGAAATAGTAACAAAAGCGTGTTGCAGAAACCCCGATTTCAACTTTACGCTATTTGAATCAAAAAACTATCTAAAGGTTTTTTTATACAAGTCTTAAAACATTATTTAAAACCTTTATATACTGATAAGACAGCCTTAAATTAGCTTTTATAGCTGATAAAACCAACGGCAATGGCTAAATCACCAAGGAAAACCTCGCAGAAACCATCCACCACGTTTTGAACCGAAAACTTAAAGTATACCTGTGGATATTACTATATATTCTCATAGATAGTATACATAGAGCAAGTAGCAATGCACTGTATTGCAAGGTGTACTCCTGCAGGGTTCACGATAACTTGTCATACTGCAGGCTGTACTCTTGCAAGACGTAAAGTACTCCATGCATTGATTGGTCTGAAATGACTATTCCAAACCGAATGGTAATACATGGATCGGTCTAGATTGACTATACCAGACCGAACGGCAATACGTGGATCGATATAAAAGGAGTATTCCAAAGTGATACATTCTGAGTCGAGGGCTTATAAGCCTTCACCTGTAGCGTACACTTTTAAATGTTTCTTTTTAAATTATCGTTAATTATATTATAATATTGATTATTCTAATTAAGTTTTAAAAGCTTTATATTTACGTAAATATGATTGGTTTAATACTTTACCAATACTAATCAGTAGCTGATTCAATCAACTATAAATAGCCTAGAAAAAATAGAGACAGATACACGTTGATTACTTATAGCGGAATACTATAGCAGTCCTAACTGTTTATACTTTAATACTTCATTTTATAAAAATTCCATACTGATTTATACTAAGACTGTAAAAACTAAGTAACTTTAAAAATGACAACTTTAATATAATATCATTACCCCTTATTTAGCGTTTTAACGTACACAAACACTTTTTAAAGAACGTTCTATCATGTATCAGGCTACGTAAACCAAAACCATCAAGTTTTGAAACCCTTAGTTGGGACTTATCCGATTTTCAACATTCAAACCGCCTCCTTAATTCAAAAGAGGTTATGACACACCTATCTGAACCAATCTCTCCGGTCAGAACGGTTACGTACAAAGCAACCAAACCGATTATTCCACCAAGTTCGGTTACGACACACTAATCTGAACCGACCACTAGACACCGGAACATCAGATCACACAACGCACCTCCTTACAATTACACCACCATATAATCATATCCTTTATTTACCTTATTCGCCTTATACTTTCTTCATCCTATTTACCATTCCGTATTTGTTTTACGTGTTTCGAATTTAGTTTTTATAACATTCAAGTTTTCATAGCCGCTTGGCTAATGTGGTATTACTAAACGTTAACATAACTAATTTAAGATGTTTAACTAGTGTATAAATACGTTCTATTTATCGTTCAAAATTTATTTAAATCAATAAATATTAGTAAATATTGTTTTATACACTTGAATTACTTTGATTATTTTACATTTGCTATTGGTAGGACCTATTACCCTAAACGTTGAAATCTAAACGTACCCAAAACCTTATTACGACTCGGAATCACCAACTGAAACCGCTCCAACATACAAAATATATACAGAAACCACCACAAAACACTGACAGTTATAGCTTTATGACTAATATTACTAAAGAAAGCTAGGATTAACTTCATACTTCTAGTCGAAAATATGGGAATTAGAAAAGCTATAATATACGAAATCGACCTGGGCTTTTAAGACAACACCATCGATTCGCCAGTTAAAGATCTCAATATATGCATGGCAAACATATATATTTTGGCCGTTATATTCTGTTACTAGAAAGAAAAAGCTCAAGAACTTAACTTGTTAGATGATTTTCATGAAAACCTTTTAAATTGGACTTTAGGTATATGGTAAACAGTAAATCCTATAATTGCCAAAGTCTTACGGATCCAAATACAAATTAAAGTTATCAATACCCTAGAGGGCAGGAATAGTCGCCTTGTAAAATCCCTATTCGAAAAAATATAATTCGTCGACATACCAAACTAGGAGGATGAAGACTTAAACTTAACGGAATTTGTAAAAGGATGTTACCTTACGAAGTAAAAGAAACTATTGTTAAAATAACGAGCACGGGATGTAAGACGATCTAATTCTATACCTATACCTTAAGATAAAAATAGAGATACCGAGGGAAAAAAACGACTATAATCCTTATATACTATATAAGTATAATACACCCCTACACTAGCATACACTTTAGAACAAAACCGAATACCTAACCACTTCCTAAACACTGGAAACAACCCGATCGGACATGGCGGAAGCGGCTGAAACACCGCAAACAGCCCGATCGACTATAAAAGGATCGGATAGAATATAAAAAATAACCCGACCCTAAAATTAACAAGTGGCGTAAAACGCCAATACGTACCCTACATACTAATATTTGCAAACTACGACCCTTATCGCGACCTTTTACCATACCGTTTCCCCACGAATAAAAGCAACCCTATAAAGTTAACGAACTTTACTAAGTTATAGAATAAAAATAATAATTATAACGGTATGCCGTACGATATACATAATAATAAGATTCACGTTATACTTAATACGTGTAAAACATTAGATATTAAGCTATTTTAATTTTATGTTATCTTTCCCGGTATACTTCCTGGACAAATAAAAAAATGTTATATATACCATCTTATATAGGTGGATACATTTTCGAAGTACTACAACCGACTCAAATTCTACTTTAATATGGAAGTTAACTATAAACTTTAGGATAAAGACTAGACCTGTATAATATAGAAATCTGTGAAAAACCAATAGGAAAACGCTGATGAAAACCTACAGGAAATATTTACTGCTTTATTAGGAAAGTTATAAAGCTGTTGGCAGTCTTTGAACCGAAATATAAAGGCGAAAAGCTATTTATTTAAATAGTAATAAAAGCTGGCCGTGAAAACCTGGATTTCAACATTGTACTTTTTAAATGAAAAGAAGACTTAAAGACATTTTTTATATACTTTAAAACATCGTTCAAAACCTTTTTACGCCAATACGCAAGCCGCGGATTAGTATCTATAACTAATTAAATTAGAGACGATATACAAATTACTAAAGTAAACATCGCCGAAATGATTTACAAAGTTTTAAACCAGAGATTTAAAATTTATTCAACGTAAAACGAATGCCTAAAGTATAGGTGCTAGGGAGAAAATACTAACAAAGAAAGATAAGGACAATCGTTTGGAAATGGAAGAAACGTACCAAAACTATAGTAATATTTGCGGAAAGACATACAAAACCTTATAGGTTTGTAAAAGCGATTTATCATATACGGAAAAATCGGCTATTAGTTTACAAACTACCTCGTTTGCGGGTAAATTCGGATTAAATTACAATTCTATGGTTAGTGTCATTTTAAAGATCAGATAAAAGCTAATTTTATGATATATATAGCCGAATACGAAGGTATAAATAACGGACTCGACGAATACCTTTACGAAGATATATCGAGAAAAGACAAACTTAAATATACCAATGCCTACCTATCAGTTTACAACGATAAAAACTCTTAACGTATCTTTGCCGGCTGATAATATATCTCTTTTTTACATATTATAAGCTTAAACAACGTAAACGAAGTGTTTAACGCCAATATAACGTTCCAATCTATCCTTTTTAACAAATACGAAAGCAGGTTTCAGGGTATTATACTTAATACTAATGAAGTCGAAATTTCGACGTCTGGAAAACGAAAATTCGACGTATTTACGGCGAAATTTCCGAAGTTTTGCCTAAATCGAATAAAAAACACCGAAAGGTTTTATTTAGTAAAAATAAAGCGACATCGTTAGGAACAGTCGTTGTAAATAAGCGTTTCAAACCGATTAAATTTTGTGTAATGGATTTTAAAACGTTATTTCTATTTTTATTAGCGAATATAAATAAACTCGGAATCAAGGTCCGAAATACAACGAATTAGCTTATCCGTGTCTTAAATAGCGTAGTAGTACCATTTAGGTTTAAATTCAGCTACTTATTGTTTTCTCTAGAAATACATATAAATGAAATTACTTACTTCATATAGTTATAATTACGAATTTTACACCGACAATTCGGATACCTAGTTACAAAACGTTTTTTACATTTGCTTTATGTTGAAGATTATATAAATATAGGAAAAACGTATTCTAAACTATCGAGAATTTTGATTATAAGTACTAGCTTTATTTATAAGCCTTACAATATTTTAAATTCTATCTTCATAAATATATGGATTTCAACTTCAAAATAATTATTAATATTATATATCTAAATAACTAACCTATCCTCCACGTTGTTGATACGGCTACATTATTCCAAGCCGCCAAATTCATACGAAGCGTTTTTGCTATAAAATGTTAAAACGCTTTGGTTAACTATTAGTTGAAGGTTCACCTGGGGTTTTTAAATTCAATTACGTACGACGTCAACACAGTTTTTAATTTCACTAAGTAACGTACAAATGCTCGAAAAACCGGTAATAAGTGTAAGCAAATCCTAATAAAAACGCTAGAAGGCATCAAATAGTATAAATAATAATATAAATTATTAAAAAAACGTATATAGTATTGTTTACAAAAATATCAATTCCAAAACATCTGTCTTTTAGATAACAATTAACTCCATAAACAATACTTTTAACCCAAGTAAACTTATCCTCACACTCCTTATCCATAATATCTACCCAAAACTCTTTAAAGCTTTTACTGCATTATTAATTATAGTATAAAAGGCGAACATTATAGCTAGAACTATAGCGATAATACGCTTATTACAAGCCGAAAAATATATTTAAAACACTTCTTATGCAAAATAGTTTACGTAAAACTAACGAACTGGACTAATTATTACAATTTAAGGTTTTAGTTTGAAAAATGAAGGATATAAGGTCTATTTTTCGAAGCATGAATGTATTTAAAGGCTATAATATACTCGTTAATTTGCCACGCAAAACGAGTTCGTTTCGTTGGACAATAATACAAAAATATAAAAAAAAGTTAGAAAGAAACGGCTACAAACCGTAAGACGAGTAAAATTACTTACGAAACATTACCTAAAACTACGAATTCAAGCCGAACATAACTCCAACCTTGCTCCCAAAACGCGAAACTAATACGATAACGTTAAATAAAATCGACCTATGTAAATTAACCCCGCCAAAACCTCGACATTAAAAACTTCCCTTCGGCTCGAAAACTAAAAAAGACCTTAAAAACTTTGCAATAAACTCTTTTATCATATAAAAAAAGATAGGAAACCGCGAGCTTAGCCTAAATCTCCGCCGCAAAAACATTACTATCACTCTAGGTAACTTATTCATACAATCTACTCAAATAGAAATCCCAGCCTTTATTAACTAAGGCGTATTTCGCTTTAAACGTTTTGACTTAGCTATGTACGACGCCTATAAAATATTTTCAACCCGTTGAGTTCACAAAGTTAAAGATAATGCCGAAAAGCCTTGCAAAAAAACCCGCCTAATAGTTGAAGAATATAATAATAAAGATAAGAGGGATTTATTGACCCAATTGCCTACGTTATTACAAACAAAATATCGCCTAATTTTTACACTGGCAACTTCGTTTAACGCACCTAATAACCTATATATTGAACATCGAAATATAATATGGGCATATACCTAATTAAAAAGAGATTTAAATAGCGGATTAATGCTGATATACTTGAAAACTTTATGTAACATTACCCACAAAAAATGATCATATGTATTCTAAAACCACATTATAACTTGTCGAAGCTGGTTATTCATAGTACGACACCTATTAAAAATGATTGAAAAAAACAGCTCGAAATAACCAGCTTTACCGTCGACCTGTACCTTTTAATATTAACGGCTCGTTTAAAAGGCTTTATATTAACAAGTATATAGACGGAAGACATCGTAACGTTATATAACTCATTATTTTCCATATTTTAAAAAACTTTTAAAGGCCGGCTTAAGAACTAAACCTAAAACTTACCTAATAAAAAACAATGTAATTGATGTCAATAACGTTACAATTACCTTTCGAAACGGCACTTTAATTCTTACATAAATGGGTCAACTAAATATAATTACCCTTATCACTTTGGATAACGTAAAACGAGCCGACGAATACAAATTTTAACGTATATACGACGCTTAGGATGTTTTTATAATATAACTAAAGGTAATATTTAACTTTTCGGTCGCTTCGTAATACCAAACAAACCCGATAAACGATACGTATAAAACGGTTAATAAACGCTTTTTGAAGCAAATATACAATCCGAAACGCGGCTTACAATTCGTATCATTAAATATAAGTATGGTAGATCTATTTATTTTTACTAGCGGTTTTTTTTTTCATAATCATGATTACAATTTATAAATCGGCTTCATCTTAATCCTTGGTAACGAAACACCAGTCCGAAACGACTTTATACTCCGATAAAACATCATTTATTAAAACTTTATAAAATGTAAAAAGGTTACGCAAGGCTTCTTAGTTTCTAGAATCTATAACATCGTTAAAAGCTTCGATTCAAGTACCACCATGGTAATAACGGTATGGATGATTGTTTTTAAATTCGATTTACACCCTATCTCTTTTATCGTATATACTAACTCTTTTTCGTTTTACGAATACTTAATCAATTTATATATTATAAATTCAAAACGTTTTAAAATCGATATTATAACTTCACGCAAGTTATATAAACGTCGTAAAATCAAGAAAACAAAGTAAATTGATGTAAAACCAAAACAAACAAATACGATAACCAAACCTACGTCGAATGAAGCCCTAAAAACATTTATATCGTCAAGTCTACTATTTGTTAAGGCTATTAAAAAGTTTTTAAAACCATAATAAACTACTCCATTACTTTTGAGCTAATTTAAATTAACTTGTTTGATACTATTAATACTAATTTTCGTTTTACCTTTATTCAAACGGGCTATTAGTACCGATCACGGATTTTATCTTTATGAAACACGACTATTCGTATCGATTTCCGATTGTTTTTACTTCTTATACAATTTTACAATATTTCATTAATTTTAATATATTACCTTTATTTTACACTTTATATTACGTTTATCTCTCTAAACAATTATTTTTGAAAAAGTCTTAACATAAATATAAAATGTACTATATTATAGCCGGGCACGTCGATCTGGCCCGAGGGTATTTATTCACTACTAAAGAGAAAGGGCGATACCGTCGCGTCTTTACCGTCCTTCCAGCCATCCTCCCCTTTTATACTAATTCTGCTGCTATTACCACTAATGACGCTATTAATACTAACGAGGATATAGCCTTATAATTTATTAATTATACCCTTAAGTAAAGGTATAGAACACGGATTACCTTTCTCGCGACGATGTACGATAGCATCGTAGAACTTACCTATATAGTATATATGTAAACCCTGTTTACGAACGACAACAACGGCTATCATCTCCCTAATTCATCGATTAACTCCTATTATGAATTAATTTTAAATTATTTTCGTTATTTAGGACGATTTGTTATTTGTCGCCTTGAATGGTATATTTTTATGAAAACATATTTTTAAAATTCAATTAAAACTTGTTAAAAAGCCGGAAGACATATTGTATGGCTTTAGTACACGGCTTTAAAACCACTATAACAGGGGCATACAAGCTTTTAATCCATTTGTAACGGTGATAAAGACCTTAACGGCGCCCGTTCTCATAACAATCGCCAGCCAACTTACCTGCGGCCGCGAATGCGACATACAATACGCAAAACGTATCCATTAACAACCTAACGCTATGGATCTGGATATTCCGTTTCAACGTTTAACGTATCAAAAAGCCTTATGGCGTACTTTAGCGATTCAAAGTTCGACGCGGTAAAGGAAATCCGCCTAATAATTTTTATTTACCGAAACAGAGGGTTAGAAACTTATGAATAAAAGGATTAAAATATACGTACCTTGGCGTAGCTACGATAGGCTACGTTTACAGCGTAAAAAGACCCCTATAAGTAATATAGTTTTTACTCGTAGGGAAAATGTAAGGTTTTTAACTTTAGGGGCTCCCCACTTTACCCTTTAAAAGCTAGGAAAGAGAAAGAGAAAATGGAGGGAAGGGGGTGTAGTAGTGATGGGGTTGGGTGGCGTAACGGCGGTGAGACTTGGCGGTGTAGCGGCGAACGGGGTACCAGGGACGGGCGGCGTAGCGGCTATAGAAGAAATTATACCCGATAAGGGCGGGATATTCCTATTAGTAGTGGTAGTATTAGGGGCGGCGGCTACGGTGGCTATAGTAGCGGCGATGCGTCGACATTCTCGCGCCAAACGGTGCCTTAGAATCATATTCTTACGCGGCATTTATTTAAGAAATAAATTAGTATATAGGTATTATCCAGAAACCTATCTATTAAAGCGGTATGTTTAATTATAAAGAATAAAAGTTTAATCGGAATAAGAACTTATATCGATTTAGATTACGCACCTTTAAAAAATAAGAAAGAAGTTTTACCTAAATCAATAACGATATACCTTTTTATAATAACCCAACAAGTAATTACGTAATGAATATTACGCAATCAACGCTTATAACACCAACTCAATTACTATTATCAATTACCAAAAAACGCTATTACCATCCATATGGCCACTATTGAACTATGTTAACCAAGCCTGAACTACAAAAATTACCTCTGCTAAACTTTATAAATCTTAGCCGAACTTAAAACAACACTTCGACTAAACTTTACTAATTCCAACTAAACTTGCTAATTTAGGACTTATACAATTAATATAGCAATAACACCATTATTACGGAAACTTGCTAATTTAAATATTTTACAATTGATGTGACGATAATACTGTTATTACAGAAACTTGTTAATTTAAACCCTTTGTAATTAATACGGCAATAATACTATTACCACAAATCCTATTATTTAAACCTTCGTAACTTCAAACATACTATTACTACTAGACTAAAACTACGAAATACCTAAGGAAAAAAGAAAAGATTACCTATGTAGATATTATTATATACCCTTATAAATAGTATATATATGGCAAGTAGTAATATACTATATTACAAAGAATACTCTTATAGAGTATAAGATAACATGTCAAACTACAGGCTTTACTATTGCAAAGCATAAAGTGCTTAATTATAGATTAGTCTGGAATGCCTATTCCAAATCAAATGGCAATACATGGATCGGTTTGGATCAAATATACTAAACTGAATGGCAATGTATGGATCAGTCTAGAAGGAGTATTCCAAAGTGATACACTCCGAGTTAAGGGTTTATAAGCCCTTACCTATGACGTATACCTCTAGATGCTTTTTTTTGAATCATCTTGAATTATACAAAAATACCAATTATTCTGATTACTCTTCAAAGACCTTATGTTCATGTGAATATTATAGGCTTGAGACCTTACTAACAATACTTTGGACAAAATAATAGGTCTAGATACGGATTTTAGAAATAGAAATATCGGAAAGAAAACCTTAATAAAAAAAGTTAAAGCGATTATTACTAAGGACAATTATATGGCTAAGTACGAAACGTACCACAGTTATAACAATACCTACGGAAGGGTATACAAAGCTTTACAGGTTTGTAAAAGCGCTATATCATATATAATGAAATCTGCTATCAATTTAATGGCCACCTAATACATGTGTAGATTAGAATTAAACGATAGGTTGAATTCTATTACCGATTTAAAGACCAAATAAAAGTGGATTTTACGACGTATATAGCCGAGTGCAAAGATATAAAAAATAAATTTATCGCTTACTCCTAAGAATATACCTTCAGAAAAAAATACTTTAAACGTAATAATATTTACCCCACAACATAAAACGATGAGACCGTCTAACGTATTTTCATAAGCCTATAAGATGATTCGTTTCTATAAATTGTAGGCTTAGAATACGCAAACAAAGTGTTAAACGTTTACATAACATCGTAATTTTCGTTTTTAGATAGGTATAACTACTGATTTTGGGGTATTATACCTAATTCCGGCGCAGCCGAAATCTCAACGGCTGGAAAATGATAATTCGACGCGTTAATGGCAAAATTCCCACAATTTTAACCCGACAAAATAAAAGAATATCGAAAGGTTTTATTCGGTAAAAACAAAGCATCGTCGTTTGAGACGGTCGTTATTAACATACCATTCAAACTTGTTAAGTTTTATGTAATAGACTTTAAAATACTTTTTCTTTTTTCGTTGTCTAATAAAAATAAGCTCAAAATTACGATTCTTAATACGATTAACTAACTTATTCGCGTTTCGAATAATGTATCCATATTATTTCGACCTAATTCGACTACTCATAGTTTTTCTCAGAAGCACGTATAATTGAAGACATTTAATTAAAGTAATCAGAATTACGAATTTTATACCACTGATTCGAATACCTAGTTGTAAAACGTTTTTATAGATGTTCTACGTCGTAAGTTATATGGATATAGGAAAAACCACATTCAAAGTTATCGAAAAGTTTTATTACGAATGTTAATTTTACTGATACGCTGTATGACGGTTTATATCCCGCTCTTTTAATAATGTAAACTTTAATTACGTGGTAATTTTAGATATTATATATCGAAATAACTATCGCATATTACACGCCATCGACGCGACAACGTTTTTTAAGCCGCCAAATATTCGCCAAACGCTTTCGCTATAAACTGCTAAGATGCTTTGGTGAGCTACTAGTTAAACGTTTATTTAAAACCTATGTATTGGATCACTTACAACGTTAATTCATCTTTCGAATCCATTAACTAGCGAACCACATTTATGATTGCTCGTAACGAATATAAATATATACTACTAAAAGTACTATAAGGTATTTAAAAGTGTAAAGAATATTATAAAACGTGTTGTAAAGGCGTATACGGTATTGGTTAAAGAGTTAAAAGATAGTAATTTCAAGGAATTTATCCAATAAATAACAGTTAATGCCATGAATGATACTTTGGGTTCGAGTTGGCTAATCCTTACGCTATTTATTTGTAGCGCTTACCTGAGGATTTATATATACTTTACATTATCACTAAATATATTACAGATTGAAAATGCTATAGCGAAAGCTATAGCAATATTACGTTTTTTACGGGCAGAAAACGATGTTTTAAAAACATTAGCTATAAGAAATAACCAACGTAAAATTAGGGTTTTCAACCTACTATTAAAGTCAAAGGTTTTAGTTTGGTTCAAAGAACGCATGGACGAGCCTTTTAAAAATTAACGAATTGAACGGTTATAATATATTTGTTAATTCATTAAACGATATAATTTCGTTTTGTTCGATATTGATACGAGAGTATAAAAGAAAAAAAAGTGGGGAAAAAGCCCTGAAATAGTAATCCAACAAAGCCCACCAACGGAATCACTTTAATAACAACGAATATTAACCGCTTTTAACTCTAATACACCCCCTGGATTGTATTTCCGATCCGTTACCACTATATCTAAACGGCCCGTTTATATTAATACGAACAGTACTTCAACGCCATAACTTCCCTTTTAATTAGAAGACCAAAAAACGCCTTTAAAACTTTGTTACAAACTTTTTTATTATTTAAAAGGAAATGAAAAACCGCAAATTTAGCTTAAAGCTTCATCGTGAAGTTATTATTACCGCTTTAAGCGCCCCGTTCGAATAATTCACCCAAACGGAAATCTCTTCCTTAATCGAATAAAGCTTTTTTCGCTTGAAAAGTTTCAACCTAACGGTCTACGGTGTTTACACAATTTTCCCTACTCATCTCGTATATGAAGTTAAGGATAAGTCGGTAAAATATTACGAAAAAACTCGCTTAATTGTTAAAGTATATAGCGATGATGGTAAAAAGGATATTATAACCTAATCACCTACTTTATAACGATTTAGCCACTGTTCGATGTTTACGTTTGCAACTTTCTTAAGTACCCCTGACAGTTTATATATGAAACTTCGTTATATTACGTAACCTTATATACAGTTTGAGTATCGGTTAAAACGACGTATTTATACTGAAATTCCTATAAAATTTAGAAAAAACTACCTATTCCAAACGATTTGGCGTATTATGAAACCACTTTACGACCTAGATGAAGCTGGTAGATACTGGTATAATACTTATTATAAATAATATAAAAAAGTGGTTCGAAATATCTAGTTCGACCTTTAACTTATACCTGTTAATTTAAACGGTTTTATACTAACAGATATATAAATGAATAACATGTTAAAGTTATATAACTCCCCGTTTATCGTATCCGAAAAAAGAAAACTTTTAAAGGCCAACCTAAAAGCAAAACCCTAGACGTACCTAATGGAAAGCCATATAATTAATTTGAATAGCGTGACTATTACTCTCCAACACGGTGTTTTAGGCCTTGCGTGAAAGGAGTCATAAAATATTGCTATCTTTATCACTTTGGATAGTATAAAATAGACTGACAAATATAAATATTAACGCGTACGTTAAGCTTAGGTTACTTTAATGGTACAAACGAAATCAGCTTTCGACCTTTTAGTCATCGCGCAGTATTATGATACCCCATTAAACGATATATATAAGGTGTTTAACGAACGCTTTACGCAATTAATATATGATTTAAAACGCTTTCTCAAATTTATACCATTTGATAGACGTAAAACAAAGTTATTTATTTTGATTGATATCTTTTTATTAATAATACCGATTATAACCTGTAAATAGCGTTCGTTTTAATTTTCGGTAACGAAAAACCAGCCTGAAACGGTTCTACATTCCGTAAAAATATCATTCATTGCAACTTAACTAATTATAAGCGGGATATACAAAGCCTTTGACCTTAAAGAATGTATGGTATGGTTAAAGTTTACCATTCGGAAATTACTATAACAATAACAGTCTGGATAATGATTCTTAACCATAATTTGAAACCTATCCCTTTCGTGGAATATATTAATTCCTTTTCGGTTTATGAATATCTGGTTCAACTTAGTATCACAAACGAAAAAACCTCAGTAATCGATATTATAGCCTTACACGAATCCTATAAGCGCCACAAAATGAAGGATAAAAGATAAATCGATAGAAAACTAAACCTAATAAACATAATAACTAAAAGAGCCCCAAATAGGGTATTAAAGGCGCTAATATCAACAAATACTCTTTTCGTTAGTGTTATTAAGAAGTTTTACGACCTTATTAAAGCTGATATTTTATGCTTTCCTTTTTTTGTCTTGATTTCGTACGATTACACCGCTTTCTACATTCTCGAGCGGTCCAAAACCCGTAATTTACGCCGTTTTCCGTAGTTTCTTCTATTTGGTTTTACTATTTCGCACCGCTACTAACATATTGTCACTTTCAATGTAATATATTTCTGTGGTACTGATTTTAACTTTTTACTCTTTTCCGTATGGAATTTTGATTTTATACCGCGTATAATATATTAATACTTTTTGGTTTATAATTTTAAACCTACTTTACCCGTTATATTTATTATTTTCATTATGATTTTTTTCTATCAATTTAATTACTACGTCAACTAGTATATTATCGCTGTGTGTAGCGGCCCAGCTAAAGGGGGTAGCTATTTTGTATTAGAAGATAAGGGAAAAAGAGACGCCATTGCATAACTACTATTCTCCTTGTCGCCCTTCCTCTTTGTGTTGGCAATAGCGCTATTACCATTATCGACATTGTTATTGGCGTTACCGAGAATGTATCCCCGTGCATTAAGTCGTATACTCTTGAGTAAAGACGCAGAGGAGTCTTTATCCACCTCGCGACGACGCGCGATAACGACATCGAATTCATTTACGTAGTATATACGTAAGCGCCGCTTTTAGGTGGTAATAATGGTTACCAACTCTTTAGTCTGCCGGTTAGCGCTTGCTACTAGTTAGTATTAGCTTGTTTTAGTTATTTATAATAGTAATTATGTTTCATAAACGTTTCAAAACGATAGGTTTTAAAAGTGGAAAATGGAGTTCACGGTTAAATTCATAGGTTTTAAAACGAATTTATTATAAAACTAGCGAACGCGTAATACGACTTCAGTCTATGGCTCTAAGTCCAACGGAATAAAAACGTATTTGTTATTAGTTCATTCGTAACTGTGGTAATAGAGTCATAGGCCAAATAATCTTCGTTTTTGTAGTAGTCATTAATAAACTTATCCGCGGCTATGGACGAGATATACGGTACTTAAAGCATATCTATTAACGGCTCAGGATTATGGACTTGGGTATGTTGTTTTAAAGTTTTATACGGTGAAAAGCCCTCGCGATGTACTTTAACAATTAGTAACTAGAAGCAACGAAGGAGCTCCGTCTTAACCTCCTCGTTTATGGAGATATTAAGATATAATAAACGGGTGGATCTAAGTCATACGAACCGTGAAATAACTTCGTCAGGTTATGCTTACAATAGAAAGGGGGGGGGGAGGGGGATTCCGCGGGTAAGGGGATTCTCATCTGCGGGTAAAAGGTAAGTTTAATAATTTCAAAATCTCCTCACTTCTTCTTTTAGAAGCTGGAGAGAAAGGGGAAAAGAGAAAGGGAAGGGAAGGGGAAAAGAGAAAGGGAAGGGAAGGGGAAAAGAGAAAGGGAAGGGAAGGGGGTGAAAATAGGAGCGAAGAGGGTGGAGGGCGGCTAGACAGTGGGCGAGGTGGCGATAAAAGATATAGTGCCCGAGGAGGGGGAGCTGTGGGTAGTGGTAGTAGTGTTAGCGGTAACAGCGGTAATATTAGCGGTGGTAGCGGCGTGTCGATGCTTATGCGTTAAATGGCATTTAATATTCCTATTTTTACGTGGTATTTTTTCGAGTTAAGGTTATTATCTAGGGATTGGTTAATTGAATTATTTATCGGAGCGGTTCGAAATAATAAATTGAAACGGGAGATAAAGTTTAATTACAATAAGTATTTGTATTGACTCTAGGTTCGCGTCGTTAGGGGGGGGAAGAAAAGAGGATTTATTGAAACTGATAATGACATATCCTTTTATACTATTTCAAAATAAGTAACGGCATCATTACCTTTAGGTAATTACCCTTATAACTCTTTCGTAACTATACCCTCATCAGAAACAATAAAAAACGTGATTAATAACCATATCATTATCGATTAGTTATATTAACTTAGTTCTCAATATAATTACTACTGCTATTAAAAACTCCTAATTCAAACCTTGTTAATTTTGAGGATAACTATTCTATCATTATAAAATTATGGATACAGGCTATATTATAATTATATTATTATTACTAAACTACGGATATAGGGTGTATTTCAATTATATCATTACTACTAGACTATATATATGGAGCGTATTAAAAAGAATGAAAAAGTACCTATCTAAATATTATTCTATACCCCTATAATTTGTATGCGTAGGTTAAGTAGCTATGTATTACGCTATAAGTTACACTCCTGTAACGTTCACGATAACGTGATACGCTATAAATTACACTTTTGCAAAGTGCACCATACGTAGCACAGTCTAAAAGGGGCGTTACAGAGTATATGGCAAAAGTGGCACTACCCATATGAGAGGTTGATAACCTTTTATACGTGGCGTTCACTCTCCAAATACTCCTTCCGAACTTATCTTTCTTTACTACTTCAATACCGATTTTTTCTATTACTCTTCTACTCTTTTAAATTCATATGAATAAGTAGAGTCCTTACCGACAAACTTTATTAAGTTAAAATCCATCTTCGAATTTTTTTAATATTAAGACCATCAACACTCTTGAATCGCGTTACGATTCGGCTAAAGAAAATCATGAATTATCTCGTCGAATCTGTGAAAGAATTTAATATAACTTGCTATTATTTACCAAACCGCTTTAAAACGGTTACTTCATTAATACTGAGCATAACGTACGACTTTGTATTTTCCATAGAGACATTACTATCAAGAAAGCCACTTAATCGTATAATTATATTCGCTGATACGAATATCCAAATTTAAATTTAAAACATTTTCCATCAAAAACTTCTCCTCTATACCAATTAGTTTCCTCAATCATTATCGATATTGTAACAATGTTAATGGGAAATTTCATTGCATTCAACTATACTTTATAAGCTGTCATTAACTGTTGCATCTATGTTCGACATTAAAATACCTTAATTGCCTAGATTATATATTCCTCGTTAAATGTCTATAAATATCATAGCCGTTTAAACGAATGATATCGATGAAACGAAACCACCACCATTATATATATTAACCTTACATTATGTAGCTTGCTGAACTTTAATAATTTTTCACGCGGCAACTATCCAGACATGTACATTATCTAGCTGCTTATTAATTACAAAGGGACAATTTAAAAACGAAGCTATTTACTTTGGTTTTAGACATTGAATTTAAAATAAAACTTCTATAACTCCTTTATACCATTATTTATAACTAGATAAAAGTGTAAAATAGTATATATGTAACCTAAACTATGGTCTGTCGCCAAAACAGCACAAAATCGATATTATTCGCCGGTATTTATCTATTCGTTAGCAGATTATAAACTGTTGTCTTGCGTTTTACATTTAGTATTATTCTTTTGACAAAACACCCGAAAATTATATGCTATTCAATAGACATATTCCCAACATATATACTTACATATGCCATTAAGATACGCGTAAATTGGAATTATATAAGGGAATCACTCACTTGTTAATAAGAGATAAGTAGCTTCAAAATGGCGGAAGTTATATTACGATTAAAATTGTTGAGTTTAGCAACTAGGTTAACGTTTTTTTTCGGCGAATATCAAGGGAACTGTGACAAGATAAAGGAACTGTATGCGTTAGGAGTAAGACATAAAAGAAAAAATACCTAAAAAGTAAATAAATGTTATTGTGAGAGGTAAAAGATCTAGATTTTTGGAATTATGGAGGAAACTACTTATAAAAAGGGAGAGTATTAATTCCAGTACCTTCCACAACGTAAACCTTTCACAATACGCCAAAAAGAACTCTACGAAAAAAGTGCACCTTTTTTATATTGGCATAAACTTTCACGCTGCCCCTAAAATCTTGTCGCGTCTTACTTGAGAAAGGCACCTTCCACGATATGCTAAAACTCTCCATAATAGGAAGCCACCTTTTACATGATTTTATAATTTTTTCGTCTCTCGTAAATAACCCATAACTATAATATGCAAGCGCATTTTAATACCTTTTATAAGGTACTAGGACGTTCTACGACCTGTAAGCACCTTTTACAATTGTTAAGAAACGCCCCACTCCCGCCTCAAAAAAGGTGAAGTAATATTAAAAGCTGGTGATCAGGCTTATGGTTGTAAAGGATCTATCACTGACGATTACTATAATCTTACGTCGCTCATAAGCTACTTCTAAACATAAATAAATTACTTAATCAATTACATAACCGAGCTATTCCTTATTATTAACTTCATAACAGCTTCTTAGCAGGGACCTCTCTTTGTTTTTTATTGGGAATTATACACAGTATCCGATAGTATTGAAGGATAGCCGGGCCTAGTCCCTTCAAACGATAAAACGTAAATTACATATGAATATATATTTTATTACTATAAAAATGAATAATTTTATGTCATTCTTCTATAGTTGAATGTAACAGTTAAAATCTTGAAGAAAACTTTCCATGACCACAATGGCAACGGCGGTAATAACGATTTCAATAATTTTATAACAATATTTCACGTTAATTATCAGAACTTCAGTATGGTACGGGTTGTTGCCACTCGGCTTACTAGTTTAAAACAAGACATTGAAAAACGTCTTGATATCTTTTTCAATATCTAGAAAGATTTATAATCCAAGGTTGGCGATATATTCTAAACGATGGTAATTAAAAGTATTGTTTTCAAGTAATGTATAAACGACATCTTAGTGTACGCGATACTGATTTTCCTAATATTTAAGTAATATAAGAAATGAATCAATCTTTTTTAATTGATAGATAAATAATTTAATATCCTTCCTACCTGATTCAATGATAGCGATAGCGGTTTAGGTTATATAGTTAGTAATGATCCCGGCGGCAACGCTTCCAATAATATTCACGGCGACGATGAAAAGAATTGAGATTTTATACACGCGCGAGAAAATATAAGAAATATTATAATAACAGTAATAAATTACTCAAGAGCCGGTATTAAACGATATATTACTTGAGTTTTTTTAGATGAACTTATACGTCATAAGGCATACGGTTTATGTTTACGATACGGTGTTTATAATGACCTATTATGAACTTGTATTTTATACCCAGACAACGTTAAAATTGCTTCGGAATAGAGACTAATACGGATATTAACCTTATTATTATTGAATACCTCATCAATCGTTCAAAGAAAAAATTCAATTTTTATATATAATTTATTATAGCAGTTGAAATGATTTGAATTCAAACCGATTACTAATCAATGATGTGGAAATAACTATCGTAGTCCAATTTACAAAGGTATGCCAAATAGGGGCCAAATGATGTTAACAATTGAGGTACGAAGGAAAACTAGAGAAGTGTATAGAGGTCCTTCATAGGTGACTTATATGCATGGTTCGTTACGTGCCCTTTTACGTAACGTTTGCTAACCACGCCTACACCATACTCAAACTGGGTATTATACATGTACATCCCGTTACATACATAATTACATAACAAATAAACTTAATAACTGGTAGCTTAAGTCTACAATATAACTCGCTTTTTATAAGAAAAAAAATACGTTATTATAAAGAATACAAACCGAATACGGGGCATATAATATTATAGACTAGTCGCCAAATAGCCGTATTCGTATCCCTGTCCTGAAGACCGAAAATTAAATACAAATTATATCCGTATAAACCGCGAACCGAATACAAAAGGTATAATATTATCGTGTAACGATAAAAACATCGTATAATATTTCAAATTAGCTATATAACTACCGATTTCTGACCACTCACATATGAAAACAGCCATTGATTCCGCTCGTAATTTCTTTAACAATTATTTCTTCTTTTTTAAATTTAGTTTTATCTCGTTTAAACCCCCTCCCCCCTATTTCTTCTTTAAACTTAACTTTTGTTTGCTTTTTACTTAATATATAACATGACTTGTATTAATTACTTATATTTTTAAAAGCTCATTTCCTTTTAAGCTGATATTTACCGTTACGTCCAACCCTTTTATTACCATGTAGCCGATATTTTTGATATGTTCGATATAAGTCCCGTAGCCATTAACGTACATAATGACAATAAACAACTATCCCGTTGGATATACCGCTCATTCTTATTTTAATCTCTTCGTCATTAACAACTTTACATAAATTTTTATGTAATAAGAAACATATTGATACTAAACGATGTTGAAAATGAAAAAAAATATACATCTACATAATCTCAAAATGTTAACATATTTTTCTTAGATCGTTTATTGAATTTAGCAGTACCATTCATTCACAATAATATTCCCCGTCTTTAAAAGTACCTAGTTTACTGAAAAATTATAATAAAGTAAACCCAGAAATTAATTCTATAAGAAATTTCACTATTTTTATCCCCCTTTACAATGCATTTAAGAGACGTATCTATTTAAAACTTTTCATGGCTTATACGTTTTACTTCCTCGACTTGTCGCCGCTTTTCAAAACGATATTTATATTTTTATGTGCGGCCGGTAGATATCACAATAACTTCCCGAACTATAAACTTATTTTTGCCCTCACCTTCTTTAACTTTATAAACGAATTCATTCGTTTATGTAATATCGCGCTAACTTCAAAATTTCCGATTATTACGGCTGTTCAAGCTGCAACGCCAAAATTCATACGCCCTCACCCCATTTTCTCTCTGCTCCATTATCGCCCGGAACGCCTCCATCACTTTCCACTGTTAACTGTAACCATATACCTTTTTATAACAATACGCTAACCCGTAATATATTTATTTTGACTTTTATTAATACCAGAAGCAGTCATATTTATTACTCCATGTAAAATGACCAAAACGATATTACGACTTAAGTCCTATTCTTTATAGTTAATTTTTATTACGATTTTGAAAACATATTAAGTAAAGTTCAAAGCCTAACCTTAACAACCTTATATGTTAGTTTGAATCCTATCTGGTAGAAAAATATCTGAATAAGCTGAAAGGGTTAATAAAAACGTATTAATATCTGCTCTAACGTCGAATGCACAACGCAATCGTAAATAATTTTATTATGGTCATCTGCAACCCGTTTGAAAGAACGCCCTCCTCGTTCCGCTCCATACTATCCCCAATAATCGACGTCTCCCAACGCCTTGAGTCGGGAATAATAAGATCCGCAATACTTCCGGCCCTCCTGCTCCGCGAAATAAAAGAATAAAAAAATATCTTTTATTCAAAGTTTAGTAAAAGCCGTTTCGCGGTGAAACTATTGACTGAAGAAACCAAATGTAATATACTTGATTCTATTTATCATATAATGAAACAATAATAATTATATTTTTCATTTTCCATTATTTTCATACTAATTATAATGAAAAGATCTTACAACTGATACATGTTTCATAAAAAATATTTTATACCAACATCAAAACTTTGTGCCGTTATGGAATTATACATCTTTATATTTTACTTTAAATTTCCTCAAACCTGAGTTACATTTACATTTTTCTAATATATTCGATCGCAATTTATCGTAACTATTTTATTGAATTAACATATGATAATTACTACTCCTTCCTATTGTCGTCTCTAATATATTTTAAATTTGAAATTCATCGTTCTTACTATTTCACTTATTGTGCTCGATAATGACTGGGCGTGGGTAGATATCGGATAAAACCTATGAGGGAAAAAAATATGTAGCTGCGCGTTCGATCGAATTCATGTAAAATACCAAGTATTTGTCGGAATAGCAGTTAAATGCAGTACAGTCAGGTCAACTTTACTTACAGTAAAGTTAATTGTATATACTGTAAATTGATTTTAGTTTGTGGGATTTGACTACACTAATTGCAAATGCAGTGCAATAGGTGAAAACTTCAAAGTGAGGCATATGTTTAAGTACTTGGCTATACAAATCAGCGTGCAAACCAGTTAGCGTTCTGCCGAATTTAGAACATACAACTTACCACAACCGATTGCAATACAGTACCAGTTACTTCGACCATAGTGATTCGAATCGACCATGTGGCAATGAAAAAGGAGCACCATCAGTATTTACTAAAAATGTTCAAAATGACATTCGACGAGTTCTCAATACCTAACATACAATATTAATTATAAAACTAATGGGACCTTTTACTTGGGCGATTAATCTTAATATTACATGAATTGAACTAAATCTAATCGCTTACCTAATATCGCTTTACCGGGATTTACTAATAATTGATAACTTTATTTGTTATTAAATGTATATTATAACCACTTCACTCAATTCCATACGCTTGTATAAATGTACCAAATTTTTTGCGAGGCCTGCCTATAAATGTAGGCCTTTAGTTACAACGTAGTCAATTTGAATCGTTGTAGTCTATGTAACTAGTTTTGTATTGAAATTGGTTGTGGTTTGAGTTGTAAGTTCTAAGTTTGGTAGACCGTTAGCTGGTCTGCACGTTAATTTGTATTACCATACACTTTGGCTCGTACCCCGCTTTAAAGTGGGCACTTATTGCACTATACTTATAGTACATTCCTACAAACTGTCGCCAATTTGCAGCAAGTTTAATCAATTAAACTAACAGTTTAAGTAACTTGACTTCAATGTATTTAACTGCTATTCCAACATTAATAGCTTGATTTTTTATACTTATATATTAGCGTAGCCTTCCATTAATTTTTGGCAACCTTTAAGATCCCTGTTTCATTAACAAACCAAACACCTATCAATTTCAATTAATCTTTACTGAAATTGATATTAATTGCGTTCTTTTATAGCTATTTTGTTCTTTCCTTTCAAGACCTTCGTTCCTCAACTCCTATGTATAAATCTTTTACGATAGATTTATACAAATTACGTAATTTACCATTTACGTAACTTTTGCTAATAGTTTTAATTACTTCTATTGCCACCCTCATTACTGTTGTTATTAATATCGTTACCCTATTAGTCTTTAAGTTTGCTAGGGTAACCCGGTTTATACATATCACATACCGGGTGGTACACGTAACCTTCGATTTATATGGTCAGTATATTGCTGTCTACGAACCTTTTTAGGGTGTTATTAGGCAAAGCTTTGGTTGTAGCGTCTGCGAAGTTGTCTTTGCCGTTTATTTACCTGAACTTATCGATTTTCCAGTCCTCATATAACTTCATTAAAGTTATTACGTCTATCATTGGTCGTTTTTAATTGGTAGTACCCAACTTTATGTAATGATCACATTAAATACCTGTGAGTATATAGAAGGTATCAGAGGGTTTATGTTATCAAGAAGGTAGCAGAGGTGCTGAGTGAACAATATCGCAACCGTGCAAGTAATGATCAAAAGCCGTGAGACTATTCAGAATATACTGAGACTGAATACTTAGATTGACAACTGAAGAATTATGAAGGAAATACTATCTGGGTGGTGATGACCTCGTCCTTATATATTCGTACCTTCATACCATCTTCAGTACTGGATAGCTTGAATAACAACATATCCAACATATCCTATGCGTCCGTGCGTTTACCCTAACCCTAGGTTACTGACATAAGAGATGTTCCCCGCTTGATGTGTTAGACATTAGGCTCTTAATGGCGCAGCTGACCGCTGGCCTGTTTCATTGCCTGCAGTTGGTCCTTGGGTCATAACACTTTAATAGGTTTTTGTAAAGACTTCAGGGGTTTATACATAAAATTACAAGTATTATACGTAGTTTTAGCTATTTTATGATAATTATCAACGTTCCGTTAGTTTCAATACAGATATCGAAGCCTATTATTATGCTATAAACTTTTAAAGTTAATACGCTTCATGTTACACGCTTAAATTTAACGGATATCCAGTATACGAGGTTTCTGGTAATTGTAAACTTCCCTTATAACCTTTCTATATTAAAGAATATTGTGCGGAACCAGATTTACGATGTAAATTTAGTATTATTAGCAAATAACCCGCTCGCAAAAATCATGAACAACACCTTCGTTAAATTCACCGAAACTATATTTGTCCTTCGTTTCAAGTGGTACAATTGTTATTAGATCTTTTTATTTAACTTGTTAAAGTTCTCGTCTTATAGATCTTATATTTGTATCGCAATGGATTGGTTATACGATGTTTCCGGTTGATCTAGCGTGGAATATAGGCTATATCGGCCCTTTCCTCCAATTTTTTTAGTAGTCTTGCCTTATCAGCCTTATCGATAATCTTTAGGCTTATAGCTTACTCTTTTTAGCGTAGGCTAATGTAAATGCTGTTTTTAGACTTAATATTATGAATACAGATTAATGATCTATTAAATTTAAGTTATATACTATTAACCGATGTCTCAATTAGCTTACATATCTCAAGGACTGATTTCTCGATGACATGTTGTTTCACCGTTATAAATTCAGTGTTTTCGAGAAAAAAAGAGTATTGTTAGTTGATATATCGACGATGCAGAAGGTTTTACTCTTTATAATTAATAGGTACGAGTTGAACGTTAAAGTTTGTATATTTAATTCATTTCTAAAATATGCTTGATAAGTTCCAAACCACTTGATTCCTGCTTCAGCTAATCAGTATAAAAGTTTGATATTACGTATTACCGTGTCGGCTAGAAACTCGACCCTTAAAATTTCGGGTAATTTTAGTAATATAATGGTTTGAAAATCAGTGATAAATAACATATACGTTCAAATTATATCCTAGCTATAAAATTTGAATAGATTTACTCCAGTAATTCAACTGGCAGGAATTGCGAGAATTGAACGTTGGTTAAATTTCTCAACCATTGGCAGTTAAGTAAAGCTTCAGTTTTTACCTCTATTACCATATAGTTTAGGGATAAGCCATGAGTTTTTGTGTGACCGATTCGTGAGTTTACTTTTAACCTTGTAAATTATCGTCGACATAAAGATAATGACGTTTTAGGCTTTTAATTGCGTTAACGACGCAAATTAAACAACCTCTCATATGGTAAGACCGTTAATTGTTATCTAGTCGCTTTGTTTCAAATGCTTACCCGGTGTGTTTATAATGCCTTTATAACGTAATTTGAAGGAAAGGTTTCTATTAAAACTTTTTTCTAAGATACCTACGGCATTGTATATACACTTCCAGATTTATAGTTCTTATCGCCATCCTACTTTTTAATAAATATCCTCTTTTTATGTTGTCTTTTACGCCTTCGATATTCTATTAAATTATTAACGATCGTCTTAGGAAGATTTTGTTAAATAATTCTTTCGTCCAAGAGGTTATCGACGTTTGGATTTTTATCGAACTCGAGGTTTTTTTGTACGGCTCAACTTATATAGTTAGAAAATAACCGAACCGTTAGTGATTTTAACTATTACGTTCGGGTTAGTGATACTTAAGATCTTATACAACTAATCTCATTTACCTAGCTTTCGTTAGATAAGTATTTCGCTTTAAAGAGTAAAGGATAGCACATTTATTATTGACGCGCTGTTCGTAATATTAAGAGTTTCGTTGACTTGGTGGCGTACAGATTCCTTCTTAGTTCTTTTAGTTATTTGTTGTATGCTATACCACGCCTGTGAGTGTTTGGTAACAGTGACGATTTAGTCGTTATACGTGGATTGACTCTTAATATTAGTATTGTTGGTAGGCTTTGAACGTTGCAACGTTGTCGATTCGATTGGTCGAAGTAACAGTAGTATTGCGTGGTCAGATGATGAATGTATTGTTCTAGGTTTGGCAGGTCGCTAGCCGGTCTGCACTGTAATTTGTATGGCCAATTGCTTGGCCCATTCCCTAAAGTGAAGTGTAGCGTACTGCACTCGACTTACACACAATGCGGTAAGTCCGCATAAGGTAATATACTTGCAGCCCAGTCATACTATAATTAAAGTTGACCTACAACACCGCATGTAATATTATCCCAACACTGGCGGCTTTTTAATTTGTATGCGTACGCCAATGTAGCTAACTAATTTTTTCCTGTTGTTACTAAATTGCCTCCTTATTAACTGACCAGACCCTTGCCTATTTCAATTGACTTTCATATTAAATTGCACCCAATTACATGCAAATTGGCCCCATTTAACGTTAATTGTTTCGCTACTCCAAGGTCCGAGTTTATCAACTCCTACAAAAAGTTCTTTCGTTACAACCCTCTGTAATTTTAACTATATCACAACTTTAACTATGTTACTTAAACAAATTACCATTACTAATTTCAATCCGCTGGCAATCTTACAATTCGCCAGTATATCTCTCTCTGCCGTCACGTAATTTAAGCTTTTCGGGCAACCTATTTACGTATCCTTCGATATGTATAGTTAGTTTATTGATATCTACAAACCTTTTTAAGGCTTTATTTAGCGTGGCTTTTATCATAACATTTACAGTATTATCTTTTCCATTAATTTATTGGAACTCTTCAATTTCCTTTCTTTTGTGAGCTTCGCAAAGTTCCATTACATCGATTATTAGGTATTTCTCGCTAATAATTCCCAACTTTAATAGACATTTGGAAAGACTCCTTAAGTCGGTGTAAATTACCACCGGGATAAAGGGAATCTTTAGCTACGTGGTAATAAGGTTCATGGTTTCCTATAATGCTCTACCTATGTTAAAGCCTGCCATTATACCCTAGACTTTCGAAGTTAATACGTTTCGTATAATATTTTCACATTGAATGCAGGTTTAGTAAATTATATTATCCATAACTCTTCATTGATCCTTCTGCCTTCCTTTGTTAAAAAAAATTTATTAGAAGATGATTTATAAAAATAGGTTGGTGTTGTTTATAAAGGTCCCGTTTATAACGATTATTGACTTAGCCTTTTAAAATGTCGATTAACATTACATTGATTTTACGGTATAAGTTCCGTATCTGTCACTCCAACCTCTTATTCAGTCGATTAAAGTCTTCATATATTGGTATATGTACTTGTATCATAATTGATAGGTTGTATAAAGCTTTCGGTTGGTATAGGGTGGTAATATAATTACCCTATACACGTTATTCCAAATACCGTTAAATCCTAGCTTTATTAGTTATCGATTATAGCTAAAACAACACCCCAAGACTTTTGGTAGTAATTTAGGCCGGTATCAATATCAAATATACGGATTAACGATTTACTAAAGTTAAATTGGTTATTTTACGTCAACGTCGTTATCGGCTTATAATTTCAGAACCTAGAGTCCTCGATTACTTGTTATTCTTATATTATAAAAATAGCCTTTTCAATGAAAAAGGTATCATTAATTTGTATACCTATTATGCCGAAGTCCTTATTTTACGTTACTAAGAAATAAAGGTTGTATATTAAAGACTTTATCGCTAGTTGAGACTTAAAATACGACTTATATGTTAAAAATTAATAGACGCCCGCCTTAACTAGCCTATATAATGGTTTGATATTCCGTATTACCGTTCCTAGTAGGTAAATGACACGGAGTTCCTATCATAGTTCCAATAATACAATCTGCTACAAATCCGTTACTAACTATATGTAGGTTCATATAATATTACATTTATTAAGTTTAAACATACCCTTAATTTTTATTAGTAAACTTGATATTAAAGAACTACCAAACGCTAATTAATCTTCTAAATCGATGGTGATTACGTAAATATCCAGTCTTTACCTTTATCGTCATATTTTTAAGCGACTAATCGTAACTTTTTGTACAACCACCCCATAGTTTTACCTTTAATTACGTAAATAAAATTTGACTTTCAGATCGTGACGTTTAGATTTTAAAGATTGAAATCAGGTTTCGACACAAATTATACAACTTATCTGGTTAACAAACCGTTAATTTTGACCTTATCGCTTTTCTCAAACAGGTTTCTAGAAATATTTATAATACCTTATTCCCTAAACTTTATTACCAAGTCTTCTTTATCCTTCTCTTTCATATTTATTCTTCCTTTTCGATGTTTTCTTTTTTATTCGGGTGTTGTCTGCGCTGGTGACGTTTTATTAGTTTATCGATAACGAGTAAAAAAGGTTTGTGTTAGCTTGGTCGTTTAGCTTAAGATTTTTTTTTTAAATAGCCCTAATATTAGGCTTAACCTAAGTAGTTTAGAATGATACAAAGCTGTTAAGAACTTCAATAATTATTTTGGAGTTCGCGATATTTAATATCTTATACAGAATTTCATATTTACCCAGCTTCCGCTATACGAGGAATTTACTTTGTAATGTTAAAATAAGTACGTCGATTGTTATAGGTCTATTTTTGGTATTAATGGTATTATTAATTTAGTAGCATACCGATTTCATTCGTAATTCCTTTAAAGCTTTGTTGTAAGTCGCAACACATTTTTAAGTATTTGCTGAGGGCGGAGATTCACTCGTTAGGCGTAAGTTTTCTTTAAAAACCAGCAGTCTCGGCAACAGGCCATCAACGCCTATAAAATCGTTTGAGCCCTTTACTGCTATTTGTAAGCGTACCGCCGGATTCGTAAAACTTTTAATTTCCAATATAAGGATATTATACGTTCGGCAAACTAGGGTATATATCCTTTTAACCTTTCTGATACTTTAGTAGACTTTTACTGGTACCTATTTACATTAAATACCTATTATCTTAACATCTTTTTAGAACTTCGCCGCCGTAAAGTTGGTATCTGTATCGTAGACGACGACGTTAAGTAAACCCAGATACGTGTTAATCAATAGAATCCTTGATATTTCTTACGTATCTTTTACCGAAAGGGATTTTAAAACCTTGACTTCGTGGAAAAAAGTTTTGGAGTTAACGACGTAAAAAACAGGCTTATTATTTAGGTAAGATGCATTAACAAAAATCTCATAGTTAAAATCCTTATCGTTCTTTAATGTAAATTTTTATCTCTGAGGGTCTTTGATATACGTTTTATCGTAGTGGTAAATTCTTTGAATAGCTTTCAAGGAAATATATTCCACATTATTATACCCTAGAGACTCTAGGTCTTCATATAACCTATTAATAGTTAGGTAGTTAACGCGCCGGTATAGTTAACGTATTTATGGCTCCGTTAGGTTTAATACCACTCATTTCGGACTTTAAAGATAAAACTATAAGTACCCCCATATATAAGCGAGTAAAAACCTTGGGCTGTTTTTAACTAACTCGTCTATGTTAACGTTCATTTGAACGCTAAGGGTCTTTATATCCTTTAAATAAAATAGGAAAGGGGTAGGGGACTTAAGATTATAAAATGTGATTGCTTTTACAACAGTTTAAACTACTGTTATCCCTAGTAATGATAGTTGTTCGCCCTGGCTAAAGCCAACTTTAACTTTGACAGCATTGTAACGATCAATCTCAATAGCTGTAGTATTTTCCCTTCGCAATGCCATATATTGCGAATAGTCTCCTATTAAGTACCATATTGCCTTAATGTTTAATATAATACCTTAAAACGTGTAGCCTTCGTAGTAATCGCGAAGGTTAAAGGTATATAAGGGGTTAGAGGGATGAATAAATCAAAGGTAAAGGTTTCTACTACCTAAACGGTATTAAAAGGTATGGTTGGCTAATTATTAAGTTACTGTGCCGAGAAAAATATCTTCATATTATTTAATCTACTTAAAGGCGTTAGCGGCGTTGGTTAACTCGTTACCTTTAATATTGGTAACCTAAATTAATTAATCTTATTTCTTAATAATAGGGTTCTAAAAGTGGTTCATTGATTTCCTGTTATAACTCTCGGTAAAGGGGTAGTGAGTTAACCAGTAACTGGTCTTACTACAAATTTAATATCTCTAATTACTATTACGATGATAGTGCTTACGGTTGACAGGTTCGCCCAAATCTTCATAAAGTTAACGTAGGTTTTTCGCTTAGTTTAAGGTCGAGGTTAATATACCTAACCTTAGGCGTTATAGGTGTAAGTACTTGCGGTCGACGTAATTGATCACCATAAGGTTTTTCTCTTTTATGTTAAGGAAGTTACCGGCTTAGGTATATATATCAAACAAGTTTAGTATACATGCTATTATAATGGTAAACGAGGAACAAAACTAGTTAAAAAAGCCTTTACAAGTGGTATTTGGGTGTTATAATGAGTATTCGAACTTACTAACGCTCGTAACAGCTTCCCATACCTGTTCGCAAAATGTGGCTTCGTTAACGTAGGCTTTTTCCATTGCCTTTTGGAACATTATTAACTTGTCGAGAATTCAATTAAGAATATGAATTGGTAATTACTTCTTTTTCTTCTTTACCATTATTGTAGTCCACCGCATAATATCCTAATCCGTATAGTATTACGCAAGGTATATGTCGTACTCGAAGTAACCCTTTATTATATCGTAGATCTCAGGAAACGTGGTAGCGTTTATCAGGAAGGTCAGGTAGTAGTCCTTAGTATGCCTGTGAGGATTCCAGAAAATAGTAAGTAAAAACTAAAAGGAGGTATCTCTATCCACTTACAAATATTTGAAAACGGTATTATCTTAGTATAGAAAAGGTTATAAAGCTTTTCGTTATATTTCTTTATATTATTATAGATTTTAGCGAAGTTTGTTATTACCTTATCGTTAATATTAATCATTTTAATCGGTTTTATGGAAAGGTCGCCATAATTATCTTAGGCTTAATTAGTATTTCCTTAAAGTTTAATTTTGAAAGGTTTTGAACCCCGGTGTTAATGGTAATTACCAGTCGTCTGGCCAAATGGATAAAGATTTATAGTAGGACCAATAGTAGGTTCGCACACGTAGGTGTATCTAAAGGGAAAGGGTTTTTAAGGGTTTTAGCGATAAATTTGTTAAGGGACAACAGGTACTTGAAGGTTTTTAAAGGCCTAGTGATTTTTTTTAATGAATTGGTATAAATAGCTAACGTTAATACCTTTGGCCGTATTAGCAGCTGTTGCTTTACGCGCTCTACTACCATTAAAGACATACTTCGCATTATTATATGGTGGTATTAAATTGCCTAATGAATTAATAGATATCTTATCGCTAACACGTCAAGAGGTTTAACTTTGTTAAGGGTTTAATGAAAATTCCGTGGAACGTGTGTGTAGACGTTAAGATTTTTTAACGGCTTTGCCTTTGCCTCGAGAGTCTTACAGGAATTTCTCAAATTAGGCTAGTTTAAAAAAGGTTTCTATCATTCCTCTTAAAGCTCTGTTTGATATGTAAATCCTATACCTTTTGATTTTTATCCTTAATTTAACCTTGATATAACGTTAAATCGTCTTTTACATATCTGATATCGAGTGGTTAAAAATTCGCGAAAGTATTAGAAAGTATTAATGTTGCGGCTAAATTCTTTACCGGCGTTAGACTCGAGGATGTATTAGTTAATGTAAACATTTAGGTAAGCTTCGTTAAAGGTCTCTTTAACGTCCCTGGTTCAGAGTTATTCATCGTAAAACTTGGTAAAAACCGTTTTAAACGTTTCGATTGTTTCTTTTCTGATAGGGTTGATAATAGCCTTAAACCGAACGTTAAAGGTAGATATCTTGATAGGTGTGTAAGGCTAAAAACTTTGTAATCTTAGGTGTATGGACTTGGTATTTTAGCGTAAAGTTGTGTGGAAACTTAGCGATTTGGCGATTCGGTGACTTGGAATGAGGTTTTGCGATGTAGCTTTCTTAGTGCGACTTGGTGATTCTCGGTGTTTTTGCTTAGAGCAGCGAACTTAACGATTTTAAGTGACGTGGAAAGTGAAAAATGAAGTATGAGTAAATATTTGGTGTAATAAGGTAATGTCGAAGGTCGTTGTTGGTGGTAAAGGTTATAGGTAGAAGACGAAAGTTGTTTGTTGTAGGCCGTGAGACTTGGTCGTTTTTATAGTAGCAACACTCGTAGTATTACCAACTTAGCCGTTTGCTAACTTGCCGTACTTTGAGACCTCTAACAATTCATCTTAGCGTTTTTAAAAAGGATTAATAAAGATTTCTTGGTGTTTTTCGATAGTGATACCGTCACTTAATTTCAAATTACCGTTGGAAGACTGACGTAACCAAAAATTTATTTATGCTTTCCTGCCGTTGAAAAACTATCGCAGTATTAATAGAGGCACTTCGTAAGAATATTTTCTCTATCTTAGCGATAAATGCAAAGCGTAATCGGAAAGTAGTTTCTTCTACTTAGCATATCTGTGCTTAACCTATAGGCAGGTAAGCACTGATTAGTGTTGGTATGCCTTAGACGTTGCAACGTTGTTAATTCGATTGGTCGAAGTAATAGTAGTATTGTGTGGTTAGATGGTGGACGTATTGTTTTAGGTTTGGTATACCGCTAGCCGATCTGCACTGTAATTTATATGGCTAATTGCTTGGCCTGTACCCTAGGGTGAAGTGCAGCATACTGCATTCGACTTACACACAATGCGGTAAGTCCGCACAAAGCAATACACTTGTAGTCCAATCAACTTTACTGTAAGTAAAGTTGACCTACTACACTGAATATAATATTATTCCAATAGGTATAGTTAATATAAAACCGTTATGGTCAATAATATCGTTAAAGCATTTTACCATTATTTAAAGCTATGTATTTTAATTTGTAAAGCTTTTGACTTCTAGGGTAAGGATATCGTAAGCTTTTCACAAGAACGTGAAAGCTTTTTTGATCTTTTTAATACCCTAATAAACTTTAACGGAGACTTGTTTGTGTTTAATTTATATAGATTTAATATGAACTTAAAATTTCATCGCGGTAAATTTGGTGCCTGCGTTGTGAATTAGTACATTTCGTAGCCTATGGTATATATCAATCTATGAAGTATGTAGTACCTTTTACATATCTTTTACCGTAATAGTTTGAAGGAACTTTACGCTGTAAAAAACCGTGGTGAAGTTTGTAACGTAAATTACTTGATTATTTTGAGGTAAAATACCTTTATAATAACCTTCAAAGTAAAGTCTTAGGTTTTTTTCAATGTAATCTTAAATCTTAAAGTGTTTTGAGAGTATATTTGACATTAGTAGCAAAGCCTTTTAATTTCCTTCAGCGATGATAACTTTATATTTTGATTATGAGTTGCCTTTGAAATCTTGTAAAGCCTTCTAGTCGCTTGGTAGTTTAATTTACGATGTAGTTCATGGAGTTTGAACTCCATCAGATATAATACTACTACATTTAGCTTTGAAAGGTAGAACTAGAGATAACTTTATTTGAGGTTAAGTAGAAATTTTTGCTTCTCTTAATATAAACTAGTTTATTAACTTAAATGTTAACGTTAATACCAAGGTTTGTTTAAAAAAATCTTGAAGATAAAAAAAGAAGAGTGTAAAGGATTTTAAGATAAAGAACATAATAGTACTAATACTAGTGGTAATAGTCGTCGATTCTAATAAAGAAAGCCTTTTTTAAGGCTAAAGTCGTCCTTAGCTTTACTATTATTCGTGTAGTTAAGTTTTGTAACCTTATTCTTATCCTTTAGTAACGTAACGTATTATAAATTACCTTTTATTAATTGCCATGTTATTTCTGTGTCTGGAATAATACCTTAAAAAATGTTTTGCATAGCGATTTTAAATAGTAAATAAGTTTATAGGGCTTGGTCTTTTATCGTTATGTCAGTGATAGAGGTTTTAACATGTGAGACGGCATGAAAAGATGTAATCGGCAAGTTATTGCGTTGATTTTAAGCCTATATTAGTATTTTATGCCAGCCGATAACTTTAGGTTTTTATCTCTTCTCTTTAATCTTATCACCTTGAAATTTGGTAACGCGTAATACATAGTTCTAGTTAGATGTAGATAGGAAGTGTATATTATATATTGCTCGTATTAATAGGATTTTGTAGGCAGTTTAACGTATTGACCAATCGGTCCATTTGCTGTAGATCTATTTTTTCATTGTTTAAATTTAAAGTCCATTCATTTATCCAGTTCAAAGTTTTTCAAAAGAAAAAATACTCTTTTTCGTGCGTAGATTAGTTACATCTTCAGGTTATAGCCTTTCGTTAACCGTATTAACCAGGCGTTTCGTATTTACGATCGATATAATAGGTATGTGAGGTTTTTCCCTCCGTCGTCGTTAAACTTTAATGTTTAGGGGTATATACTAGTCGAACCTAAAACTCGAGTTGTTACGGTCGCTAATAAGAAACGCAACTGATCAAAAAACCCTTTACAATTGGTGTTAGGGCACTGTAAGGTGTATTTAAACTTTCTGTAACCCGTAATAACTTGGCTGACTTACTTGAATAGGGAAACTTTATTGGCCTCTACGTTTCATATTACTTATTGGTTAAGTATCAATCTGTAAAGAATCTGATTAAAGAGTTCTATTTTGCTTTCTTTCTCTTTTTTGTAATATAATACGTAGAAATATTTAATAATGTTTCAATCGTTGTGTTATTGGGTAAGGTTGATATCTTATTCGAAGTAGAATTTAAGGCTATTCTAAATTTTGTGATAGGCGAGGTAATTTGTTAGGTATTGGAGGTAATAATCTTTAGCATATATGTTGAGGATATTGGGAAATAGCGAGTAGAAACCCGGTAATTTTACTTTTATCCAACTATAAATCTTAAATAACGGGCTTAACTTGACATTGAAGAGGTTATTCGATTTAATTCTATATTTTTCGTTTTGTTTCTAAATCTTGACGAATGTGGTAATTTCTGCGTAATTTGTTTTTACTATAGGAAGGGGTCGAGGGGGAAGAGTAATGTATTGGTCATAAAGGCCCTTCGAATCCTTTGAATAATATTATGGCTGCTGTTGGTAGGGTGGATAATTACTTTTAGCTAAGTTTATAGGAATAAAGCTTATAGTTGTGTTTATAATAAGCTTGTATAGGAAGTGGTTTATTTCTTCATTTGGCTGTTGAAGATGGACATATTGAGGAGTTTAGGAGAAATGGTTTCACGGGTTTCCGCGGATTAGATAATACTCCTTATAATATTAAGAGGTACGTTGAGGTTAATAGTTAAATGATTAGTGGACTTAAGGGTTTACAGCGCATATTTTAATTAATTCTGTATAGCCTGTAGCATTCAATCGTTGATTTTGCGTAAAATAGTTTTAAAAACTTATCTGGATTTCGGTGAATATTTTCGAAAGCGTGGAAAGGCGCTAAGGGATTTTATCGCCAGAGTTACCTTCATCTTTGGAATTAAAAATCGATTAAAGGTTTTTATTGGTAACGTATTCATCAAGTACGTAAGTTAGGTTATTTTCTTTTCCTTTCTTCATAAGGAGGGTAAACCAGCGGTTAATAAGCTTAGTGAAAAATCTAATCATAATGTACCTATTTTCCATCTTTCACATACCTTGATTCTATTACCTAAAGTATTTTTAAAAGTCATCGTACGCCTATAAGTTTCAAACAGTTTCAATAGGGTCTAAATCGATAATATAGAAGCCGATTATGTTGGTAAGGTATTAAACTAAGGATTCTTCGTTGGCTTTAACAAATCAGAAGTCTTCATCGTATTGTTTTTCGAAGATAATACCGAGGGCTATAATTATTTACTTCATAAATTGGTTAGCAACGGTATCAATTTCGGTGTATTTTAAAGTGATCATAATAAAAACTAGAAAGTGTCTAGAGGAAACATATGGTATAAACTATTGGGTCGTAGTTTTACCGTTAAATTTGGTATAATTCATGGTCGTAAAACTGAGTTATTTTTACGATTTGAAATTTACATTATTAGTACCTTAAATACTATTAATTCAGCTGTTTACCAATTTTTCAACTTGTTAATCTTTAAACCAGTTATAGCCCGATCTATGATGATAAGCCAAGTAGGTGCCAAATGGATTTTACTATGAAAGTACAGACAGGAGACTAGAAGAGGTTACAGTGGTCCTTCATGTAGAACTTATGATGTATGGTTTGTGTATAGCCTGTTACGTGCCCTCGCACGTACTGTTTGCGAACCGCGCTCAAACCGGGCCCGGGTTGGGTACTACACATCCAGTTATATGTATAGTTACATAGCTAATAAATTTAATAATTAATAAACCAAGCTTTTCATATACCCCTTTTTTTTTTCCAAATTTGTAAGGGCCGCAGTATCCCACTATCAAAACATTAAATGCAGGCCGCATCCATTTAATATACAGTTTAGGTGCCAATTGATTGCAGGCTTATTACATGCCTTTTTACGTACCATATAGAATATAAGCCGTTTTAACCATAAGTCTCCGACGCTATATAACGCGTCTTTTAACGTACTGTATAACGTATAATCCTTTTTAATCCTAGGCCGCCGGCGTCATATAAAACGTCTTTTAATTTATCGCATAATGTATAAGCCGTTTTGGTTTCGAGCCGCCTATGCCGTATAATGCGCCCTCTAATACGTCGTATAATGTATAGGCCTTATTAATTCCGGGTTACCTATGACGTATAACACATTTTCCGACGCGTCGTATAATGTGTAACCTTTTCCAGTTCTAGTTCACTAATATTTATTAATACGGCTTTTACCATAACTTATAAAATCTCTTTCCTTGTTTTCTCAATTCGCTCGTCCCCCTTATATTACTTATCTCTATAGTATTTCTTATTATAAATTTAATTATGAATATCATTTTCTTTTGATTTTCATTATAATCCACATTTACAAATTACGGCTTCATAGCGTATTTAGGTATCCTTAAGTATATAATTAATATTAATCACGGTTTTGTGTTGAGTTATATTACTTTGAATGCATTTTATGATAATAATGAGCCTTTTCGCAAAATATACCCCCCTTTCGTACCTCAATACCCTTTTACTAATTAAATCTTGTAATACCTTCACGTTATAAATAGCCTCTTTATACTCGACGATAATAAAGACGAAAATTAACTTCCCCTATAATTGGTTAAAGATATTTATATATTCTGTATTAATTTCCTTCTTCACTTTAAAATACTTTTTGTTTATATCCTCATTTATTGCGTCTAATAATATTGCGCCTACCCAAAGGTATATAATAAGGTAAATTTGAGAAACTGATTTTACGAATAACCTGACCATATGTTAATTCTTTTTTATAATATATTTACTGATAAATTTACTTATAACTTCATTTAGCTTACGAATAATATTATGGAGACTAGTCGTAACCTTTTGGAATGGTAATTATATCTTTCCTCCAACCCGTAAATATTAAGGTAATCTCTTGGGTTATAAACCCGTTTTCGCTCAATCTTTTTCCTAGTAAAATAGTTAATTTACCCGGTTTTACAATATCGAATGATTTCAAGACATTTTTAATATTTTGGTGGTATATGCGATTATACTTTTAGTTATAAGCCTTTATTGTTTTTTCTTTTTAGACCTATTATTTCTTTCAATTCCCCTATTGCTTTCAATATTTTCGCTTGTTTACTTCGATAAAACACTTTCTATTAACCGTATATTAACATAAAAAGTTCTGACTTTGATATTCTTTGGCACCAGCCGTATACTTTTTGGAAAATTCGACTCGAATAGTAGATATAATATATGTATAGAAGCTATATTTTTTAAACTTTTATATATTACGGCTTATGAGACATAATAAACTATGTTCAAGTTTAAACTGTTAGAGTCCCTTTTTACCCGAGTTTTTTTTTTAAATTTGATTAGGCAATGATTGACTAATCCGACTATAAACGGGTTGATTACCATATCTCTGTCAATTACGTTACCAGAGAAAAAATTAATATATTGTATTTTTTCGTTATAGACTCATGCCATTGACCGTTAAGTTTATAGGTTATGTAACTATACACGTAACGGGATATATTGTACCCGGTTTGAGCCCGGTTTGGGCATAGACTAGACGCGGTCCGTATACGGCACGTGTAAGGGCACGTGATGGATTTGGTACTAGCCATTCCCATAGGTCCTATATAATAGGCTACGGTATCCTCTTATAGGTTTCTGCTGTAGCTTAATAGTAAACCCTATTTGGCATCTATATAGCTTACTATTATAAGTTGGATTATAACATACTATTAAGGTTATCTTTTATCTTTTCGAATGAATATTACCTATGATGGACGAATAGATGGCCAATATCAATAATTTTACGTTATACGTTAGCGTTATCCAGAAGGATAGGCCGTTAGGAAATACTTCGTCTTTCACCATTATAAATACACTTCCTACCCCTTTAAAGCCGATTTAGGCCGATATTTCTTATTTACAGCATACTATAAGCTATATAACATTTATTGTAAAGTCATTATGACAGCCGAGTTGATCAACTTTTACTATCGATTTTATATTCGATTTGACTTGGGTTGTAATTAAAATATCATAATTGGAGTCCAACTCAACGATTATTCGTGTAATTGTTTTACTGTTTTGAGGCGAACGAAAACGATATAACCAACCGTAATTCGGCACATCTACTTATATGTAGGTAGCGACGTACTAACCGATCGATTTTATACTAAATGCGAATGAAATGTAAATTAAGAAAGACCGGTATACATTCCTTTACGTATAGGGTTGTTATACATCGGTGGTAACATAATTTATGTTAATGTATTATGAAGCCGGTGTATATAAAGGTATATTCGATATAGGCAAGTTTTTCGATTATTTTTGAACAAGTTTTAGTGATCTTTATCGCCTAGTTAAACCTTTAGTTAAATTGAAAGGATTATTTATGAGTAATAAATACTTATAAGCAATATCTATCATTAGGTTTAAGATATTACTCAATTCAGAGGGCGGATTTAATTTGCCTTTAACCGTAAAGTGTAATTACTTACGTTTTTATGTATCTCTATATATACATAAAAAATTCATTACAATAAGTGTCAACCGGATAGATTATATCGTAACCTGAACGAAGTACTGTAAACTTATCGAAAAATTAAAGTCTTTGGGTTTGAAGCGACGTTTTAATTGTTAACTACTAAAACCCGTATAAGTATAACAGCTAAATGAAAATACAGTCATAGTGGGAGTTTATACCTTTTCAATATAGTTATAAAAGGGTTGTGGTAATCGCGAGTAGTTATTTTAATAAATCCACTCGGTACATATTTAGGACTAAAGATGTAGAGTAACATAAATAACAGCGAAGAAACGCCGAATTAGGTTAGTTATAGTGCGTTATTTACGTTATGATTCGATGAACTACTACTAACGTAATTACGAACTCCGCCCGATATTACATCCAATGTAAGTGTATACGGTTTAAATAGAAAAAATGAATAAAGGCTTTCTATTAACGGCGATTAGGCAAGCTTAACCTTTAAATACAATTTCGTTTAAGAGTCATATAACCTTAATGGCGTAGTTGTAAAATCGAGTGAAAAGGAGTTTAATTTAATTAAAACACCTATAAACAAAGATATAGTTTTTGTTTTTATAATCTTGATAACATTTCCTTTTTAAATACTTGGATTAATCTGACTAGTAATTATCATTATATCATAAATGAGGTTTCAATATAATGGGTAAGGATAAAGAAAATTTTACTATTAAATTTTCGAAATGTAAATCAAGTATTGAACTCGATACTAATATATATCATTCCTTGAAGAACGCGAAATATAAATTTTAGGATACTTTAAATATAACATTAACTGGAAATTTCAAAAGTTAGCGGAAGTCGTTTAGTAGTTTATAATTCAGGATGATTAGTTATTAATACGGTAATAATATGTTTTAATTTGGGGGATATATAAGACGTCATAAAATTAGTATTTATCGATTAAAAAAACTATTCGTAACGGATAGCATGGGGTATAGCGGATTAATCGTAATTGGCTTTTATTACAAATTTTTACGAAATAACGCGGATTTTATAAATGACGGCGCCAATTAATATGAAGAAAGGAAAGGATTAATTATGTTTAACAATAAAATTAGCAAAATTCCATAACTTATTCGATTAAGGTAAAACTCTAACTTTCCCTTTATATAGGGGAAAACTAGATTATTATATTTATATTGAACCGAAAAATGTTTTTCTATCAAAACGACTTTAGGGATCATTATATTGGATATTACAAAATGAACTATTTGAGTTTAAACGTTAGTTTCAGAGATTAATAAATAAGGGTCAAATGTAGATAAGGTTTTTTTGGTCGCAATATTAATATTGCTAATTTTTAAGACTAAAAGAGAATAACGGTTTTATATCAACTATCGGGTATAAAATAAAATCACCGAGTAAGATTGTTTTCTCTGACTTTTAATCAAGAAAACCCTATACGCGTTGTTAAAGTCAATGTAAATTACGAAGTTGAATATTCGAACAGCCTTTTGTCGTATTGGGGATATCCCCAGATAGGAAAAATGAGCGGCTTTTCGTATATGTTTCGGGTTATTGAAATAGTTAATTACCCCGTTCGAGTGAGCAGAAACATCGACGAGGGTTTAAAAATATATTAATTATATAACGATGAATGTTTTAAACAATCTCGTTATAATTCCCCTGAACGACCTTTTATTTTCTTCTTTTAACATCAAACAAGATTATATAATCAAAATTCGCGTATTTTGAGGATACCTTTGTAATATGAAGCTAAATCTGGACTTAAATAAATGTAACTTCGTAATCGAAAAGGAAAAATACCTGTGTTTTATTATAACAGTTAATGTAAGTATCTGGGCTGACCCCGAAAAAGTCTGGGTAATACAAGAACGGAAATTGCTACCTACTATTAGAAAGGTTCTAAATTTTTTAAGTTTTACCAACATTCATCGGAACTTTATGAGTAATTTCTCCGAATTAACTAATTATTCTATCTGTATTGGTAGGACGTAGATGTTACAACTTTGTCGATTCAATTGGTTGAAGTAATGGTAGTATTGCAGTAGTCAGATGGTGGATGTATTGTATTAGGTTTGGCAGACCGCTAGCCGGTTTTCACTGTAATTTGTATAGCTAATTTCTTGGCCCATGCCTAAGAGTAAAGTGTAACGTACTGCACTCTACTTACACCTAATGCGGTAAGTCTGCACAAAGCAATACACTTAAATTGCAGTACAGTAAATGTTACTATAAATAAAGTTGTCCTACTATACTGCATATAATACTGTTTAAACACTGGCGGCTTTTTAGTTTGTGCGTGCGCACGCTAGTGTCGATAACCAATCTTTTCCGGTTACTACAGAATTGCCTCCTCATCAACTAGCTAGATCCCTGTTAATTACAGTTTACTTCCATACTAAATTACATCCAATTACATTCAATTTAATACTATTTAACTTTAATTGTTCCGTTGTCCTGAGGTCCGAGTTTATCAATTCCTATAAAAATTTCTTTCGCTTTAGATCTTTATAAGTTTCTACCTTAACCGTATTACTTAAATAAGTTATTATTAATTTCTTGGCAATATTCTAATTTGCCGACATATCTTTACTCGCCGTTACGTAATTCGAGCTGTTTGGGATATCTATTAACGTAGCCCTCGATTCGTATAGTTAGCTTGTTGTTATTTATAAACCTTTTTAAGGCTTTGTTTGGTGATTCTTTTGTTCTAGTGTCGGCGGGATTCTTTTTGCCATTGATATATCGGAATTCCCTGATTTACCATATTTTGTAAGTTTTGTGAAGTGTTATTACGTCAATTATTAGACGCTTTTCACTAGTGGTTTCGAGCATTGAAAGGTATTCGCAAAGGCTTTTAAGTCGGTACAAATTATTACCGGGTTAGGAGAAATCTGTAGTTGCTTGGTAATAAGGTTAGGGGTCTCCTATAGTGTTATGCCTACGTCGAAACCTATCATTATGACATGGATCTCCGATGCTAGTACGCTTCGTATAATCCTTTTATACTTGACAAAAAACCAGTAAATCAAGTTTCCGATAATACTAAATTAATCTTCTCGCCCATCTACATTAACAAGAGTTATTAGAAAGCCTATTTATAAGGATACGTTGGTGTTATTTATAAAAGACCTGTCCGTAAAAACTATTAAGTTAGCCTTTAAAGGGTCGATTAGCACTGTATTAATTTCGCGGTTCAGATTTCGTATTTGCTACTTTAACCTTAAGTTTAGTCGATTAAGGACTTTATCTATCAGTGTTTGTATTTGTACCATAATAGATAAATTGTAAAAGGCCTTCGGTTAGCATAAAGTAGTAATATAGTTATCTCGTATACGTTATTTTAAGTACCATTAAGGATTATCCTTATTAGTTTTGTCCATTATGGTAAGAACAACGCTTTGGCCCTTTTCATGAAAGTTTAGGCCGGTATTAACATTAAGTATACAGATTGACGATCTATTAGAGTTAAGTTGGTTGTTTTCTGTTAGCGTTATTACTGGCGTGTAATTTAAGAACTTGGAGTCTTTAATCGCTCGTTATTCCAGTTCCATAAAGTAAGCTATTCCGACAAAAAAGGTATCGTTAGTTTACATGTTTAACATGTCGAATTCTTTTTCTTATATTATTGATAAATACAGGTTGAATGTTAAAAACTTTATTGTTAGCCGGGATTTGAAATATAACTGGTAGGTTAGGAACCAGTAGACACCTACCTTAATCAATCTATATAGTGGTTTGACATACCGTATTACCGTTCTTAAAAGGTAAATAGTACGTATTTTTTACAGAAATTCCAGTAGTATAATCCGTTATAAATCCGTTATTGACTGTATATAGACCTACGTAATGTTACGATCAGTAAATGTAAATTTACTTTTAGTCATTGTTAGACAACTTATTATCAGGGCAACCATTAAGCGTTAGCTAATCTTTTAAATTATTGGCGACTACGTAAGGATCTAGTCCTTACCTTAATTGTCGTATCCTTAAACAATTAGTCGTGATTTGTTGTATGGCCGCCCCGTGGTTCTGCTCTTTACCTTATGAATAATCCTCAACTTAAAAATTATAACGGTCAGGGTTTTAATGTTAAAATCGGTCTTCGATATAAATTATATAATACATCGAGTTAATAAGTCGTCGATTTCGACTTTATTGCTTTCTTTAAAGGGTTTCCTGGAAGTTTTAATACTTCTTTATACCTTATGATTTAATGCCAAGTCTTTGTTATGCTTTTTTTTCCCTGTTCATCCAAGTAGTATTAAATATGCGACCCTATATGTATTTTTCCTCTTTCACGTTATCATTTTTTATTTTGTAGTCGCACACGCCGTCAACGTTTTATTAACTTATTTATAACGGATGAAGGGGGTTCATATTCGATTGGACGTTCTATTTAGGATACTTAAGGGTCTTCATTGTTAGTACTACTAATATAAGGCTTAACCTAGGTAATTTGAAATGGTATAAAGCTGTTAATGATTTTAATAAATACTTTGAAGTTTATAATACTTAATATCCTATATAGCACTTTTAATTTGCCTGGCTCCCGCCACACAAGGACGTCACTTTGTAATGGTAAAACAAGTAAGTCGATCGTTAAAGGACCGTTTCTAGTATTAAAGGCGTTATTGATTTGGAGACGTGCTGATTACCTTCTCAATTCCCTTAAGGCTTTGCTGTATATTGCAGTACGTTTTTGAGTACTTGTTGAAAGTGGAGATTCATTCGTTAGGCGTAGGTACGCTCCAAAGACCATAATCATTGGCATTTAACCGTTAGGGCCTACGGTGTTATTAAGGTCTTTTACTACTATCTGTAGGCGTGCCTTCGGATCCGTAAAGCTTTTAATCTTTAATGTAAGGATGTTATACGCTCGACGTAGTAGGTGATATATTTTTTAATTTTTCTGATGCTTTAGTAGTCTTTTATAAGTATATATTTGTATTCAATACCTATTATCTTGTATTATTTCCAAAATTTTGTCTTCGTAAATTAAATTCCGATATCGTAAACGACGATATTATAGATTTTTTTTGGCGCGAATTGGTATTTTCGCCTAAAGTAGAAAACTTGACGATTAAAGTGGTGTAGGGAGTGAAAAGAGTGAAGTATAGGCGAAATTTTGGTGTAAAAGGCAAGGTTGAAGGTTGTTGTTGTTGGTAAACGGTGAATGTTGTTTTTTATAGTTATTTGTTATAGGGACTTAGTCGTTTTTCTTATGGTAATAGTACCTGTAGTAGTACTAACTTAGCCGTTTGACAATTTGTCGTACTTTAAGACTTTTGACAGTTAATCTTAACGTTTTTTTTAAAAAAGAATTAATAAAGATTTCTTGATATTTTCGATAGTGATATCATCGCTTACTTTCAGATTGCCGTTAAATGACTAACATAACCCAAAAATCTTTTATATTTTCCTAACATTAGAAGACTGTCGCAGTACTATTTAAGTCTCTTCGCAAAAACCTTTCCTCAACCCTAACGGTCGTTTAATTTAAAGCGTAACCAAAAAGTAGCTTTTTCTTTTACTTAGTTTATCTGTGTTCAACTTAGCAGGCAAGTACTTATCAGTATTGGTAGGCGTTAGACGTTGCAACGTTATCGATTCGATTGGTTGAAGTAACAGTAGTATTACAATAGTTAGATAGTAGATATATTGTTCTAGGTTTGGCAGACCATTAGCTGGTCTACGCTGTAATTTGTGTGGAAATTTGCTTCGCCTACGCCATTGAGTGAAGTGCAGTGTACTGTATTCGACTCACACACAATATGGTAAGTTCTCACAAAGCAATACATTCAACTTGCAGTACAGTCAAATTTACTGAAAGTAAAGTTAACCTACTGCACTGTATGTAATACTATTCCAATAATCCGACTAATAAAATAAAAAATGTGTTAGGTTTAAATAAAGCGGGAGGAATACGTATTTTAAACCTTAAAGGGTACCATTATTACGACTTCAATGATAGAATATCAGGACCCAAATCTACCAATAGTGGTGAGAACCTATTATTAAGGAATTGTACGAAAAGGATATTTATCGTAGCGGGTTAAAAATAACATTTTAAAGCTAATAACCTGTCATTTCATACGATTAACGGACGCGAGAAGTAATTATACTATTTACGATAAGAAGCTTTTCGCAGTGGTATCCTGTTTAAAAGTGTGGTTTTCCAAATTACGTAACGTCTATACTCTGTTTACAATCCTAACGAATTATAAAGGATTGGAATATTTTTCCTTATTAGGTTTAATTTTGAAACGTAAAGTTGAATTAACCGAAATAATTTTACTTTCTTGATACTGTTTATCATACGAACCTGTAATTAAGGGCGTTTGTCCGCATATATAAACCTATAAATTACAGAATAAGCCAGAGCTTAAAGAATGCTGTACGCAGGTCTTTCAATAAATTTCCATTACTATGTTAAATGTAATCATAAACAACTTATATATTATGAAAACTTATATTACAACGGGTTATAAAAATGAATTTGTTAAGACTAAGTTTAAGCTATTGAATTATAATATTATACATTTGGAGGGAAAGCCAGAGAATTTTGGAAGATCGAAGTTAACGAAATCTCCCCGAGCCTGAATAGCGATTAAGTCGCCGACCCAGACAATGTCGAAGGATATCAAAACGTCGATATTAGTAATACCGCCACAAGCCCGGTCCGCGTTAAACCCGTTAACATCTTTAACACCGAGTAATGGCCTTAATTTCATATTAAGTACCTTTGCGAAATTTTAGGATGAAAAATTAATAAACTACCCATTATACAAGGTTTACGTATTAATGACTTTCGAAGGTATTAAAAGTTTTCTGGTTCAATCAAAATAATCGGTATAAGTTACAAATTATAGAATCAATTCGCGGGGTACTTTATATTACCATAACCAACTATAATTAACGTATTAGAAACTACTAATAACAAAGACCTTGTAATAAACTCACGATTCGTTGATTATTAGTTATCCGGGTAAAAACGTCTCATTTCGAGTTTTCCAACGGTATTATTATTGAACGGTGATAGTCGTAAATATTCAACGATTATATTCAATATATAAGTAATATAATGGTACAAAACCTCTTTATACCTTACAACAAAGCTTTTTTGATCCCTTTTCCATTTTAAATCGATATTGAACATATATTTCAATCTATTTTATAATCGACTTCCTCATTTCCGATAACGGATTTCAGTATTTGATAGCGTTTACGAACCTCCTCTTTATGGTTTTTTTATTCGAAGTTATATAGTTTATGATTGCTAAACCTTATACAGAGTATTTTCTCAATATGTAGTAGAAATCTTATAGATTTTCCATTTTTATAATTAATAGCCGTAGTTCGGATTAGGTAGGCGTATTTTCAATCACTCCATATTTTTAGTAACAGTTAAATAACTTTTATTCACGTTTTACTATTTATAAATAAATAATAGTGCCCAATATATAAATTGAAAAGTTCAAAAGTATTTACGAATCATCTTCGGAATTTTATAATACAATTAGGTATTATATTTAACAGTTTATTGACTCATATATGATAATTGAAAATTTTCAATTACCAGATTTAACATAAATCGTCTAGTGAATAGATACGTGATATACTTTTTGAAAGTAAATAGGGATACAAAGTTGTTAATTAATTCGATTGAGTAAGCCGTTACGTATTTATTATATTTAAATAAAGGAAGAAATATTATATAAACGACTATAATACATGTTGAATAGTATATGAAGATAACAATAAACCGTTGGTGACATTCGGCGAGAAATATAGTGTAGGAGATGAAGTTGAATTTAACTTTTATCATATTAAAATTTACCGTCTGAATGCAAATCTTAATTAACTTTACAAATAATACCGGGTCCTCGATATTTCGAACTCGTTAAATTTTATTTTAAACATTCCTCATAAATATTTTTAATTTTCGAGAGATTTAGTCAAACAGACGGTTACCAACCCCCTTTCCCCCCTATGTTTTATCCGATATTTTCCCGAAACCTGTTATCTTCGTAAATGATAGAAAGGAAGATATATATAACAAATTTAAAATTTAAAGTTATTTCGCGATAAAGACGAAACGAAGAGATATTCGCTTTATAGTAATTAAGTGAAAGAGTTATAACAAGTTGAAATGGTTATTTCTAGAAAATTAACAATATATAATAACTTTAAATGAATTGGAAGCGAAATGAAGGGCCGCTCAGGTATACGATGATTTAATATTTCGATATCAATATCGAATATATATTAAATAATTTAAGTGAAACGAATCGCTCTTACTCCGTAAATGATATAACATTCGTCAATAAACGGGATGATTTATTATTATAATAATATAATACGATTAGCGGTACGCGTATATATGATCCGATGTTTTAAAATTAATATCCGATTATAAGGCGGCTTTTATGATAATCTATTAAAGTTTTACCTATTTATCCTTATTATCCTTATTTAAATTTAACGAGTAATAGTTTTATTAACGTTAACTACCGAATTAAGATTAACCTAGGATATTGAAAAAGGAGGGTAAGGGCGGGAGATGCGAAGCGTGGTAGATATAAGTAGGTGTCAACGAAGGGGGCTGGAAAACGGTGGGGCAGGCATGGAGTGACGTCTAGGATAGAGGGTAACGTTAAACATGACGAACGTTAGAAAAGTAAAATAATAGTGGTTGGTAAAAGTTGGGGTAGGGTAAGCTACCATTTAGGGGGATTACTAAGGATTAAAATATATTAGTTTATACCCGGGAGACGCGGTTAGCTCGAATACGATTTTACGCTTATTATCGGTGGATGCGATTAGTTTTTTTGGAGTTAAAGTTAATAAATATAATACAAGTAAAAACGGGACTTATATAATGAGGCTGTAAACTTCGTTCGCCATAATTTATAAACCGTAGCATATACTAGTTATAAATAATACAACTTATGTAATTATATTATTTTCGCTTTTAAGGCTAAACTCACAATAGGGTGTACTATGTGTATTTAGAAGAAGCCGGTATAAGGATATTATACGTTACCCTACGGTTAATTGAAAGAGTTTTATTATAGTAAATAGGAGAAACCATGAAATATAACGAAAAAGTCTTTGAAGAAAGGCAAACCCAATAGTTAAAAGCGACGAAAACTTATAATGAAACGGATAATAGCTTATATTACTGGAACGGAAAGAATTTTAAAGCCCGGATAATCTCTTGAAGTCGAGTAAACAAATTAATCAATTCGGAAAATACGAAAACGAAAATTGGTAGGTGGTCATGAAGTTTGCTTACCGTTTACGCACGGGGGATAAAATATAGCTTTCGTCTTGAATAACTACAATCAATTGCCGTAATAAGGGGTATAAACTGAAAGAATACATAAATGAACTTTTTTTCTAAATATATTACGTAAAAAAATTAATTTACCACCGGGTTCCTCATAAAGTTTACTTATTAATCTTACCTTATTAAAGAATTTCTAATGCGTACAATAACTTTATGTATGATAAATTCGAATATGGATAAAAGGAACGTCGAAATAAAAAAGGTAAATAATATAGGATATATACGTTCTCTTGTTTATGGAAAAGAGAGTTTACTTTTATCTTTGTTATTGGCGAATATAAACAAGTCGTTTATAAGGTGAAAAGATAATAAAATGAAATTTACGACAATATATTTATATATAATAGGTTAACGTATTTTATGCAAGAGTTAATAATTTTGACCGAAAACGTTTATAACAGTATAATTGAAGCTATGTTTATTTTAAATATTAGTTATAGAAACGAGAAGAAGATTGAAGGGTTTGATTTAAATATGATAGGTGGTAATGAGGTTATAAAATAAATTATAGTAAGGAAGAAAATATTAATGGGAGGTTAATGAGGTCAAAGAGAAAAAAGGAAGTTCTAGGGGTTACATTGAAATTCGAATATATAAGTATTAGCGGATCAGATTCGATAGAGATTACGTGTTATACGGTAAGGTAAGGAGGCGTGTTATACGACGCTAGCAATAAAAACGATATATTATGCGGCACATTAAAAGTTACGTTATATGGAACCGACAATTAAAACGATACGTTATACGATGCGTTAAAGGGTGTGATATACAACGTCGGTATTCTAGGGTTAAATAGACCGATACGTTATACGGATTTTTAAGGAAAAAAAGCGTTATACAGTATTAGCTACTTAAGGTTAAACCGGTCTATACGTTATTAAAAGCGTAAAAAGTCACGTTACCGGCTTACGCCTAGCTTACGCCCAGCTCGCGTACTAAGCGAGCAAAGTTTACGTTTTACGTTTAACCAACGGAACGTTATGACCTTTATAACGTTCGAGAAAAAGTTGGATATATTATAAGCCTACGCCGTTAGGTATTAAGTTTATAGATTACATAACTATATACGTAACGGGATATTCAGTACCTGATCCGGGCTCGGTCCGATCTTAGATTGGACGCGGTCTATACACGATACGTGTAAGAATATATGACAGGTTGGGCACTAGATATACCCATAGGTCCTATACGATGGGCCACGGTTGCCTCTTCTAATGTTCCACTATACCTCAATAGTAAACTTCAACTGGTATCTACTTGGCTTAACATTGTAGTTCAGACCATAACATTTTTTATATTTTATCTAAAGAGCTTCTTTTTGCACTCACCCCACATTATTCGTCGTCGTCAGCCTTATTTAATACTTGGAATTTTCAAATTATCCTTTATTGTCGGCTTCGCTTAATACCCGCTCCTTCTTTTATTAACCGTTCTTGTCGATATTATTTAATACTCGCTCCACTTTACATCGTTCGACTTTACCAGCCTTTCCTAACGTTCAAATTTATTTTTAATAGGGTTTTTAACGTTAACAACGTTATCTTTAGGAAAACTAGAATAATAACAATAATAATTCAAATGTAAACTTTAATAGTTTATGATAGGAGCCGTTTCGCTGTCGGATGTTTATCTAAGGAAGTCGGGCAACGTATACTCGACCCTATTTATTGTAATATATCATAATAGTAATGTATCTTTTTCCCTTATTCATTAATATTATATTATTACCCAGGCAAAAGCGAATCGACCGATGTAAATCATTCAGAACGTATTCGACTACAATGTATTCGACGTTAATTTTGAAATACTAGGTTTTTTTAAAATTAGACATCCGCTTATTTCGCTTTAAATTTATTTAAGGCCGCCGTATACTGATAGATTTCTCATAGTTTTCCTTCCGAGTTATTATTACTGTTTCATCTAATCAATACACAACGGATATTGATTTATTCCGCCTTTATAACAAAAATATTTCTATTTTCAATTTTTTATATATAAATTTTTCTGTATCGTTTATTGCAAAATTTTATCACAGGCGAATATCGGATAAAACATGAAATTATAAGAGATTTGTAACCATAGGTTTAATGAAATTTACGTAAAATATAAGATTTTCTTTTGAAAAATATTTAAAACGATATTGAACAAGTTAGAAATGTCGGCGACACAAATCTAATTATATAATTAATTGAGGTTTTTATTTAGGCCGTTACTTTTAGTAAAAAGTAAAGAAGTCAATTTAAATCGCCTATCTTATATCAATTTACCGGATGTTATGAACGGTTCGTGATTATTTTCATTTATCATTACATATAAATCATCATCGTACAGGCTAATTTTATACCTTTACGTAAATATACCAAAAACGTGAAGGTTCATTTCATCGGATTAGTTGAAAACTTAATATCTTCGTTTATCTTAAAAATAAGTGATATTTAATACTAATTAACTAGTCGATTTATTTTAAACCAGATAAAGATTAAATGTCTTTCATTTAATATAAAATAATAGATATGAAAGTATAATATTTCATTAAATTAGAAAAAGGCGATAACGATTTGTAAATACTTCAAGACCTTTTAATTGACTCCTTCGATATCGCCATTCACTCATAGATAATATGTTGTTAACAAAAATGAATAAACGTTTATTAAGGAATATATGATGGTTTTAATTACATTAAAATAATTTAAGTCGTAAAAGCTAATAAAGAAAGTTTGAAATTTATGAAATACCTGTCATATAATCCTAAATCTTTCCATTTACGTTACGATGATTATGAACTACATAGCCTTGAATAGAATGTATTTTAATGATCAGTATGTATAAATTGAAAAATATTGAGTGCCATCTTTGGTAATAAATAAATCGACTAAAAAGTTGACGTAAATGTAAGCCCAATAACGATTTGAAATAGGAAGGGGTTAAAAGAGGCTTTGTTGTAAGGTACGACGAATTTTCGTACCATTACATCATATATATATTCGATATCAACGTCGAATATTCAAGATTATTCCATCCAAATAACAACCCCATAAAAAAAGTCGAAATAAAACGTTTTTACTCGGATAACATATAATAAACGAGTCGTAAGTTTATTATAAGATTTTCGTCGTTAATAATTTTTAACTAGACAATTATAAATAGCGATAGTAATTTAACTTATTTTTTTGGGTTGATATCATTAATCGTATTTTATATTCAATATCCTATCTTATTTGGAAAAAAATTTACGTTTTCGATCATCGTTAATGAGATACTTCTGTATAAAGGATTATTCGTTAAGTTTTAATCTTATAATTCCGCCCTGGTGCTCGGTCCGAAAATAATGTAATCGTTCATTGTTAAAGAAGTCGGCGGTTTTAATACGAACCGATCCCGAAGCGGTATCATAACCATCAATACTTCGGTGTCCCCTGAAGTCGCTAAAGTCGGTAGTGTGGGCGCGGATTGGGCCCTAAACGATCCCGTTACCGCTGATATTTCGAAATCTTCCAGCCCCCCCCCCGCAGAACGTGACATTGCAATTAAGAAATGCGGATTTCGTTTTAACAAATTGATCCATATATCCAGTTATAATATGTGTATTCGTAATATATAAATTTAATATTACTTTATTTAACATGGTAATAAAGAAAAACGAAAAGATTTGTACGCGGAATTCCTCAAATTTAGGCTTTTTTGAAATTTACGAGTTAATATATACAGTCGTTTGATTTAATATATAGATTAGTAGCGTAAGTGGTTTTAAAAAGTGAAAGGATTTTGGCCTGTCGAATGAAAGGTTCCGGAATTAAGCGTAGTGAAAGAAAATACTTTGATTTTTATAATTCGTTAAAGTCGTAAACAAGGAATGGATATTACTTAATTCTGATAATTACTTTTTTAAATAAAATACTATTATAAAAGATACTTGTTGTAAATTTTGTAATTGTGTGTCGCGTTTTTAAATTGTGAGAAATAGTATGTTATCGGTTTTTGGATATTAACCTTATCCTTTTGCAATAGGCACTCATTTAGCCTTATACCCAAGTAATTCGTTTCCACTACCGTTAGACGGTCTGGGTTCTAATATGCTGAAATAGGGTATACAACGAACATATTTTTTCATATTTGAAAAATATATACCTTTCTATTTATCTAAGTTGAACGAATTTTTAACTTTGTAAGTCGAACGACATAATTAGCTCCATTGGAAAAAATACTAATAAAGTTTCGATAAAAGTTAATACAACCTTAAAAACTTCAGACCTTCCGAATATTACGTGGGGAATTTGATTCGCATAATACCCAGACTTTTTAGGATAGACCCGGATACCTATACTAACAGTTACGATAAAACAAAGGTATTTTATTTCCTCTATTATGAAATTACACGTTTATTGTATAAATGTAACTCGGTATCTCGAAAGCGTTTTAAAACTGCGCGAACTTTTGTTATATAGTTTTATTGAATACCAGGAAAAAAGTTTTATTGAGGTAAGTTATATCGAAATTATTAAAGATATCTACTATTACATAATTCATATATCGTTAAAACGTCTCTATCGTTTTTGCAAGCTTAAAAAGGGTAATTAATCATTTAAAAAAATCAAAAGTATACAAAATTCCGATAAATTGTCCAATTCCAGTGTAACTTATATAGAGTAAAAAGTTATTCGAATATTGAATTTCCTAATTTATATAGATTTTAATAATATATATAGGGTTTTTGGATTACAGGTAAGAGAAAATGATTTTATTCAGTAAAATTATTTAAGATACAATAATCAATAGAAAATCGTTATTTACTCTCTCACCCGGTTGAAAAATTAGTAATACCGGTGTTGCGTCCGTTAAAAAACTTGTGTGAACCTATCCTTTATTTAGTAAATTGATAACTTAACGTTAAAATCCAAAACTTTTATCCAGTCATATAGAATAAAACGGTTCCTATAGTGTTTTTCCATTAAGATTTATCCTGGTTAAATATAATATAAATATAGTAGTTAAGCTTTCCTGAGTACAGGAGTAAGTTTACAATCTTTTCCTTATCAAATAGGTAACTAATCATGATCCTTTTTTATGTTAATTGACGGCATCGATTACAAAATTCGTGTTATTTCACGAAAACTTATAATAAGAGCTATTTATAACCAATCCCCCGTACGTTATACTATCCGATAAAATCGGATTATTAATATCGATAAGATCTCTGCCTAATTCACGTAAAGTAAAAGAGTAGAAGAGTAATCGTTCGATTGTTATTTGTAGTTAAAGATAGATAGTTCCGGAAGGAGCATTCCAAAGAGTGTTCGCTACGGATAAGAGGTTATAAACCTCTTATCTGGGCAGTGGTCCTTTTGCCGTGCTTTCCGGAATACCCATTCCAAACCGCTCTACAAATAATGCACTTTGCGCCTTGTAGGAGTGCATTTTGTAGCATAACACGTTATTTTGTACTTTGCAGTAATGCACCTTGTAATATAGTGCATTGTTACTTGGCTTATATATACTAGCTATAAGGATATATAGTAATATCTACATAGGTAATCTTTTATTTTTTTCTTATATTCTAAACCCGTGGCTTAGTAATAATAAAATAGTTGTAATAAAACCGTTTCATATACGTAATTCTATTATAATAGTGTAGTTACGGTACGAATTGTAAAAAATAGAATTAGTAACTTTTAAAATGACAGTGTAATTATGGTACCAAATGTAAATGTTCGAATCATTAGCTTCTATAATAATAGTATGGTTGCGGTACTAATTAAAAAGGTTTAAATCAATAATTCCTGGCCGCAATAGTACGTAAAGGTTCGAATCAGTAATTAATAACCGCGGTGCTAATTGTAGTAAAATCTTAGTTAGTATAATTCATCGGTGGCGATACAGTGTTTAGTAACGTCTTTTGTTTTTTCCTAATAGGAATGTGATTGCGTAAACGTCGTATGTGTGATTAAGTAAGGGAAATTACGCCGTTACGTGTTTTAGATTAATATAAAAAAATAGATCGCCATTATTGGTAGGCTTTAGACGTTGCAACGTTATCGATTCGATTGGTCTTCGAAGTAACAGTAGTATTGTATTGGTCAAGTGGTAGATGTATTATTCTAGGTTTGGCAGACCGCTAGCTAGTCTGCACAGTAATTTGTATGGCTAATTGCTTGGCCCGTACCCTAGAGTGAAGTGCAGCGTACTGCACTCGACTTACACCTAATGTAGTAAGTCTCCACAAAGAAATACACTTAACTTGTAGTACAGTCAAATTAACTATAAATAAAGTTGATCTACTACAATGCATGTAGTACTATTCTAACAGCTATCGGTTTAAAAAATACTTTTTTTTTTTTCGTTAAAAGCGCGTAACTATAATAAATATAAATCTTTATCTTAATTTAACTTTACTTTTATTTCAATTAACCGATACAAACCATTCTGATGAATAGTTTCCTCGAACAATACCCATATACTAACCTTGACTTTAAATAAATACCGCGTAAAAACAAGTTAGCTTGGCGCTATTGGGCGCGGGAGCGCCCTTGCGGCGGCGGCGGCGACGCTACTGCCGTCGCCTCCTGTTCAGCCTTATCCTCTTCCACTGTTGCCGCCTCCCCTTTAGCTCAGCCGTCTCCCGCCGCCACCGCCTTACCAGCCTCGCCAGCCTCCGCCGCTGCCACCTCAACCCCTCTCCTCTACCTTTCCCCCTTCATCATAAGCTCCTAAAGTGAAAAATAAACGGCTTTTAAAGTTATAAACATTACCCTTTTACCGCGGGTGAAAAGCCCTTTATAAGAGGAAGCTTACTGGCGCCGTAAACGCAAGCTGATAGAGCTTTTCCGCGGTTTATATTCCTTAAATTTACCCGTTTAGTTCCCTTAAATTTTTCCATTAATAAAGAATACGTGGCGGACCTGTTTCGCCGCTTACAGCTCTGTATTATTAAGGTACGCCGCGAGGCTTTTCTAACACATAAAACTTTAAAACGACGTATCCGAACTCGTAGCCCTGGGTCGTTGATAAATACGCTTTATGTACCGTATATCTTGTCCGTAATCGCGGGTAAGTCCATTGACGATTATTATGAAAACGGGAGTCGTTCGTTCTGTTACTACCGTTACGAACAGATTGGTAACAGATACGCCCTCATTTCGTTAGTCTTAGGGCCGTAGGCTAAGGCCATATTACGTGCCTACTGGCCACATAGTAAAATACTATGTCTAAAACCATCCTTTTTTTGAAAAAAAATGTTTGGAGCGCTTCGAAAAACGACCACGGTTGTAAATAACTAAAATAAACCGATGTTAATTAGTAGTAGGCGTTAATCAGTGGACCAAGGAGTCGGTAGCCATTATTACCACCTGGATATAGGGACGATATATATATATACTACATAAACGAGTTTTATGACGTTATCACACATTGCCATTAAGAGGGTGAAAACCCCCCTACGCCTTTACCTAAAGGTATGCGACCGAAAGCGTAGGGTCACATCCTCACTAACGCCGATAACGTCGATAGTGGTAATAATAAAAGCGCTAGTATAAAGGGGGAAGGAGACAGGGAGGATAGTAGGAACGCGATGGCGTCGTCTTTTCCCTTTCCTATTGGTAGTAATTAGCTGTCTCTCGCGGTCGGACCGGTGCACCCGGCTATACCATAGTATATTGCATAGTGTGAATATCAATATATATCACTATAATTAGTATATTTAGGTGGCAGTGCACCGCGCTGCAAGGTGCACTCTAGCATACATAATAAATATGACATGCTACAGATTGCACTTTCAGAGTGCATCATGTATGGAGTGGTCTAGAAGGGGCGTTCCAGAGTGATACGCTCTGGGTGAGAGCTTATAAGCCCTCACCTGTGGCGTGCACTCTCTGGATGCTTCTTCCCAACCAATCTATCTTTTACTACAACAATACCAATCTTTTTGATTACTCTTCTTTGACTGTTTCCTTTACAGGTAGGTATTAGACCCTTTTCTACATTAATCAATAGCTGACTCGGTCGACTATAAACAGCCTAGGAAAGAAAAGATAGACACAAATTAAATACTTATACTGGGATATTGTAGCGGTCTAAACTATTTGTGCTCTAATACTACATTTTTACAAGAATTTCTCAGGATGCATACAAAGATTATAAAAGCTAAGTGACTTTAAGAAGAACAACTTTAGTACGATATCATTAAACTTTGTTTGGCGTTCTATTTATTATAAGCTGTGTTACGCTACTATCAACCCTTGTTTGGCGCTCTGATATTTCCGGACACTTTTGGGAGAGCTTCTTATCACGTATCAGGCCACGCAAGGCAAAACCACCAAATTTTGGAACCTTTTATTAGTATCTTTCCCAAAACAACCACTTGTGAATAGTACAAACACTCTACAAGTCACTCTTCTTTGAGTAGTGCAAACAGCTAAAAAGAAAAACACCAACAACACCATAATCACACCGAGCTCCGAAAACAACATCCGAAACGCCCCTATAATCACTTTTGTAATTATGGCTTCTACGAAAATAAGGCGTTCTAGGCGCTCCGGAAAACATATTGGCAACGTTCTTACCTATACCAAACGCTTTGAATTACATATTCGAAGCGAGAGCTACCTCCACCACTTTATTTAGCAACGCCAATGGGGAGGTCATGTGACTTAAATCACTAAAACTTTTAATTTACGGAGAAAGAAAAGTAAGAAGATTTACCTAAACAATGTTGTATACTACTATCATTACTAGATTACCGATACAGACTATATCACAACTACATTGTCGCTACTAGGCTATGGAAACGGAATACATAAAGAAAAAAGAAAAGATCGCCTGTGTGGATATTAATATATATCACTATAATTTAGGTGGCAGTGTACTATGCTGTAAGGTGTACTCCTACAGCGTGCAAGATAAAAGTGATACGCTGCAAATTGCACTTTTAGAGTGTATCATACATGGAGCGATCTAGAAGGGGAGTTCCAGAGTAGTACGCTCTGGGTGAGAGTTTATAAGCCCTCACCTGAGACGTGAACTCTCTGGATGCTTCTCCCCAACCAATTCATCTTTGACTACAATAATACAAATCTTATGATTAATCTTTTACTATTTATACTTTACGTGAAATAGACAGAAACCTTACCAACACATAGTAATATTATTTCTTTCCATAAAAACAATTGTTTCTAAGTGATAAATGTAACTTGAAGTATATAAAATAAAAAGAGGTAATATGCCAAAAGCGATGCGATATCGTAGATTGAGATTAAGAGGGGCAAATAGTGAAATACCTAGCGGAGTCAAAGTGCGTAGAATAAAGTAGAATGGTATATTAGGAACGGTGCCAAATGTTGGCGTCAAACAAAGGCAAATTTGTAAAGCCGATGTATATGTAATTTGTATACCAGAGTACAAATAGGGGAGTGGCGCGGATAGTTAATTTCGGAACGCGTAAAAATATAGAACAAAAATACAAACGTAAGTTATTAAATTCCAACCATATCAAGATCGTAAAACCCTTCCTGTTATATCAACAAAGAGCGTTTTTGTTGATATAAGCGTTTTTAACGCTTCGTTCGATACAGCCTTACTTATTAGGTCCGCCGTGTTAGATTTTCCTTCGATTCACCGCGTTTTATCGATTTCACGGCGTTCATACGACTTACGCAGGATCATAATATCGATTATTAAACTTTTTTCATTCGTAATACCTAATTTAACCAAATATTTATAAAACAAAAAGAAATTAGTACATATAACGAGAGGGATAGGGCGTAAACTAAACTTGGAAATAATTATCCTAATAGTTATTACTATAATAATATTCGAATCGAAACCTTTACCTGTATTATAAATTTTTGAAGATAAAACTCTTTTTATAACCCTTTTATATTTGGTAAATATTTAATGAATAATATTTTTATGGAGCTTAAGGTTGTTTTGAGCCGATATTTCGTTACCAAATATTAGAACGAAGCCTATTTACGAACTATAATCGTTGGTATTGACGAAAAAGCCAATAGTAAAAACAAAAAACTTTATAATAAATTTATTCAGTGGTATAAACTATAAACCGCGTTTTAAATTAAGTATTTATTATGAGAGGAATTTATTAAGCGTTTCACATATATCGTTGAACAGAGCGATTTGGTATTACGCGGCAACCAAAAGGTTAAATACCGCTCTTAATTGGATTACTAAAGTAACCTAAACGCCACATACACGTTATCATCTATATACGTCAGCCTATTTTACTTTATCTAAAACGATAAAGGCAACTTCATTTGATTGCTCTTTTTACGTAAGGCCTAAAATGCTGTTCCGAAAATAATAATGAAGTTATTAAAGTTAATTATGTGGCTTTTATCAGGTACGTTTTAGGTTTCGCCTTGAAACTGGCTTTTAAAGGTTTTATCTTTTTAAATACGGAAACCAACGTGTTATATAACGTTAATATATCGTTTATTTATCTAACCTTCAATATAAAGCCCTTAAAATAGGCTGTTAATATTGATAGGTACGGCCCAAAAGTCCAACTAGTAATTTTGAGCCGTTTTTTATAATACTTTTCATAGGTGTTATACTAATAAATACTAATTTTAACTAAGTTATAAAGCAAGTTTATAATACGTAAAATCGTTTTAGATGGGTAATGTCTTTTGAAATTTGTGAGTATATCGTTGTAAATACATCGTTTAAGCCGCTTTTAAAATTGTGTATATACTTACATCATATTATAGAGTTCGATATGTCGTCTGTATAATGCATTAAAAGAAGTTACGACCGTAAAAATTAATCGGAACCCGCATATGATAAGGTAGACAACTAGGTTATAATATTTTTTTTGACATCTTCGTGATAACATTTTACAATTAGGTGTTTCTTTTTCGTAATGTTTTTTGATTTTAACCTTAATTTCGTAAACAAGGAAAGTAGGATTTTTTTTCCAGGCACCGTAAGTCGTTAGGTCGAATCGTTCAAAGAAAAATACGCTTCGGTTAATTAAGGTAGAAATTATTTATTTGGGTATATTACTCGAACTGGGTACCCTAGATAGTAACAATAATATCGTAACAGAGTTTTAAGCCAAGTTCGCGGTCCGCTATCTTCTTTGAAATGATAAAGGAGTTTACAGTAAAAATTTCGAGGCGTTTTTTGGTTTTCGAGTTAAAAGAGCAACCTCGGCGACGAGATATTAATAGGGTTAGTATAAACGAGCAGCTTTCGTTTGGTAGGAGCGGACCGGAAGTGTAATTTGAGGGGTGTGTTAAAATTAGGAGCGATTTGGACTCGTTGTCTCAAAGGATGTCTTGTTAGTAATTTTATTTGTAATACGGTTTTGGGCCACTTTCAACCAATTTTCTTTTATATTTTCGTATTATTGTTTAAGGAAACGAACTTATAACGTTTGTCAAATTAATGAATATATTATGACCTTTAAATACATTCATTTTTTAAGAGCCAGTCTATCTGTCTTTCTTTCTCCATCACAGCACCTTAGATTGTAGTTGTAAGGTTAAAAATCTAGTTTCGCATAGTGTAATATTTGTAGCTAGCGCTTTAGACACGTCATTGTTAGCCTGTAAGGAACTTAATACTATTATAACCTTCTATAAAATATTCGCCCTTTACGCTGTGGTTGGTAATAATATAAATTTTATATAAATCCCTAGGAAAGTATTAAAAATAGGCATCGTGGACATAAGCCTAGTTAGACTAGAAGTATTTTTTAATAACCTTAACCGCTATTTATAAAATTTATTTCATAGAATTAATACCCTTAAGTTTTTTGGATAACACCGTGTATGTTTTTTAAACGGTTTATAATACCGTTTACACCTATTAATACCTTATAGTATTTCTACTAGTATTTACTTAAATTTGTTACCGATAATCCTAAGCTTGGTACGTTCTTCCGAAAAGTTAAAGGTCGTGTTAATGTCGTAAATAATCCAGTCCAGAGGCCTTAAATAAAAGTTCAACTATAGTAAACTAAAGCGTCTTAGTAATTTGTAACGAGAACGCTTCGTATAAGATTAACAACTTAGAATAATGTTGCTGCGTTAACGAAGTGAAATACTAGCTAACTATTAAAATATATAATATTAATAATTACCTTGTGTTTAAAGTTTACATCGTTTTAAAGGCGGAAGTTAAACAACTTTAAGGCTTGTAATTATAGCTAGCATTTATGGCAAACCTTTTCGATGGTTTTAATTATGTTCTTTCCTATATCCGTATATCTTACAGCGTAAAATAGTCGTATTAGGCGTTTTATAACCGGGTATCCGAAATGAAGATATAAAATCTGTAATTTTGACTAAATTAAATCAAAAACATTAATCGTACGTATTTTGAGTAAAAACTATAAGTGGTTGAACTTAAGCTGGAGCGATACAGATACGCTATCCGAGATGAGGATAAGTTGGTTAGTCGTAATCTAGACCTTAATTTTGAATTTATTTATATTAGCTCATAAAATCACGAATGGTATCTCGAAGTCCATTACGTAAAACTTAACTAGTGCGAACAGCGTATTTATAACGACCGTTGCAAGTAAAAACGTTTTGCCTTTAACAACCAAAACCTTTCGGTTTTTTCGTATTCGATTTATCTAAAACTTTGCAAACTTCGTTACGAACGTGTTCAATTATCGTTTTCCAACTGTTAAGATTTTAATAACTCCGGTATTAGATATAATTCCCTGAAAGAATCTGCCGTATCTATTTAAAAACATAAATTATAACGCTATATAGACGTTGAGATCTCCGTCTACGTAATTTAGGCACGTAATATGTAGGAAAGAGGCGTTCTATAGGCCTGTGAAAATACGATAGGAGGTTTCATCGTTTTAGGTCATTGAGTAAATATTACCAACTTTAAAGCCTTTTTCTCCAAAGGTATAGTCGTAAGGATAAACGCTAATTACATCATTTACGCCTTCATATTCGGCTACGTATATTGTAAAATTCGCTTTTATTTTATCTTTCAATATATAGTCGACTTAAAACTTTCGCTTAGTTTGAGTTTACTCGAAAGCTGGGTGGTTAGTAAATTAGCAGCCGATTTTGGCACATAAAATATAACGCTTCTATAAATCTGAAGGGCTTCATATAACTTTTCATAAGTATTATTATAGTCGCTATACGTTTTGCCTAGTTTCGAACGATTGTTCCTATCCCTTATTACAAGGGTTTTTTCCTTATTACTTATAATTCTAGCGTTCGTTTTTCCTTGGGTATATTTCAAATCTTTAATCTAAAACGTATTGGATCGTCTCGACGATTTTCATTTGAGTAATTTAACTCTCGCCTTTAATTATATCTGCGACGAATATTCATTTCAAGCTCACCTATCAATGTATGAAATTTTGAAGTTAAATTTTAAATAATTATATGAAAAGTTTTTTTATCCTTCTTAGACTTTAAAAGTGTAAAGTTTAAATCTGGGCATCTGCAGAATATTCTTGTTATTACTTGAATAAGTAGTTTATTACCCTTATATTCCAGTTTGAAAGCTGCCTGCCACTTTAGGAACTTAGCTAATAGGGCGGTAAAAACCCTTTATAAATTTTCATTTGCGTTTTTTTATTGGGTTTTCACCCATTTTCAATTACATCAATCCAATCTCCATTGTAAAGTTCGTAGGTGGTGTTTATATCGAGGTGGAATTTTACGCGGTTATAACATTTCGTTAATATATTCATTTACGTAAGATGATATATATATTATTCTTTAATTTATTCTAATAGTATGTTGGGTAGGATAATATGAACCTAATATAATTCGATATGTAGTTTTATATAGATATTAGGTATGGGACATATCTTATTATCGAATATATCGTATAATTTACCGTTATAGGTTTCATTACTATTTTAAAACGTGGCGAAGTTTATCGGTCATAGGGTATATATTAGCGTTCTACGCCGTTCTTCGTGTCTTAGAGCGTATTGTTTTCGGTGTTTCGGCCGCTTCTATTATAACCAATCAGGGTATTAGCCATTTTTGAAAAGTGATCTGGTATTTGGTTTTGCCTTACAGTAAATACCAGTAAAGGGGTATTTTATACGCGTATAGTAAATAGGAATTGTAGCCACTTTTCTTTTTCCTCGAAATCTATATTCTCAATTTAGGATACACGTATAATATTAGATCATCCTACGTCTTATATTTGTATATTTCGTTGTTTTGTTCATATATTCTCGACAACCTGTTTTTTATATTTTGTGAGGTAATATCTTTTTACAAATTCCGTTTTATATACATTTTTATGTTTTCAATATGACAAGTCCTTGAGTTGTATTATTTCGATCAGGGTCTTTATAAGGCGGCTATTCCTGACTCTCAAGGTATTAATCCCTTCACTTCGAAATTAAATTCGTAAGGCTTTGCAAATAAAAGAGTTTATAATTTGCCATATTCCTAATGTTTAATTCGAAAATCTTTAATGGAAATAATTCAATATATTAGGTCTTTGGATTTTTTCTTCACAGTAGTGAAAGATACCAGTTTAGATATATATATTTACTGTATATAGGTTTAATTCGGTAACTAGTATATTAATAGCATTATCCCAAAAACCCAGTTCTATTTCATACATCATAGCCTTTCTAATCCCTATATACTCGACCAACACATCGAAATAAACGTTGGTTTTTTTTGGGTTTTATTAGTGTTGGAGTTATAACTAAAAGTTTCTTGGAGAGGTTATAGATGGTTGTTACAATGTGCATTTGGTATGTTAAAGCCATATAAATTCATAGTTTCGCGCCGTAGTTTGATTTGTGTACATTCAGATTTCAAAGTTTAGAGTAGTTCGTTTTATAAACAGAAAATACAAAGCAAATAAGATGAACCAAACTGTCTAAGTAAAAGTATTAACGCTTTCTAGTGAAAATGATTTTCAAATAATATGTAAATAAGAAGTCACCACAAATCATTTAGGCGTTTCAAGTTAATTTAGGTAACGCTTAATAACTATTCACTAGCTAAGCGACTAGTTAAACTCAAACGTTGTAAGGTCTAAACTTACAATACACAGGGCGAACGTAAAAAGGCGGATAGAGTAAATGTAAAGAAAAAGGAAATGTGGGTATAGGATGGTATATTATGTGGTCCAGTATATTTGTCTTGGTTTGTATTTGGTAAACGGTCTGGATTGTCGTGTCGTAGCTGCTCTTGTTAAAGCGAACGGTTTGGTTGTTCCGGTTATAGCCGCTGTTGGCTCTGTGATCGGTGTGGATACTATGTTCGTAACCGCTTCTCTATTTCTTAAGCGGTTTGGTTGTCGAGTTTAGCTCGAACGGGTCCTAACAAAGGGTGCCAAAACTTGGTGGTTTTAGCTCAAGTTACCTGGTACGTGATAAGACACTCCTAAAAAAGTGCCCGGGTATGTCAAAATGCTAAAGAAGGGTTAATGGTAATGTAAAGGAGCTTTTGGTAGATAAAACACCAATTTCTTTTAATAATATCGTATTAAAGTTATCATTTTAAAGTTACTTAACTTTTATAATCTTTACATATATCCGGTGTAGTTCTTGATAAGACGTAATGTTGAAATACAAAAAATTGAAACCGTAATAATATTCCAATATAGGTATTCAATTTGTATATATGTATTCTTTCTTAAGTTCTTCGTAGTCAAACGAGTCGACTCTTAATTGATGTCGATAAGGTCTTTACCTAATTTACGTAAAATGAAATAGTAGCGAAGTAATCGTTAGATTGGTATTTATAGTAAAAGATAAATGGATATGAAAGGAGTATTCCAACGAGTGCACGCGATGGATGGGAGGTTACAGACCTCTCATTTGGGCAGTAGCTCTTTTGCTGTGCGCTCTGAAATACCCATTCCAAACTACTCCACGCATAATACACTTTGCGCCTTGCAGGAGTGTAGCCAGCAGCGTGACACGTTATTGTGCACTCTGTGGGAATACACCTTGCAATATAGTGAATTGCCTCTTGGCTTATATATACCAGCTGTAGGGGTATATAGTAATATCTACAATTAAACTAATAAAACCCGATTTTATAATACCTCGTATATCCCTCAACTCAAGGCATCTTATTATTATATTAATTATTAATGCTCCTTAATTATAAATCATCAATCGATGAACAGTAACGTTTGATATTACTTATTTATATCGTATTTATAATATTCTAAAAGTCATATCACGCGTTAATTTAAGAATAATATTTATTAATATCTGGTTTGACAATTTATCAATATTTACGCAAAATCTAGTTATTTTAGTAATACACGTATTTCCTTGTCACCCTAATCATATATCTTAATTTATAAGTTATAGAAGCTAAATTTACTTCATCTTCGACCGTTTTATTACAGCCTCATTTATAATATAATAATATGTATAATTAAAATAAACTTAAGCGTTTGAAAAATAAGTATGATAAAAAATTATAGGGATGGGGAATGGATTCTTATTCATAGGAATTTTAATTTAATTCAATTTCTTCTTACTGAATCTTATTATTACACCATTAAAACAATGTGACTTTTAAATGAAATTGTATTTGAATATTATATTTCCCTTATTACCGTTAGTAGGAAACTTTTATTAAACTTTTTGACTTAAACCGTATATATTCATTTCGGAGGAAATGTAGGGCGGTGTTTGTAACCATGTTCATAATGGTTAGTTAGGCTACAATATATACAACGCTCTGTAACTTATTTAACCTAATATTTCTTTGCCTTAATTAACATGGCCCGGCGGTTTTAAGTTTCAATATATATTAAAAGAGTTTATTAAAATAATTAGGCGTAATTACCGCGAGCTTTCAACTAAAGTACATAAAATGTTTGCAGGCCTTAGATTCTTGCAACGTTGTCGATTCGAATTGTGGTCGAAGTAACAATAGTATTGCATTGGTCAAGTGGTAGATATATTGTTCTAGGTTTGGCAGACCGCTGGCTTGTCAGCACTGTAATTTGTATGGTCAAATGCTTGGCTCGTGCCCTAAAGTGAAGTTCAGTGTACTATACTCTACTTACACCTAATTCAGTAAGTCTACATAAAGTAATACACTCAAATTAAAGTTAAGTATAGTCAACTTTACTGTATGTAAAGTTGACCTACTGCATTGCATATAATTCTATTCCAATACTAGCGTTCTTTTAGTTTATACGTGCACGCCAGTGTGCCTAACCAATCTTTTCCGGTTACTACTGAATTGCCCACTCGTCAACTAGTCATACCTATGTCAATTCCAATCAACTTTCATATTGAATTGCACTCAATAACGTGCAAATTAATTCTATTTAACCTTAATTTCTCCGTAACTTCGAGGTACGAGTTTATTAACTTCTACAAAAGGTTTTTTTTACCACAGACTTATATAAGCCTTTACTTTAGCCGTGCCAGTCAAACTATAGCCATACCAGTTAAATAGGATCCTATCATTAATTCCTCCACTTCCTTCATAATCATTTAAATTTTCCGGAATATCCCTATCCACCGATACGTAATTAAGGCCTTCCGGACGGCTTATTAATGTAGCTTTCGATTCGTATAATTAAATTATTATTGTTGATAAATCTTTCCAAGGCCTTATACGGTATTGCTTTTGTTATAACATTTACAGGATTATCTTTTCCATTAATCTACCAGAATTTCTTAATTTCTTTCCTTCGTAAGTTTTACAAAGTATCATTACATCGATTATCAGGGTTTTTTTACTGGTGGTTTTGAGTTTCGAAACGCATTCAAAAAAGCTCCTCGAGTTCATATAAATTACCACAGGGATAACTGGAATCTTTAGCTACCTAGTAATAATAATAAAGTTTTCTTACATTTCCATACTTGCGTTAAAACCTGCTATTATACCGTAGACCTCTGAAACTAATACGCTTCATATTATCCTTTTACAATTAACGTAAGTTTAATAGATTAAATTTCAGATAACACTAAACTGAGTTTCTGTTTTTCTTTCTAAAAGAAGGTTATTAGGAAGTCGATTTATAAGGATTAGTCGTTATTATTTATAAAAAGTTTGTCCATAAATATTTTCAACTTAGCTTTCGAAAAGTCGATTCAAACTATAGCAATTTTTTAGTTTAAGTTTCGTATGTATTACTTGAGATTTTCATTTAACCGGTTAAAGTCCTTATCTGTTAGCTTTTATATTTATACCTTGATAAATAGGCCGTAAAAGTCTTTCGGTTAACATAAGGTAATAATGTAACTGCTTCGAATAAATCATTGCAAATATCGTTAAACTCGGGCTACGTTAGTCTTATTAATTATAGCTAAAATAGCGCCCTAATTTTTTCAACAAAAACTAAAGCCGATATTAATACTAAATATACGGATTAACGATCTATTTAAGTTAAGTTGACTGCTTTTTATTAATGTTGTTATTATTTTTCAATTTCAAAACTTCAAGATCTCAATTGCCTGTTACCTTCATATTTTAAAGCCAGCCATTTCGTTAAGAAATATGTCGTTAATTTATATACCTACTACGCTGAAGTTCTGTTTCCACGTTATTAGAAAGTACGGATCGAACGTTAAATATTTTATCGCTAATCGTAATTTTAAATACGACTGGTAAGTTAGGAACTAATGAACGCTTGCTTTATGTAATCTGTATAGTATCGTAATATAATGTATTGCTGTACCTAACAGGTAAATAACATGGAATTCATATAACAATTTTAGTATTACGATTTATTGTAAGTCCGTTGATAATTACGTATAAGCTTACGTTATATTATGGTTGTCAAAGTTAAATTTACCTTTCATTCTAGCTGATAAGCCTGTTATTAGAACAATTATTAAACGTTGACTAATTTTCTTAATCGGCAACTATTACGTGAAGATCTAGTCTTTACCTTTACTACTATATCTTTAGGCGATTAAATGTGTTTTTTTGTTTGCTACCCCGTAATTTTACCTTTGACCTCATGTAATAATCACACTAAATACCCGTGAGTATATAGAAGGTAACAGAGGGTTTATGTTATCAAGAAGGTAACAGAGGTGCTGAGTGAACAATATCGCAACCGTGCAAGTAATTATCAAAACCCGTGAGGCTATTCAGAATATACTGAGACTAAATACTTCAATTTACAACTGAAAAGCTATCTAATGAATCTAGGAAATGCCTAGAGAGTGTGTTCCTTATATATTCAGCTCTTCAGTCTAAGATCACTTGCCTATATTGCTAGGCGGTATAAGTGGTCCCCTGGCTATGCTGCCTATGTCCTGATCCTTTTTAGGCATAACCCTATCCCTGGGTTGCTGACATAAGTGATGTGTGTTCTTGTCTGATGTGTCGGATACCTGGCTCTGAGTAGCTCAGCTGCCTGCTGGCCTGTTTCTTGACCCAACCGTTATTTGGGTCATACCACCTCGTAGAAAATTTTCGACTTAAAAATCGTAACGTTTAGGTTGTAAAAGTTAAAATTTATTTTCGATATTAATTATATAACCCCTCGAGTTAGCAAGCCATTGCTTTCGACTTTGTTGTTTTCCTTAAATGGTTTACCGAAAGTTTTCATATTTCCTTACGCTCGAAACTTTCATATTAAGTCTGTTTTATCTTTTTCTCCCCTAATTACCCACAGAGTATATTAAATACGGCCCGATATGTATTCCTCCTTTCTAACATTCCTTTTTTTCGGGGGTCGTCCGCGCCGATAACGTTTTATAGACTTATTAATAACAGGTAAAGGTAATTTATGTGGGTTTGATTGCTTAACTCGACAGTTTTTATCGTTGATAACCCTAATGTAAGGCTTGACCTAAGGAATTCGAAAATATATAGAACCGTTAGCAGTTTTAATAACTACTTTAAAGTTCGCGATATTTCATATCTTATATGGGCCTTCCCATTTTCCCACCTTCTGTTATATATAGATTTCACATTATAACGGCAAAACAAGTACATAAATTATTTTAGAATCGTTTATAGTATTGAAAACCTTATTAATTTGATAACGTACTGATTTTCTTTGCGGTTTTTCTAAAAGTTTTACTGTAAATCGTAATACGTTTCTCAATATTTACTGAAGGTAGAGATTTACTTGTTGAACGTAGGTAATATATAAAGACAAAAAGTATTAGTATGAAGCCATCGGTGCTTATAACATAGTTTATGTTGGAATATTATCACATGCGTTGCCGTAGGTCAACTTTACTTACAGTAAAGTTAACTGTACTACAAGTGTATTGCTTTGCAGAGACTTACTGCATTGGGTATAAGTCGAATACATTACGCTGCACTTCATTCTTGAGCATGGGCCAAGTAATTGGCCATATAAATTACTGTGCAGAACGGCTACCGGTCTGCCAAACCTAGAACAATACATCTATTATCTGACCAGTAAAATATACCTATTACTTCGAAGACCAATCGAATCGACAACGTTACAATGTCTAAGGCCTACCAATAGTTTAATATTTTCACTGGTATTTATAGGCGTACCTCTTAATCTTTACAGCTTTCGATTTTTAACGTAAGGAAATTATACGTTCTGTAAAGTTAGGTGTATACCCTTTTAACCTTTCCAATACTTTAATAGTTTTTTTTTAAAGGTACCTATTTACATTGGATACACATTATCTTAATATCCTTTTCCAATTTTACCGCGGTAAAATTGGTATCGGTATCATAGACAACGAAGTTAAATAAGCCTAGGTACGTGTTAATCTATAATATTTTGAATGTCTTCCACGTATCTTTTACCGAAAGGGACTTCAAACACTTAGACCTGGAAAAAAAGAATATGGAATTCACGACGTAATAAATAGGCTTATTATTGAAATAAAATACATCAATGAAAATCTCGTCATTAAAATCCTTATTATTTTTTAAAGTAAACTAAAATTTCCGAGGGGCTTAAACAAAAGTTTAACGGGAATTATAAAGTCTTTTAATAGCTTTTAAGGCAAATTATTTCATATCATTATGCCTTAAGAATTTTTGGATTTTACATATATTATTAAGGGTTAAATAATTAAAACACCAGTATAAGTAACGTATTTCTGACTTCCTTAAGTTTAATACTACTATTTCCTGGCTTTAAAGATGAAACCATAAGTATCCATAATTAAGCACAAGTAAGAACCTTTAGCTGTATTTAACCAATTCTTTTAATTTAACGTTAACATTAACATTAAAAGTCTGTAAATTCTTCAAATAAAAAAGAAAAGTTGTAAAAGACTGAAACATTTAACATGAAATTATACCTATGACAAGTTAAACTATCATTATCACTAATAATGATAATTATTCGCCTATTCCAAAGTTAAATTTAGTTTTATCGGTATTGTTACGATTAATCTGCGAATAGCCTCTTGTTAGGTACCTTATTACCCCTATATTTGATATAATACCTTAAAACGTGTAATCCGTATAATGATCACAGAAATTAAAGGCGTAAAAAAAGGTTGAAGGCTTGGTTGAGGTAAAAGTAAATGTCTTTACTACCTGAAATATATAAAAAGGCGTGGTTGACTTGTTACTAAACAGTATTAGCAGTAGTATTTTCGTACCACTTAATTCACTTAGGGGTATTAACATCGTTAATTAACTCGTTGCCTTTGAAGTCTGTAATTTAATCCAAATGATATTGTTCAAAAGCAATATAATATTAAGCGTAATATACCGACTTTTTATTATTACGTTCGGCGGTGGGGTGTTGAGTTAATAAGTAGCTAAATTTGCTACCAATCCAATATTTTATGCTATTATTACGACGATAATACTTACGGTTAATAGGTTCGCCTAAATTTTAGCCTTATTAATACAAACTTGATTATTAACTTTAGTTTAAATCCGTTCAACTAAACCTTAGACGTCATAGGCGTTCGTACTTATAATCGACTTAATTAATAACCATAAGGTCTTCCTTATTCATTTTAGGATAATTAGCAGCTTAATAGTATATATCAAACGAATTTGGTATGCGAGTAATTGTAACCGCAAACGAAAAACGCAATTATCATAAAAAGCGTTCGTATATAGATTATGAGAGTAATAAGGCATATTAGAACTTGTTAACATCCGTAACCATTATCTGTAAATACTTTCAATGCATAATTTCGTTAACTGAGTCCTTCTCTATTGCTTTTTAATATAAGATTAACTTGTCCAACCTTTAATTAAGAACATCTAATAACGTTTCGTCCCTTGTTTCATTTTTATTATTATATTTTACCGCGTAATATCCTAGTCTATATAGTATTATGTAAGGTAAACATCATATTCGAAATAGCCCTTTATACCATTGTAAATCCTACAAAACGTGGTAATTGTAATAAGAAATGTTAGATTATAATCGTTGGTTTATAATATAACGATTGAGGGGAATAATAAGTAGAAATCTAAAGGTAAAACCTTCATTCACTTTGAAATATTTAAAAAGGGTATTATCTTAATAAGGAAAAAAATTTCAAGGTTTTTCTTTATACTTTCTTACGTTGTTTTAGATTGTAGCGATATCTATAAACTTGAAATCAATATTAATTATTTTAATAGGTTTTGGGGAAAATTCGCAATCATCATCTTCGTTTTTAATAGTATTTACTAGTAATTTAAGCTTTCAACACTTCGAAACGCAATGATAAGGCTAATGAATAATTGCTTAGCTTTAAATGTAAAGTCTTATAATAGGACCTATAATAGGCTTTCGCGTGTAGGTAAACATAAAGAGGAAAGGTTTTTGCAAAGATTAGAGATTCTAAGTAAAATTCTAAGGGTAAATTAATACCTACTACCTTGAATAAAATTAACGATTTTTATTAATTAACTACCATATAACACTGACGTTAATACATTAATACCTTTAGCCATGTTAGCGGCTTTTACTTCACGCGCCTTACCTTCGCTAAAGGCGTACTCCACTTTATCATAATAAAGATACTAAATTGCCGATCAGGTCAATAGGTTCCTTATTTCTAGTACGTAAAAAGGACAAACTTTGTTAAAAGTAAACAGGAGGTTTCTTAAATCGCATATAGGGATGGTAAGGTTTTTGAACGCCCTTTCATTTAAGTTATAAGTATTGAGGGAATTTTGTAAATCGAGTTAAGTTAAATAAAGTTTTTGCTAACCGAATAAAGCTTTTTTTGGTATGTAAATCCTTTAGCGTTGAAATTCATCTTTTAATTTGGATTTAATAAATTTTTAAATATTTTTTGACATGTTAATAATCCAATCGTCGAAAAACTTACTATATATACGAAAAGCACGGTTACCACGGTTACACTCTTCGCTACCGTCTCAATTAATAATATAGTTAATGAAGATAATCAAGTATTATTCGGTGGAGTCTTTATGAACGTTTTTCCCTTAAAAGTGACAATTATGATATTTGGTAAAGGCAGTTTGGAAACGCCTTATTTGTTTTTTTCCTAATGGGGTCGGTAATAGCTTCAAAGTCAACGCCAACGGTAAATATATTAATGTTTTGGCTTATATAGGATGTATAAAACGAAGAACTTAGTAATTGAAAGCGTCAGGACTTGGAGTTTTAGCATGAAGTCGCGTGGAAACTTGACAACTTAGCGACTTGTTAATTTAAAGTTAGGTCGCGCAACGTGGCTTTCTTAACGCGACATAACAATTCTTAGTGTTTTCGCTTGAAGTAACGAGCTTAATGATTAAAATATTATAGGGGAAAGTGAAAAGCTTAAAATAGTGGTAAAATCTTTGGTATAACAGGTAAAGTCGAATGTCATTTACTATTAGTAAAAGGCGAATAATAAAAGTTATTTAGCGTAGGGACTCTATCATTCTTCTTATAATAGCAATACCTGTAATAATATTAATTTAACTGTTTACTAACTTTCCAAACTTTAAAACATCCAATAGTTAATCTTAACATATTTAAAAAAGGGAAATAAAGATTTTTAGGTATTTTTCAATAGCGATACCATCGTTTACTTCCAAATTACCGTTAGGGATTCATGCAACCCAAAAGTCTTTTATATTTTCCCGGCGTTAGGTACTGGCGAAGAACTCATAAAGGCCTTTCGCAAAAATCGATCCTCTACCCTTATCGCCGTTATTAATGTAAAGCGTAACCAAAAAGTAGCCTTTTCTTTAACTTCGCCAATCTGTGCTTAATTTAATAAGAACTAATCAGTATTCGTAGGCTTTAGATCGTTGCAACGTTGTCGATTCGAATCGTAGTCGAAGTAACAGTAGTATTACATTGATCAAAAAGTAGATGTATTGTTCTCGGTATAGCAAACCGCTAGCCGGTCTGCACTGTAATTTGTATAGCCAATTGCTTAGCCCGTGCCCTAAAGTGAAGTGTAGTATACTATACTCGGTTTACACATAATTCGGTAAGTCTGTACAAGGCAATACACTCAACTTGAAGTTTAGTATAGTCAACTTTACTGCAAGTAAAGTTAACCCACTACACTACATATAATACTATTCTAACATAAAAGGTATAAACTCTTGTTGTAATTGTATTTTTATTCGGTTTTTATACTTATACGGGCTCCGATAATTATTAACCAAAACTTCGTTTAAGATTTAAGGATGTCAACTCGTTTACGAATTAGCGATACTTCGATAAAACTAAGATATAATCGATATAGCTAACCCTTTCTATAAAAAACTTGTCTCGAATACGTTAAATAGCTGAAGGCTAATTTAGAGGCACCGTTTAAATTAATAATATTTTAAACCTAATAGTAAACTATACTTATAGGTTTTCATTATTTATAAGTAATTATTTTAATTTAACTAAAGGTTGATCCACGTATTAAGGGTTGTTAACATGAGTTTGAATACAGTCGAAAAACTTATTTGTATCGTATATTCCCTTATATCCACTTTCTTCGTAATGAACCATATTAGCCTACTTTATTGCCGACGTATAATAACCACAAACGTAAAAAAAACGTATATTAAATTTTCTCGATTAATATTATATCCGCATTTCATATGAGTTCAATCGTTTAACATTTCGAAATTTACTTAAAGGTAAATCTATCGAATTACAGTAAATTATATTGTTTTCGGCTGCCCCTAAACGTTCAAAAACTAGTATGGATTGCCGTTAAGTCGGCTTCAAGTTATTCAATCTTAGAAATGATTGAGGCGAAGTTTAACATAGAGTCGAAAACAAAGGTTAATTAATTAAGTAATTTTTTTTTATTACGAAGGCGATATAGTTTATAGTATATTATAAGTAAGATATATCGATGTTTGTTAGTTCTGAAAAGATAAAATGTATGTTTAGAAAATTAGAGACCTAGGTATTCACCAAAGTCCTATTTTCTTCGACAACGTTAACATAATACTAAGAATTATTAGCATTTATTCTCGATTCATTTATCACAAGTAGTACTTCTTCGAAAAGATAACATAAACTTTAATAATATATTGTAATCTTACTTACGATGGTAAGCTGAATAAGTGCCAATTGAAGTTGACTATGAAAGTGTAGACGGGAGATTAGAAGAGGTTATAATAGTCTTTCGTGCAGGATTTATAGGTATGGTCTATGCACAGCCCAACACGTACCCTCGTACGCACTATCTGAGGACCGCGTCCAGACTGTACCCGGGCCTGGTACTACATATCTCGTTACGTGCATAGTTACGTCACCTATAGACTCAATGGACAATAGCTTAAGTCCATAACAAAGGTTTGAGGGCAGTTTATCTTAACGCCTTTAAAAAAGATTAATAAAGATTTCTTGGTATTTTCAGCATCGATACTGTTGCTTACTTATAGACTGCCACAAATAACTAACATAGCTTATAAATCTTTCCTACTTATTTTCGCAAACAACTGACGCAGTTTATAGGAGCCCTTCATAAAAACCTTTCTTTTACCTTTGGCTGTTGTTTAACGTAAAGTATAATCAGAAAGTAGAATTTTCTTTTACTTAGCTTCTCTGTGCTTAATTTGATAAGTACTAATAAGTATTGCTAGGCCTGCCTATAGATGTAGTCCTTTCGTTGTAACGTAGTCGATTCGAATCACTGTGGTCGAAGTAATTGGTGCTGTATTGAAATTGATTGTGGTTTGAGTTGGAAGTTGTAAGTTTCGGCAAACTGCTAGCCGGTTTGTACGCTATTTTGTATGGCCAAACGCTTTGGCCTGTGCCCCGCTTTGAAGTAGGCACCTACAGCACTGCACTTACAGTGCAGTCCCACAAACTGTAGCCAATTTTCAGTAAGAACAATCAACTAAAGTAACAGTTTAGTTGACTTGTCTTTACTGTATTTGACTGCTATTTCAATAAAAAACGCAATAACTTGTCCCGCCACACTAATTATCGACTTTATATCTCCGTTTATTGTAAAAATAGGGGATGTTGGAATAGTAGTAATTGTAGTGCAGTAAGTCAACTTTACTTACAGTAAAGTTGAGTATATTGTTCTGTGAGTCTATTTCATTGACTACAAGTCAGGTGCTAATTTCACACTAGGACACAGGCCAATAAATTGACCATACCAATTACTGTGCAAACCGGCTAGTGGTCTGGCAACCCTAGAACAATGCATCCATCACTTGACCATTGCAATATTACTGTTACTTCGACCAATCGAATTGACAATGTTGCAACGTCTAAAGCCCTACCAATACTGATCAGTACTTATTAGTTCAAGCACAGATAGGCTAAGTACAAGAATAAGCTCCTTTCCGGTCACGCTCTACGTCAAACGGCGGCTAGGGTAGAGGAAAGATTCTTGCGAAGGACCCCTACTACTGCGTCGGTTTTTACGGTAGTAAGTAGAGAAGAGTTCTAGGTTGCGTAGGTTTTTACGGCAACTTAAAGGTAGCGGTGGTATCGCTATTGAAAACACCAAACAATCTTCACCAGATCCTTCTTGAAAACGTTGAGATTGACCGTGAAAAGTCTCGAAGATCACCAAGTTGGCAAACGGCTAAGTGAGTACTGCTGCAGGTACTACTACTGCAGGCGCCATTACTGCCAAAACGACTAAGTCCCACGCTATTCAATAACCAACAACAAACGACTTCCAACTTCATCAACTCTTATACACAAGTTTTCCGCTACAGACTTGTACGTACTGGCCCTTTGCTGCCTACTGGACCTCTTAACCCACGTGGGTTAACTGGCCCACGATTGCTACTGTTGCTACTGGTGCCACTGACCATCTTAACCAACGTGAGTTAAGCTCCCAATCCATCTCACTTAACCTACCTAGGTAAACTGACCCACTGCTACCCCCAATTCAACCGTGCCATTCAAAGAAGTCGTCATTGCCGGCTTCATTCCCCTGACAGTGCAACGTCGCGCGATTCAACGCTAAGTCGCTAAGTTCCCACGCAACTTCACGCTAGAACACCAAGTCCCTCGACCACCAAGTCTTATACAAGCCAGAATCTCAAGATGGTACCGAGTCAAGAATTACCAAAAGCAATTGAAACCCTCAGATCCGTCTTTTCCAAATATTACGATAAAGACCTCTGGAGTCAAGATGTCGACGAAAACTTAAACAAGTAACACCTAATAAACTTCATCGGCTGCTATATTTTCGAGTAAAACGGTAGTAATGAGCTTAGCCGCAACGACCGCGTTTTCTTCAAGTATTGTGGATTCTTTCAGAATAAGATTATTACTATGTGGAGAGAGGTTTAAAAATCCATTAAATCGAATCTCAAGTCTGAAATTAAACGAAAAGAAGTTTACGTACCAAAAAAAATATGTAGTAAACTAATACAAATTTTTGTCAATTTCACTCAACTTAAAGAATATTTTTAAAACCTACGCCTTAAAGGAAAAAGAAATTAAGGAACCTTGATGCCTTTATACGCATTCTAGGGAACCTTACCTTAATATTTAATTAAGTTAAGCTTTTAACCTCTCTATTAACACAATTTTTTTATGCGCTGATAATAAGGACCCTGTTGATTTGTTTGGTAGGCTAACACCTTTATGTAAAAAAGCATATTACGCCCTTAGTAGTGATAGAGCGCGTAAAGTAACGGTTGCCAATGCGGTAAGAGGTGTTAACGTTGGTGCTATACAGTCAATTGAGCAAAATCGTTAAGGTTTTCAAAATCTTCCCTATAGCTATGTCCCTCCTGTTCCTTAATCGTTTCTTTAAAATCGTTCAATCCCTTAATATGAAGCTTTCTATAGTAGTTACGTTTTATACACGAGCTCATTACAAGTCCTACCATAAGATTTTACTCTTTAGGTTAAGCGACTAGTAATTACTTTTAAGTCCGCGACTCGAAAGCTTTAAAATTTAAGTTAATAGAAGGAAATACTAACAATAATTGGAGCGATTATTGTGATCTTTTACTAAGATGTTTTAAAATGGTTAACATCAATTATAAATGCCCAATAAATTTCGCTCAGATTTGGAATGATGTGAAGAAGTATAACGAAAAGTTTTACAACCTTTTTCATACGAAAATGATACCTTTCCTAAATATTGTTAATTAAATCGAAATTTTTCCCTTTGGTTCGGACTCATGATTCTCCAGAATTTTTTTCAAAATATATTAAAGACTATTACTTGAATTTTTGAATACGGGTCAAAACTTTCTGCGAAATCTATAACAGCATGAAAATTCATTTCGAATAGAATGTTGACTTCGGGTAATATTATACGAATTGAGACGAAATGAATAACGATAATAGTAAAACAAAAGGTAGAAATCCCGATGAAAGTTTATAATTAGACGTTTGATAAGTTGATATTTTGTTAATAAACGATGGGAAAAGCTTACATTTGCCATACCACGTTTCACGAGTAAATACAGATAGCTATTACGGACGTTAACAAGTTTAAATACTCTTTACAACGTTTAAATACCATTTTAAAGGATTTTTTCACTAGTAAAAGTCTTTGTTTGCAACCGTAATAACATATACAACAAACCCATTTAATATGTATTTTAAGCTAATAAACGTGCAATATGGATGAAGAAATCCAAGTATTAATATAGTATGTCGATTGTAAGTACGGGTAGCCTCAATATTTAAACTTTGGTTTTAAATCCTCGAATTAGAAGTTACATTTACATCACAGCCTACAAAGGTAGGAGTTTAATGGACCTGTTAATTGTAAGAATTATCGTTATGATAGTAACAAAAAATATTAGATTTATAATAAACCCAGTTACTGGTTGACTCATTATCCTCTGGCTAAACGTTATAAATAACAAATATTATATCACTTTTAATATCACATTACAATTAATTGAGATTACTTTAACCGTATATTAAATTACAAAAGTGAAAATGATGTTAATGGTAACAATGTTTCGAAATAAATTACGTAATATTACTACATTTCTCTTAACGTGGTTTAGTCATTAGTTGATTACAACTTTTCATATTGTTTAAATAGTGAAAACCCTTACCCTTACCTTAATCAAGTTTTTAACTTATTGTTTACCTTTAAATTTTGGGATCGTTGGGTAGATGATATATTTTCAAGTATTGTACTAAATATAGGGTAATTAAAGAACTAAAAAGGGGGACATTCGTAGTACCTGGTATTACGAAGTTAAAAAACCATTATTAAGAAAATTAATTGTAAAGATATTAGTAAAGCCAAAGTTATCCTTAGCTTAGGTAAATAAATATATTTACTAATGATAAAATTTATTTAGACTATCGTTAGGTTGATTACATTTTACAAATTCAAGTCGTTTATACCATTTCTTTTTTACTTAAAGGATATGAAAACAATCGGAGAAAAACGTTAACATTAATGTTGATAAATTAATTAAAATGGCCAAAGCTCTCCCCTTAACGTTAAGTTGTGACATTTATAATTTCATATTAAAGACCTAGAGGCGACGGAATTAATTTTAAAGGAGTTACGGATGATTTAACTATACCAGCGTTTGAATTACCCAACTATTAATAGGCTATACACAATCCTTAAGTTCGTAATGTACGAAGACATAGAATACTTTACTTTGAAAGCTACCAGAAAGCGATGTTATTATTGCCAAACTCATATATAAATGACACGAAAATTTAAATTTCTATTCAAATGATAAAGAATTGAATTACGAGATTTTTATGAACGTATTTTCATTAATGATGAATGTATTTGTTATGTTGTTGATTTTGCAACCCTTTTCTAAAAAGCTAAATATTTACAAATTTCATTAGCTAAAGATATATGGAAAAAATGAAGCATATGATGGCTTAATACGTACTTAGGCCCATTTAATGTCTTCGTTTACGATATCGATACCAAGTTGATAAAAGTGATGTTTTTGGCGGATATTGAAATAATAGAAATCTTATTCCATCAGATACCTATGAAGGCTTATGGGAGTATTGGAAAGATAGAATAGGTATACATATTACTCCCAAAAGCGTATAACATTTTTATGATGAAAATGGAAAGCTTTATAAGTTAGGAAATAAGGATATTGAATAACAGTAAAGGGTTTGAATAATATTATAAACCCTAATGGTCTGATACCAAGATTATTAGCCTTAAAACTGTACCTAAAAAAAACGAATAAATGTCTGCTATTAATAAGTACCTAAAAGAACTTTATAGTTTCCAGCAAGACATTGAATGGATTGCGTAAGAACAAGACAAGACGCCAAATTAATGATGCCCTTAATTTCAGAAACAAATCTACGACAATCGACGTACTTTCTATACCGTTGAAAATTGAAGATCACCTATGGCGGGAATTAGGTGAATGTGATAGCCTATACAAAATCATAATTATCGCTCATTCAAAAGCAATTGTGAAAATATTAACGGCCTGGAAACATTTCGTATTACTGAAGTTAATATTAATATTAAAGCAATGAACGATAATATTGAGAAAGTTACATTCAAGAAATATATCAATACGAAAGTTCTTTTCGTGTTGTCTATAAGTTCATAAAACGCGTCCAATAAAAACAACTACAAAAAAGAGGTAATGTTTGAAACGATGAATATATATCGAGCTCCATTTGAAATACTACTCAAATAAGTAGAAAAAAAAAAAGAAAAAAAAATTAAGTTGTCAAGCTTCGGATACAAAGTTTTCTTCAAACCTCCAGCAAGCCTTTTGAGAAAAAAGAAAAGGTCGAAATGACTGGATTAATAACTCGAGGAGTTATACAATTTATATTAAAAGTTGACTTTAACCTGCAAAACCAGAATATCACAATCCTTTAGTCGAGGATTAAACACGAGGTTAAAAGAAAGATCATGGAGAGTTTGTATAAAAAGTCACGTTGAATCGTTTAAGAATAAAAATATATAGACAAAGACTAAATCTTGATGTATTCGCTAACAATTCAAAAGATGAAGTAATGCTTAATTATAGCCTTAGAAGTAAGTTTACTAAATAAATCTAAAGCGAAGTTTACCTTTAATGCCCGTTATAAAACGCAAACCTATCTGAAATGAAGGAATGATTATAGCTGATTATATTATTAAAATTACTATACGAATTACGTGGTAAGTATATTTAGAGAACGGTAATACGATATATTAAACCACCATATAGACTGGCTAAGGTGGGCATTTATTAGTCCCAGACCAATAAGTCGAACGTTAAATACAAACAAGTATAAATTCTTTAATATACAAATAGTACCTACTTAGTAACGTGAAATAAAAACTTTGTATTAATGGGTAAATGAATTGACGATACACTTTTCGTTAAAACGGTTAGTGTTATAACATTGGAATAGAAAGCAATTTAAAACTTGAAATTTTGAAATCATAAGTTAGTTACGACATATAAGAAGGGAAACCAACTTAACTCCAACGGAACGTTAATACGTATGTTTAATATTAACACTAGCCTGAGGTTTTGGAAAAAGGGTTACGGCGCTGAGTCGATCACAATTGACAAGATTAAAGTATCTAAAACTCAATGATACTTCAAATAACGCGTCTATAACAACTACATCGTCACTTTATACCAATTGAAGGCCACTTATAACCTATCGATTACGATCTAAATACAAAACCTATCAAATGAATACTTTAATCTATTGAAAAAACGGTTAAATTAACAAATACGGAACCCAAACCGAAAGATTAATATGGTTCCAATTAACTTTTCCAATACTAAGTTAAGAATTTTCACGAATAAATCCTGTAAAAACAATATAAACTTGTTGTTACAAATCGGCTTCCTATTAACCACCATTGATAAAAATAGTCAAAAGAACTAATTTATCATCACCGAAAGCTTCATCCATTAAACATTTATCAAATACAAGAGGATTATACGAAAAGTGTTAGCTGCAAAGATCTATAGCATAATAACTGGTTTTAATATAGTCATAATACTCTAGAAAACACTCCAAGTTGTCACTAAGCAATTAAAAATTCCCTTTATCCCTGTAATAATCTTGATCAACTCGAAAAGCATTTTCAAGGATATTTTTCAGCTGGAAACTACTAACGAAAAACGCATAATAATCGATATAATAACACCCCGTAAAGCCTATAAAAATAAAGTAATTGAGGAGTTCCAATAGACTAATAGTAAATGTAATCCTACTATTCCTATAACAAGAACATTAACAAAAAAAGTCCCTAAAATCATTGTAAACAGTAATAAGTTAACTATATATATCGGAGGCTATGTTAACATATCACCTGACAAAACCAAATCACGTACTAACGAACTAAGATATACTAGCAAACTGAAAAAGCTGCTAGGGGAATGAGACCGATGATAACGACGTTTTTAGATGGTACGATTGAATGAGAGATAATAGTAGGTTAACTACCCTATATAGGTCAAATGAAATTGATGAGTATTTAAACTTTCATTATTGAAAATTGGTATAGACTCAAGCTATGAACCGTTGAATCTATTGATTACGTGACTATGCACGTAACAAGATGTGCAATACCAAGCCCGGGCGCGGTCTGGGCGCAGTCTACAGGCGTCACATCTAAGGACACGTAACGGACCATACACAGATTGTATACATAAGTCCTGCAAAAAATATCTCTACAAAATCCTCTAGGTTTTCTTAATACCTTAATTATTAACACTATTTGACATTTATTTGAGATATCTTCGAAAATCGAACTCTGACATATAATTTGAGTTTGATTTGATTATTTAAGGGATATTGCTTAAAATGAGCGAATCAATAAAATATATCAATAATTTGGCGTTCAAATCTTACTTTACTAGGAAAAATTATCCATTGGGAAATACCTAGTCCTCTTCCTTTCTAGTTATACCTATTACCATTTAGGGTCCGACTTCAACCAATATATTACGCTAATAAAACGACGTAAGTAACATCGCGTTTATGTTAAAAAAAAAAAAATCCACCTCATAAACTTCCATATTCGAACCGGCCGTTAAATATCTTTTTACGTGCAATTTAGCCCAAATCGTTTTAAAATCCAAGAACTAAAATGCAACTTAACAACTACTTGGGCTACGTTTTCAAAAATTTGAAGTAACCAAAAAGGATACGACTGACCACGATTCGGTAAATCTATTTATCTTTGAATGAAGACACGCTGAACGATTGAATTTATACTAAATATGAATAATATGTAAATTAAGGAAGGTTGGTACACTTTTCTTTACGTAGAGAATTCGTATAAGACTGTTAGTAAACAAACTATCACAGGGTATTACGAGGCCGGATGGTATAGAGAAATATACGATACGAATAAGTGTTATATTTACATTAAGGTAATCTTTCACGACCTTTACCACGGTAATAAAACTTTGTTCAAGTTAAGAAAATTCTGTAGAAACGATAAAACCTAATGAATATCTTTCTTTATTAAATTCGAAACGTTCTTGGGTTAGGAAAACGATTTTCATTGACTTTTTACTGTAAAATACAACTACCTTTATTGTTGTATTTTACTACGCATTCGAAGAAGATTATTATAGTAAACATTAACTGCAAAAATATTAACCAAATACCATAAATTTATTAATGAATCGAAGTTTTGAAATTCAAACCAACATTTCAATCAATGACTACTAGACCACGTATGATTATTACGACCGAATGAAATTATAATTATAACAGATATCTACGAAGTTTAAACATCCTTATCAAAATTCCGCAGTAGTTAGAATCAACTACTATAATAAACTCGTTTAATACAAACCTAAGACTAAAGACGTCGGGAAACGTAGATAATAACGTAAAAGAAGTTGGGCTAAATAAGTTATTAGGCGTAATGTATGCTGTAATCATTCGAATTACGTTTGACATGGTTACGAGCTTCACCCAGGTTTTTTTTAGACGTAGATATATACAGATTAAGTCGAAAAAATAAACTTAAATTTTCTATTATTAAAGATGGAGAAAGCCATACCTTTTGAGGAATTTGTAGCCTTACTGATGTAATTATAAAATCGAGTAAAAAGAGGTTAGATTTAATGGAAATAAATTGAAACATAGATCTATTCCTTATCCCTATACCTCTTAATAATAATTATTTTTTAGTATCCAAATCGATTCTGATTGAAATTGTTGTTCTATTATGAATAAGATTTCGATATAATAGTTTAACATGAAATTAGTTTGGCTATAACGTTTCGAAATTTAGATACAATGTTAGAGCTGTGGCGAAACATACATTTCACTCATATAACCAAGTTTTATGGAAAAATGAAAATATAGTTAAACACAATATTAATATATATTAATCCTGAAATAATATAGTATATAATTCTCAATGTATTTGTGATTGAATATCCTTAGGTAACTTTAAATATCAACGACAATTATTTAATAGGTCGAAGTTGAAAAAAGTTAATAATCTATGCGATAATATTATATTATAAGTTAAAAAACACTCGGATTATTATATAATTTGTTTTCATTAAATAAATGATCTACTCTTTACAATCAATATAATATATAAGGAATGGATTATAATTACCCTTTCAACAAGTTTATGCGAAATAACGCGAATTTCATAATCAATAACGATAATGGTTACAAGAAACGATAAGAATTGGTTTCATCTCCCGTCCGAATTGGCGAAATTCCGCAATAAATTTTTTAAAAAAAAGGAAATGACTTGACCTTCATGTAAGGAGAAGTTGAATTTTCAAATCCATATTAAATCAAATGAAACCGGATCTTTACCGGATAATTTATAAGAGTTGTTAGGTTCGATACTATAAAACCAACTTTACAAACCTTAATGTCATGTTACCAAGTTTATAAATAAAAATTAAATTCAAATAAATTCTTTAACGGTAGTATCACTAACATTATTGGTTTTTAAATAGGAGAGAAGGTCACTATTTTACGTTAATTACCGGGCTTTGAACAACATTACTAAGTATAATCGTTTCCCTTTGCCTTTGATTAAAAAAATTCAATCGTGGATTATTCAAATTCACGGAAGTAACAAAACTTGATATTAAACGGCCTTTTTCTGTATCAGAGCTATATTAAAATTAAATAATTACCGGTTTTTCGTATTCGTTTCGATTTATTCGAATATGGATAACTTTTTTAGGCTGACGAAAACGTTAACAACATTTTAAGGTTATATTAATCATATAATAACGGATGTTTTTTCTCATTATATTACAAATTCACTCAACGACTTTTTTATTTCTTTTCCTATTCACCCAAACCATATAGTACAGGTTTACGTTATCTTAAGACGCTGTAACGTCACCGTATAAAATTAATATTTTCAAAACTAGAACCTCGTCATAAAAAAGGTAAAACACTTTGATTTTATTATAACCGCTGGTATAAGTAGTTGAACCAACCCCGAAAAATTACGTGCTGTTTAAAAATTAAAAACTTCATGTATTATTTAAGAGGTAAAGAGTATTTTAAGGTTTGCTAAGTGTTATCGAAACTTTATTACTATTTCTTTCGAATTAGTTAATTACTGTATTCAATTTACAAAACACGAAACTCGGTACGTTCAAATAGATCGCCGAAAATATACTTGTGAAATGTGAAAACATGTGTTTTCTACGGCTCCAATTTTAATATATTGAAAAATAAACCGGTCAACGATAGTGAATACCGATTTTTTGAGGATAACTTGAAAAGTGCGGTTTTCGTAAAAGAAAAATAACGATATCCTCCAACCGGTTCTGTATTATTTCGTAAAATGATTAAACTGGAAAGGTAATTACATCATTTAATATAAAAAGACATGTACGGTAATATCTTATTGAAATGTGAAATTATAGAAAATACTTAATATTCGTACCTTATTCACCATTTCAATGGATTATAAAAAGTTATAGTATTGTTTTTACCGTTCAATCTAAAAAAGACAAACCCGTTAAAACAAATTTTCTTCGTTTTTTTTAATTTTAATTATGTTACCGGCTCATAACTCAAAGCCTTCGCTTGGATATAGTAACACGTAGATTATAGAATAAAACGATAACAAAATATTATCGCCCTTTCGTCTTCCAATCTATCTCCATAACTATATAAAACGTAATAACAATGAATTCGTATATCGTCAAAATGTAAATTAAAATAGATTATACGAACAGAATAGTTAAAATAGATATATAGTTATTTAATTGTGATAATATTCGTTCATAAAACGATTCAAAAAGAATAGAAACGTTCACAGTAACGATATCGCCTCGGCCTTGTTTTACATTAATATCGTTAAATTCGATAACTCCGGGTATTTATCGCATTTTTGAGTAGAATATATAAGCAAAGTTGTAAGATTGGAGTGCAGAAAACGACCCGTTATACGCGATCCGATTATTAACGGTTTCTAAAAACGTTAAACGTTCTTGAGTTAAGGTAAAATATTCGATATAAATTACAAACTATAATATCGACATTAAAGTACCTGAAATCACTGTAATCGTTTATTACTATTGAGGTGCAAATTATTAACGACAAAGATTGTATAATGAACCCATAACTTATTCATTTAAGAAAGGAGTCCGGGTTAAAACGTCTTATTTTGGGTTTTCCAATCAAATTTCCATTTGGAAAGGATAATCGTTAATATTGAAAAGCTTTGTTGTATCTAACGATAAGGCCTCCTCCAACCCCTTCCCATCCTAAATCGTTACTAATCCTATATTCTCGTTGAGTTTATGCTAAATTTACTAGTTATCGATAATGGTATACAATATTGATTCCTTGTTGTAAATTGACTTCCTAAATTTTTCTAATTAAAGGCAATATGGTTTATAACCATCGAGGTGTATAAAGAGTGTTTTAGTGAAATATAATGTCGATTTTGTAGATTTCTCGTATCTAAGATTAACGATCGCGGTTCGAATGAGGTAAATACCTTTTAAACTACATTAATTTTTTGGTAAAAGCTGAATAACTTTTGTCGAATGCATATTATTGATCAACGGACAGAGGTATCGAATGGATAAATTGGGAAGTTTAAAGTATTTGCGAATTATTGTCCACTTGTTGTAATTTAACTAAATAATATATTTTTAATTTCTTGATCTTTAATAAATAACCAGAAATTAATTAGGACAGAACTCCACATCAGTCGATTAATAAATAAATACAAAATCCTTCGTATTCTTAGTGTATATAAAACTACGAAGTCGTTGATAAGTTTAGCGGGAGGGGCCTTTATCTTTCTAGTATACTTATTAAAAGATAAAGAATAAGTTTCAGCGGTTATGAAATATATGTAAGAATGAATGAATTCAAGTTATAAACCGTTCGCGATTTTTAGCGAAACTATATAAGGTACGCGATTAGGTTTCAATTAATTTACTTAATATTCATAACAAACATCACAATAAAAAGTTCGACTAACTTTATGATTAATACTTTATAGTAAACAGTTTGAATTCGTTAGGTGTCTTTTTGATATCATAGGAAAACACCTTATATTTTACGTGGATTTGGTTAAGTGTGTGGCTTGTTTTACCCTCTTTTTCTTTGTAAGTTTCATTTGGTACTTGTTCGGGCCTAATCCTCGTAGCAAAAAAAATAAGAATGTGTAAATAATAGAGATTAAAAATTGAGGATATTTTAGTTATGAAAACAGAACAATGTACGATAAATTTAGAAGGAACATATTGAAAATTTACAAGTATATTGAAACTTTGGGTAATTTCAAGTTAAGTGTTATGACCCAAGCACGTTGGCGGGTTAGGAAACAGGCCAGCATGCAGCTGAGCTATCGGTGAGCGTCAGTGAGCACCGGTGAGCCTCAGTGAGCACCGGTGAGCCTCAGTGAGCACCGGTGAGCCTCAGTGAGTACCGGTGAGCCTCAGTGAGCACCGGTGAGCCCCAGTGAGTACCGGTAAACCCCAGTGAGTACCGGTGAGCCTCAGCACTGAAGATAGTATGAAGGCCATAGGATATAAGGACACGGCCATCACCACAAAGATAGTATTTCCTTCATAGCTCTTCAGTTGTCAATCTAAGTATTCAGTCTCAGTATATTCTGAATAGTCTCATGGCTTTTTATCATTACTTGTACGATTGCAATATTGTTCACTCAACACCTCTACTACCTTCTTGATAACATAAACCCTCTGACACCTTTTATATACTCACGAGTATCTATTGTGATCATTACATTAAGCTATAAAAAATATGGTTTCCTAACGGGCCAGCATTTACTTTTATCGTTAGATACGCCTTACGAAACATGTATTACACTAGGTGCTTTTCAATAAAAAAAATATATTAGTAACGAGAAGGGGGAAAACACTTTTATTATTCTATTATAATACGATATATAGGGTTGGATATATATTTTTCGGCATTTTCAATAGTGGTCCTACCACGAAAATATCATGATTGAAACCTTATTAAACTTCGCTTATAAGTTATTATTATTGTTCTCTTAATGCCCAGAATAGGAGTGCTGGTAAAGTTATTGCTTTTACTATAAATAGTTTCGAGCGTTGGAAAATTCCAATAAGGGTAGACGACATGAGGCGAGATGGCTATTAAAAACGTTAATATGGTCGGATAACATAAAGCGGAGCGGACTTTAGATGAAAATGATAAAGACAAATAATGTAATGTAGGGAAAGCGTTGAGAAACGTTGATGAAGGCGGATATCGCGGGGAGGGGCGAGGAAAACGGGGTTTTAGGCGAAATGTAAAGAATTTTAACACGTCGATTTACGCCTGAACCACGCATTTAACACGTATACGGTTATTAATAAGCTTTCAGTTCATTCATTCAACCTATGCTTATATAAAGTTAATTTATAAAACGTGGAAAGTAAACGTTTACACGAGTAGGCTTTGAATATCGTTTGTTATATTTCACAAACCGTAATAAATATAAATTGTCAAAGATATATTTTAAATTATATCTTTTTGAACTGTCTGAAACAAAATTATAAGAGGACTAGCGGTGGATACTAATGGAGCCTATGATGAACATATTTCGAATTAAAATACGGTTAACGAAAGTCATGTGGTTGTGAAAAGCAGGAAATAAAAACGGAAACGTTTTAGGTAACGACTGAATGGTGAGGAGAATAGGGCGAAGATGAATAGTCTATTACATCGTAGTTATTATAGCGGAAATAGTCGGTACACCTTACGTATAAACGATATCGCGAAAACGAATAAATTGATAAAAAGAATTCGAATGAGGAAAAAGAAAAAAAAGGAGTTTATCACTTAGGAGGTTAACTCAACGTTTAAGGGGAAAGAAAAAGATGTAAATGTTGTTTTAGAAAGTTATGATAAGCGATGGTGAAAAAACGCGTAACGAGGGAAAAGCTATCAATAAATCAGTTTTTAAAACGTATTATAAATGAGGTAGATATGTATTCAGGTTTCTACTAAAATTAATTTTCAAATTTACCGGAATATATACTTTAGATTCGGTGAAGTATCCCAAGATACGGTACATACAAACGCAAACCAAAATTATGTCGAAACTGAACAAGCAATCGATATGAAATATAAAGGTGTCTTGTTCTATGAAAAGGATTCTATTTATTTCTATTATTTTTAAGTATGAAAAGGTTCTTCAAAATAAGATGGGGTTACGCGATATAATCAACGGTAGGAGCATCAGGTTTTAAACAGATGGTATACCTGAGGGGGGCGGATTATTACCACGAAAAGCGTCGGTAGCTGCATAAACTATATCAGGACCATTGAAAACTTTTGCTTTATTATAGAGAGGGAACTGTTGGTAAGAAAAAAGCAGTAAAAAAAAAAGGTGATGACTGTTGGTAGGCCTTAGACGTTGCAACATTGTCGATTCAGTTGGTCTTCAAAGTAACATTAGTATTGCATTGTTCAAGTGGTGGATGTATTATTCTAGGTTTGGCGGACCGCTAGCGAGTCTGCATTGTAATTTGTATGGCCAATTACTTAGCCCATGCCCTAAAGTAAAGTGTACCGTACTACATTCGACTTACACTCAATGCGATAAGTTTACACAAAGCAATACACTTACAGTACGGTCAACTTTACTTACAGTACATTTGACCTACTACACTGCATGTAATACTATTCCAACACTAGCGGATTTTTAGTTTGTAGGCATACGCTCATGTAGTTAACCAATCTTTTTTAGTTACCATGAAATTACCCCTTATCAACTAGTTAAACTCCAATTAACTCCAGTTAACTTCTATAGTGACTCATGTCAAATTGTATGCAAATTGACCCTATCAGACCTTAATTGCTCCGTTTCTCCGAGGTTCGAGTTTACTAATTCCCGCTAAAAGTTTTTTTTCGTTACAAACCTTTAAAGGCCTTTTCTTTAACCGTGCTACTTAAATAGATCACCATTATAAATCCCCTAATAATGTTCCAGTTTACCAGCACATCTTTATTTGTTTTTACGTAATCCGGGCCTTTGGAGAGGCCTATTTACGTAACCCTCGATCTGTATAGGTAGCTTATTACTATCCACAACACTTTCCAAGGCCTTATTTAGTAATATCTTTGTTATAACATCAACGGGGTTATCTTAGCCGTCGATCCATCGGAACTCCTAAATCTCCCTCCCTTCGTAGGCTTCGCGGAATTTCATCACGTTGATTATTAAACGTTTTTAACTAGTGGTCCTAATTTTCGAAAAGCATTCGAAAATAATCCTTAATTCGGTATAAATTACTACCGGAGTAAAGGAATTTTTGGCTACCAAGTAACAATATTAAGGAGTTTCCATAATACTATGCCTACGTCAAAACTAGTTATCATACCGTAAACCTTCAAAGCCAATACATTTTGTATAACCCTTTTACACTTAACGGAAGTCCAGTAAATTAGGTTACCAATGATGCTAAATTGGTCTTTCTACCTCTTTCCATTAACCAAGGTCATTATGAAGCTGATTTATAAAAACAAATCGATATTATTTGTAAAGGATCTGTTGGTAAAAATCATCAACTTAATTTTTAACAGGTCGATTAAAACCATATTCATTCCTCGGTCCAAGTTTCGCATTTGCCACTCAAGCCTTTTATTTAGCCGGTTTAAGTCATTATTCGTTAGCATTTATACTTATATAGCGATAAATAGTTCGTACAAAGCTTTTGGTAAACATAAGGCAGTAATATAGCTACCTCAAATACGTTGTTTAGGGTACCGTTAAGCTTTAACTTTGTTAGTTTTATCAATTATACCTATAATAACGTCTTAGTCCATTTAGCGAAAGCTAAATCCGGTATTAATATCAAGTATATAAATTAACGATCCATTAAAGTCGACTTAGGTGTTTTCCGTCAACGTTGTCATCGGCTTACAATTTCAAAACTTAAAGTTTCTAATTGCTTGCTGTTCTAATATTAAAAATCCAGCCCTTCCAACAATAAGTGTATCGTTAATTTGTATACCCATTATGCCAAAATTCTTATTTCACCCTACTAATAGGCACGGATCGTACGTTAAGGATTTTACTATTAACCGTAATTTGAAGTACTTATAATAGGTTAGAAACTAGTAAACGCCTACTTTAGCTAATCCGTATAGTGGTCTATTATAATATATGACTACACCTGAAGGGTATATAACATAGATTACTTATAGTAGTTTTAATCATACTATTCACTATAAATCCGTTGATAATTATGTATAGATAAACGTTATATTATGGATATTATATATAAACTTAGCTTTAATCTTAATTAGTAAATTTACTATTCAAGCGACCACTAAACGTTAACTTATATTTTAAATTGCTAATAATTATGTAAGGATCTAACTTTTACCCTTATCGCTTTATCCATCAGTGATTAAACGTGATTTTCTATACAGCCGCCCCGTAGTTTTACCCTTAACCTCGTGGATAATCATCGATTTTAAGATTGTGAAGTTTAGGTAATAAGGGTTGAAGTCGGTCTTTGATACAAATTATACAACCCTTCGAGTTACTAAATCATTAATCTCGAACTTATCACTTTCTTTAAAGGGTTTGCTTAAGGTTTTAATAATCCTTTACTTTTATAGCTTTAGTGCCAGGTTTTCGTTATACTTCTCTTTCCTGCTTACCTAAGCAATATTATAAATACGGCTCGGTGTATATTCCTCCTTTTTAACATTTTTCTTTTTCAGTGGTCGTCCGCGCCAATAGAGTTTTATTGGCTTATCGATAACAGGTAAAAAAGGTTATTATTACCTCGATTGCTTAGCTTACGAAGATTAAAGGTCTTTATTTTTAATAGCCCTTGTATAAAGCTTAACGTAAGTGGTTCGAAAAGGTATATATCCGTTAGTAATTTTAACAACTACTTTGAAGTTTACGATACTTAATATCTTATACGGGCCTTCCCATTTACCCGGCTCCCACCATATGAGGGCTTTACTTTACAACGTCAAAGAAAGAAAGTTGATTGTTAAAAGGCTGTTTTTAGTGTGTTAAGGGCGTTATTAATTTGTCGGTAGGCCGATTTTCTTTGCAATTCCTTTAACGCTTTTCTATAGGCCGCAACACGTTTCTAAGTACTTGCCAAGGGCGGAGATTCACTCGTCAGGTGTGGGTACATTCCAAAGACTAAAAGCGTTAACACTAAACCGTCAGGGCCCATGATATCGTTTATTTCTTTCACTGCCATTTGTAAACGTGCCTCTGAATTCGTAAAACTCCCAATTTCTAACGTAAGGATACTGTACGCTTAGTGAAGTATGGTATGCGCCTTTTTAATATTCCCAATGCTCTAGTGGACTTTAACAGGTACCTATTTACACTAAATATCTATTATCTTGGAATTTACATAAAATTCAACCGTAATACAGTTGGTGATGGTATCTTGAACGATGACGTTAAGTAGGCGTAAGTATGTATTAATTCACAATATCCTTAACGTTTCCTACGTATCCTTTACTGAAAAGGACTTCAGAAACTTAGCCCCGTAAAAAGAGTGTACGGAATTCACGACTTAAAGGATAGGTTTGTTATCCAAGTAAAATATATCGACGAAGATTTCGCAGTTAAAATCATTATCGTCTTTTAATGTTAACTTAAATCTCTAGGAGACTTGGGCATATGTTTGGTAATAGTGGTAAAGACTTTCAATAGCTTTTAAGGAAAAATATTCCACATCGTCGTACTCTACAGATCTTTAAACTTTATATAACCTATTAAGAATTAGATAGTTAAAACGCTGGTATAGTTAGCGTATCTCTTGCTTCATTAGATATAATACCATTACTTCTGGAACTTAAAGATAAAACTATAGGTACCCCTATTTAAAGGCTAGTAGAAAACTCTAGCCGTTTTTGACCAGTTCGTCTATATTAACGTTAACGTTAACACCGAATATCTTTATATCCTTTAAATAATCAAGAATAGAGGTAAGGGACTTCAAGATATGGAATTTAATTACTCTTATAATAGTTTGAACTACCATTATCCTTAATGACGATAGTTGTTCTCCTTGGCTAAAGCTGACTTTGGCTTTGCCACCATAGTAACGATTAATCTTAGTAGCTATAATCCTTTCCTTCCGCAACGCCACATACTACAAATAGCCTTTTATCAAGTGCCTTTCTGCCCCTGTATTTGAAATAATACTTTAAAAAGTATAGTTCGCGTAACGATCGTGAAGTTTAAATGTATATAAAGAGTTAAAGGCTTGATTAAGGTAAAGATAAAGGTCTTTACCACCTAAACGGTCTAAAGAAGCATTGTTGGTTAATTATTGGGCCGTATTAAAAGTAATATTTTCGAATCACTTGATTTACTTTAAGGTGTTAGAAGTGTTTATTGTCTTCTCATCCCTAAAAACCTCGATTCAACCTAAGTAATCCTATTTCGAAAGAGTGGGGTATTAGGTGTAGTATACTGATTTTCTATTATTACACTTGACGGAGGGGTATCGAGTTAACCAATAGCTAGACTTACCACAGATCTAACATTCTTTACCACTATTACGACGATAATATTAACGCCTAGTAAATCCGTTCAAAGTTTGACCTTATTCACGCTAACATAGTTGCTAACTTTAGTTTGGAGCCGAATTCGATAAGCTAAACATTAAGTGTTGTAGGCGCCTGTACTTGTAGTTGACATAATTAACTATAGTAAGATCTTTTTTATTTACTTTAATAAAATTATCACTTAAAGATTATATACTAAGCGAATTTGGTGGACGCTTTATTACTGTGGTAAGCGAGGAACATAACTGTCTAAAAAAATACTTCGTATATAGCATCTAGGCATTATAGTGCGTATTAAAATTCGTTAAGGCCTGTAACTATTACCCGTACCTACTCGCGAAATATATTTTCACTAACGTGGGCTTTCTTCATTGCTTTTTAGTATAATATAAACTTGTCACACATTTGGTTAATAACATCTATAGGTATTTTTTCCTCTTTCTTCTTTACCATTTTTATAATCTGCCTCGTAGTGGCCCAGTTTGTATGATATTATATAAGGTGGACGTTGTTCTCGAAGTGGCCGTTTATGTTTTCATAGATTTCACAAAAAGTAGTTGTTTGTGTTAGAAAGGTTAGATAGTAATCTTTTGCGTGTTCTATAAGGATTTCGGGGAATAGTAAGTGAAAATCAGAAAGAGAAACGTCCATCCACTTACAGATGTTTAAGAAGAGAATTATTTTAGTGTTGAGGGTGTTGTAGGGCTTTTCGTTATACCTTTTTGTATCGTTTCGGATTTTAGCGAAGTTCGTAAAAAGTTCATGATTGATATTAACTATCTTATACGGTTTTGGGAAAAGATTACTATAATCATCCCAGCCCTACATGATATATTCTGGCAATTTAAACTTTAAATCTTTCGAGGTATGGTATTAAAGGTAATTGCTAGTCGCTTGGCACGATGGGTAAAGTCTTTTAGTAGGACTTATAGTGGGTTCTTGTACGTAAGCAAATCTAAAGGGGGAAGGATTTTGGGGGAGTTAACAACTAAATTGCTAAGGATTGATGGGAATTTAAAAGTTATAGGAAGCTTAAAGATCCTGTTTAATTAACTGGTATAGAGTGTTAAAATTAATACCTCTAGCCGTGTTGGCGACAGTTGCTTTGCATACCCTACCGCCGTTAAGGGCGTACTCCGTGCTATTACATAGGGGTACTGAATTGTTGAGTAGGTTAATATGCTTCTTATCACCATTGTATAATGATGCTTAACTTAGTTAAGGGTAATTGAAGGTTCCCTAAATCGCATATAGGGCTCGTAAGATTTCTTCAGAACTTTTTCCTTTAGGTTGTGAGTTATAGGGACATTTTTTAAGCTGGTTTAAGTCAAATAGAGTTTAGGTTAACGTTGTGGAGCCTTATACTTAAACGAAAATCCCTCGTTTTTTTTTTAATTCGGACCTAAATCTTAACTTATCCCCTTTTTAAACTGTTTTTCATATGTTCATTATCTAGTATTTCAATAAATTACGATATTTATTAAAAGAACGGTTAGGGTCGGGATTATCGTTACATTTAATAATAAAGTATCCTATTAAATTAATAAGTTGTTCTTCGGTTAATTTATCATTCAAATTTATCGCTTAATGGTCGTTGTCGTTAAATTTGATGAAAATAGTTCCAAAGGTTTTGAATTCTTTTTTTCTTTCAAGGTCAATAATCGCTTTAAAGTAAACTTTAGCGGTAGATATCTTGAATTTTTGGCTTGTATAGGACTTATAGAACGTATAGAGCGAGAGACTTGGTGATTTTGGGCGTAAAAACTTGATGTTTTGATATAAAATCTCGTGGGAACTTAATGATTTAGCGTGGAGTTGGCGTAATGTAGCTTTTCCGACGTAACTTAGTATTTTCGCTTGGAATAGAGAAATTGGCGATGATAGTGACGTAAAGAGTGAAAGAAATTAAGGTAAAGGTTTAATGTAAAAAGTAAGGTCAAAGGTTGTTATAGGTGATGAATAACAAAAGTTATTTATTATTTAACCGTAGGAATAAATCGTTTGCATAGTAGCAATATCGCAGTAATACTTAGCCATTTTCTAACTTACCGAACTTTAAGACTTCTTACAGTCAATCTCAACGTTTTTAAAAAGGATCCGTAAAAATTTCATAGTGTTTTTTAATAGAGATACCGTCACCTACTTCCAGATTACCATTGAGGACTGACGTAACCTAAAAATTCTTCTTTGTTTTCCTGCCATTAGGAACTAACGTAGTACTAATAAAAGCCTTTCGCAAAAATCTTTCCTTTACCCTAACCGCTGTTGCCGTAAAGCGTAACCGGAAAGTAACTTATTCTTCTACTGAGCTAATCTGTGCTTAAGACAATAAGCAAATACCAATTAGTATTGATAGGCCTTAGATGTTATAACGCTGTCGATTCGATTAGTCTTCGAAGTAACAGTAGTATTGCATAGGTTAAGTAGTAAATATATTTTTCCAGGTTTAGCAGACCGCTAGTCGGCCTGCACTATAATTTCTATAGCCAATTGCTTGGCCCGTACCCTAGAGTGAAGTGCTTCGTACTACACTGGACTTACACCTAATGCAGTAAGTTCATACAAAGTAATACACTTGCAGTATTGTTAAATTTACTTACAGTAAAGTTGATCTACTGCACTGCATATAATACTATTCCAACAATAACGAAAATTGAGAGACATGGCTGTAGTTTGGACTAATGTAAAATAACTTGACGAAAATAGGTGAAGGAGAATGGATTGATAAAAGAGAAAGGGGTTACGAGTTACGTTAAAGTCGTTTTTTGTATATGCAGGTGGTTTGGGATTTGTAAAATTTGTACGTTATACTGCGCGTTATGAGGCTCATTATGTGGTGTAGGTGACTCGGGATCGGCAAGATTTATACGTTATACAACACGTTATAAGGTGCGTTATACGGCGTAATTGTAGTTTTGTAATGACGTTATACGGCTCGCGCCCGGTTTACGCGCGGTTCACACCTGATGTGAATATGGTCCGTGCTTATTTTTTAGCCAGTGTATACCGTGATTTTGAAGGGTTTTCAATAAAAATGGGGGTATGTTATAGATACAGCCTATTGAATATTAAGTTTATAATTATTTGACTTTGTACGTAACGGTATGTGTAGTAACCGGTTCGGGCGCGGTCTGAGCGCAGTCCGCGACCTTTATGTATAAAGGCACGTGATGAACAATACACGAGCCGTGTACATAAGTCCTTCACAAACGCCCTCTGCAAACTCCCCTAGTATTCTGTAGTACCTCAAATGTTAAACTCATTTGTCATTTATTTAGTATAACTTCATAAGTCGGACCATAAAGAATAGCTAGTGGTATTGGTGGCAGTAGTAGCAATAAGAAAAACAGTTAACTTACGTATATTGAGTGAAGTGGCAGGAGACTTAATTTATATGAGTTCAAGGGCTAGTAGGCAGGAAACGGCTAGTACATATAAGTCTATGGAGGCAAACTTATATACGGGAGTTAATAAAGTCGGAATTTAGATCCGCGGGAAAAATAAAGGTAATTGAGGTTAATTTGGGTGCGAAATTGAACTGAAATTGATAGGGGTTTACCCAGTTGACTAGACCGTAATTTAGTAGTAACCATCCAAGATTGGTCGACTCCATTGGTATACACGTATAACATAAAAATCCGCTAGTGTGAGAAGGGTAGTAATTGTAGTGCATTAAGTCAACTTTACTTACACTAAAGTTGATTATACCGATTGTAAATTAGGTGTATTGTTCTTTAGGTTTACTGTATGAATTGAATGTTAAGTGCAGTATGCGCTAATTTTATACAAGGGCATAGGCCAAGTATATAGCCATACAAATGACTATATATACCGGCTAGCGGTCTGCAACACCTAGAATAATATATCCACCATTTGACTATTACAATGCTACGATTACCTGGACCAATCGAATTGATAACGTTGCAACGTTTAAAGCCCTAACCATAGGGGATATTCAATACCTATTAACTAACCGATTCGCAATAAACCTGGTAACTGTTAACTCTCGGTTATTGAATATTATTATGAACTCATTCCATTAGCTATTGAGTTTATAGGTTACGTGACTGTGCATGTAACAGGATATGCAGTCCCCAGCTCAAGCGCGGTCTAGGCACGGTACGCAGGCATTACGTATGAGGGCATGTAACGGGCTATACACGTACTATACTCATAAGTCTTGTAAGAATGACTATCACAACTTTTTTATGTTGTTCGCTATACCTTAATAGTAAACTCTATTGAACCTCTACTTAATTTAACATCGGAGGTCGGATTATAATGTATCATTAAGTTTTTTTTATTCTATTAAGGTGACATTTCGTATAATAAACGAATCGATAATGAACATCAATAATTTAACGTTATACTTGAATGTTATGAGATCAGCTGTCGATGCATATCTAGTCTTCCACTTTTGAAACTATACTTTCGACCGTTTAGGAAACAACTTGAATCAATATATCTTATTCAGAGGATATTAAAAATCATATAGCGTCAATTTGAAGGTAAATATAATAATCTATTCAGTCGAATTTCGTACTCGACTTTATGTCCATCTTCTCTTAAATCGTTATTAAATTTTGATAACTTAAAATAAACTTAACGATGATTCATAATAGTTGCCTTTTTACGTTTAAGGCAAGGAAAAAGCGATACGAACGATCTTGATTCGACAGATTGACCTGTACGTAAGTTTCGAAGCGCTAAATAATCGAATTTATATTAAAGTTGAATAAGATATTAATCGAAAAAGGTTGATATATATTTTTGGACGTATGAGGATTTATATACCGGCTATAAAGTAAGCTATTACTATATATTATAAGGCTGACAGATACGAAACAAAATTATAAGCCAATTCTTCGACTATATTTAAGCTGCTTTCAGCGACTCCTATTGCGCCGATTAGGCTTTGGTCAAATTCAAAGAATTACATATAAGCGAAAAAGATCTATAAATATGGTTTGTTATTAAATTTGAGATACTATTTACGTAGGCGGGCGGTTTGAATAAGCGTCAGGCCGTTGAGTGGAATTATATACGCTTTCATATATTCCAACGTATTCAAAAAAATCTATTACGATAGTCGTTAGCCATATCGACTACATCGCGTCTTTAGTGTAATACTGCGAGCTTGCAGACGAGTTATAGTCTTTGAACTTAAATTAACGTTTTAGTCGAAAATGATTGGGCCCCATATAAATATTGAAACCGGATAAAATATAATTATCATGGAGGTTTGCACCGTTTTGCTATTTTTGTTGAAAGACCGCGATAATTGCGGTTATTTGTCCTAATACACGTGTTCGGTATAATCTTGAGACTAAAAACGCTGGATAATATGAATAAAGGTAAAGGAACGTCGGTTTAAATGAGTTACGGAGTGTTAACTACGTTATAACTCGTCGAACCACTACTAAAGTCATTATAAACTCTGTCTGGCTCTTCAACCAACTTAAATATATACGGTTGAAATCGAGAAGGCAAATAATTTTTTTCTATTATCAGCGGCAGTAAACGCTTAACTCCAAAATAGAATTTCGTTTAGGAGTTATTTAACTTGAATCATGTGATTATATAATTCATTAAAAAGAGTTTAATTCAATCAGCATATGTACGAACCAACATCCATTCCTTATCCCAGTAACTTTTAATAAAACCTATTATTTAGACGACCAAGTTGTTAGTGATGTCACTACACTTTAACGTCGTATAGGAGTAATTAGAAAGATTGGTATTATATAAGTAAAATAAGATACAGAAGAGAGAAGACATATTCGGAGAGTGTATACCGTAGGTGAAAGGTTTTAACCTCTTACCCAGGCAGTGCACTCTACCATACACTCTGTTAATCTCCCTTTTGAGTAGTGGCACTTTACCGTACACTTTTCAAATATCACATTTAGGTAGTGAAATTCTATTATACACTTAGTAAGAATGTACCCGGTAAAATGAAAAGTAAATATATACTTTACAAAGGTGTAATTTATAGTGTGACCGCTTATTGATTATAGAGATAAATAGTAATATTTGTATTGCTAATATTTCATTTGCCTATCACAACCCTGATTCGTTTTTGAGTAATGATAATGTATTTTGTAACGCAGTTCATTTCCGTAGTTTAGTAATAATAATTTAGTTGTGTTATAATATGTATCCGTAGTTTACTAATAATAGTGTAGTTGCAGTAATAATTGTAGAAGTTTAGATTAGTAGCTTTTAGCTACGTTAGTGATTGTAGGACAGTTTGAGTTAGTTCAAATAACTAGTGGCATTATAAGTATGAATGGCCTTTGTTGTTAATCTTTATAAGAGTATAATTACGAAGGGGTAGTTACAGTGTTACGTATTTTGGTGTTATAGGCTAGTACCTAGCTATTATTACCAGGGATCCAACTCTGGTAGTTCTACACGCTCTTGCGATTCTCTGAAATAGGGAGGAAGCCGTATGGGGACACGCTTCCACACGTTACGTAACCGGGGGTTGTATTATCTTAGCTCTATAGTAGCTCGCTAGCAGGGATTTCTCTTTTCTCTCTTTATAGAGATTTATAGATAAAATCCAACCACCTTAAGCGATATCTCCGGCCTCAATTCCATTATATACAAACCTTAATCTTTTCTCCGACGGTGTTTTAACAGTTTATTAATAGTTATAGCTCAGGGCTATGTAATTATCTTTCGACCCCTTAAATCTGAACCCCTAGATCTTCAAGTAATTCCTTAACGCGCGCGTTAGGAGGTAGTTTTAAAACGCCTTAACGGCTTAATATAAATCTTTCACGTTTTGATATAAACTTTTTACCAAAACGACGTTCCACCTAAAAACGTTTTCAGGTTGTCGACAACGTTTAACCTTTTTTAAAAAAACTATTAACCTGGAGAATTTTCTAAAAATTTAAGTTGATTTTACAACAAATACCGAATAACGCGTATAATCGATTTATATGTTATTAAACTCGACTTACCGGTCGGAAAATATCCCGATTTTATATAGATTAACTCGTACGAGCCTCTTATAATCCGCTTTCAAGTTAACGAATTAGAGACTTTTAACCGTAAGCCGTAAATATTATGGATGACAACAACGAAACAAAACCGAAATAATACATCAAAAGTATATTACAGGCCCGTTACAAACCACAAGTTGAATGTATTCGACTTTATAACCAATCGAAACGGTAGGTTATAATTAATTAAATAAGTTATATATATCTAATGTAAAAACCACTTTTTAACCTCTTTAATGCCATATTATTTAATTCCTTCGAATAATGTTACGGATTAGTTAAATATAAAGACAAGCCATTACGTCTCACCTGTAAGAAGGTATAATAATTAAAATTTACTTTACGAAATGAAACAGTGTATAAACTGGTAACGAACGGATAATAAGTAAACGTATTAATATTTATAAAGACGAAAAAATAAATAAAGATGATAAAGCTTATTTGAACATATCCTTAAACTCCTAATTTAACTTTTTACCCAATAGCTTTTTGCTTTATTCGACTAACTTATTTAATCTTGTATTTATACCACTTAATTTTTTTTTAATACGTTGCGAAACCTTAATAATCTTTTATATCGCTTCTTATAACGCTTCATAACTGCTCGCTAACTGCGTTCTCCACGTTTTAACTTTATTATAAAAAACTTACTTAAGTATTATGTTTCTTATTTATCAGTTGTACAACCTGCAGGCTACCGGAGTATACAGGGGTAGAAGGGATAGAACCCGCCCCGTCCTAGGTGTTCACTTTCCGTTACGTAATACGAAGTACCTTTATAACTTTTTTCGTAACGATTACCTTAGTTTACACGCTTTTCAACCGCTCTTTAACACTAATAAAGTGGCTTGTAAAAACCTAGACTTACTTCAATCCTAAGAATTAAACGCTAAGCACTCCTCGAACAACTCATTTATCGCCTCGTTAATAGTAGGATTCAGATTTAATGATGCATAGAAATAACCAGAGTTACGACCTATAGCTCCGATGGAATAAAAACAACATTGAGTACCAATATCTAACCGCTTATTAACAGCTTCTTCGCGGCTATCTGGATTATTTACCCTCGATTATATGGCAAAATTTCTTCGGATTATACGTTATTCTATAAACGTACTCGAAGTACGTTTTCTCCTGGTTTTCATCGGGATATATATTAATAACCTGTAAGACATGGAACTTTATGTTCATTCATAGGGTCTAAGCAACATTGAAATTAGTAACCTATATCCTGAATAGTTATGTCAACCTTAGCAACGAATTAGGAATTTATCGTATAAACTATAAGGCAAATGTAAAAGGAAACTTATTGTATTAGGCAAATACAGTAATATTGGTATCATACTCAAAGTTAAAATGGTTAATATTAATGGTTAAAAGAGTGTAAAGCTTAATACTATATGAAAAGTTAAAGGTTAAAGGGTAAACGAGGAGAAAAAAATTCGTTTTTTGTTGAAAATAAAGTCTAGAGACTATTATAGGGGAGACACTTGGGCACCTTCTACGTGATGTTCTGGCCTAACATGGCCTAACAACTTCCACACGAAACTACGACGCTTTGTAAGACGCGCTTACCTTCCTTCGTACTTGCCACACCACGTACAACAAAAAAAAAAAAAAAAAAAAGAGGGAGGGATGTCTTTGGGGGTAATGTTATAGGCTAGTGCCTAGCTAGTAATACCAGGGATCCAACCCTGGTAGTTTTACACGCTCTTGCTATGCTCTGTAGCAGAAAGGAAGCCGCATAGGGATACGCTTCTATATATCATATGATCGGGGATTATATAATCTTAGCTCCATGGCAGATCACTAGCAAGGACTTCTCCTTTCTCTCTTCATTGAGGTTTATAGATAGAATCCGACCACTTTTAGCGACAGCTCCGGCCTCATTCACATTAAATTTGTGGCTAGTATAAAAATATATTGCTATCGGTTTAGGTAAAACATTTTTTTTCCCCTTTTAATCGACGCGCTCTTATTATTAACGTAAGTTTTAACTAGCTAATTAGCGTAAGGAAACTTAACCTATTATCCTAATTATATACTTTAAACCAATTTTGTAGGTCGGTTACTTAAATTACTCTATATACGAACCTCGTTTGTAAATAGCTACCGCGTAAAAAAAAGGTTGTTTAGGCATCGCTTAGCGCGGGAGCATTAACGCGAATAGTTTGCTAGCGGTATCACGCGTCGCGCCGCAGCTAATTTAACCCCTATCTCTACCTTATCAGGTAGCACCTTATTAAATCTCGGATGTTGGTAGATCCTTAGATTGTTGCAATGTTGTCGATTCGAATCGTGGCTGAAGTAACAGTAGTATTGTATTGATCAAGTGATGGGTGTATTGCTCTAAGTTTGGTAGATCGCTAACCGATCTGCATAGTAATTTGTATGGCCAAGTGCTTATCCCGTGCCCTAGTGTGAAGTGCAGCGTACTATACTCGACTTTACTGTAAGAATAGTTGAGCTACTATATGGTACATAATACTATTCTACCGCTAAAGTCTTTTTAGTTTGTACGTGCACGCTAGTGTGATTAACCAATCTTTTCCAGTTAGTACTAAACAAAGACCACGTCAACTTGCTACCCCCCTGTCAGACTTAATTGACTTCTATACTGAATTGCATCCAATTGTATGCAAATTAACTTAATTTGACCTCAATTGCTCCATTAATTTGAGGTTCGAGTTTATTAACTCTTACAAAAGTTTCTTTCACCACAGGCCTTCGTAATCCTTTACTTTTAGCCGTACCAGTTAAACAGGTCTTCATCGTAACCTTTACTTCCATTTCCCTAGCAGTCTTCTAGTTTTCCAGCATAACCCTGATTGTCGGCACGTAACTTGGACTTGCTAAGCGGCCTATTAATGTAGCTTTCGATACGTATATTGAGCCTGTTACTATTTACAAACCTTTTTATAGCTTTGTTTGGTACTGTTTTTGTTATAGCATTTGCGGAATTGTTTTTACCGTCAATTCATCGTAAATCCTTAATCTCTTAATCTTATTAAGATTTATAAAGTGCCATTAAATCAATCATCAAGTGTTTTTTACTAGTGGTTCCGAATTTCGAAAAGTATTTGAATAGGCTCCTTGAACCAGTATGTTACGACCTAAGTATGATGGCGGGTCAGGAAGTAAGCCAGTGTGCAGCTGAGCCACTTAGAGCCTGAAATCTAACACATCAAGCCGGGAACACCTCTCCTTTGTTAACGGAAATGACTAATCCAATTATGTGATTAGAATCAGTAGGATCAGTACTGAAAACGGTATGAAGGCATGGATATATAAGGACACGGTCAGCACTATATAGAGAGTATTTCCTTCATAGCTCTTCAGTTGTAAATTTAAGTATTCAGTCTACACATCTGAGTAGTTTCACAGCTTTTAATCATTACTACGCGGTTGCGATATTGTTCACTCAGCACCTCTGCTACCTTCGTGATAACATAATCCCTCTGACACATTCTATATACTCACGGCTATTTAGTGTGATCATTACACGGTACAAATTACCACCGGGATAAAGGTTTTCAGCTGCCTAGTAATAAGGTTAAGGATTTTCCATAATGACATGCCTACGTTAAAACTTGCTATTAAATTATAAACTTCCGAGGTCAATACGTTTTATGTAATCCTTTTACACTTGACAGAGGTTTATTGTATTAGGTTACCAATAATGCTAAATTGGCCTTCCCGTCTATCTTCGTTAACGAAAAATATGAGGAAGCCGATTTGTAAGGAAATGTTGGTATTATTTTTAAAACAACCGTCCGTAAAAATCATTAGTTTAACCCTCGATAAATTGATTTAAACAATATTGATCCCGCGGTTCAAATTCCGAATTTTCCACTTAATACTTTCATTCAGCCGATCGAAGTTTTCATCTGCCGGGTTCTATAATTCTACCATGATGAAAAGGTCGTATAATATCTCTGGTTAGTATAGGGTAACGATATAGCTGTTACGAGTACATTAATTCAGGTACAGTTAGGCCTTAACTGTATTAATCTTATTAACTGTAACCAAAACCATGCTTTAGCCCTTTCAATGAAAGTTAAAGACGATATTAATATTAAGTATACGAATTGATGATCTATTAACATTAAATTTATTACCTTTCGTTAACGTCATTTTTGGCTAACAATGTCAAAACTGAAAGACTTCAATCGCCTACTATTTAGATATTATAAACCCAGCTGTTCCAACGAGAAGGGTATCTTCAGTTTTTACATTCCCACTATACTGAAATCCCGCTTTTACGTCATTAACAACCACGGGTCGTATAATGCAAACTTTATCACTAGCCGTAATTTAAATTACTACTACCAAGTTCAAAAACAATGAACAATTATTTTAACCAATCCGTATAGTGGTTTAATACACCTTATTACCGTATCTAAAAGGTAAATAACACGTAGTTTCTATAACATCTTTAGCAGTACAATCCGCTGTAAATCCGTTGTTAATTACGTATAAGTCTATGTTATATTACGGCAATTAAACATAAACTAGACTTTAGTCTTATCTAGTAAACTTGTTGCCAAAGCGACTATAAAATGATAATTAATTTTATTAATCGTTAGCTATTCTATGTGGATCCAGTTTTTTCCTTTATCGACGTATCCTTCAACGATTAGATGTGATCTTTCGTATAGCCGCCACTTAGTTTTGGCTTTAATGTCGTAGAAAATCCTCTATTTGAAAATCCCAACGTTTAGGTTTTAAATTTGAAATAGGTTCTAGGTACGAATTATATTACCTTTCGAGTCAGTAAGTCACTTTCCTCAACAAGTTTACCAAAATTATTAATAATCCCTTACGTTCGAAGCTTTAGGATTAAGTCTTCGTTATCCTCCTCTTCTTTACTTACCTAATCAGTATTGTAAATACGACCTGGTATGTATTTCTCCTCTTTAAAATTTTTCTTTTTCGGGGGTCGTTAACGCCGGCAACGTTTCATATACTTGTCGATTACGGGTAAAGGAGGCTCGTATTAGTTTAGTCGTTTAATGTAAAGGTATTCATCGTTAATAGCTTTAATATATGGCTTAACCTAAGTTATTTGAAAAGATATAAAACTTTTAGCAGTTTTAATAATCACTTTGGAGTTCGCGATACTTAATATTTTTTATGAGCCTTTCCTTTTACCCTAATCTCCCCATATACTAACTTCACTTTTCAACGGCAGAATAAGTAAGTTCATTATTATATGACCGTTCCTGGTGTTAAACGTAGAATTAACTTGGCGAGGTACCGATTCCATTCATAATTCCCTTAAAAATTTCAAACAGGATATAATACACTTTGAAGTACTTACCGATAACGGAAATTTACTCGTAAAGCGAAGTTACATTTAAAAAACCAATAGTGTTTGCATTGGGCTATTAAGGTCCACTATATCGTTTAAATCTTTTACTACTATTTAAAGCTGTGCTTTCGTATTTGTAAAACTTTCAATTTTCAGCGTAAGGATATTATACGTTCGACGAAATATTACGTATAACCTTTCAACCTTCCTAATACTTGGGTAAGCTTCTATAGGTACCTGTTTACAATATATACCCATTATCTTAATGTCTTCCTGAAACTCCGCCATTACAAATCAGTGCCGGTATCGGAAACAACAACATTAGGCTGGCCCAAGTATATATTAATTTATAACAGTATTAGCGTTTTCCATATATAATTTCCTTAAAGGAACTTTAGAAACCTAGCCTCGTGAAAAAACGTTGTAGAATTAATGACGTGAAAAACAGTTTCATTATCAAAATATAATATGTTAATAAAATTCTCGTATTTAAAATCCTTATTGTCTTTTAATGTCAACATCTATTTATAGGAGGCTTATACATACTTTAATAATAGTAATAAAGGTTCTTTTCATAGCTTTGAAAGTAAAATATTCTTTATCTTTATGTCCAACAGACTTTAAGACTATATATAGCCTATCAACGGCTACGTGGTTAAAACGCTAATTTTATGAACTTATCTCCGGTTCCGTTAGGTTTAATACCACTTCTTTTGGGCCTTAAAGATAAAACTATAGGTACCACCATTTAAAGGCAAAAGGAAGCTTTTGGACGTTTTTAACCAGTTCGTTTACATTGACGTCGACGTTAACTCCTACGGTTTTTATGTCTTTTAAATAAATAAAAAAAAGGGAAAAGGATTTGAGAATATAGAACGTAATTTCTTTCACAACAGTTTAAATTACCGTCATCCCTAGTTACGATAATTGCTTCCCTAGTTTAAAGTCAACTTTAATCTTATCAATATCGTAACAATTAATTTTAGTAGCTTAACTACTTTCTTCTTGCAGTGTCATATATTGCGAATAGCCTCCTATTAAGTACCTTGCAACACCTGTATTTGATATGATACCTTAGAATGTGTAGTCCGCGTAATAATCGTGAAGATTAAATGTTTATACGGTGTTAAGGGTTAAATAAGTATAAAGGTAGAGATTTTTACCACCCAAATAGTATAAAAAGACGTAGTCGGCTAATTAGTAAGCCGTATTAGAAGTGATATATTCATGCCGCTTAATCAGCTTGAAGGCTTTATTGCCGTTAATTAGTTCGTTACCCTCTAAGTCTGGGATTTGGTCAAAGTATTCTTATTTGTAATTGGTATAGTACTAACTGTAATATTTCACATTTCTGTTCTTTCGCGTGGTGAGGGGGTGCCGAGTTGACCAATAGCCAAACTTTTCACAAATCTAATATCTTTTACCACTGTTACAACGACAATACTTACGGTTAATAAATCCGTCTCAATCTTGGCCTTATCAGAGCCAACGTAGATGCTACCTCTAGTTTGTGATCGATAAACCAGACTTTGGGCGTTAAGAGCGCCCGTAACTATATTTTCGGTCAATATAATTAACTACCGCAATGTTTTCTTTTTTTACATTAGGGAAGTTTCTAGCTTAGGGGAACATGATAAGCGAGTTTAGTATACGTATCAATACAGTGGCTAACGAGGAACGTAACTAGCTAAAGAAGCCTTGACAAGTAGTATATAGACGTTATAAGGCGTATTTGAACTCTTTAACGCCCATAACTGCTATCTGTACCTTCTCGAAAAGTAGGACTTCGTTAAAGTAGGCTTTCTCCATTGCTTGTTAGTAAAAAATAGTTTGTCAAACGTCTCATTAAGGATATTTATTCGTATTTTACTTCTTTTTTTTCACTATTATCGTAATACACCACATAGTAACCCAGTTAATGTAATATTGTCCGAGATAACCATTTTATTTGAAATGGCTTTTTATGCCATCGTAAATATCGAGAAACATATCAACTCAAGTAAAAAAAGTTAGATAATAGTCCATGGCGTATCTTATAAGAATTCCGGGGAATATTAAGTTAAAACCTCAAGAGAAAACCTCTTTTTACCTAAAAGTGTTTAGGAAGGGTATTATCTTGGTTTTGAGAAGGTTTTATAGTTTTCCGTTAAACTTCTCTACATTGTTTCAGATTTTGGCGAAGTTTATAAGGAGTTTATAGTTAATGTTAACTATTTTGACAGGTTCTGGGGGCAGGTTGCGATGATTATCCTATTCATAATTTGAATTTCCGGAAAATTTAAGCCTCAAAGCTTTCGAGGTACAGTATTAAGTATAATTGCCAGTATTATAACCTTATGGTTACAGTTTTATATTAGAACCCGAAGTAGGCTCTCGCGTATAGGGAAAACTACCATGGAAAGGTTTTTAATAGGTTTGTCGATTTTCAGTGAATTGTTAAGGGGGAAGGGGGACCTAAAAGCTTTGTAAGACTTAACGATTTTACTTAATTGACTAGTTTAGAACGCCAACGTTAATATCTTTAGTCGTATTAGCGGCCGCTGTTTTATGCGCTCAGCCACCGCTAATTGCATACTTCGCGTTGTTACATAAAGGTATTAGGCTGCCGAATGAGTTAATATATTCCTCATCGCCAATATGTAAAGATGCTTAACTTAGCTAAAGGTTAAGGGAGGTCCCCTGAATCGTATATAAGAGCGTTAAAGTTTTTTAACATTTTTTCCCTTATGCTATGAGTTTTAAAGGTATTCTTTAAGCTAGGATAACTCGAAAATGGTTTCTGCAAACTTAGCCTAGCTTTCCTTTGAAACTTAAATACCTTAACGCTAAAGTTCGGCCTTTAATTTGAATTGTACGGTTTTTTGGGCTACTTTTTACATGTCCATTGTCTAGTCATCGAAAAATTCACGAAACTTGTAAAAAGCATGGTTAAGGTTTTTACCGACGTCGTTCTACTAAATAAAGTAACCGAAGAAGTTGGTTAAATGATTTTTGATTAAGTTTTTATCGATGTCGTAACTTCTAAATTCGTGGTTATAGTATTTAGCAAATAGACAACCGAAGGTCCTGATTACTTTTTTCTTGGCTGGGCCAATAATAACTTCAAAGTACGCGTTAAAGTTATAGATTTTGACGTTTTCACTTATATAGAACGTGTAGGATTCGTTGGGCGAAGAATGTGGTGATCTTTGGGCGTAGAGACTTAGTGTTTTAGTGTAAAGTCATGTGGGAACTTCGTAACTTGGCGTTGGGTCGCGTAGCGTGGCGTTTTTTGGCGTGACTTGGCGATTCTTGGTGTTTTCGCTTAAATTAGCGAGCTCGACGATTAAATTGACGTAGGGAAGTGAAAAAAGTGATGTAGGGGCAATGGTTTGGTATAAAAGATAAGGTCAAAGATTATTTATTGGTGATGAAGGTTGTTTAGCATAGAGACTTGGTCGTTTTTGTAATACGAACACCCGTAGTAGTATTTCATTAGCTGTTTATTTACTTACCAAACTTTGAGATTTTGAACATTTAATCTTAACGTCCTTAAAAATGATCTTTAGTAAATTTTGTTTTAGTGTTTTCAATAACGATACCATTGCTCTCTCTAAGCTGCCATAAAAACTAACGTAGCCTAAAAGTTTTCTCTACTTACTGCCCTGAAAACCAACGTAGCAGTAAAGGCCCTTCGTAAAAATCTTTCCTCTACCCTAATCTTCGTTCAACGTGAAGCGTAAACAGAAAGTATCTTTTTCTTTTACTTAGCCAATCTATGATTAACCTAATAAGTACTATTCAGTGTTAGTAGGGCCTTCGATTGTTGTAACTTTGTCGATTCAAATCGTAGTCGAAGTAACAGTAATATTGCATTGGTCAAGTGGTGGATATATTGTTCCATGTTTGGTAGACCGCTAACCGGTCTGCAAAGTAATTTGTGTAACCAATTGCTTGGCCCGTACCCTAGTGTGAAGTGCAGCATACTGCACTCAACTTATACACAATGCAGTAAGTCCGCTCAATCAATACATTAACTTATAGTCAGTATTGTCAACTTTACTGTAAGTAAAGTTGATCTACTGCACTGCACGTAATACTATTCCAATGCTGGCCTTCCTTTTCTCCGCATTTCCCGCCGCTGTTACCGACCATGCTGATACCCCCTTTTCTCTCTTTTTCCCTTCCCTCCTTTTCTCCAACCCCTAACGGAAGGTGCGGGGGGCTTTTAAGATTATAGACTTTACCCTTTCCCTACAGGTAAAGACCACATTACCCGTGGGAGCTATCCCCTCCTGCCGTTGTAAACGTAGTTTAGTGAAGTTTTAACGCGGTTTGTACCGCTAATTATCTCTATATATTATATTGTACCAATTTTCTTATAAGCGAGGTGATCGAGGCCGACCTTATTCGTCGCCTCGAATTGCATATCGCTAGGGTGCGTCGCGAGGCCTTTTTGATGTGTAAAACATTGAAGCAACGTACTCAAATCCAAATTTCCGGACCGTTAATAAAAATAACTTACGTATCGTATGTTGCTTACGTAGCCGCGGAAAAGTTCATTAGCAGTTGTTATTCAAACGGAGGTTGATCAGCTCATTATCACCGTTATAAGTGGATTGGTAGTAGATATATCTTTATTTCAGTAGTTTTGGGGTTGTAAGCCAAAGCCGTAAAACGATCTCTCCGTCTTAACAGTTACTTGACTTTCAATTTATAATCCTATCTATGTACCTAATTCCTTTACTTGTACTTATATATCGTTTAATGCGTTTTCAAAATCAATTACTTACGTCAATAACGAAAAAAACCGATACTAACTAATAGTAGACCTTAACCTATGGATCAAAGAGACGATAACCACTATTTTCGTTCGAAATTAAGGCTTACATATATAATATACAGACGAGTTCGACGAAGTTATCGCGCATTTCCTTAAGGAAGGTAAAACCTCCCCCGCGTTTTTTCTTGAAGATATACAGTTTAAAATACGTGACTAACCTCTCGATAGCGTCGATGATAATTTTAATGGCGGTAATAGCGATATCGATAGCACTAAAAGGGAGGGCGGTAAGTAGGAGGATAATAAAAATGCGACAATGCCCTTTTCCTCTCTGTTAAATAGTGATTTACTGATTATTTTTACTTAGGCTGTCGCACAAGACAAAAAATACAGTACGTTATATAGTAATGCAATTTCTTTTCAACAAAAATGGTAACTTAAATAATAAATATGAAGGGTGGGATTAAAATAAATTTTAATAGTATTGTAATGAGACAAATAAAGACGAATAATATATTGAAAGCGATATAGATTGTTGAAACGAAGCGTAATGATATTTGGAAATTATATAAATGGTCCATTTAAATGAAAAAAGTAACTTATAAAATTCGTGTTAATAGCGGATTCGAATCGTGATAAAATTTTACAAGCGCTGTAATCATGTAAAACAAAGAAGAAACATAAAATATAAGGCGTAAGATATTTAACCTGCATAGGATCGTAAAACATTTTCAGTAATACTAATAAAAAAGTGCTTGTTAATACAAGCGCCTCTAATACTCCATTCGAGACACCTTTAATTATTGTATTAATAACGTTTAATTTTCCGTCAATCTATTTTTTTTTTAATTTCGCGGCGCTTATACGATTCGCGTAAAGTTTTAACATTGATTATAAGGCATTTCTCAATTGTTATACCTAGTTCATCTAGGTATTAGTAAAGGGAAGAAAAGGTAGTGTAATTAACGAAGGGAAACGGTTTTAAGCCAAAGTTTAAAACGATTATTCGAACAGTTATCGTCATGTTGATTCTTAAATGGAGATCTTGAACCATTTCGTAAGTCTCTAAGGCCAAAACGCTTCGTGAAACCTGTTTAAACTTAGGAGAGCTTTAATAAATAATGTTTCCGTAAAGCGTAAATTCGTTTCGAGGTGGTTTTTCGTTGCTCAAAATAAGTATAAACCAAATTTGCGAGTTTTGGACGGAATTATCAACGACAAAGTCGTTAGTAAAGTAAAAGATGTTTGTAATATACATATTTTACGGTATAAATTGTAATCTTCGTTTCGATTCATTCATTCGCCACTTAAGGCGTTTATTAATCGCTTTTTTATATTATCCAAAGGTTTGATTCAAAATCGAGTAGCGCTCGAAAGGTTTAATATCATTTCTGGTTATAGAATCAATGTAATCTAAACGCCACGTACACGCTATTATTTATATTTGTCGACCCATTTTACGTTTTCTAGGGCGATGAATATTACATGATTTCATTTCACTTTATTTATACGGCTTAAAAGACCGTTTTGAAAAGTGATTATCGCGTAGTTAAAGTCGATTATATGGTTTTCCGTTAGGTAAATCTTGGCTTTTGCTTTTGGGTTGACACCTGGAAGCTTCGTTTTTTAAGTAGATAAAACTACGCGTAATATAACGTTAACGTGTTATCCGTTTGTATATTCGTTAATATAACACTTTTAAAACGAATTTTTAAAACTAATAAGTACGATTGAAATTTGCATTGAATATTTCAAGCCGCTTTTTATAATATCTTTAGGAAGTATTATACTATTATATAATAACTTTGTTTGATCAGTAAAGCGGTTTTATAATACGTAAAATCGTTCCGGATAAATGGTATTTTAAGGTTCTCAACCACATAGAATTAAATAAGCCGTCTAAGTCGTTCATTCAATTACTTAAAAACTTGCGTAATATTGCGAAGTTTAATATAAAGGGTATAAGGGGTATTGAGGGAGGCGGTAGATACTAGAATTAAACGGTAGCTCAACCGTTACAAAATAGGCGATTAGGTTATAATATACCTTTTTCTATCGTTATTATACCTTTGACTTCAAAGAGACTCTTTTTATAGAGTTTCTCGATATTATCTTTTACTTCATATATGAGGCGTATGGGAAATATCCCATAGGTGCCATAAATCGTTAGTTTAAATTTTTTAAAGAGAAAAACGTATTATTCGATGATGGCAAATATTTCCATTTAGATATTTTATTCGAACAAGGTTCCTAAGACTTTGATAATATCCTCGCGGAGGCGATTTAAGTTTAGCTCACGGTTTGATATCTTTTTGGGTGGTTTAAAGAAATTTGTAATAAAGGTTTTGAATTGTTTTTTTTTGTTTTTTGAACCAAATTAATGTTCTTGGAGTCGAGGTATTAATACCGTTAGTATAAGAGGACCGATTTGATTTAATAGTAAAGGATCGAAAATACTATCTGGAGGTAATACTAAATTTGGGGGCGACTTAAATTCGTTATCGTAAAAGTGATATTGTCGGTATTATTAGTTAAATTGTGATCTCGGGCCGGCATTTTTTACTTGGTCCTTTTTAGAATTTCGTATTATTGTCTAGCGAAATAAAATTTAATTATTAAGTAAGTTTAAAGGTAAATTGTGTCCTTTGAATTCGTTGATCCATTTTGATACAATATATCCGTCCTCTGTTTTTTAAATTAGGATATGAGACTATAGTAATAGGTATAAAACGCCAGGTTTACACGGGCTGTTTCTTTTAGCAAATGATTTTTAAATGTCATTTTTGGCCCGCAGGAACTATCTTATTGATATAGCTTTTGATAAAATATTTTCTTTTGTTATTATATTTGGTAACGGTGTGGAATTCATATTAATTCTGAAAAAATTACAAAAAATAGGGAGTGATGGAATCAGCGTATTTAAATCGTATGTATTATTTTCGGTATTAACTACTATTTATAGTATTTATTCCTCACAATCAGTACCATTTAGTTCCTTGGATAGTCTTATATACGCCTTTTGAAGCAGTTGTGATATCTTTTATATTTTTCAATACCTTACGGTACTTTTACCGGTGTTTGTTTACATGTCTTACTGGTCATTCTCGCTTTAGTTCGCTATTTGGAATATTTGAAGGGTATGCGTACATCGTAGATGATTCAGTTTGGAGGTTATAAGTAGCTATCTAACTAGTAATATATTCGAGTTTGTTTGTATTCTGTAAAAATAACGCTTAGCGTAAATTTTGCAGCCTAAAACAATGGTATTACATCAACAACGTATTGTATTAACTTGCGGTTAAGGTATATTATATTTACGATTACTTTGTAGTCAAAGTTTATACTGTTTTGAAAGCCGAATTGAAACTTTCGTTTGGCTTACGAGTATATTTAGTATTTGTATCACAACATTTCGATAACTTTCAACTCTTTCGTTTTTAAATTTATATATTCTACGATATCAATCAACCGTTCAAGAAGTGTAGTAATTAGGTATTCAAATTAGGAGTATAATATCCGTAATTCAAGTTCTATTAGGTAAACGGCTTGTATTAAACGTAATTCAGGGAAAGTCTATAGGTATTTCATTTTGAACTGAAGCGGTACTGATATGATATCCGAAGCGCGGATAAGTTACTTAATCGTTTTATGGACTTCTATTTCTAATTTGTTTATATTGGTTAATAAAATAAAAAAAATGTTTTAAATTTCATTACGTAAAACTTGACAGGTTCGAATCGCGTGTTGAAAATAACCGTGTTTAGTATAAACGTTTTTCTTTTACTAAATAGGACTTTCCTATATTTTGTCATTTAGTTGAGTTTAAACTTCGAGAATTTAGCTATAATCGCGTCGAATTGTCGTTTTCCAGCGGTTAAGATTTCGTTCGCATTAGTATTAGATATAATACTTTGAAATAAATTTTCGTATATATTTTAAAGTGTTGATTGCGATGTTATTTAAGCGCTTGATACATTGTTCTCGTAATCTAGGCTTGCATTATACAGGAAAGAGATATCGTGTAGGCCTATTAAAATTCATTGGGCGGCTTTATTATCTCGAGCTGAAAGGTAAGTATTATTAGCTTTAAATTATTCCTTTTCAGAGGAATATTCTGTAAAGGAAGCGTTTAGACTATCATTTACACCTTTGTATTCGGTTAGGTACGTTGTAAAATTATCGTTCGTTAGGTTTTTAGGTGGGTAATCGGCCCAGAATTGTCGTTTAGTTCGAATTTATTCGTATACTGGGTAATGAGTAAGGTGATAGCGAACCTTGACGTATATAATATAATCTTTTTAAAAACTTGAAAAGTTTAGTATCCCTTTTTATGGGTAGTGTTATAGGAGTAGTAAGTTTTTCCCTTTGTTATAGGCTTTTTTTTCATCGAAGTTGGTTTTTCTTCTGTTTCTGGAGATTTTCTCTTGATATTTGGTTTTTTAGTAGCCGTATTTCAAGCATTTATTTTATCTTAGGTACACTTTTAACCTTCGATGTAAAAAGAAGTACGTAGTTTCGGAGGTTTTCGGTTTCGTAAATTAACCCTTGTATTTGGTTTCTAAGGTCATAAATACAAATTAGAAATTCGGTTTCCGGTTTATAAAGGTTATAAATAATATTTTAAAACCAATACAGGAAACTTTCAAGTTTTCTTTAGGCTTAAATAATATGGGTTCGAAATTTGTGTTTTTATGGTATACTCTTGTAATTACTTATATAAAAAATTCATTCCCCTTCCATTTGGGTTTATAAGTCACCTAATACTTTCTGAACTTCGATAATAAGGCGTTAAAAACTTTTTATAAACTTTCAGTAGCGTTTTTACGTTAACTTTTTACGAATTTTCCGGAGATATTAGTCCAGTTTTTATTATAAAGTTTGTGGTTGACTTCAATATTGAAGTGTGATATTAAGAGCTTATTGCACTTCGTAAATGTGTTTATCTGCATAAGAAGGTATATATACTCCATTTGAGCTTGCTTAGTTAATATGACTTATAAGATAATATAAAAATATGACGTTTTCATTTTTAGTCTTTTATACGTATTTAATATTACTCGTACCTTATTATCAAGTACGTCATATAGTTCGATGTTATAATCTTTATCTCAATTTTATATTTTGGAGAAGTTGGTAAGTTTTGTCCGATCGTTCTTTTTTAGTTAAAAAGCGATGCGATAGAAGGTTATGATAAGAGTTGATATTGGTGTATATTGGTATGTAAGGTTCATATTATCGTTTTACGCTGCTTATTATATCTTCAGTCGGGTTTTTTTCCTCATTCAGGCCACGGTTATTTCGGTGAAATGGATTATTTATTGTATTAAAAAAGTGGATTTGTCTTTATTTAAATTTAAAAGTATGGTTTGATAAAGGTTCGTATTCGACACGAGTCGTAGATAATATTTACGGCACTTTCTTCTTTTATATTGATTCCTTGAAATTCGTCTTCACTTTACGGCGTAAATTTAGCCTTGTTGAGCACTAAAATTTCCTGTATTCACGAATTTGTTTCTCGTTTCCTCTCCGTTATTTTTAAAAGCCGGTTTTGACGCTTTTACAACCAATGATCTTTTACGAATTTCACGTCCATTATTTCAACGTCGGTTTATTTTGGAATTTAAATAAATCAGAATTTCATTAACAATACCTTTTCATATAGTTATTGATGTCACTAGTCGTATTAATACCTTCACTTTGTAGTTATTTGCGTAGTATTGTTAAGACTATAAAGTTTACTGTACGCGATATTTCTGGCGTCCAGTTCGCGAAGTCCTTTCTAAAATTATCAAAGAAATTGCGTCCTTTAATTGCTTTACCACAATAGTAAAAAAATCATATTTGTAATATATGTATTTATCGTAAAAGGGTCTAAATTCCTCACTCAATCTTCGATTATACTATTCCATAACTTGGGGTCAAAGTGTTTCAAAATATTTTTATGAACGGATATATTTTCAAAAAAATAGTCTATATATTTTCTAGATTGAGCTATAGTCATCGGTGTTAGAGCTTCATTTATAAGAGTATGATATATACTGGGGCGGTTAGCAGGATGAATTGTTTGTGTACGGAAAATATTAAATTGGTTTACACGTCGTTTTTGCGTTGTGAATAGGATTCGAGTACAATTAAAACATAGTTAAGAGAAATTTTCAGTTGAAGTAATCAAAACAAAAGCGTAAAATATGAAAATGAAAAGTATATAAGTTGTAATAAAGCGGTTAAAGTAAGGCGTTTAACGCTTGTTGGTATAAGTGAAATCTAAATAAGATGTGCCTGAGGCGTAATTATAAATTAGTTGAGTATCCCAAATTAGTATTTTTAGAGTTTTATAATCGTTGAAGTAGTTCATGAATTAGTAAACTTTAAACTTCGTAAGTAATATATTTAAATAAGAGGTTTGATTTTAGTCGGATAAAGAGAGTCGAACTGGGGAAAAATAGGGAAAGCAAAAAAAAATCTCAGTTTGGTATACGTTTGGTAGGTGGTACGAATGTCGTTTTATTGTTGATTTTGGCGTTTTTAAGCGGTTTAGATGTTGAAACATGACCGCTTTTGGGTTTTGTAAGCGGTGTGGATGTTGCGTTTTTACCGTTCCCAAAGAGTGTAAGCGGTTTAGATGTGTTTAGATCAGATGGATTTTATTGAGGAGTTTTGAAATTTGGTGGTTCTGGTTTGAGTGGACTGTTACGTGATAGGAAGTTTTTCAAAAAAATCGTGGGTGCGTTTCAAGCATTAAAGCCAGTTAACGGATAAAGTCACGGTTTTCTTAGTAGATAGTGTAATAATTGCGTTGACAACATTATATTAAAGTTTTTTTAAAGTTACCTCAGATTATATAGACTTGTTACGTTTCGAGTTTTAAAGGCGTTTTCGTGTAATTTCATGCTCCCGTATACTTTTGATAAGTTCCAGTATTAAAGTTCCAATAGTTAAAAACATTATAACATTCTGTTATATGTATTTAACTTATGTTGATTTTTTCTTTTTAAGCTATTAATAGTCCACCGATTCAGCTACTAATTAGTACTGGTAAAGATTTTATACGTTAACGTAGTAGAAAATTAAGGACAAAAATTAGTATTGAAAATGTTAGATAAGATATAAAAAGGAATAGAGGCATTCGGGGAGTGTACGCTACAAGTGAAAGGTTATAACCTCTCAACCAGGCAATAGCTCTATACCATACACTCGGTCAATTTCCCTTCTGGGCAGTAGCAATTTATCGTATACTTTACGAATACCACTTTTAGGAAATGGCACGTTATTATATACTATGCAAAAATACACCTTGCAGAGTATCATTTTACTATATACTCTGCAAAGGTGCAATCTGCAGCGTGGCTGCTTACTAACTATGAAGATATATGCTAATTTCCATATAAATCTATTTTAATTGTAAATATTACAATATCATTCACATGTATTTAGTATAATGGTTAAAAGTCAAGTAAATTCAGCTATTATATCTTAGATATTGAGATTCAACATTAAGATTACGTTAGAATACGTATATTATTTCTATTAACTAGTTTCGCGCAAATCTGAATAAATAGTCAAGCATAATATTGCTATATATTATCTGCAGAATGACGCGGAATATAAATATTAGTGTATTATAAATACAACATTAACAGGTAAGTTTCAACGTTACCAAAAATCTTTTAAAATTGGATAGATAAAGATTCATCATTGGTATAATGATAATACGTTTGAAGTAAAAGGATATTCTAAATATAGTAAAGTCAGGTTTTATTCATTTCAAAGCCTAATCATAAAGTAACATATAATGTATATTGAATGAGTTGTAACGAACTTTAATTATAAGTTTTCGCGAAAGAACGCGAATTTTACAGTTGATGGTGTCGATTATCGAACAATAAAAAAAGGATAATTCATTATGGTTTTCGATCGAGTTAGCAGAGTTAAGATAATTATTGAATCAGAAAAAGGAAATAGTTTTATCCCTGTACTAGGAAAAAATCGATTACCTTATTTATATTAAGCCGAACGAGGATAAAAATTTACCAGATGTTAATAAGAACCGTTATACTTGATGTTACTAAATTGAATTTTTAAACTTTAATATTAAGTTATCTAATCAATGAATAAGTGTTAGGTTTATACGAGGTTTTCATGGTTTACGACTTCAATATTACTATTTTTTTAAATTTAAAGAGAAGTAATAGTTTTATATCGATTACTAGTACTTAAAAATAATTACTGAGTAAAATCGTTTTCGTTTATCTTTAATCAAAGAAACCTCATACGAGTTATAGAAGTTGACATAAATTACGAAGTTGTATACTCGAGCGGTATTTCTCCTTATTCGGTTTGTACTCGGGTAAAAGGAATCACCGGCCTTTTGTAAACATTTCGGCTTATTCGAATTATTAGTCACCCCCTTCAAACCGGCAAAAACATTATCGACGTTGTAACGGCAATTGAATCATGAAATAGAGGATATGATGAATAATTTCAGTATGGTTTACCCAAAAGACTCCTTAGTCTTTTCTTTCGATAGTTAAAAGGATTATAGAAGGAAGTTTTGCTTGGTTTGAAAATTGTTTCGGCTATACTAAATTTATCTCAGACTTTAAAAAGTATAACTTCGTGGTTAAAAAGGTCAAATACCTTGGTTTTATCGTAAAGTCGGCGGAGGTATCGGAGCTGACCCCGAAAGTGTCGAGGCTATTCACAAATGAAAATCCCTATGTATTATTTGAAAAATACGAAGTTTTTTCGGTTTTAATAACCTTTATCGAAACTTCATCAGTAATTTTTTCAATTTGATTTATTTATTCATTTCAATTATAGAATAGGGAATTCGGTAAGTCTTAATGAATCAGAAGAAATATATATTTTGAACGTCAAAAATATATTCGTTACGGTTATAAATCTAATATATTAAACTTTGAATCATCTAACGATTGTAAAAAAACTTTTATTTTGAGACGATTGGAAAATTGTACCCACTGTAAAATTGGAATTAAAATATTTTAGAGCCGGCAATATTTTTTTTTTTCGATTGAAAAGTTCTAAACGTCAATATATCATTTACTATGAAGAGATCTTGGTAATAATAGCATTTTCAATGGCTTAGTTATGAGAATTAAATGGTATCTGTACCCCATTTACTCTTTGAACAAATTACAAAGGATTGGAGTATTTTTTTCGCTATGTTTAATTTCGGAACTTTAGGTTTAATAAGTTAGAGGTATTTCCTTTTTCTAGTACCATTTATGTTACTAGATCGCGACCAAAGGCGTTCATCCGAATATATTAAACCGCGAATTTCTAGATAGAACAGAGGTTCAAAAACGCCGTAAACGGATCATTGAACTTATTTCTATAGCTATATTTGATAGAAAAATAATGAACTTATATATTATAAAAACGTATACTATGACGGTAAGTATGAATAAATTGATTGGGAAAAAAGTTTCATTACTTCATCTCGATAATATACGTTTAAAGGGGGAGTGTAAAAACCCGGAGTCGTAGACTGTAACAGTATCGTTTCGAATCCGATTCGAGTTCACGTTCCTAACTTTAATAACGCCAGAGGATATCGAGGCTTCGATGATTATAATATCTCTTCGGTCTCAGCCTATATTAATACCTCCGAATTTGTCAATATCAGGCCGTTACTTCATTCTTTTGTTAGAAGTTTCCGTTCAGTTATAGGACTCAAATATAACGAACAATGCATTTTACGTAATTCGGTTACTAATATTTATTAAAGACGTTGAACTTTTTAAGACTTAAGTAAAATAATCGGTATAAATTTCGAATTATAATATTTATTGGAATGGTATATTACGTTACCGTAATCGTTCATAATTATGTAACTAAAACCTATTACAATAAAAATGTTATAATAAACCTACGATTTACATATTATGAACTTTCCGGAAAAAAACGTTTCATTTCGAATTCTTTAGCGGGATCACTATTGAAAAGATATAATAGAAAATATTTGACTTTAATATTAAATATATTCGTAATATAACCGTAAGAAACCTCGTTGTACCCTACGATAAGAGTTCTTTTAACCCTTATTTATTTATATCATTTATTAATTTTATATTTTAGTTTACTTTATAATTAACATACCGATAATCCATAACGGCTTTCGATACTTATGAGTTTTTATAAACCGCTTATTTCAATTAATTTATTCACAGGTTTTGTAGTTTTCAACAGGCGAAACGTATGCGGAATGTTCTCTAAATATAGAATAATGATCTTATAAAGTTTCTGCATTTATCATTCACGTTTGCAGCTTGGATTGAGTAAGTGTATTTTCAATAACTTTATATATTCAAGAAAAGTCAAATCACCTTCTTCGATGGTATACTAATTTTAAACAGACGATGGTAGAAAGCGAATGAATTAAAAGGTTCAAAGATACTTACGAATCTTCAACGCTGTTTCTTCATTATATTAAGCATTATATTTCTCCATTTACTCATTTGCATCAAATAATTCAAAGTAATCGATCAATTTAGCGAAAAGAACTTTTTTGTTTTTAATATATTTATGTGAAGGTTTAAGCTTAACTTATGTGGTTATCATATATATTTTATAACAGATAAAAATAGCGGTAAATTTTCCACAACTATCGGCGAAATGATATAATGAAAACGTAGGAATAGTATTATATGCAGTGCTATGGGTTAACTTTACTTACCGTAAAGTTCACTATACTAAACTGCAAGTTGAGTGTATTACTTTGTGTAGATTAACCGCATTGGGTGTCAGTCAAGAACTATACATTCCACTTCATACTAGGGCATGCCCAAGCAATTGGATATACAAATTCCTATATATGCCGGCTTACGGTCTACAAAACTAAGAATAATATATCCACCACTTGACCGATACAATACTACTGTCACTTCGACCACCATTCGAATCGACAACGTTGCAACAATCTACAGCCCTACCAATACTTATCAGTTTTTATTGGGTTAAGCATAGATTAGCCAAGTAAAAGAAGAAGCTACTTTCCGGTTATGCTTTACGGCTACAGAGGCTAAGGTAGAGTGAAGATTCTGGCTAAAGGCCTTTATAAGTACTGTGTTAGTCTCATACCGGCAGAAAAACGGACAAGACTTTTAGATTTCATTAGTCTTATAACGGAAATTTGAAAGATAGTGACGGTATTGTTATTGAAAACACCAAGAAATGTTTATGGATTCTTTTTCTCAAAAACCATCAAAATTAACTGTCAAAAGTCTCAAAGTTCGGAAAGTAGGCAAACAGCTAAATTAGTACTCCTATGGGGATTACTACTATAAAAAGGACCAGGTCCTACGGCCAAATAACAAACAACCTTCGCCATTAACCACCAATAACGACATTCGATATTACCCCCTACATTAATTCTTTGCATATACTTTACTTTTCTTTACTTCCCTCACGCTTATTCAATGGCCAAGATTGATATACTAAGCGAAAACACCAAGAATCGTTTAATAGAACCGAGAAAGCTACGAAATGCGACTTCATGCTAAATCGCCAAGTTCCCACACGACTTCACTCTAAAATAACAAATCCTTACACTCCAGATGACAAAATCCCTTACCCACCAAATCATACATCGCCCTGAACCTCAAAATGGCAGCTACTTAAGATATTTAGAAAGGAATAAACGCCTTCGGAACTGCTTTTACAAAGTTTTACGACGAAGACCTTTATGTATTAAATATTGATTAAGACTTAACGGAAAAACACCTTATCAACTTCTTTGGCTACTAAATAGTTAAACCTAGAAATATCGACAACCCTGATCACGATTTTAATAACTTCCATAATCTCTTTGGTCAGTGTACCATTAATATGTGAATCTCAATTTAAGAAGGGGTGTGATTAAGGATTGAAGAAAAACTTAAACGGTAAGGAGTCAATGTGTCACTCCAAAGCACTATAGATTTGGCACAAAAGCTTTTCGACCTATCCTAGCTATAGAAACGTCTTTAGGATCTACACTCTAAAAAAAAGGCGTTAAGAGACTCAACGCTTCTACATGAGATCTAGGGGACCTCCCCTTTATCTTTGGCTAAGTTAAGCCTTTTTACATACAAGAGATAAGAAACCTATTGACTTGCTTGAAAGTCTAGTACCACTACGTAATAGCACGGAGTACGCCTATAGTGGTCACAGAGCGCGTGAATCAAGGACCGTAAACGCGGCTAAAGATATTGATATTAGCGCTTTACACCAGTTAATTAAGAAGAATTTCTAAGTCTCTCAAAGTCTTTAAGTCTCTTTTCCCCCTTAGTAATTTACGTAAAACCGATAAGATTTTTAGAAACATTTTCATGGCAGGTTTGCCTATATGAGTAAGCATATTATAGGGCCTATCATAGAACTTTACCCCTTAGATTAGGTAACAGGTAATTACCTTGAATACTGTGCCTCAGAAGCTTTAAGACTTAAACTGATAGGAAATAATAATTAAAGCTGGGATGACTATTACGATCTGTCCCTAAAAACTGTTAAAATGATGAACATTAATTACAAACTCCTTACGTACTTTGCTAAGATTTAAAACGATATATAAAAGTATAATGGAAAGCTTTACAACTACCTCAACACCAAAATAATGGATTTTCTAGACATGTATAAGAGGATGGAGGTTTTTCCTTTAGGTTGTTACTTACTATTTCCAGAACTTTTTACGAAATAAGTTATGGATTACTACCTAACTTTCCTTACTTAACCTATCAAGTTTTGCGAAATTCACGACGGTATAAAAGAACACTTCGAATACGACGTTCACTTTATATAATACTATATATATTAGGTTACTACGAGATGGAAACGATGAATCTAGAAGAAAAAAATACGAAACTCCGATGAATATGCTTTATTAAATAATCGACAAGTTGATAGTATATCAAAAAATAATAGGGAAATCGTATTTTGGCGAAGCCATACTTCACGAACAGGTGTAGGCAGTAGTTACGAGCGTTAACAAGTTCGAATTCGCCTTATAACACCTAAATGCATTGTGAAAATTCTTTTTCAGCCAGTAAAGTTACTCGATTACTATTGTAATAACACGTATACCAAATTCACATAGTAAATACCCCTAGGCTAGGAACTTCCTTAATATAAATAAAAAATACCTTACGGTAGCTAATAATGTCGACCGTAAATATGGTTATAAGTGTTTTTAACGTCTAACGTTTGGCCTACCAGTCATTAATTAGAGGCAGCAATTTTGTTGACGCTCATAAAGATAAGATTTGGATAAACTTACTAACCTTTAGTACTATAGTCATGATAGTGGTAAAAGATGTTAAATTTGTAGTAAGTCTCTCTATTAGTTAACCCGACACCCTCTCGTCGAACGAAATAATAGGAAGGTAATGTATTATATCCAATACCTTACTATCTTTAAATAGAATTACTTGGATTAAGTCGTAAACTTTAATGGCAACGAGCTAATTAACGATAATAATAACCTAAAGCAGATTTGATGGCATAAAGATACTGTTTTTAACGCGGTTTAATAGCTAGTAGACCATGTTTTCTTATACTGTTTAGGTGATAAAAACACTTACCTTTACCTTAATTAAATCTCTTGCCCTTTATATACTTTTAACCTTTGCGATTGTTACGTACATCACACGTTTTAAGGTATTATACCAGATATAAGGGTAATAAGATACTTAACAAAAGGTTATTTGTAGTACATAACTCTATGAAGGGAAAGTATTATAACTATTAAAATTAATTTTTACGATATTAATAAAGTTTAAGTGAACATCAAACTAGGCGAATAGTTATCATTACTGGGGAAAACGGTAATTAAAAATATTATGGGAGTAATTACGTTCCATATCATTCAATCTTTCGCCCTCTTTTTGTGTTTAAAGAATATAAAAACCCTTGGCGTTAACGTCGACATTAATGTAAATAAATTGGTTAAAAACGGCTAAAAGTTAAACTTCGCCTTTAAATATGTGCACTTATAATTTCATCTTTAATCCCCATAAATAGTAGTATTAAACCTAACGGACCATGGATATCTTAATTACATAGGCATTTTAACTATGTTACCATGAATAAGCTATATACTGTCCTAAAGTTTATAAGGTATAAATTTATGGAATACTTTGCCTTAAAGACCATTGAACAGCTATATTATTATTATCAAACGTATATTTAACCCTTTCAGGGATTGAAGTTTACATTAAGAACGATAAGAACTCAAATTACAATATATAAGTTCATGTATTTCATTTGAATAATAAGCTTGTTTTTACAAAATTGATTTCTTAACCTTCTTTTACGGGGTTAAATTTCTAAAGTCTCTTTCGGCGAAAGATATATAGGAAACATTAAAGATACTATGGATTAACAAGTAACTATGTCAATTCAACGTTGTTATTTACGATACCGGTATTAACTTTGCGACGACCGAATTTCAGGAAATTGTCAAGATAATGGATATATAATACCAATATGTATTCATAAAAGACTACTAAAAGATTAAAAAGTTTAAGAAGGTATATACCCTGCCTAGACAACTGTATAATGTCCAGATATTAAAAATTAAAAGCTTTATGAATTCGAAGGCACGTCTATAAATGGCGGTAAAAGGCCTAAATGACATTACATGCCCCAACTGATTAGTGTTAACATTGTTTATTTTTGAAGCGTACCTACGATTAACGAGTGAAACTCCGCCTTCGCAAAGTACATTAATGGTTATTAAAAAATATGGCAAAGTTTTAAAGGAACTGCAAAGAAAATCAGCCCGCTGTTCAATTAATAATTCTCTTAATACCCTAAAAGGCCCAATAATAATCGACGTATTTGCTTTATTATTATAAAGTAAAGTCCTTATGTGGCGGGAGCCGCGCAAATGAAAAAGCTTATATAGGATATTAAATATCGCGAACTCTGAAGTGATTGTTAAAATTACTAACAGTTTTATATCTTTTCAAATTATTTAGGTTAAGCCTTGTATTGGCGCTACTAACAATGAAAACCTTTAAGATAATCCACCGAGTTAATATAAACCTTTTTTATTCGTTATTTACAAGTCGATAAAACGCTGCCGGCGCGGATAACCCTGAAAGAAAGGAAGGTTCAAGAAAAGAAATTCACATCAGGCCGTATATATAATACTATATAGTTAAATAGGAAAAAAGAAAGGATAACGAAAACTTATGATTAAAGTTTCGAATGTAAGGGATTATTGAAATCTCGAGCAAAACCTTGAAGGAAAATGATAAGATTGAAATGAAAAGCCTATTAATTCAAGGGGTTACATGATTCGTACCGAAAACCGACTTCAACCTTTTAAACCTTAATGTTATGATTTTTAAGTTGAGGATGATTTACGAGGTCAAAAGGAAGATTACAAGGCGGCCATACGAAAAGTTACGCCTCATAGTTTAAGAATGCAGCGATAAAGGTAAATATGAAATCTTTACGTAGTTGCCAACGATTGAAAAGTTTAATTAAATTTTGATGATCTTTTATCAATATGTGCACAAAATAAGATTAAAGACGAGTTTGCGTTGAATAACCGAAATATAACGTAAGCTTATACATAATGAGCAATAAATTCATAGCGGATGGTATTATTTAAACTTCTATAGAAATTACGAATTATTTACCTTTTTTATATGGTAATACGGTATATTAAACCACTGTAAGTACTAGTTAAAACAGTCGTTTATTTGTTTTCGACTTACTAGTATTACTTGAAATTACGACTTACGATAAAGTTTTTAACATACGACTTGTTCCAACTGGTAACGTAAAAACAGAACTTCAGCGTAGTAAATATGTAAATTAACGATACACTTTTAGTCGAAACGACTAGCTTCACGGTATTAAAATAGCGAACGATGAAGGATTTAAAATCATAACATTATAAGCTGGTAATAATATTAATGGAAAGTAGCCAACTTAAATTTAATACATTATTAATCTATATACCTAATGTCGGCCTTAGCTTTTTCCAAAGGACACATGGTACTATTTTGGTTATGATTGACAAAATTCATATAATTAAGGCTTTACGGTATTTGGAATAGCATTCTCGAGGTAGTTATATTACTACTTTAAAACAATCGACGGTGTTTTATAACCTTTTTATCGCGGCATCGTTATAGAATCCGGCAAATATAGACTTTGACGTGCTAAATGAAAGGTTCGAATAGAAAATACGAAACTTGGACCACTGGATTAATATGGTTTTAAACAATTCATCGAAAGCTAAGTTAATGATTTTTATAAACGAATCCTTTATAAATAATACCTACCTACATTTATAAAGCGGCTTTTTGATAATCCTAGTTAATGAGATCAAGCGGAAGGACTAGTTCGGCTTTACCGGTAATCTAATCTACTAAAGATATATTAAGTATAAAAAAGTACATATAGCGTATTGGCTTTGAAGGTTTATGGTATAACAACTGGCTTTGACGTAGGAAAAGTATTGTGGAAAACTTTGAAACTTATTACCAGGCAGCTAAGGTTTCCTCCTATCCCATTAGTAATCTATACCGACTCGAAAAGCTTGTTCGAATACCTTTTAAAGCTTAGAACCAATAGCGAAAGGCGCTTGATAATCTATATAATAACACTTCGTATATCCTACAAAGTGAGGGAGATTAAAAAGTTCCGATGGATTGACGGCAAAAACAATTCCGATAATGCTATGGAAAAAGCATCGCCTAATAAGGCCGTGGAAAGGTTTATGGATAGTAATTCGCTGACTATACGCATTGAGAACTACGTTAATAGGCCGCTCAGAAAGCTCAAATTATGTGAAGACAGTCAGAGATAGCCTGGAAAACTGGGAGACTATTAGGAAAGTGGAGGAATTGATGATGGTGATCTATTTAATTATCACGGCTGAAGTAGAGGACGGAAAAAGGGTTGTATCAGAAGGGAAGTGAAAGAATTGATAATAGTGATCTGCTTGATTGGCACGGCTGACGTAGAGGCCTATGAAAGGGCTATGTCAGAATAACTTTTTGTGGAAGTTGATAAACTCGGACTTTGGAGCGACGGAGCAATTAAGGTTAAATGTAGTTAATTTGCATGCAATTAGGTGCAATTCAGTATAAAGTTCACTGGAATTGAGAGGGGTTTGGCTAGTTGACAAGGAGGAAATTCAGTAGTAACCGAAAAATATTGGTTAGCTACACTGGCGTGCGCGCAAAAACTAAAAAGCCGCTAGTGTTAGAATAGTACTACATGCAGTGCAGTAGGTTAACTTGACTTATAGTAAAGTTGACTATACTAAACTGCAAGTTGGGTGTATTGCTTTATGTAAACTTACCGCATTGTGTGTAAGTCGAGTGCAGTATATTACACTTCACACTAGTGTATGAGCCAAGCAATCGGCCATACAAATTACAATGCAGACCAGCTAGCGGTATGCCAAACTTAGAATAATACATCCACCACTTAACCAATGCAATACTATTATTACTTTGACCACCATTCGAATCTAGAATGTTGTTACGATATAAGGCCCTACCAACAGAAAATCATTTTGTTAAGTTTAATTCAGGTAATATTCAAAATGAGCGCTTTGATAAAAAGTTCGATGAACTATAGAATTAATACCGAGTCGTCGATATTTGGAATCCGTCTAATGTTATTTTAGATATTTTGAGAAAATGTCTTTTCCTTTACATATATTTAGTGAAATGTATTGCTACGAACCATTTTTTTCGGAGGTTTTATCCGATATACATCCGGAACTAGTTTGGTCGTGGATAATGAAGGAAATGGTATATACAAGGAATTTAAAATTTAAGATATATTCGTAAGTAAAGAGGAATGGAGCGGTATCAATGATATACTAGTTAAGTAAAAGGATATAGATAAATTGTAATTAAAGTTCTTAAAAAACTATTTGTATACGGTAACCTTGGATAACTATGAAACTGAATAAGAGAACGTTCTATTTTACAATAACCCTGTATTTTAATATCGATGCCGAATACGTTTTTCAATGACTTCGATAGAAGGAATCTTTGCTACTTCGAAATTAATATAACATTAAGAACAAGGGGAGGAAATTCACTATTATTATAACATAATAAGATATATAGTGCTATATAGACATTACCTGGCTTTTTTTTGGATAAATATCCGATTACGAAGCGACTTTTACCGAAAACTACTAAGTTCCACTTATAAGATATTATTATTATTTGACTTTTCCGAATGGTAACGTTGATAACGTTTAAAACCCTATTATAATTAGCTTCAAACGTTTAAAAATGGCAAGCGAATGAGGACGACGAGGGGTAGGCCGGTTGCTAAACGACGTCAATAAAGGCGGGTGGCGAAAGGCAGGGCGATTATTGTGAAATGCCGATAACTGAGGTAAACTTTCAACGAGGCGGCTATCAAGTATAGTCGATAACATCGAATAACTCGAAGCAAAGCGTGAAATATGGAATTTTAAACGGGATAAAAAGAGATTACAGTATATTAGTTCACTCTTGAGTAACGCGGTCGGCACAGATACAGTTGTTGACCCATTGACCATATGATTGGTTAATCTGATTCCTTTGAAGGTCATAAAAAAAGCTTGGTTATTAAAGGGCTTTTACGTGGAAAAACTTCATATAGCTTGATATATTTTATTATTTGTAACCTATATTAACTTCAAAATATATAGCTTATGTAGATTTATTATATCAAGTATGAATCATAAGTCTACACAAGTTGAAATAAGTAGTATTAACAGTTACCGTTGTCGAAAATTTCGAGTTAATATACGATTAGTCGAAGGCATCAGAGAGCGGTAAACGGTCGAAACGGACGATGGAAGTAAGGGTGTTTTCTAAAACAATAAGCTCTCAAACAAGGTACAGCTAAAACATAAAACTAAAGGTATAACAATTTACACTACCGGAATAATAAGGATGTCCTAAACTCTGACGATATTATAAAGCCAGGTAAATTAATTGATTAATGTGGAAAATGTAAAAGCGAAAACGGATTTGTAACTTGGAACATTACTTTAACGTTTACAACCCGAGAATAAAATATAATAGCTATTTTATGAGGCCACACTAGGTGACCATAATAAGTCGCGTAAACTAGGCGAAGTTAAAAGTAAGTTTATTATATGAATTCATTAAAATATGGGGTTAAGGTATGGTTGGATCTCCTGAAAAGTTGATTTTTAGGTTTATCTTATTATATACTTTGCAACAAATACAACATCTTGAAATATAGCACACGCGAATTTAAAGTAGGGTTATTTTAAAATAGGAAAGATAATTCATATAAGATATGAATGTGTGTTGAACTTATAACGGGGAAAATATAAATTTATACTTATTATCGCTGAATACCAAAAATTTATTTAAAACGTAGGAGAGCTATATAATATAATTAATAGGAAAAGTAATAGGATTAAAAAGGGCGTCAAACCTTACGAACGGGTTAATCGTCTCTACTAATTACATTGACCGTAATATAACTTAAGATTAAACCATGATAAATATAGGCTATAATAACTAGAAAAACTTAAAGAAGGAGAAATAGTAACGGGAAATCAAAATATATAATAGGAATTGGAAAAGGAAAATGCAGTTAAGGTTATTATAAAACAACGTAATAGGGACAAGTAAGGGAAAATGATTAATCAAGTAAAGATAAAAAAGGAAAAAGTTTTCATATAATACAATAAAAGCCATATTTATAAACGTAAGCGAACCATAATCTACAAAGGCTATATGTTATACAACGCGTTAAAAACTGCTTTATGCGGTATAGATAACTCGAAATTAACAAGGTTAATACGTTATACAACGCATTAAAGAACGCTTTTCAAAACGTAAAAGATCCAAGATTAAAACGGCTTATATGTTATACGGCTCGCACTCAGTTCGCGCCCGGCTCGCGTACTAGACGAATACAGCCCTTACTTAACGTTTAGCCGACGGGATACCGTACTTTTACGGCTTTTGAATAAAAAAAAAGGGGGGGAGGGGTATATTATAAACTTAGTCTAGAAGCTATTAAGTCTATAGTTTAGGAAACTATACACCACACAGCATATACAATACTCGACCTGGGTGTAGTTTGGGTGCAATTCGTAAGTATTACATTCGAGGTCACGTAATGAGCTATACACGGACCATACCTATAAGTTTTATACAAAGAACCACCGTAACCTCTTTTAGTTTTCAGCTGTACCTCAATAGTAAACACTATTTGGCACCTATTTAGCTTACAATCGTAGGTTGGACAGTAACGAATATAAACTCACATATTAGAAAATATAATGTCTAATCAAACTGCGAAAAAGCAACAATAATCCGCAAATACTTTGAAATTTACCAATATACTTACTTGGTACCGCTATTTATATAAAAGTAATATACCGTCGACTAACGTTATTAAACTCCTATGAAAAAACACAAAACTATCCAAAAAACACCTACCAAATTCGAGCCTCGATTAAAGATAATGAAAACTAAAAATCTATAAAATTATCTTCATATAACTCAAAACCGCTCCGAATTTTGTTAATGATTATAAAACATATTACCTTTAGTTAAACAATTGTCAAAAATCAATTGAAAAAGGCCAATGAATATAGTAAACTGCCATCGTTATTCAATAAGTTTACTATAAAATCAACTGAAATATTGGACTAGTAACGATTGAAAAGAAAAAGTAGAAAAAGAAAACTCAATCTTGGAATATTACAATGTTTCTTATATTAATATTATGTGTATATTGAATACGATAGTTTAATATTCATGATTATCCACTTCCAATGATGATCCTGTGAAAAGACTCCAAATAAAATATTTTACCCGAATACCCTATCATAAAGGAGACTTAGGTTCATTATAATATCTTCGTTGTTAATACTTTTCAACTTGGTAATTATAAAAAACCTCGATAGAGTAACTTACCTTGTGAATCGATATTACAATCTTTAATTTACACTGAGTATATACCTTGAAACAAAAATAATTGAGCGCCCGCTATAATCGTTAATAGCTGAACCGCGTATAATGGGTCGTTTGTTATACCCTTATTCCACAATTACACTTAATTAGCTGGTCAAAAAATTAGGTAACCACCTGACATTATTATACTTGGCGGTATCAATGCGGACCGAGTCCGTAACATTACTATAACCGTCGATATATTGTTATCATCCGATTTCCTTTTGAAATACTAATTATCGAGATTGAATAGCCAAGCCACCGGCGCGACGACTTTATCTGTATAACCTATTGTAATACACGTTTTCACGATATACAAATTCCTCACGACTATATTCGATATAACTTTCAATATAAATTAATTAACTTGCGCGAAGCGTTTCCTATGTTCTAGTTTCTCCTATCAACTATAGGTTTATATATTTAGACGAATTTTCTAAATTAGGGATCTATAACGTAAATAATAAAAATGAAAACGAAAATGTTTCGGCTTAACGTACCCAATATTCCGAAATTAAACTGGATAAAAAACACTTTACTTTTTCATAATCTGTCAAAAAAGTGAACATGGTACGAATACTAAATTAGTCTGATACCCACGTTTTATGATATAATATTTCTGTGAAAAGATCCACATCATAAATAATATAATTATATTCCTCATTCGATAATCATACGAAATGATAAATAACCAGCTTCAAAATGCTACTTTCATCCCTTTAAGGTTTTTACCCTAAAGATGTCGCTGAGTAATTGATATCTATTTCTGTTAACTGATTAGGGTTTAAGTATTTCAAAATTAGAGTTGTAATATGAAATACTTATTTTAACGTAGACAAGGTGTTTTTTTACAATTTTTTCAAATACACCAGATTCATTATTTAGTAAATCGAGTGAAGTAATGAAGTCATTTGAAAAAATCACTATTAAATTTCTAATAAAATTTGATAAAAATTCATAAGACCTCCAAAACTTCCAACCTTCCAAATGATATGGGAAAACTATATCTACGGATGGCCCGGACTTTTTCAAAGTCAGACCGAATATCACCACCCATTATTATAATGAAACGAAATTATTTCAACTCCTTTAACAGAAAATTTACATTTATTCAAATCCGAATTTAACTCGACGTAGTGAAGACAACCTTAAACCTTTCAAAACATATTTGTATAATCCTACTTAATACCGAAAAAATGAAAGGTTTTTTATATAAACTGTAACGAAAATCATTTCTTATATCATTAGTTACATAATGAATATAACGGAAAAGGATCGTGAAAGTGTCTGCCCATTTCACAATGCTAACAAATTATTTCAATTAATCTAAATGAAAACGAAAAGCAATCAATTATTTTTACCAAAATACGACCCGAATACGGTAAAACGTTACCTGAATATTAAACTTCATGTTCTATAACAACATAAACAATACTTATAGGATTTCGTTAATGAAAGGTAAGGGAAAATGAGATTATTCAATAATCTTATCTAAACCCCAGTAATTAACATAAAAGTGTTACCGCCCCCCCTTTGGATTTAAATTTAATGATAGAAGCTCCGCGATTCATGAAATAATTCCTCGTACCGAACCATCATCCCTCAATTCCATAACTTAACGCCCAAGGTCGAAAGATTAATTATGCGAAGTCGAATATTATAGACCCTACAGTTCTTCAGGTAAATATTCATTATCATTCGGTTTAATATAAATATAATAGTCAAACTTCACGCTATATAGCAACAATAACATTATTTTTCCTTTAACAAACAGGTTATCAAACTCCGCTAACGCAAACGAAAAAAAAAAAAAATCTTCTCGATATTTACAACCATTATTAATATCAATCACAGAATCCACGTTATTTCATAAAAACTTAAAATAAAATCAAAATACTACTAATCTTTCATAAAAATTGACGACGAAAAAATCCGAACAGTAAATGTAATGAAAAAAAAACTTCTATAATACCCCAATTATCTCTCAAACTGGTGCGTATAATCATCGCATCGATTACTAACCCTTCCAAACTTTTCACGACTAAACGGTTTCTGCTGACATCTAAAATCATTTTATAGAATTTTATCTATAATATACCCAAAATTATTTCATAATTTCTTCCTGTAATAATAGATACCAATGTCGAGCTCCATCATTTATCAATACGTATGGAAAAACTTTCCCACATAAATAATACATATATTCCGTCATAGTTCCAATGTTATATCAAAATTTCTAAAATATAATAGCTGAATTTACTTTAAGCTTAACCACCAAATCGAAATCTCGCTCATAATATAATGATAATTACAACGAAAATCAACATACTTATCCAAGAAGAAAATATTATTGAAAACATAAACATAAGAAATAGATATTCGTTTATACGTATTTTGATTAAATTAAACACTTCTTTATTTCATTTCACAATTATATCCGTAAAGCCATATCATTCTTAGACCTAATTACGTTTAAAATTGAACCTTAATGGTTTCCTGTTGGAACACTATAAAGTATGTATATAATTTGGTGTAAAGGGTTTATATCTTACTAGAAACTTATGCCTTGGTTAACTTTCGTTTCCTCGCATATTTTTATAATACAATTCCTTATAAACAACTATTGATATGTTTTTGTATGTTGCAATGTTGTTGATTCAGATTTTGATCGAAGTAATAGTAGTATTGCCAAAGTCAGGTGGTGGATTGTTCTTTCTTCTAAGTTTGGCAGACCGCTAGCTGGTTCATATACGGCTTTGTATATTTAATTGCTTAGCTCTTGCCCCATATTGAATTGGGCACTTTATTGTAATTAACCTGTAGCTGGTGTAGTTAACTTTTACTGCATTACACTTTAATGTTTTCCAACTCTGATAACTTCTTGTTTTGTGGTGGCAGTGCGTTTTATAGGATAATTATCCGGTAGCGTAAGTCATTTCCTGTGCCTTTCCTATTTCTAATGGTAAGGCAATTTCTTTTCTTATTACTTTCTGTTCTAAAATCAAGTATTTCTACACTTTGTACTTTGATTAATTCTTTTCACTCTCTTTTCTGGAAACAAATGTTTCATCATTTTACCCTCCAATCCCTCAATATACACACAAATCAATCATACCAGTCAATTAAGTCCGCATCGTCAATGATCTGGCCATCTTTTAGTTTTCCAAGATACCCTTGTCTCTCATACCATCTTTCATAATTTGATTCTTTGTCAATTCGTCTTGAGATGTATTTTTCAATCATTATGGTTGGCTTATTCTTGTTTACACTCCTTTTCAGAGCTCTTTTTGATATAGAATTCTTTATAATTTCGGTTGATACGTTACTATCATTATGATATCGAATCTCTGTAATCTCCTTACTTTAGTAAGCTTTGTCGAAAGACATTACGTTAATTATTAGGCGTTTTTCGTTAATTATGCTGAGTTTGAAAATATGGATATTATTATATATTCCTATAGCCAGTATACGTAAGTTTAGTAGCATTGAAGTACACTACAAGGTACACTCCTTCAGAGTGCACAATAACGTACCACGCTGCAGTCTGCATGTATATATGGTACGGCTCAGAAAGGAGATTAGCCAAGTATATGGCAGAGTGCACTTACCCAGATGAAAGTTTTATAACATCTCTATAGCGTGCACTTTCTAAATGCTTCTCTTCCCTCTAAACTTGTCTATCTTTGTTACTATAATGACAATCTTTACTATTAATCATTTACTATTTAACATTTACGTAAATTAGGTAAAAACCTTACCAATACTAATTAGTTGCCGACTCCATCGACTATAAACAGCCTAAAAAACAGTGATAAATATAAGTTAAATACCTAATTCTAGATATTTTAGCGGTTTAATGTAATTATACTTTAATACTACGTTTTTACAAATATTATACTAGATATATATAGAAACTGTAAAAGTAGAGTAGTTTTGAAAAAAAAAACTTTAGTTCGATATTATTAACACTAATTTTAGCGCTTTATCTACCAATAGCTAGGTCACGCTACTATCAACCCTTATTTGGCATTTTAATGTACCCGGGAACTTTTCAGAAAGCGTCTTATGACGTATTAGGCCACGTAAGCCAACACTATCAAGTTTCGAAACCCTTCATTGGGACTCATCCGATTTGAATGTAGCATTCAAACCACTTACAAAACACAAAGGCGGTGACAGACGTAACATCCATACCGATTACGAAACCGAAAAGTGGCTACGGACGAAATGAACAAAACGCTCGCAATTAGTAAAAACGGCTACAACTCGATGTTCGAACCGTCTACCAACTACGAACTAGAACTTTTATACCGAATCCGTACCTATACACTTCCCTTATCCCTCCTCTTTTCCATTGGCTTTATCTGCTCTCCAGGGTTCGCGCTATACCGTGTATTTTAAGTATAATACCTATGACGTTGAAGTTTTTCTACCCACTTAGGTACCATAACGTTAGCAAACTTTGATAAAACTAATTTAAATTTCATTCATATTATTAAATGCCAAAATCCTTATTTTAATCGATTTACTTACCTTATCTTCTTTATATTTCCGCCATTTTATTCATTTAATTTGTTTTTAAATGAATTGAACAAAACTTCAAACGCACTTAAATCACATTTATTATGCGAAACCATTAATATATACCGTTTTAATATAATAAGTCTATATAGGAATTAACATGACTTACAAACACAAAATACCTACAGCTATAACCCTTATACTAATAACACCGGAAAAAACTTACGGTTACTTGAACCTTTGAATCGAAAATATAGGAATAAAGAAGGTGATAATATAAGAAATAAACATAGGCTTTTGGAATACCATTATCAATACAACAGTTGAGGAATTAGACCTATATACCGAAATACGGATATCTTAGCCGTGATGTTTTGTTATTGAGAGGAGTTGACTTGAGGACCTAATATATTAGATGATTTATAACAATTATTTTCGAATTTAATGTTAGGCATATAGTAAAAGATAAACTCTTTTAATGCCTCATCCTTACGAATTTAAATTCTAAAAAAGGCATTAACAACTTAAAAGACAAAATCAATCGATTTACAAAAGCCTTTCTCAAAATAATACAGCTTATCAATTTATAAAACGAAACAGATAAAAATATGTATTAGCTAAATTTGTAAAAATATGATACCCAATGGAATGGAATAAATAGATTGTATAGAATATATGTACAAAACAGCAAAATGGGTATAATATACAAATACGAGTCATAAAATGATCTAATATGATACGCGTACTTTAAGTTGGAAATACGAGACTCAAAACGAAAAGAAAACGGCTATAATTATTATTTAATATACTAGTATAATACACCGTTACACCGATATATATTATAGAAAAAAAGTAAATACCAACCCACTTTTTGAATACAATTAACCACCCGTTCTAACGTAACGAAAACAGCCGAAACACAGAAAATAATCTGCCCCCAAAAATGATAAACGGTACGAAACGCTAATACGTACCTTATGAATGAATACTAGCCAACCACGACCCTTAACATCACGATTTACCACACTTCTCCACTAATACAAATGACTTTATAAAATTTACCAGCTTTACTTAGGTTTCGGAACAAGCATAAAAACTATAGCGATAATCTATACGACGTACTTGATATATATAAAAGGCTAGATATCAAACCGTTCTCATTTTACGTGATTTTGTACGGCATACTATGTAGATAGGCTAAGGAATGGTATATATATAACTTTTCGTAAGTAAATATATTTTCGTAGACTTATAGTCGCCTGAAATTACATTTTCAATTCAAATTTAACGACGAGCTTTATAATAAGGGCTAGGATGATATATCATCTAAATCATTCAAAACTAACTTGAAAACTTTAATAAATACCTATGAAAGATATTCACCGCTTTATTGAAGAATTAAAGGAAGTAATAAACGATCTTTGGATAGGAATATAAAAGAGATGAATTATTTATATAAATCGTAATAAAAACATGCCACGAAAACTCAAATTTCGATTTCATACCATTTAAAACTAAAAAGTATTGAAAATCCATTTAAATAAGTTTTGAAACATCGTTTAAACCTTTTATAAGCATATAAGCGAGCTTTGAGATAACATTTATGGTCGGAAAGTCAAACGATGATGACTAAATTACTAAAGTAAACCTCGTTAAAACTATTAACTATGTTTTGTATCGACGGCTTAAAGTATACCTAGGAAATAATAAGGCCCCTAAATACAATTACTAGAAACAGAGGAATTAAAGAAGGAGTCCTAAAAACAATGGATAGAGTAGTTATTATCGAGAACGATCCTACAGTTAGGAACGAAACGCGGCGCGTTTATAGCAATACTTACGAAAAGGTATACGAAGCCCTACTGGTTTGTAACAGCGTTATATTATATAGTGAAAAATCGACTACTAGTTTACTAACCACTTAACAAATGAGTAGATTCGAAACACACGACAGTTTTAGGCTGATAACTCATTTAAAGAACAGAAAAAATCCCATCTTGTAATGTACGTGGATAAGTGTTAAGGCGTGAAAGATAATTTTGACGCCCACCTTCAGGAATACTCCTTCAGAGAAAAGGACTATAAAAGTAATAATACTTATTGGATAGCTTAAGACGATGAGATCGCCTAACGCATTCTTATAAGCCTATAAGACGTCTCCTTCCTATTTAGTATAAGCTTGGACTATAAAAATGAAGTGTTAAACGCTTATATAACAATACAATTTACGCTTTTAGACACATACGGTATCCGATTTCAAGGTATTATATTTAATACCGATGCGGCTAAAATTTCAACGACCGGAAAACAACAATTCGACGCTCTCACAGCAAAAACTCCAAAGCATTAATTCGACCTAATAAAAGACCATCAAAAGGTTTCGTTCGTTAAAAGTGAAACGTTATTGGTTAGGAAGGTCGTTATAAATATACGATTCGGACTGGTTAAGTTTTACATAATGAATTTTAAAATACTTTTCCTATCTTCATTAACTCATCTAAATAAATTTGAAATTAAGGTTTAGAATCAAACTAATCAAGGTCTTGGTATTTGGTATATCGTATTCCTATAATTTCGTCCTCAATTCGACTACTTATTGTTTTTCTCCGAAATAAATACAATGAAGGCAATTCACGTAACGTAGCCAGAATTCCAGATATTGCACCGCCGAATTGGATACCTAATTGTAAATGGCCTTTTATAACTGTGTTACTCTGTAGCTAATAAAGATATAAGAAAGGAAGTATTTAAAGCTCTCGAAAAGTTTTGCTATAAGTGCTAGTAATATTTATAGGCATTACGATGGTTTAAGTTCCGCCTTATTAATAACGTTAATTTTAACTACAAGGTGATCATCGATATTATATACCTAAATAGCCAGCCGGTACGATACGCTATCAACGAGAAAATATTATTTTAGGCCGCTAAGTTTATACGGAACACTTTTATTATAAACTATTAGGACGTTTTGGTTAAATATTAATTAAATATCTACTTAGACTCTTTCAATGAGATTACCTACAACGTTAATATGGCCTTGAATTTTACATATCAAAGTACTAAAGCAAGAAACACCGGTAACGAATATAAACAGATACCAGTAAAAATACTATAAGGTAATTGCAAGTGTAAAGGGTATTGTAAACCGTTTAAAAAAGCGTATAAAGCGTTATTTGAAAAGGTAAAAAGTACTTGATTTAAGAAATCTATTTTACAAATAATGGTTAACGATGTTAATTACACCTCCAACAACAAATATTATAATCCCTACACTCCTTATTGTTAAGACTTACCTAAAACCCCATAAAAACTTTATACCATTCTCAATTATAGTATGAATGGCGAATATTATGGCGAAATCTATGATAGTATTGAGTTTTCAACAGGCAAAGAACGACGTTTTAAAATCGTTAGCCACATAAAACAGCCTATGTAAGACTAACGTTTAAGACCTATTATTGAAATTTAAGGGTTAAGTATAGAAAATGGAGAACAGATGAATTGATCATTGTAAAACTAACTGATTGAAAAGCTATAATATACTTGTTAGTTTTCCAAACGGTATGAGTTCGTTTTGCTGGATTATAATACGGGAGTATTAAAGAAAAAAGATAAAAAAAAACCGGCCTAGAACCGTAATACACTAAAAAAACCTCCTACGAAGCTACTTTTATAAAGACGAATATAAACCGCTTCCAATTCTAATACAACCCCTAAATAGAATTTCTAACCTGTTACAATTATACGAAAACGGCTCATTTTTACTAATACGATCAGCAATTTTCCGCTGAGGCCGTTCTTTTAACTCGAAAACCAAAACACATCCTGGAAACTTGGTCATAAACTCTTTTCTTACTTAAAAAAAAGCAAACCGCGAGTTTCACTAAAAACTCCGCCGAGAAAGTATGATGATCGTTTGAAGCGCCCCATTTAAATAATTTACAAAAACGGAAATCTTTACCTTCGTAAACTGAAGCGTTTTTAGCGTTAAACGGTTCGCCCTAGCTTTTTTCGAATATTACAAAAAGCTTCCATTCGACTCGTATACGAAATTAAGGATGAAACCAGAAAACTATACGAAAAAAAGCGCACAGTCTTAAAAGAATACAAGAATAACGGCAAAAAAGAAAGCATAACTCAGTCGCCTATATTATAGCGAGTTAATTACCATTTTATTTTTATGTTCATAACATTCCTCAATGACCTTTACAATCTATATATTAAACTTAGTAATATTATGTAAACTTATATATAATTTGTAAGAACGGTTTTAACAATATATTCATACTGATATGCCTACAGATGTTAGAAGATTATACCTATTGAAAACGATCTTATATGTTAAAAAACCGTTTTAAAGCCAAATTAAAGCTGGTTTTTACTAGTATAATATCTAATAAAAGTATTATAGAAACTGGTACGAAATCGCTAGCTTAACCTTCGACATGCACCTCTTAATTTCGGTAGCCTATTGTAATTGCTTTACATTAATGGATATATAAACGTACGATATATTAAGGTTATATAACTCGTTTGTTTCTGTATTTAAAATCAGGATCGTATTTAAAGCCAGATTAAGGGAAAATCCTAAGACGTACCAGACACATACTGTATAATCGACTTCAATAACACCATTATTGCTTTCTGAAACGGCGTTTGTGCCTTAAATACAGAGTAAAGTTAATTAAAATTACTTTTGTCGTTTGAAATAATGTATAACGGGCCGACAAATATATGTGAAACAGCGTACATCGTGCTTAGGTTATTTTAATAATAAAACCGAAAGCAATATTCGACTCTTAGATCGCCGCGAAGTATTGAACCATCCCATTAAACGATATATATAAGGAGTTTAACAAACGCTTTACGTGGTAAATACATAATTTAAAACACGATTTATAATTTGTACCGTTGAATAAACGTATTATAAAGTAGTTTATTTCTACTAAGAACTTCTTCATTAGTAATAACAATGAGAGTTTGTAAATAAGCTTCGTACTAGTTTTGAAAAAAGAAACGCCGGCGCGAAACGGCTTTACATTCCGTAAAAAAAATATTAAAGATTTACTATGTATGAGGGGGTTATAAAGAGTGTTCTATCCTCAGAAATAGATAATATGGTTAAAGGTTCCAATTCGGGAAATCACCAGGGCGATAATGGTCCGGATAATTATTTTGAACCTTAATTTAAAATTTATACCTTTCGTTATATGTATTAACTCCTTTTCTCTTGATGAATATTTAGTTAGAATTGGTATTAAGATAGAAAAACGGCAAATAATCGATATTATAACCTGACGCGAGTTATATAAACGCCGGAAAATTGAAGATATAAAACAAATCGACGGAAAATCTAGATTAACAGATGTAATAACTAAAAACACTCCGACCGAATTACTAAAGGCGCTTATATCGACAAGCATACTATTTATTGGTATTATTGAAAAAGGTTTACAACTTGAATACGACTTAAATTATACGTTTTACTTTTTTTTTGTTTTATTTTTTCAAAACCTACTTTACCTTTTATATTTGTTACTTATATTACGATTATTTTGTGAAAAGTAATAATATTACTATATTACGTACTATACTATAGCCGGACGCTACTATTGGCGGTACCGAGGAGGTGACCTCACACATTAGGCCGCATGCCGTTGAGTAAAGGTACGAAGGAGTTTTTACTCCCTTTATAGTGATGTGAGATAATGTTGTCGAACTCGACTATATAGTTTATGTGTAAACCCTATTTCCAAGCGGTATTGAAGATTGCTGACTTTTGAATCCGTCGGTTGAAGTTTATTATTAATTAGTATTGGCTTATTTTCATTAATTGTAATAATAGTTACTTTTAGAAGAACTTTAAGCGACGTAGTTAAAAAGTGTAAGATTAAGTTCATGGTTAAAATGAAAGTTTTTAAAACAAACTTACTATAAAGCTCACGGTGGCGTAGCACAGCCTCGGTTTACGGCCTTAAAACTAACGGAACTGGGGCGTATTCGTTATCAATCCATTCGGTACAGTAGTAACAGGCCAAATGACCTCCGTTTTTGTAATAATCGTATTTGATTTGCTCGCGGCTGTGGACGCGATACATGATATATAAGTTGTATTTATTCACGTCCTAGGGCTACGTACCTGGGTACGCCTTGTTAACGTCTTACTCGTTAAAAAAGCTTCGCAAAGTACCTTAACGATGTGTAGTTGAGGCGGCAGAGAAGGTTCTCCTCGACCTCCTCGTTTATAGAAACAGTGAAGGCAGATAAACGGAAGGATTTAATAAATACGAACAGCGGCATAACTCCACTAGTTTGCGTTTACGACGTAGGGGGGTTCCCGCAGATAAAGGTGTTTTTACTCGCGGGAAAATGGTAATATATGAAAACTTAGGAACTCTCTGTTCCTCTCGCTAGGACCTGGGGGGGGAGGGAAAGGGAAGGAGTAGAGGAAAGGAGGTAGAGGCTTAGGAAGCGGCGGCGGCGGGCTACGAGACCGGGGGCGAGGCGGGGATAGAGGAAAAAGTACCTAAGAAAGGGGGGCTGTAGGTGGTAGTGGTAGTGGTAGTGGCGGTGGTGGTGGTAGCGGTAGCAGCGGCAGCGGCGCGTCGGTGCTCACGTGCCAAACGGTGCCTGACAGTCCTGTTTTTACATTACATATATTTAAAAGAAAGGTTAGTATATAAGCATTATTCCAGTAGCCTACCAATCGAAGTATATTGAAATGGTTGATTATAATAAGGGTAAAATTCCATTAATATAGGGATTTGTATTAGCTTTAGATTCGCGACGTTAAAAAGTAAAAGCAAAGAGGTTTTACCCAAACCGATGGTAATATATCGTTTTATACTAACCTAAAATACATGAGGATACAATTACTTATAAGTAGTTACCCCTATAACACCTACGTATTTAGAACCTTATAGAAAATAACAAAAGAAGCTATTAATGATTATATCGCTACTGATTAGCTATAATAATTAGGTTCTTATTATAATCTCCAGAGCGGTCAAAAACTATTTATTCAACCTTTGCAATTAGTACCATAACTATATTATTCCTTCAAAACTATGAATATAGACTCAGTAGAACTATATTATTACTATTAAGCTACGGATAAAGATTATATTACAACTATACTATGACTACTAGATTTTCGGCACGAAACGCACACATAAAAAAGAAAATATTGCCTGTATGGATATTAATATATATCCTTATAGCTAGTATACGTATGTAAAGTAGAAATACACTTCATTGTAAGGTATACTCCTACAAAGTACACATTAAAGTACTACGTTACAGGCTACATGTATGCATGGTACGGTCCAAAAAGGAGATTAGCAAAGTTTATAACAGATTGTCACTGACCGGATGAAAGGTTTATAACCTCTCCTCCGTAGAATGCACTCTCTGAATACTTCTTCTCCCTCTGAGCTTATCTATCTTTACTACTACAATACCAATATTTACAATGAATCTTCTACTCTATTACGTTTATATGAAATAGGAAGAGACCTTACCGACTGAAAATGTATTTGAATAGGCTTTATTAATTCGTACAAATAACGACCAGAATTAGTGAAATCCACAAATTCATGGTGCAATGTTCGAGGTTTTTAATATAAATATAGCAATATATACGTCAGCTATTATGCCGTAGACTTCGAAAGAAAATATACTTCGTATAACCATTTAATATTTAATAGAGGTCCAGTAGATAAGGTTACCAATGATAAAAAAAATTTCATATCATTATTTTTCTTTAGTGATGATCAATATAAAGGATATAGTTGGTAACTACATCTTGTTATTAATTATACAAAAACCTTCCATAATAATTAGAAACTTAATCTTGAAAAATTTAAAAGAAATCATATTAATTCCGCAGTTTAAATTATTCATTGGTCATTTTAATAGCTTTCTTCAACAATAGTTATTATTATTGATCGGGTTTTAAGGTTATAAATCAACCAAGAGTGTATACAATTTCTTTTGTTAACATTGAGTCTCGATATGATTTCTACCAAGACGTTACAAAATGTATTAATAAATCTTGACGACATTGGTTTTATCGATTTTGGCTAAACTAGTACCTTGCCCCTTTTGTTGAAAATTATAGTATTTTGTTGGAATAGTATTGCATTCATTTCAATAGGTCAACTTTACTGACAGTAAAGTTGACCGTACTGCAAGTTTATTAATTTGTGGAGACTTACCGCCTTGGGTGTAAGTCGAGTGCAGTACGCTGAACTTTCTCTAGGGTACAGGCCAAGCAATTGGCTATACAAATTACAGTGCAGACCAGCTAGCGGTCTGCTGAACCTAAAACAATATATCCACTATTTGACCACGTATTACTACTGTTACTTAGATTAATCGAATCGATAACGTTGCAACGTCTAAGGCCTACCAACCCTGATCAGTGTTGATCAGGTTAAGCAAAAATTGGCTTAGTAGAAGAAGAAGTTACTTTCCAGTTACGCTTTACGTTACTGCTAGGGAAGAGGAAAGATTTTTGTGAAAGGCCTTTATTAGTAATGTGTTAGTCTTATAACAGCAAGAAAACAGAGAAGACTTCTGGGTTGTATCTGTCTTACAACGGAAATCTAGAAGTTAGTGACAGTATCACTATTAAAAACACTATGAAATATTTACTAGATCTTTCATAAAGACATTGAGATTAATTTTCATAAGTCTTAAAGTTCGGCAAGTTAGCAAACAGCCAAGTCAGTATTACTATTGGTGTTACTACTTTAGAAAAACAACTAAGTTCCTACGTTAAATAAATACAATAAACAACCTTTAGTCTTTACCACTACTAATAACCTCCGACCTTACCCTTTATTTGGACATTTTCTCTACTTTATTATTTTTACTTCTTACGCTAATTAATCGTTAAGTTTGCCGCTCCGAGTGAAAACACCAAGTCGTGTTTAAGAAAACCACGTCATGCGACCTTACGCTTAAAATCGTTAAGTCACTAAGTCCATAAGCGACCCTAAGCCAAATCACCAAGTTTTTATGCATAATATTATCAAGTCCTTCGCCCTATACATCCTACAAAGTCCTTTATCGCCGTAAACCTTAAGATAGAGCCCCTTTAAGAGATTTAGAAAGGGATTGATGTCCTAGGCAACCTTTTTACCATGTTTTACAACGAAAACCTTTGGGGACTGAATATTATCGAATAATTAACGTAAAAACACCTTAATAACTTCGTCGGCTACTTTATCATTAAGTAAAACAACACTAAAGATCCTAACCACATTTTTGGAAACTTTTGTAACCTGTTTGGCGACTGACCTATTGACATATAGACTTCAGGTTAAAAAGTGGTTAAGTTAAGGGTTAATGCCGAACCTAAGCGACAAGAAGTTTATGTATTACTAAAGTGTACTATAAAATTAACGTAAGAATTTGTGGACCTGGCCTATCTTAAGAAACATCGTTAAGAACCACGCGTAAAAGAAAAAGATGTTAAGGAACCTTACCGCCTTTATACGCGACTTAGAGGACCTTCTCTTTAATTTCAGCTAAGTTAAGCCCTTGGACGTACTCGCGAAAAGAAATCTGTTGATTTACTTGACAATTGAGTACACTTATGTAATGGTGCGGAGTACGTTTTCGGCGGAGATAGGACATATGAAGAAGTAGCTATTGATGCGGCTAAATGTATTAACGTCAGCGTTTTATACCAGTTAATTTAGTAAGATTGTTAGGCATCCTAAACCTTACAAGTACCTATCACCCTTTAGTAATTTAATCGTTGAGCCCTTTAAGAACTCTTTCCGTTGACATTTGTTTACGCGCAGGAGCCTACTATAGGTTCTATCACTAGATTTCACCCTTTGAGCTACGCTATTGGTAACTATCTTTAACACCGTGTTTCGGAAGCCTTAAGACATAAACCGCCAGAAAAATATTTAGGGCTGAGATGATTATAGCGACGTTTTTCCAAGACCTTTCAAAATACTTAATGTTAATTATAATTTTTTTTCGGACTTCGCTAAGATTTATGACGATATAGATAAAAATAACGGAAATCTTTACAATCTGTTTGGATATTTTGAAATGGACGGAAGTCTTTCCTCTTGGTTTTTTTTATTGTTTTCCGGAATTGTTATAAGTTACGCCAAGGATTATAACTTAACTTTTTGAACTGACGTTACTACTTTTCGCAAAATTTACGATAGTATGAAGGGCCACTTCGAATACGATGTTTACCTTATATAATATCATACAGATTAGGTTACCACGGGGTAGATTACAATAATAATAAAGAGGAAAAAAGAAGAAATACGAATGGACGTATTTAATTTAATTATTTATAAGCTGATATTGTGCGAAAAAGTAATGAGAAAGGCACAAGTAAGTGAAGCTGTATTTTGCGAGTAGGTACGAGCAGCAGTTATAGGCATTAGCAAGTCCGAATACGCTTTATAACACTTAGATACCACTCACAAAGGCTTTTTTCAGCTAGTTGCGTTTCTTACTTGCCACCGTGATGGCGCGTATACTATACTCGCTTGGTATCAACTCCTAAATTAGCAACTTCCTCAATATATATAAAAAAGATTTTGCGGTGGTTAATTACTTCGACCGCAAATACGGGTTCGTATAACGCCTAAGGTTTGGCTCATAGACCTTAGCTTTAGACTAAAGGTAATAGTTATGCTATCTTTGATAAGGTTAAGTTTTAGGTGGAAGTATTAACTATTAGTACCATAGTCGTTATAGTGGTGAAAGATATTGGATTTGGGATAAATCCGGCTATTGGTTAACTCGGCACCCCTTCGCTTAGCGAAACAACAGAATGGTAGTATACTACGTTTAATACCCTATTGCTTTTAAATAGGCTTATTTGGATTAAATCGCAGATTTCGAAGAAGATGAGCTAATTATTACCGTTAACGCCTTTAAGCAAATTAAGTGGAACGAAAATACTATTCCTGGTGCGGCCTAGTGATTATCCAACCACGCCTTGCTATACTATTTAGCGGGTAAAGACCTTTAATTTTGGATTGATCAAGCATCTAACCCCTTAAATACCTTTAACCTCTACGATCGTTACGCGGACCATATGTTTCAAATTATTATACCCGATAAAGCGGTAACAAGGTACTTAATAGAAGTCTATTCGCAGTATTTGGCGTTGCAGAGGGAAAGCATTATATCTACTGAGATTGATTGATAAGATATTGGCAAAGACAAAATTGGCTTTAGATTAGGTGAACAACTATGGTTACTTTGAATAAAGGTAGTTTGAATTATTATAAGAGCAATTTCATTCTTTATCCCTAAGTCACCTTCCCATTTCATTATTTGTTCAAAGGATATAAAGACCTTCGGCATTAACGTTGACGTTGATGTGAAAGAACTGGTTAAAAACGACCAGAGGTTACCACTTGCTTCTAAGTAGGAGCACTCATGTTTTTTCCTTTAAAGCCCGGAATCAGTGATATTAAACCTGACAGAGCCGGATATAGGTTAATTATACCGGAGTTTTAACTACCTAACCATTAATAGGCTGTATAAAGTTCGAAAGTCTTTAAGATACGATGATGTAGAATATTTTACCCTCAAAGTCATTAAAAGACTTTGTCATTGTTGCTAAATATATACCTAAGGTCTTCAGGAATTTAAGTTTACAATAAAAGATGATAAGGATTTTAATCCCTAGATTTTAGTTAATATGTTTGGAAAATAAACCTGTTCTTTGTATCGTTGATTTCGTAACCTCTTTTTACAGGGTTGAGTTCTTAACGTCCCTTTCGGTAAAAGAAATATAAGAAACATTAAGGATGTTATGAATTAACTCTTACCTGAGTTTACCTAGCGTTGTCGCTTACGATGGTAGTATAGACTTTACTACGGTAGAATTTTACGAAAATATTAAGATAATAAGTATTTAGTGTAAACAGGTACCTGTTAAAGCCTATTAGAGTATTGGAAAGATTGAAATAGTATACGTTCTTCTTCACCAAGCGTACGATATCTTTATGTTGGAGATTAAAAGCTTTATAAATCCAGAGGCATGTTTACAAATGGTAGTTAAAAGCCTTAATAATACGGTAGGCTTTGACGGCTTAGTGCCAACGCTCCTAGTTTTTGAATCATACCCACACCTGAAGAATAAATTTCAGCCTTCGGTAAGTACTAAGGAACGTGTTGCAACGTATAACAAAGCATAAAAGAAATTTCCAAGAAAATAGATACCTTGTCAAGTTAATAACGCCCTTCATACTAGAAATGGCCCGTTCAAAATCGACGTATTTGCTTTGTTATTATAAAGTAAAATCCTTGTATTGCGGGAGTCGAGTAAATAAAAGGGCTTATATAAAATATTAAGTATTACAAACTCTAAAGTAATTGCTAAAACTGCTAACGTTTTTGTATCCTTTCGAATTATTTAGGTTAACCAGTATATTAGGTGAATTAATGATAGAAACCCTTAAGCCTTTTAAGCCAAGTGAGCGAGCTAATATAAAACCCCTTTACCAATTATCAACAATCGATAAAACTTCGCCGGTGCGGGAGACCTCCGAAAAACAGAAACGTTAAAGATGAGGAATATATAATGGGCCGTATCTATAATGTTGCTTCGGTAAGTATATAAAAGAGGATTAACGAAAACTTGGTATGAAACCTTCATATATAAGAGATTATTAAAACTTTTGGCAAGCATTTTAAAGGAAGTAACAGGGTCGAGATTAACGGTTTACTAACTCGAGGGGTTGTATAATTCGTGTCGAAAACCGACTTTAATCTTTAATACCTAAATATTACGATTTTTAAATCGAGGATTATTTACGAAGTTAAAGGCAAAGCCATTAAGCAGCCGTATGAAATGTCACGATTAATCTCTCAAGGATACTGCAATAAATGAAAAGACTGGATTTTCATATAGTCGCTAACTATTTAAAAGATCAATTAGCGTTCAGTAATTAATTTATTAGTAAGTTTATTGACTAAGGCTAAAGACATATTTGCGTTTAATGGGGGTAACATAACGTAAACCTAATCGCAATTAGTACCGGATTCATAGCAGATTATACAATGGGAATTGATATAAGAATTTCGTGTTATTTACCTTTTAGGTACGGTACTACAATATATTAAAATATTGTACGGATTAATCAAAGCAGGCGTTTGTATGTTCTTAACCTATTAGTTGAATTTTGAATGCCAATAGGCGATGAAGATTTTAATATACGATTTTTATTTGTTTGTAACGTGAGAAAACAACTTCAACGTAGTTCGTATATAAATTAACGGTACTCTTTTCGTTGGAACGTCTGGTTTTATGGCATTAAAATAGAAAGTTATTAAGTATTTAAAGTTTGAGAATTAAAAACCGTTGACGAAATTGATTGAAAATACCTAGCTGGATTTCAATAGATTATTAATCTGTGTACTAAGTGTCAATTTCGGTCGTAAATTTCGCTAACAAGGCTAGGAGGTTATCTTAGATATAATAAGTAAGATTAAGGAGGCTAAGGCTTAACGATACTTGGAATAACGTGTTCGGAATAGTTATATTGATCCTTTATGCCAACCGAAAGACTCCTACGATCTATTCATTACGATATAAGTACAAATACTAATGGATAAAGACTTTTACCAACCAAGTAAGAGGTTTAAGTAGTAGATACGCAACTTGAACCGAGGGATTGATATAGTGTTAATCGATTTTTTAAAAGCTAAGTTAATGATTTTTACGAACGAGTTTCTTATAAATAACTTTTACAGGCTAATGGCTGGCTAGTATTAACAGGGATCAAACTCTGGTAGTTATACACGCTTTTGCGATTCTCCAAAGCAGGGAAGAAGCCGCTTGGAGACACGCTTCCACTTCTCACATGACTGGAGAGGGGGTTGCACTATCTTAGCCCCATAGCCGTTCCCTAGCAGAGACTTTTCTTTCCTTCTTCTTCATCAATATTTATAGATAGAATCCGACCACCTTGAGCGACAGCTCCGGCCTTATTGCTTTCATAATAACATCGAATTATCTTTACAGATCGGTTTTCAAATAACTCATGTTAACAAAAATAAACGAGAAAATTAGTTTAACATTATCTGTAATTTAATTTATTAGTTCTTCTTCATAGATTAAATAATTATACAAAAAGTATTAACATCGGAGGTTTATAAAATGATAGCAAGTTTTAATGTAGGTGTGGTACCTTGGGAAACTCTTAACCTTATTACCAGGTAGTTGCGAATTCCTCTTATCTTAGTAGTAATTTGTATCAGCTTAAGGAGCCTTTTCGAATGCCTTTTAAAGTTTGGAACCACTAACGAAAAAATCCTGATAATCGACGTAATATTACTTCGTAAATCCTACAAATGAAGGAAGATTAAAGAGTTCCGACGAATCGATGGCAATAATAACCCCAAAAATATCATGATGAAAGCGGTATTAAACAAGTCCCTAGAATGGTTTGTAAATAGCAACAGACTAATTATACGCATCGAGAGCTATGTTAACAGGCTGTCCAAAAAGCCTAAATCATGTGACAGCGGAGAAATCAAGGCCATATATGGTTAATTTGCATGTAATAAGATTTAATGAAGTATGAAAATCGATCGGAATTAACTGGAGGTTCGAAGCCGCTATTTAGCACTAACCGGAAAACATTGGTTAGCCATACTAGCGTGCGCGTACAAACTAAAAAGCCGCCAGTATTGGAATAGTATTACATGCAGTGCAGTAGGCCAACTTAATAGCTAGTAAAGTTGACCGTACTGTAAGTGTAAGTCTTTGTGAAGACTTACCGCATTGGGTGTAAGTCGAGTAAAGTAGTCTGTACTTTACTCTGGGGCACGGGCTAAGCAATTTACCATACAAATGACAGTGAGGACCGGCTAGCGGTCCGCCAAACCTAGAAAAATACATCCACCATTTGACCACGCAATTCTACTGTTACTTCGATCAATCGAATCGAAAACATTGTAATATCTAAGGCCTACCAACATATTTGGTATTAACATCGTTAAAAGAATACATAAAAATTAACGGTCAGTCGAAGTTTGGATGTCAACCTTTACTTAAAGTCGTAACCGGCTTGAAATTACAGAACTTTAAATTCTGAAGCAGAATTGGCTCTACTATTATAAACTGGAGTATTCCAACTAAATATATATTTTCAATTTTCATACATACTATGTTAGAGTTATTATCCGCTTATGAAATTGATAGAAATGGATCATATCTTAATGATTTTATATCTATTCTAGACTTAAAATTCGATTAGTATATTAGTAACTCATAGATATATGTCTTAGTCAATTTATATCGTAATTGAACCTAAAATATAAATAATTTATTGGTATTTTCTATGAAGTTTTCATTGTAGATCCAATAAAGTAAAATTTCAATATACTGTCGCTGACTCCATGTATTATGAAATAATATTATGGATGGAAAGTATAAACTTGACATTAATACTTGCCATGAAACCTTTTACCAGTACAACCACCAAACTTTAGCTAATTCTTTAGCTCGTTCACAATTTCGTAAGGATTTATTGATTTCTTCTTTTCTTCATTTTTACTTTGTTGTACTTAAACTTTCGTCTAAATTATGAATGGTTCTTTACTTAGCGTATTAAATAATCTTTACTTTGAAATTCGTGAAATTTTAGTTGTGAAATTCAAAGTTTCATTTAAACATAAATCATATAACTCGTCACGTAATAGGTTTATTTATTTAAACCCTATAAATTTCCTGGGAAATTTTATTCGGGGTCTCAATATTCATTTTATACTATGTTTAACTACCAAATTTAAGCTATTAATTTTTCCTACTGATTTAAAAAATCATGTACAAACGCCCTAGTCCATAGTCTTCATTCTTATTGGCGTTATTTCTTCTCTTTAATATTCAACCGCGCCGGCATCTCCCTATGGACTTATCAATTACTGGCTGTTATTAATTCTATTCACTCATTCATTCAACTTCATGATCTATATTATCAGGTACTCTAATTTAAAATTTGATATCAGTTATGCAGAATATTATATGACCATTAAAGGTTTTAACAACAATTTCTGTGTTAAATATATTAAAATATTTAAACGCTTTTTTTATTCGATCAGCTTACGTTACACGAAGTTTTCAATTGAAAATAGTAAAGTCCACACATTAATTGTCGATTTACCGTTATTAGTGATTAATGTGTTATTAATAAAACCATTTATGGATCCCTTCTTCAGTTTTTATAATGTTTTACCGCATATCATAGATCTTTTTGTAGTATTTTTAGATGGAGAAAAATTTACTCATCAGATGGATATATGATTCAAAAAATGACATAGTTGGTATTTCAACGTTAGAGTTCATAGTATTATTTCAAATCTTTTACCATCATTTAAAGGCTTAACTCTTAATTCATATAGATTCTAATCGTTAACATGGCATATCATACGCCCCTCGAAGTAGTATGTACGCGGTGTTAATCATTCAAAGACTCGAGTCAGTTTTAATAAGTATCTGTTTATAATAAATTTATATTGTCTTCATACTAACTTGAAATTTTAAGGCTGTAAAGTTAATGTTAACATTGTAAATAATGACGTTAAGTAGTACTAGGTATTTGTTAATCTTAAGCTATAATATGTTCAATGCCTTTCAAACACCTTTTGTTAATATCAACTGAAAGAATTTAATGTAGTTACAAAACGTTGCCGATGTTACGAGGTGGAAAAGACGTTTATTATCAGGGTAAAAAACGGTAGTCAAAATCTTATAACTAAAACAATTATCGACTTTTAAAGTGAACATAATTTTTTTAAGTAAAAAAATTCTGGAACATCCGTCAACTTTAATAAAGTGACTTCAACTGTACTGATAATAAGTTGATTATAATTACTGCAAATTGACTGTATTCGTCGTAGGTTGACAATAAGTCAAGTGTAGTAGGTACTTACCTCAAAATAGAGCCTGTACCATGAAATTAACCATGCTAATTAGTGTGAAGACCTGCTAGCGGTCTGCCGAGCTTGGAAGTAACACATTACCACGATTCATACAATATACTAGTTACTTCGACGAAGATTTAAATCGAATACATTTTAAAGATAAAGGCGTACCAAAATCAATCAATGCTTATTAGGTTAAAGCACAGATGAGATAGGTCCAAAAAAAGCTACTTTTCAGTTACACCTTCAAATTAAGAAAGGTAAAGGGGAATTTTTACAAGGGACCCTGTTATTACGTCTGCTATTTATAGGTAGCAAGAAAGCAAACTTTATAATATTCTTCTATTTACAGTCATCTTAATGTGGCGATGGTATCATAATTATTTAAAACATCATGAAATCTTTATTTGGTTTGTGTGGAAAGTCATAATGTTAACCAGCTAAAATTATTTAACTAATTAAATGACCTAAGTTGAAAAATGTATTAGTTCTTATTACTATTGTTAGTACTACTACTTCAGATCGAAAATTTAAGTCGATCGAACAATATGATATTTTAATCATAGGTAACGACGTTAACAATAAACACCCTGAATTTTTCCTTACACTTCTCAATTTTCGATGTAATGACTATCGAAGACGTCGAAATCGATCTTGTTACCTACTCCGTTAGAAAGGAAGCAATGAAGAGCGTCGGACTTATATTCATTAAGTTTCTGGATGACTACCCATAGTTTAACAAAGTTTGTAAAAGCTTTATCCCCTAATCATATTACTAATTAATTCTAATATTTCATTTTCTACGTGACTTGTTAGGATAACAGTATTAAAGCCCTAGACAATTTCATCGAGTTCTTTTTTCAAGTAATGGACCATGTAAATGTAGAAAAGGACAGAAAAGTCGGTTAAGGTTAATTGGAGCGCCGATTTACGTAAACTATAGATTTTATTACAAATAAGGCTTAAGAAAGAATAAAATGTGCCCAAGATACAATAGGATTTTTTTGCGGATGAAGATCTTGAATAAATATATGAAGACAAAGATAAAGATATTATTGATAATAACATTTATTAACGTCTACATATACGTTCATATGTTTACGCTTAAGCCTATATTAGTTTTGTAAATCATCCAATTTCAAGACCTCAACGCGTTAGCATTATTGGCCGCAATAAAAACTTAATTGATCCAAACGTAATAAATCCTCACATCAACCAGTTAATTGAGTATACGTCCTACCAGAGACCTCCTTGACACCAATAGAACTATTAACATGTTTATAGCAATTTTAAGGTCTCTAATACATATAATTTCTGCAATTTTTCCACTAGTACTAACCTTAAGCAATTAACAGCTTTATGAGCGAACCCATTGTAGATACGACTACTGACTTCTTTCCCTCCCACTCTACTAGAGGTAATTATCTTGCCCACCAATATTAATATCATTCCCAATATTATTAGTCAAAAGATCCCAAAGGTTTTCTCAACCAATACAATACTTTCTACTTTCCCTTCTCAGAGATATTACTATGGTGGATACAGATTTCATAGTAACCACAAAATTTTCTAATACTTGGAAAGAAAAAGAGAAGTACATAAATAAGCTATACAATTTTTTCGACGTTCAGATACGACCATTTTCCTACATTTGCCGTTAAATAACGATTAAACTGCTATGGTTTTACCCGTTGTATCTTATTATATTCACCGGAAAATCTAGGGATACTACCACTGGTACTTTACTAATTATTCGTCGTCACGGTAGATTATCAATGGTTTTGAAGGTTATTTCAAATACGATATTAATTTCGCTTAATACCACATCGATTGTTACATTATCAAATGTTTTTGTATAGTGGAAGAGAATAAAGATTTATAACGTGTGATAAACCATTTCAATTATATGCTGAATAGATTAATGTTTGCAAATGATTTACGTGGAATGTAAAATTTGGAAAATTCTTCTCATATTAACAAGTCCATCGAGTTATGACGAGCTATAAAAAGTTTGAAAACTCTTTATAACGCCTTGGAACCGCCTAGAATGCCTTCTATGAGCTATTGAAGATTTTAGTTTGCAATGGTAATGGTACGAGTACCGATATCAATTAATATATATTCCCAAACTTACAACCATAGGAACAACTATAAAAACCTCATCTACTCCTATTATTTCGTACTCACCTACCGCAGTCTCAGCTGATACGATTAATAAAAACCTTTGACCTACAAACCTAAACGATAACTTATAGAACGAAAAGAAAATTCTTCGTTTTTTAAATATTCAAATCAGCTACGTAAGTTCCTCTAAAAAAAAATAAAAGCTGTATTGGTAGAAAATGAGGTTATTGGTAAACACGTCACATTATTACCGAATGTAAATCGAATATGTCATATATTATACTTAACACCTTATTACCTTATATTAGTAATATTTTGAACGAATCGCAAATTTTGACGGTACGAAGAAATATAACAAAAAAATATTAAAGGATATTGGATGATACAAATATACTGGGTCTAACTTTAAAGTAACCCAATGCTTTGCTGACTACGTATTTTCAAATATCCCGATTGGTGAAGATTTTTATCTTTGTTATGATAATAGAAACTATGGCCATGTATTCTTATTTATCAGCTGTGATCATTATAAGAAGTAAATCTATAAGATATTTTGACAAACATTGATTTAATACAGTACTCAATTGGATATGATTCGTAGTATTTTATTCTACGCGGGAATAATAATATTATTATGTAATTTAACCATACAAATATCAATATAACTTAAGTTGTATTTTGTTTAAAAAATCTGTTTTTATCACTGTCGATGACTATAATAATAGTCATTAAACTTATTATCTTACTAGTTTTGAAATTCGTTAACTTCAATCTTCTTTAGCTTCAAGAAATAAAAAATCCTAGCGTCAACGTTGATATTCAAACTAATGAATTGTTTAAAAGTAACAGCTAAAGTCTTCTACTGAATTTAAAATGAGAACACCTGTAATTTCATCTTCCAAGGTCAAAAAAAATGGTATTGAACTTAATGAATTTAAAACTTCTTTAATTACGTCTATCGTTTAATTATCCGGAGATTAAATAGCAATATAATATTCTTACAGCGGTTAAACATAAATTGGTAGAATAAATAACTCTCAATATAACTGAATATTTGGCTACAACTACCAAACAAATTCTTAACCCCCATTTACGTATAACTCTAAATTGATTTTTTTTTTAAAGTTGTTACTTTAAAGTTTTATTTGATTAATTCTACTTGAAAATAAACTCTATACTATAAGTTATCGACAACATAACAACGTCCTACAATGCTGAATTACTTGAAACCATTACCATAACAGGAAAATGAAAGGTATTATGTACCTTGTAAATTAATACGTACCTGTGAGCCCTATATATACTAGTTTACGATACCAATACTACTTTTAAAGTGGTAAAATCTCATGCTAATACTAGGTCAATGAGTATTAAATATAAATAAGTTATCATCAAAGCCTGTGAGGGTATCGGCAAAGTCAAAAAGACATATGTACTTTTTCAAAAGATTTATGATATCTTCACCTTAGAAATCGACAGTTTTATAAGCTTAGAAACAATATTGTAAATAGAACTGAGAGACCTTAACTATATTGTTAATCTCAATTGTTTTATACCAAAATTATAGGTATTTGGAGCGTATCTTTGTATAACTATTGGATTGCGATTCATGTTAAAAACTGAGAAACTAGTTGTCATATACAGAAAAACCTTAAAAGAACTGAGAAAAGAATCAATAAGCCGACAGATCAATAACGAATTTAATATTAGCAACGTACCATCGAAGATTGATGTGCTGTTTTTGACTCTTCAAATAAAACTCCTTATGTGGAGAAAGCTAAGAAGATGAGATAAACCTTATAAAATACTAAGTATTGTCAAATTAAACGTTGGAGTGGAAACTGCGAACAGTCCTGTCACATTTCATATTCCAGTTAAATAGTATACAAAACAACTAAAACCTAATACAGACACGTAAGACTAACGAATTAATTAATGAAAATTTACCAACCCGATTATGAATATACTGATAAAATGCCGACGACGTGGAAAACCACCTAAGAGTTATATATACACTAAAGAAGAGTATGATAACAACGCTTATAAACTGAGAAAGATATATGTAACGACTTGAGTATTGGAAAGAAAAAAATTAAATACTGACATATCCATTAAATTACAAGCTAAAGGTATTATTAACATATTGGAAAGCTATTTAAAGGGAAAAACGAGTTACAATTGATGGCCCCTTTATATGTGAGGTTCTTTAGCTTGTAATATTAGCGTAATTTAATGGTTAAAATTTCAATATCTTTAAGTCGAGAATAGTCTATTAAGTTGAACTTTAAACCATGGATTGGCCATAAATAACATTAATGTTAATCGTTTCAAAACACAGTAATAAAGAATTCATCCTTACTCAATCGGCTACAATCTAAGAAAAAAGCCAATGTTTCATCATCGTAATTGTTACCAGTTTAAACGCTTGCGCAAACAGTAGTTTCACCTTCAATAGCCGTAATATTACGCAAATATATACTCAATCTAATATGGGATTTTACCGAATTATACTATTAAGATTGTGGAAAAAATGAAAGAAATGAGGTTTCAGATAGAAAGGTAATACAATACATTAAAACTATTTATAAAATAGCCTACATAGGTGTCTATTAGGTTTTCAAGTATTAAGAACACTTCAAAAATATGCGTAGTGTAGAAACGTCACAGTTTAATGTATTTTTATTGATTACGCAAAGTAAATATTTTTTATTCATAATATATCAACAAATAATACACTTTTCCTCAGATGTACTAGATTTATAACGGTTAAACAACGTGCTATCGAAGAGTTAGGCTTTTCATAGTATAAACCGATTAAATTGTTAGTAATAAACAAACAACTTAACTTTAACAAATCATTGATCCGCATATATCATAATAACGATACCCGTAGGATATACCTTAGCTTACGATAAGAAAGGCAAGTTACGAATTGGAGGAGAATTGAAAAAACCGATAAGGTAAGATTATACGATACCTCGAACAAAAAGCTTCAACGGCCTTCATTTTTACATTGAATCAACCCGGGAAATCTTATAATCTATCAATTATGATATAGATTCAAAATCGACCGAATCAAGACTTTAATTAGTTTCATAACCTTATTCAATAATATATCGAAAATTTAGATGAAGATATTACCATCATACTAGTAATATCAATTAAAACGAAATTAATGATTTTTACAACCATCTTTTTCGCGAACATTAATAACTTAACATCACAAACAATATTTCGTAAAATATTTTGTATCGAGGCAAATTCAAATATATAATTTACAATCATAAGCCAATTTGATCACTGGATATCCGTTAAATATAAGCGTATAACACTAATTGTATTCGTATCGCAGATTTATGGCATAATGATAGTGTTTAACATTGGTATGTTAACCGACAACACGTTATGGATTATTACTAAACATTTGGGATTGCTTTCAATATCTATAGTTGTATATGTTCACTCTCGAAGCCTCTACAAAAGCTTTTTCAGATTGAGTACAACTAATTAAAAATGTCTGATAATTAATGTAATAGCTTTGAAGAAAACTTAAGAAGTCAAATATATCAATTAGTTTGAGTGAATTAACAGCAAAGCAAATCCCACCAGAGTTATAACTGAGATCATGCACAATAACGCCGTGAAAATAGTTATAGATAGTAATAGGCTAACGATACGAATCGGGGGTTAAGTGGACCTCACGAAATATAAAGTGGAGGAATATGAATACCTTTAAAAACTAGAAGACTCCTAAGTTGATGATTGAAATAGTAATGTGTCAAAAAAATTAAAAAAATTCGTACCTATTGGAAAAATGTACGCAATTGGTGATGTATGAGTTGACAACGTTCTTAAGCTTATAAGGAGAGACTTGTGTATGTGAGTTGAGAAATCGAAACCTAGAATTATAAGGAAAAATTATTGTAATTAAAGTCAATTTTCGTACAAAACAAATGAGAATTGATAAGTGTCTAACGTATAAAGTCTAAGAAAACTTTAGGGACAACGAAAAATGAGTATTTAACCTCATTAACGTATGCGCATAGAATTAAAAGTCGACAATGTTTAAATAGTAGTAAAATTCAGTATAATGAAGTTAATTATTCTACTAGTAAATTAGTTGTACAAACTATAAGTTTATAATATTATTTATAGGATGATTGTAACTAAAGTATAGTAAATACCCACTTCAGAGTAACGTCTCAGCTAATAAATTTGCAATATAAATTAGCATGTAAACCGATTAGCGGTCTGCCAAACATAGACGTAATACATCACCACTTTCAGTTCAAAACACAAGTTACTTCGACCACGATTCGAATCGAATTCGTTGCAACGATAAAATCCTACTAAAACTAAATATAAATTCAACAATAATTGCAAAGCTTATTAATAGCTTAAAATACAAAGTATCTCACATATTTATATTGTACAAACTGAAACACCTTCCAAAATTCGTCTCCATACAGGTAATTGAAACGCTAGTCTTGTCAATATATCTTTCACTTTATCAAATATATTACCGTTGCCCTGAATCATTGAAAATGAAACTATGCGTATCTCATTTAAAGGTTCGAGGAAACCTCTATCTTTTTAATCAACTTTTTCATTTTATTATCGATGTTAACGCCGGGGATCTTTATATTTATTCAAGAAAGAAGGAATAGGGAAGAGATACTTAGCAGGTAAAAGCAAATTGGTTTAATATTTTTTATATGGTTGTTAACCGGAATGATTATAGTGATTTATCTGGGTTAAAATCTATCTTACTTTAACCGATGTCTTAATAATTGATTTCCGTAATAGTATCACTTTCCTGTCATATCGCCTTTTACTCAAAATGACCTGCTGTGAAGAATTTTATCACCCTCATATTTAACATAATTTCTTACAATGTATACTCTTTGTAATAATTACGAAGTATCAAAATACGTAAAGATTCAAGACTTAATATTTATAAAATGGTAAATGTTTTCTTTCATTAAATGGTATAAATATGCATATTCGGTTAATTCTTGGATAAATTTAGCAGTAACTCATTTATGTTACACGATTTTTTTTAACATAGTATTTTTATTACGAAAAGTTTTTCTTTTCATAATTAACGAGACCATTTGCATGAACCTTGTCTTAGCAACACGAGGTACTGGATTTAATATATTGCCTGTTCTTAGTAATATATGACCGCGGGGTCGCGAATTAACTAACAGCTTGACTTACTATTAATATTCCAATTTTTACCACGATTACGAAAATGGTTCTTGCGTCCACCACATTCGTTTAGTCCTTAACCACGTGTTTATTACAAGATGAACTCCGAATTTAGCAGCTTTTAACTAGATTTTGAATTTTTGTATCGGGTGTACTTGAAATTGATATTTTACGGGATAAAAAGGTAATTATAGTTCCAACTATAAAACCTACCATCTCAGGAGAATATACCCACGAAAGTGAATGTTATCAAAATCGCGAACAAAAACCTTAATTAACTCAAAAAAAATTACATAGGTGGCCTCTGAGCTTTATATAGCGTATTGAAACTTGCTATCATCAATAATAATTACGAAAACCTATTCAAGTAATGTGGCCTTTCCAATATATACTTTCTACATTACCTGTTGGTATAGTATTAAATCATTTAACAATGAATTAAGGTTATATTGAAGTTTTTTTTATATATACTTGTACAATATATTGTTCCTGAATATATATGGTACAATGTAAGGTGAATATTGAATTTGTAATAACCTTTTATTTCAAATAGATGTTATGAAGGATGGGTGTTTTGAATATTAAAGTTAGGTCATAGTGTTTGATGAATCTTATGAGGATTTTTGGAAATTATATATAAAAGCGTAAAAATTGAGTTTTTATTTACTTGTAAATATTAAGAGACGTTATTATGTTATTGTTGAGCAGATTATAAGGTTTTTGGTTATACCTATTTGTGTTATTATAAATTTCATCGTAGTTGGGAAGTAGTTCATTGTTTATGTTAACTATTTGAAGTAGTATAAGTGGTAGGTTACAATAGAAATTATAGTTATCGATAGAATTTCTTAAAATTAATTTAAAGTTTTTTGCCTTTAGAGGTTCAGTAGTAATTGTGATTGCCCGTAGCTTGACTTAACGGTTCAATTCCTGTGGTATTACTTGTAATAGTCTTATTTATATAGATGTACTTTCCTTTAAAATGATAATATTGATCTGGGTACTTTACAGTGGCGCTTCATATAGTCTCACTGCATTAATAACTTTAAGATTTTTTTAATAAATGATTATTCGATTTTACTTAATAAAACTTTAAAACGTTTCGATATAAATTCCTTGTATAGCGTTGATAATAACTCTTCAAAGTTCTTTTTCTTCGCTCAATGTGTAGTTCGCGTTGCTATGAGTAAAGGTTGAGTTTCGTAGCTGATACGAGGCTTTATCATGAACGGATTGTGAAAAAAATTCGTAGTGAGTAATACAGATTCAATCGGTTTCTGAATTCGTCGTTTTCTAAATATATATATATATATATATAAAGGCATTTGTCATCATTAGTAATACTCTTCTATTTCCCTTATAAATCTTGAATTTAAAGGTTTTGAAGTAAAGAATTTTCAGGATAATCCTCGAGTTATGCTATTTAAAAAAAGGTGTTTTTATTCTATTTTTAATCTTATTTTAAATGAAAATCCCGTTGAAACAGTAGTAATTGCAGTATAGTGAGACAACTGTACTAATAAGTAAGTTTAATATACTGACTGCAAGTTGAGCATATTATTTTGTGAATTGACTGTATTGACTATAGTGTCAAGTACAGAATATATACATTTCAGACCAAGGCGCGAGCCAAACAATTGGCCATAAAAATTAGTGTGTAGACCGGTTAGCGGTTAACCAAACCTAATACAATATATTCACCACTTGACCACACAATACTACTGTTACTTCGACCACAATTCGAATCGAAAACGTTGAAACGTCTAAAGGATTCTCATTGGCAAAGTCTATTAAACCTTATTAGTGCTTTTTAGGTAAAGCACAGATTTTTGAGGTAGAAAAGAAAGTTACTTTCCGGTTAAACTTCGTTGAAAACCAACAAAAAGGAAACTATGGGACTGTATGGTCGTGAAGTAGTTTGAAGTAGTATTTTAAGACAAACAAGCTAAGTTTAAGTATCAACTACAAAGTTTGTAGTCAAGTTAGAAATATATAACAATAAGGAAATTGTATATAGGGTATGGTACCCTACCTGGGTCCAACGAATACCGGGGGAAAAAGAAAGCATAATGTTCCCATCATGTATGCGAGACTTCCATCATGTCTCGTCAAAACAGCTACTTCTAAGAAGAAATACTTACGAAAAGCAATGCTCACAAAAACCAATACATGTGAGAAAATCAATAGTACTCATGAGAAAACAACGAATCCTCACGAAAATTCCTTCCCATTTCGATTTGTTTAAGACTTATCACTTCAATCTTTATAATACTGCACGGTTTTGAAAATTAAATATTTTTTATCCTTTACTGTCGATCCTTTCTATCCCACGAGTTATTGAACTTGTTGATCTATATAGAAGCGACGATCAAACCTTTTATCCAGTGTCTTTTAAATTCTCCATTCATCTGTATCGCTTTTATATTTGATTGACGGTAAAATCCAAGCCAATCCCTTAAACATTTCAATATCCCCGGTACGAGTTAGGTACTGGATATTAACGATCTGATAAATCATTACGTTTGGAGAAAAATCCAAAATAAAAGTAAATTCACAAGCCTTATTCACAATAGTAACAGGTTTCAAACCAGGAAATAATAGTTTTATTTAACGATAAAATAACTTATATGCTCGTAAAAACTCAAGCTATACTTAATTATAAATTTTGAAATACTATTATCGGTAAGGGTTATTGAATAGTTTTCTTGGGTTTGAAAGCCATTTTATCCAACGTCAATTACGTATTTCTTTTAGGGTATTTACATTAAAAAGGTATTTTGATTAATCAGCAAAATATGAATGAAATAGGAGAATTGACTATTAATTATAATTTAGAACTAAAAATAAACCTTTAAGCGTTGTATTTATTATCTTAAGTGAAATTTTATTAAAATTCCATTCCAGTGTTAGAATAAGCTTCATATAGTTCTATTCAAGATAATAATCCACATGACAGTGCAATACCACTTCAATAAACTATTTTTTCTTTTATATTGATTATTGATTTAATTATAATAAGTCGTTGTTATTATAAATTTTATCCTAAAACCCTTCCATAATCCTTGCCAGAACGTACATACAAACTCGAAATCGCAATATGAGAATATTACTTCAAAACACAACTAATAGAACAATAAATATACGGAAAATACCGCGATACACTCACCATCAGTATAAGTAATATCCCCGGAAAGAAGAACTCTTCATTTTGATATTTTATATATAAGTATTGAAATAACATCGAATTTATCCCTAATTAGTAAGTACTATAATATAATGGAAAAATTAGTCGTAAAATCACGATGAAATCAATGTAAATAGAACATATAATCTCTTCAAACACCTATACCAATTACAACCTCCTTATAAGTCTTTCGTTATTTTGAAAAATTGAACTGTATTTCGGTCACATAATGTAATATTTTTAGACTTATTTACGTTTCTGCTAAAAGTAAAGTCAGGATTCAATAGCCAATAGACGTTCAAACCCAAAATAATAACATTTATCGTTAGCGTTGGCTAGGAATTCTTATATCACCATCATTGGTAACACCAAATGGTTGCAGCTAGTAACATTTAGATTGTATAACAGACGATTGACGAAAAAAAATGTGTACACGAATATTTAAATTGAAGTTACGTCATTGGTGTTACCGTTATTTTCTCTCGGCTCATGAAATATATTTTTATATATTATATTTATATTATGATCGGTCCAAAGTTATTACCTTAATTAATTATTAATTTAAGCTTCTGTTATATTTATGAAACGATTTCATTTATTTGTAGGAACGGAACAATCCTCGAAAATATGATTAAATATATAAAGATCTTTTTTTTATGTACAACATTATCGCTTAATATCAAAAGTCTCAGTAAATCTTGTAAAAGAGGGAGATAGCGTCCAGGAAGATTAATAACATCAAACCTATATACATTTCAATAAATTCAAACCTTATTCAACCGTCTTTTCTTGTGGTTGGTAATTGTAGTGTTTGGTAAAGTTTGATTTACTATACCTCTTATAAATTCATAGTTTGTTGGTAGGGCTTTAGACGTTGTAGTGTTATCTATTCGATTGGTTAAAATAACAGTAGTATTGCGTAATTATTTGGTTAATGTATTGTTCGAGGTTTGGCAGACCGCTAGCCGGTTTGCGCAGTAATTGGTATAGTTCATTGCTTAGCCTATACCCTAGTATAAAGTGGGGATATACTACACTTGACTTTCAATTAATTACAATAGACTCACATCAAACAATACACTTAACTTGCAGTTAGTATAGTCAACTTTACTGTAATTAAAGTTGACCTACTTTCTTCCAAATACTATAGTTTTAACACTGGTGGCATTTTAGTTTGTACGTATACGCTAGTATAGTTAACTATTTTTTTCTGCTGAGCGTTCAATTGCGACATTGTTTGCTAGCCAAAACCCTTTGAATTTTAATAGTTCTTTATATATAATTTCACACAACTACATGTAAATTAACTTTATTTAACCCTAAATATTCCGTAGCTTCAAAATACTAACTTATTAATAACCACAAGAGGTTTTTCGACTATAGGTTTCTGTAAAACTATACTTTATCTATACTAATAAAATACATCGTTAAGGTTAGTTTTATAACAGTTTTTAAATTCTCTAACATATCATTGATAGTCGTCACATAATTTAGGTTTTCCGGGTTACCTATTTATGTATCCCTCAATACATATGGTAAGCCTATTGTTTTTTACAAATTTTCAAGTGCCCTATTCGGCAATTATTTTATCAAAGTCTCAATATAATGAGCGTTAAAATTAATACACCGAAATTCCTTCCTCTCCCATTATTTGTAGGCTTTATAAATTAAAATTTCGTCGGTTATTAGGCGTTTTTTGCTAGTATTTCCGTGTTTTAAAAGGCATTCAAACAGGCTCCTCGAATCGGTTCAAGTTATCAACAAGATAAGAGGAACTCTTAACTACCTAGTGAAAACATTGAAGGTATTTCACAACTTTATTCCTATATTAAAGCCTACTATTATATCATTCAACTTGAAAGTTAATATATCTTGTGTAATCCTCTTATATTTGATAAAGGTTTAGTGAATTTTGCTACCAATAATACTAAATTAATGCTGCCGCATATCTCTATTCACGAATGTTATTAAAAGGCTGATTTATAAAATCAAGTTGATGTTAATTATGAAATATTTGTTCGTAAATATCAATGACTTTACCATCGATAGGACGATTAGAATTATATTAATTCTTACATCTTAATTTAGCATTCGTCATTTAATCCTTTTATCAAGCCGATTGAAGTCGTCACCTATTGGATTTCATACTTATACTACGATAAAAAGGTCGTGTAAAGCCTTGGGTAAGTATAAGATGGCAATATAACTGCTATAGGTACGTTATTTCAGGTACTATTAGCCTTTGGCTTCGTTAACTTTATTGATTATAATCAAATTATTGCCCTATCCCTGTTAACGAAAGTTAAAACAAGCGTTAACAATAAGTATATGGATGAACAATCCGTTAAAGTTAAATAAATTAATTACCGTTAACGTCGTAACCGGCTTACAATCCCAGAATTTAAAGTCGTTAATCGATTATTACTCCGATATGACAAAGTTAGTCGTTTGAATAAAAACGATATTATTAATTTATATACCCTCAAGTTCAAAGACGTTTATTTACCTTATCAACAAATTCAAATCGTATATTACAACCATTATAACTCACCATAGCTTAAAGTATAACTGATAAGTGAGGAACTAGTAAACGCTGTGTTTACCAGTTCGTATAAAGGTTTAATATATCGTATTATCGTTTCAAAAAGGTAAGTAGGCATTAATTCCTACGGTAATTTTAATAGTAAGATTCGTTATAAGTTCATTACCAATTACGTATAGACTTACTTTATATCTCGGTTATTAAGCGCAAACTTGTCTTTAATTTAAATTAGTAAACTTGTTATTAAAACGATTACCAATCGCTAGTTAATCATTTGAATTTTTAGCGATTACGTAAAGACTTAGTTTTTGCTTTTATTGCTGAATCTTTGTACGATTACACTTGATTTTTTGTACAACCGCCCCGTAATTTTTCCTTTTACTTCGTGGATAAAATTTGATTTCAAGATCGTGATATTTAGGTTTTAAAGGTGAAAATGAACTTTTGATACGAATTGTATAACTCCTCTAGTTAATAGATCGTTAATCTTTACCTTATCGTTTTTATAAAAAAGGTTTGTCGAAGGTCTTAATAATATCTTTTATTCAAAACTTTAATATTAAGTTTTCATTATCTTTTTTTTATTTACCTATGTATTATTATAAATGCGACTTGGCATATATTTCTCCTTTTTCGTATCCTTCCTTTTGGGGGGTTATCCGCGTTGACGGCCCTCTATCAGCTTATTAATAACAAGTGGAAAAGGTTTGTATTGGTTTAGTCGCTTGGTATTAGGGTCTTTAGTGTTAATAACCTTAATATATGGTTTAACCTAGGTGGTATAAAGGGTTGTAAGACTGTTATAAGTGTTAATAATTATTTTGAAGCTAGCGATACTTAAGGTTTTGTATACGTCTTCTATTTGCCCTGTTTCTGTTACACAAGGATTTTACTTTATGATTGCAAAATAAGTACGTCGATTTTTATAAGACCATTTTTAATGATAAAAACATTATTGACTTGGCGGCGTACCGATTTCTTTCGTGGTTTTCTAAAGCTTTACTATAAGCTATAACACCCTTTTAGGTACTAGTTAATAGCGAAGATTTATTCGTTAGGCGTAGGTATGTTTCGAAAACTAATATCGTCGTCATGAGACCGTTAAGTTTTATATTATTATTTAGGCCCCATATCCGCTATTTCAAAGCGTGTCTTTTTTATCTGTAGAGCTTTTCATTTTTTGTATCAAGATATTATACGATTCATCAAGTAGAGTATATGCATTTTGAACCCTTTATTGCTCTAAAACGCCTTTATATGCACCTGTTTATATTAAATACCAATTATTTTGGCATTTTCTAAAACCTCTGCCGCCGTGAATTTAGTATTAGTATCGTTAATGAAGACCTTAAGTAAGCCTAGGTACGTGTTAATTTATAGAATTTTAAGCTATTTTCATATATCATTTGCCGAAAGGAACTTGAGAAACTAAGCTTCGTAAAAATTTGGTGCGGAGTAAACGACGTAACAAATGAATTTATTATTCAAGTAAAATACTTCAATAAAAACCTCATGGTTAACGTTTTTATCGTATTTTAACTAAAATTAAAATCTTCGGAGTTTAGGTATATATGTGGGAATGGCGGTAAAAACTTTTTGATAGCTTTTAATATAAAATATTATATATTTTTAGCATTCAAAACATGAGCTTTATATCGCTTATTATTGATTAGTTAGTTAAAACGCAGGTGTAATTAGCGAATCTTCGGCTTCATCAGATTCAATATTATTACTTAAGGCTTTAAAGATAAAATTATTGGTATACTTATTTAAAGTCGATGGAAAACCTTAGTCTGTTTTAACCAGTTAGTTGAAGTTAAAGTTAACGTTAACTTTCAAAGTGTTTATATTTTTGAGTAAAGAAGAAAAGGGGTAGCAGATTTTAAAATATAAAACGTAATCGAAGTAATAATAATGAAAATTACTGTTATCTTGAATAATTATTATTATTTGTGTAGTACGAATTTAACTTTAACTTCACTCATATCGTTACGAATAATCTTAGTAGCCATAAAACTTTTCTTTCACAATATCACATATTATGAATAGCTTTGTATTAAATTCCTTATTTCCCCTATATTAATTATAATGTCTTAAAACGTGCGGTTCGCGTAATGAAAGTAAATATTAGAAGTATATAAAGAGTAAGAGGCTTGATGAAGGTGAAAGTAAAGGTTTTTACCGCCCGATGAATATAAAAAAATATAGTTAGTTAGTTATTAAGTCGCTTTGAAATCTATATCTTCATGTTATTTAATTTGTTTAGGGATATTATCGACGTTAGTTAATTAGTCGCTATTCAAATGAACCACGTATTTTAATTGGTTCCTTTCAAAAGTCTTAAAATACTTAACCTAGTTCATTACCTTTCTATTATTTCCTTCGGCAGAGGTATGGCGAATTAACTACTACTTTGACGTATTTTACATCTACTATCATTTACTACTATTACGATAATAATATTTGTAATTAACAGATTCATTTAGGGTTAAGATCTACTAATAATAATATGATTATTACTCTCAGTCAGTAATTAATACTCTAAGCCTTTAATATTGAAGACGCCTGTAATCGTACTTACAGTCGACGTAATCAACTATTGTAAGGTTTTTTTTATTAAATTCAGGAAAGTTAGAAGCTTAGAGATATATATTCAACGATTTTCTGAAAGATGTTATTATAGTTATAACCGAAAAACTTAAACAGTTAAAAAAGGCTTGTGTAAGTGGTATTTATATGTTGTGAAACGTATTTAAACTCGCTAATATCAGTAATAGCTAACCGTACCTATTCGCGAAGTGTGTCTGCGCTAAAGTCGGCTTTCCTTATTATTTTTGAACATAATATCAATTTATTAAATATTTGGTTAAACATATTTGTTCGTGTTTTTTCCACTTGTTTCCCATATTATCATAACTCATATGACATTCAATAAGGTAGACGTCGTATTCGAAGTAATAATTTAGTTTGTTGTAAATTTCGCGAAAGTTTGTTACTTGGATTGAAAAGGTTAGGTAGAAGTTCCCAATATGCTTTGTAAAAATTCCGGAAAATAATAAATAAAAACGGAAAAGAGAACTTTATTTCCTTGTAAATGTCTAAAAAATGTATTATCTTCGTGTCGAAAATGTTATAAGGCTCTTCATTATAGTTTTTTGTGTCGTTTCAAATATTAACGAGGTTTATGAAGGTTTTGAGTTAGTATTAATTATTTTAATGAGTGAAAGAGGAAAGTCGAAATAGTTCATCTAGTTTTAATTAGTAATTAAATTTCTTAGCAATTTAAACTTTGAAGTTGTTAAGACATAGTGTTAAAGTTAATTATTAATTACTTGACCCGGAGGGTAAATCTTTGTAGTAGTACTTGTAATAAACTTGCACGTATAGGTAAACCTGTTGTAGGATAGTTTTTAAAATATTTATTAATTAAAGTATTAGAGGTTAATAAGGCTGAAATTCTTCAAGTGTTCTACAATTTTATTTTATTAAATAGTTAAAGCGTTATCTTCAATTTTTTTAGCAGTATTAACTACCGTTACTTTATGCGCCATTTCTTTACTAATGAAGTATTTCGCATTGTTAAGTGGTTAAGTTAGGTTGTTGAGTAAATTAACAAGTTTCATATCTCTAGTATATAAAAAAGCTTAACTTAGTTAAGGAAAAAAAGGTAAACTGTTAGATCGCATGAAAGGGAATTAAGGTCTTTTAATATCTCTTTTTTTAAAGTATAGGTCTTATGAGTATTTTTTTAATTAGAACTAATTTGAAAAGGGTTTTTACGAACCTAATATAGTTTTTTTTAATACGTATATCCATCTGCGATGAAGTTATTATATGAGTTCAAACTTAAAGTTCTTTTAAGTTACCATTAATATATCAATTACGTTGTCATCCAAAAATTGAAGATATGTACAAAAAGTGAGGTTGAGGTTCTCGCCGCTATTATATTTAAATATATAATAGCTAACGAAGGTAGTTAGATCATTTTTGGTTGAATTTTCATTAAGGTTGAATTTCTAAAAATCGTGGTTATAATACTTGGCTAAAAGGTGTCTAAAAGCCTTCATTACGTCTTCGCTAATAGGGTAGGTAACAACCTTAAAGGCAAACGTTAACGTTAGCTTTTTTTGACGATTTGGCTTATATAAGACGTATAATGTACGTAAGGCGAGGGACGTGGTAATTTTTAGGCATAGGGATTAAGTTTTCTGGTGTAAAGTCGCAAAGAAAATCGGCGACTTGGTGTTAAGTCAAGCGGTGTAACTTTTTTATCTCGACTTGGCGATTTTTGGTGATTTTCCTTTAAAGTCGCGAACTTGACGATTGAATGAAATCAAGGGAAGTAAAATTTTAAAGTAAAAGAAAAGGTTTCATGCAAAGGATAAGGTTGAAAGTTTTTTTATTATGATTGGTAAAAGGCGAAGGTTAAGAGTTATAAACCGTGTAATTTAGTGGCCCTTATGTAAATATAATTCGTAATAGTATTAATTTAACCGTTTGCTCATTTGCCGAATTCCAAGACTTTTGAAACGTAATCTTAACATTTTTTTTAAAAAAAAATATGCGTGAAGAAATTTTAGTATTTTTGATAGCGATACCATTGTTACCTTTAAGTTATCGTAAAAACTGACGTAATCTTAAAATCTTCTTTACTTACTACCGTAAAAACTGACGCAACCATAGAAGCCCTTCGTAACATTTTTTTCTTTATCTGAGTCGTTGTTACTAAAGTAAAGCGTAACCTGAATGTATCCTTTTCTTTTACTTATCTTATTTGTACTTGACCTAAGAAATACTGATCAATATTAGTAAGGCTTTAGCTGTTATAACGTTATCGATTCCATTAGCCACAAGAACAGTAGTATTACGTAGTTAAGTAGTGGATGTATTATTTTAGGTCTGGTAGATCGCTTGCTAGTCTACGCAGTAATTTGTATGGCCAATTGCTTGGCTTGTACCCTAGTGTGAAGTGGGTCCATACTGCACTTATCTAGCAGTCAATTACAATGGGCCCGAATAAAACAATAAATTCAACTTGCAGTCAGTAAATTCAACTTGACTGTAAGTAAAGTTAACCTACTGAACTGCAAATACTACTATTCCAATATAGTCCGTAATGATAATGACTAGGTAAAAAATGCTCATAAATTTATTACGTAGGTGTTTGGAAACCTCAAAAAGGCAAACAATTTCATAATTCAATGTTATATTATATAATTCTGTCTTATTAAGGTCCACATTACGAAATATCATTAGTTGAATTATTGTTGCTGGAATAAATTGGCGAGAACTTCAAACATAATCCTCTTTAAATGAAAGAAACCACGCTAAATCCACGTTTTGAACTATTATAGATTTTCAATAGCAAAGGATTTCCTGAATCAGGATAATACAAATATAAATGCCTATACTATCATTTTTATGGCTCATCAAATGAATGTTGATGTTTATCCGTAGGTTAGATTTCTTTGGATTGCATATAATACTGGCGTTTTCCACTGATTCCAGTATTAAATTCCGGGTTTCACTTTTTCGAATTTATTAAAATAGAATAACCTTTGGTTTCTACAAAGCCTTTGATGATAAAACAAAGTATGGAATTATTAGTCGTACAATGCTTTCCGTATTCAAATACGCTTTCAAAACCTTTAAGTTCTTTAGAAATGTATGTTTATGAAACCCTTGGGTGCATTCCTAAATCGTTGAAAACACTCAAACGTAATAATGAAATCCGAGCAACTCAATGGACCAAAAGAAAGATTCAATAGATTAAAAGCTAAAATATAATTTTTCTGGCTAGAATGACAATTTTTTTTCGATAAAATAAACCTGACATATGCTTTAATGGAGAAAGGTAAACTTCATAATGTATCCCAAAAAAATACCAACATCTTTAACAAAAATTTTGTATTAATAGAAAGATTGTTTCAATGTATAATCCATGTATTTCTGGGAGTAAAATGGCGAATTTATAAATCTCATAGGAACAACTTTAAAATGTTAGAGTTTTTAGTATCTTAATACCATAAATCAATTTCTGAATTACAAGTAAACAAGTAGTTCAACGAAATTTTGATGGAATTCAACTTTATAATCCAACGTTTCCTACTTAATGATTCGATAATATTACTTTGTAATAGTATAAAGTAACTAGTCGATACACGTCATTTATTAGGTAGTCCTAAGTCAACCTCAATGAGTCTTTTTCAAAAGCTAAGAATTATAAGTTCAACCACAAAAACATGTAAAATGAATGGCGGGATTCTGTCAAAGGATTTCATACGATCTAAGTTATTAGGATTATTAAACCAGTGATTGAAAGGTTGTTTATCGCGTTTCAAAATAAGATAAGGATAATAATCAAGTTTTGTATATTGTTAACTTTCGACCAATAGAATATTTCGTTGGTAGGCCTTAGACATTACAACTTTGTCGATTCGATTGGTCGAAGTAACAGTATTATTGCGTGTTTAGATGGTGGATGTATTGTTTTAGGTTTAGCAGACTGCTAGCCGGTCTGCACTATAATTTGTATAGTCAATTTCTTGGCCCGTACCCTAGAGTAAAGTTCAGCGCACTGCACTAGACTTATACCCAATGCGGTAAGTCTCCACAAAGTAATACACGTAACTTGCAATTTAGTATAGTTAACTTTACTGTAAGTAAAGTTGACCTATTACACTCTATGTAATACTATTCCAATACTGTCGGCTTTTTAGTTTGTTCGCGTACGCCAGTATGACTGACTAATCTTTTCCAGTTGTTACTAAATTGCCTTCTCGTCAACTGGCCTGTTAATTACAGTTAACTTCTATATTAATTTGCACTTATTTGCATGCAAATCAACCCTATTTAGCCTCTTTTACTCCGTTGCTGCGAGGTCCGAGTTTATCAACTCCTACAAAAAGTTCTTCTGCCAAAGCGTTTCGCAAGCCTTCACTTTAACTGTGATACTTCAACAGATTACTATCATTAATCCCCTGGCAGTCTTCCAATTTGCCAGCATATCCCTATTCGCCGTCACGTGATTTGGGCTCTCCGGGCAGCTTGTTAACGTAGCCTTCGATACGTATAGTTAGCTTATTGTTGTTTACAAGCCTTTCTATGGCCTTATTTAGCGTTACCTTTGTCATAGCATTTGTGTAGTTATCTTTGCCATCGATTTATCAGAATTCCTCAATCTTCTCTTTTTTGTAGGCTTTACGAAGTGCTATCACATCAATCATTCAGAGTTTTTCGCTAGTGGTTCCAAGCTTTGAAAGGTATTCGAAGAGGCTCTTTAAATTGGTACAAATTACCGTCGGAATAGAAGAGATTTTTAGTTATCTGGTGATAATGTTAAGCTTCTTTTACAGTACTATACCTATATTAAATCCTGCTATTGTGCCGTAATCCTTTAAAGCCAATACGCTTCATGAAATTCTTTTACACTTAATTGAAATCTAATAGATTAAGTTACCAATAATGTTAAATTGGTCATTTTACCTATCTTTATTAACGAGGGTTATTAGGAAGCCGATTTGTAAATATAGGTCGGTATTGTTTATAAAAGATCCGTCCGTGAAAATTATTAGCTTGATCTTTAAGAGGTCGATTCGGATTGTATTAATCCCGCGATTAAATTTTCACATTTGATAATTAAACCTCTATTCACTTAATGAAAGTCCTTATCTATTGATATTTGTATTTGTGTCGTAGTGGATAGATCTTAAAAGGCTTCTGGTTGATATAGAGCAGTAATATAATTATCTAGAACACGCTATTTCATATACCATTAAGCTCTAGATTCGTTATTCCTATCAATTGCGGTAAAAACAGAGCCCTAACCCTTTTGGTAAAAGTTAAGGCCTGTATTAACACTAAGTATACGGATTGATAATTCATTGAAGTTTAGTTAGGTTTTGTCCATTAGCATCGTTACCGGCTTGTAATTTCAAAACTTGAAGTGCTCAATCGCTTGCTATTCCAGTACTATAAAACTAGCCATTCCGACGAAAAAAGTATCGTTAGTTTACGTACCTATTACGCTGAAGTCATTTTTTTACGTTACCAACAGACATAGGTTGTAGGTTAAAGACTTTATTGCTAGCCTTAATTTAAAGTGAGACTGGTAGGTTAGAAACTAGTAGACGCCTGTTTCATCCAATCCATATAGTAGTTTGATATAACGTATTACCTTGCTTAAAGGGTATATGGTACGGAGTTCCTATAGCAATTCTAGTAATACAATCTGTTGTAAATCCGTTATTAACTACATGTAAGCTTACGTTATATTACGTCTATTAAACGTAAACTTACCTTTATTTTTAGATATTAAACTGATTGCCAAAGCAATTACTAAATACTAGTCAATTTTTTAAATCGTTGGCGATTGTGTAAGGATCTAGGTTTTGTTTTTATTACCATATCGTTAAGCGATTAGATGTGAATTTGGGTACAGCTACCCCGTGGCTTGTCCTTTGACCTCATAAATAATCTTCGACTTAAAGATCGTAATATCTGGGTTTTATAGGTTAAAATCGGTCTTCGGTACGAATTATATAACCCTTTGAGTTAAAAAGCTGTTAATTTAGACCTTATCTCTTTTCTTCAAGGGTTTTCCAGATGTTTTGATAGTTCTTTATACCCAGAGCTATAGTGCTAAGTTTTCGTTATCCTTCTTTTTTCTACTTATCCAATCAGTATTATATATGAGGCCCGGTATATATTCCTCGTTTTAAACGTTCATTTCCTTCGGAAGTTTTCTGCGTTAGCGGTATTTTATCGGCTTGTCGATAACAGATGAAGGAGGTTTGTGTTAGCTCGGTGGTATTGCTTAAGAGGCTTAAGTGTTTTTATCTTTAGTAGCCGTGATATAAGTTTTAACTTAAGTGGTTCGAAAAGGCATACGACTGTTAGTACTTTTAACAATTACTTTAAAGTCTGCGATATTTAATATTTTATATGGGTCCTTTTATTCAGCCGGTTTTCTTTACATAATGACCTTATTTTGTAGTGGTAAAGCAAGCACGTCGATCATTAAAAACTCGTTTTTGGTGTTAAGGGTATTATTGATTTAGCGGCGTGCCGATCTTTTTCGTAATTCCTTTAAAGCTTTATTATAAGCCGTAACACGTTTTTAAGTATTTAGCGAGGGTGGAGATTTACTCGTTAGTCGTAGGTACGCTTTAAAGACTAGGATTATTAGTACTAAATTGTTAGGGCCTATAGTGTCGTTAAAGCATTTTACTACTATTTATAACCGTGCCTCCGAATCCGTAAAACTTTCAATCTTTAACGAAAAGATATTATACGCTTGTTGAATTAGTGAGTGTGCCTCTTTAACCTTTTTGATGCTTTAAGGGGTTTTTACAGGTACCTGTTTGTACTGGATACCCATTATTTTGTTATTTTATTAAGATTCAACTGTAGCAAAGTTTTTACAAGCATTTTAAAAGACGATTTTAGGTGGACCCAGGTACAGTAAACTTAAATATCTGAAATCCTTTTAATGAATTTTAGGGTAACGTATTCTATATTATTATACCTTACGGAATTTAGGACTTTGTACAGCCTATTAACGGTTGGGTAGTTAAAGTGCTGGTATAGTTAACGTATTTCCGATTTCGTTAATTTTAATACTACTGCTTCTAGACCTTAAAGATAAAACTATAAATTCCTTTACTTAAAAGCATGTGAAAACCTTTGGCCATTTTAAATCAGTTCATTTACATTAACGTCGACGTTAATATCGAGAGTCTTTATATCCTTTAAGCAAAAATAAAAGGGGGTGTAGGGGACTTAAGGATGTAAAACGTAATTGTTTTTACAATAGTTTAAATTACTATTATCTTTAGTAACGATTGTTGGTCGCCTAATTTAAAGCTAATTTTAGCCTTGCACGTATCGTAACGATTAATCATAGTGGCTAAAGTGCTTTCCTTTCGTAATGCCATATATTAAGAACAGCTCTTTGTTAAGTACCTTATTGCCTTTTTGTCTGGTATGATACCCTGAAACGTGTGGTCCGCGTAACGATTGGAGAGTTAAAGGTGTGTAAGGGGTTAGGGGCTTGGTTAGGATAAAAATAATGGTTTTAACCACTTAAACAGTATATAAAGGCGTGGTCAGCTAGTTATTTAACCGTACCAGGAGTAGTATTTTCGTATTATTTGATTTGATTATGGGTGTTAGCGATGTGTATTGGTTTATCGCCTTTAAAGTTTGCGATTTGATTTAAGTAGTCCTATTTAAAAGAAGTAGGGTATTGAATATGGTATGTTGTTTTCCTGTTATTACTTCCGTCTAGGGGGTGTCCAGTTGATTAGTAACTAAACTTATTATAAATTCAATATTTCTTATTATTATTACAACGATAGTGTTTGCGGTTAATAGGTTCGTTTAAATCTTATTAGCGTTAGCATGATTACTGCCTTTACTTTAGGGCTAATGGGCTAGACTTTATGTATTGTGGGCACCCGTACTGCGGTTAACTTAATTGATTACCGTAAGGTTGTTTTTATTTACATTAAGGAAGTTGTCGGCTTAAGAGTATATATTAAGAGAGTTTGGTGTACACATTATTACGGTGGTAAGCAAAGAGCGTAACTAGCTAAAGAATCTTTCGTAAATAGTATCTAGGCGTTATAGGGCGTATTATAGTTCGCTAATACCCGTGACTGTTGCTCGCAGCTATTCGTAAAGTATGGCTTCGCTAACGTGGGCTTTTCTTTTTTCTTTTTAGTATAATATTAGCTTATTAATTATTTGGTTGAGTACGTTTATTGGTGTTTTCTTTTCTTTGTCATTATTGTAGTTTCCCTCATGGTAGTCTAGTTTGTATGGTATTGCATAAGGTATACTTCGTGTTTAAAGCGGCTCTTTATGCTATTGTAAGTTTCGCAAAATATGGTGGCGTTAGTAAAGAATATTAGGTAGTAGTCCTTGGCATACCTTGTAGGAATTTTGGGAAATAGTAAGTGAAAACTAGAAGATGGGACTTTAATTTATTTGTAGATATTGAGGCAAGGTATAATTTTGGTTTCGATGAGATTTTCAAGGCTTTCTGTTATTCTTTTTTGTGTTATCCCAAATTTTGGTGAAACCGTAAGAAGTTTGTAGTGAATACTGAATATCTTAACGGATCTTGCAGGAAGGTCGCGAAAATTATCCTAGCCTTGAATTGTGTTTCCGGATAGTTTAAGCTTTCGAGTTTTTGAGTTGCGGTGCTCAGGGTAATTGCTAGTTTCTTGGCTTAAGGGGTAAAGTCTCATGGTAAGACTTGTAGTAAGCTTTTGTGCGTAGGCAAATCTGAAAGGAGATGGTTTTTGAGGGGCTTAGCGATTGAATTGCTAAGGGATTATGGGTACTTGAAAGTTCTGGCAGGCCTGGCGATCTTGTTCAATTGACCTGCCACTGCCGAGGGTGTACTCCGCGCTGTTACATGGAGGTACTAAACTGTTGAGTAGGTTAACAAGTTTTTTATCGCCCGCGCGTGACGAGGCTTGACTTGATTGAGGGTAGGTTAGGGGTCCCTTGGAACGTGTGTATAGGCGTTAAGATCCTTTAACGCTTTTGCCTTTTCCTTGGAGGTTTTAAAGATTAGGATTTTAAGGGTAGTCTTTCTGTTAGGTTAGTTCAAAGAGGATTTTCGCCAATCATAATAAGTTTTCTTTTAGGAATGTAGATACCATGGCGTGTTACCTCTTCCTTTAGCTTCGTCTTGACCGTGCGTTGGATTATCTTTTATATATTAAGAGTTTAGTAGTTATAGAACTCGCGAAATTTTTGGAAAGCGCTGGCGCTGCGGCCGAACTTTTTACCGGCGTTAGACTCGAAGGTGTATTAGTTAATATAGTTGGTTAGGTAAGTTTTAGTTAAGGTTTCGTCGATATCCGTAATCCAAAGTTGTTGGTTATAGTGGTTAACGACGACTAATTCGAGGTTTTTAATTGTTTTTTTCCTGGCAGAGTTGGTGATAGCTTTAAATTCAAGCACTTTCGGTAGCTATCTTGACGTTTTAGCTTATGTAGGATGTGTAAGACGCGTCGAGCGAGGTACATGGTGATCTTAAGCCTAGGGACTTGGTGTTTTAACGTAGAATCGCGTATGAACTTAGCGACTTAGTAACTTGGCGTGAGGTCGCGCGACGTAGCTTTCTCGGCGCGACTTGATGGTTTTCGATGTTTTCGCCTCAAGAAGCGAACTTGACGATTTGATTTGGTGTATTAAAGTGAAAAGAGTGAAGTATAGGCAAATATTTCGTGTGGGGTATAAGGTTAGAGGTCTTTTGTTGTTATAGGTTATTTAGCGTATATATTTAGTTGTTTTTTTATAGTAGTAGTACCTGAAGTATTATCGAATTAGCCGTTTTCCAATTTGCCGAACTTTGAGACTTTCTATATTTAATATTAACGTCTTCAAGAAGGATTTTTGGTGAAATTTTCTTAGTGTTTTCAATAGCAATACCGTTGTTACCTCTAAACTGCCGTGAAAACCGGCGTAGTTTAGAAGTTTTTTTTTACTTATTGATGTGAAATCCGGCGTATCAGTAAAGACCTTTCGTAAGAATTTTTCCTTGACACTAACGGTTGTTTTACTTAGAACGTAACTAGAAAATAGTTTTTTCTTTCTACTTAGTTTATCTATGCTTTACCTGATAATTATTGATTAGTTTTGGTAAGCCTTGGACGTTGCAACGTTGTCAATTTGATTGATCGAAGTAATATTAGTATTACGTGGTTAGATGATAGACGTATTATTTTAGGTTTGGCAGACTGATAGCCAGTCTGCACTGTAATTTGTATGGTCAATTACTTGGCCTATGCCTTAGAGTCAAGTGTAACGTAATACAATTGACTTATACCCAATTCGGTAAGTCTCCAAAAAGCAATACACTTAACTTTCAGTTCAGTATAGTGAACTTTACTGTAAGTAAAGTTGACCTACTATATTGCATATAATCCTGTTCTAATATATTTATCATTTAATTCTTTAAAATTTTTACCAGACTAATAATCCCTTATATATTAGGGTATTACTCATAGATTCTCTAAAGTTTTACTACATGCGCCTCATCCAATACGTTGATATTAGCGCCTTATACCGACTAAACCATGAGTGTGTAATTTGAGGTTGGAATGCTGAATGAGTTAGATATAACTTGTATAAATTCATTTTCCAAGGGAAACTAAATCCTAGTAGTCTCAAGAGGTCTATTAAAAAACTCTGTAATCATATGAGTCATCTTATTAACTAGTGGAATACCTTTGTTTGTTGTAACAGGCACTTGATGTAAGTTTATAAGGTGTGGTGAGAAACTCTCTATTTACGCCGTGTAAAAATTTAAATCAACCTTTTTTTCCACAGCTAATATAGACAAATTGTTATTGAAAGCTTCAAATAATACAAATCTAACTCGGCAGCTTCCCAATGTTATTTCAATAAGTTCTTCTCTTAGTGAAGAGATATTTTCAACATTATTAGACCAAATAAAAGCTTATAATTGTCTATCTAAATTTAGATGAAAATAAAATTTGTTTTCGAATTAAATCATATTTCATGGCCTCTGTTTTCCAAGAAACTCTTACCGGATTATTTTATTGAGTTGTACGATTATAAAATATAAGGCATAATAGAGCCACCGATCGCATTCCAAACACTAGGATATGGATAGGTTAATATGATTAAACAATATTTAGGTAGGTCCATATAATTTACTAGTACTTGAATAGTGTGGTTAGACCATACTTTTACAAAAAAACTAATTTTTATTTTACGTATCATGAGCTTGAACTTTATTTTATATTGTGTAGCTGGGTTTTTAAATTCGCTACAACGAAATAAAATGACATCTCGCAATATGAAACATCACTCCGACAAGGCTTCAGCTAACTATTAGCAAGTAATATACTGACATCAAATTCGTTTATAACATATAATTTTATCGTTTCACAAAACAATATAGATGAACCGTCAACTTGATAGCTAGTTGCCTAAAAGAATATTTAAATTTAATTTTTAACCTTACTAGGGGTTTCAATACCCCTATAACAATTTCGCTTTCCTACACACACACGTTCAATGTAATAATATACGAAAAGTAATTTTAGAAAAGTCGTAATTATACAAGATTATTACCTACTCTGATTTCGAATGATATGATGACGTTCTCATCCTTATCTTCAATAAACTGACAGCCACGCGTGTTGATTTGTAAGTATTTGTATGTACTCATCTCCAAAACAGCCATATTATCCCAACAACATATCACAATAATTTCTAATTTTTGAAATTTTTGACGACATTATTCAATGTAATCTCGTGAGCTCAATGCAAATTCATTCGAATAATATGTGTATTAATAATGTCACCAGATGGAAAGGTTATTACATAAGTAAAGAACTGATTACACGAATTAAAAAACTCGTAACTATAACCGCAGGTTTTCGTCCCAGATTTAGGTGTTTTAATTACATTGCCGATAAGACATTTTTTTTCAAGTACTTGAATAGAAAGAATATAGAGTCTATTAATGACTGTGAGGTCTGGGCGTTTTCAATGTCTGAATAAAAATTATAAATACAGCGGTCTCGGTTACGATAGCCTTTACGACTACAGAAACAGCGTTTATGGCTATCACGTTGACGTTTTCAACTGCCACGGCGTCGTTTACAGTGGTCACGACGTTTTGAATTGTTAGAATTTTACTTTCCACAATCTTATTGACTGTAGCTGTTGGCTTCGTTCTCTCTAACAAAAACTATCCTCTTGGCGTTGATAATTTTTCGTACGGTTTTAATAACAATTATAGAGGCGACCGTACTATCGACCCTAGGCTTCGTCAAGATTATTCAGGTAACGAATATCTTTATACCTTTCGCGAGTATATTTGCGGTCACTAAGGAAATCGTAACATTCTCTAGTACCACCCTTTTCAATAAGGTAATAGTAGGGAAACTGATGTTCTGCTACTACTAGTAACGTAACTTTAGTCTGCCTAATTTTGGCTATATACTTTCGTAGTTACCATTCTCAATAAGAAAAAGCAAATATAACTAAATACTCACGTCGAATAAAGATTCAATACACAATATATCTTTTCGTTAACTCTTATTATAACGGCCCAGAGTTCCTCTAACTTTAGCTTACCATATTTTCTTTTCAATATTTTTATCCCTGATTTATCATCCAACCAATCATGAAAACGGACGGTGAACTTGAGGTACTAAATAATAACGCGTCCAATATCCATGGCGAATCTAACGACGAAAACGTCTATGATTTCTCCCGGAGACCTTTGCAGCACAACTTGCAATAGTAATATAACAGAACTTTAAATTCCACCTCAAGACCACCGATTTTTGTAATAAAGTTGAAAACATCTTAACTAATTAGCTTTTGGCACCGTAGTATGCATCCGTAAATAAATCCAGCAGTTATTGAAAAGACTAAACATTTATAAACATAATGTTTTTACCTATAGTTGTAATGCCAAAACTCGATGTATCAGAGTATTCTAGGTCAAAGACCTCTATCTATTTTTTTAAGCACCTCCACCTTACATAGTATTTTAAACGTGTTTGTAACTCCCCTGAAAACACTTTCTTTACCGTTATTATCTATCTAATTCCTTACCTTATAAATCTAGCTGTTTAAATTGTTAAACAATTCATTTATCGCTATGAAATATAAGTCGATATGTCGATTAATAACGTCGCATATACAAGCTATAAAGTGCTTTACACCACTACAATCACTGCCAAAAAAAAACAGAGTTCTCTGTAAAACCAAACCCAAAGCTTCACTACAGCGTTTGCATTGGTATATGAAAATAGGTGAAGGCTAGTTAATAGGAAAAAAGTGAGTTACAAGATGGTTACTATTTTTTACAAACGTTACACTATCAGATAAGGCTTCCGTTAAGGTTCATTAGCCTCGAGTTCGTCGCAACGGTATAACAAAAGTAATTGATCGGAAAACAACGCTTACAGATGTCTACTGTTTATATAATAAATAGAAGATATATGGAACAACTCAGTGGATAGGTGATTAATTCACAGCTGAAATAGTGATGTTTTTTATGGTACGTACTTGCGGCGACACTATACGCTGATTAGTTTGGCTTCCATTATCAGACTCTATCAACAGTAAAGTCTATTATCAACTAAGTTCAATAATTTACAGCTAATATTTAATGGGACTATGTAATAGTTAAGTAAGTTGCAGTAATATGGAAAGATGAAGAAGGTAAGTTTAGGTTTAAACTACAGAGTTTTCCATGGAGGAAAGTATATACAACAATGAAAAAAGGGAAGGTGAGGCATAGTACCTCAACTAGGTCTAACATGAATGATTTTTTTCGTAAAAATTTTACGAATTGCGCCAGTTTTTAAGGCAACAAGTAGAGAGAACCTCTAGGTTGCGTTTCGTTCTACAGTAATTTAAAAGCGTCGATGTTATCTCTATCAGTAATACATCAAAAAATCTTCATTGAACTCTTTTTCAAGAAAAACTATGAGATTCGCCGTTAAAAATCTCAAATTGTTAAGAAAACCATTACCAAGTTGCCAAGTCATTTACTATGAGCAAACGGTTAAGTTCCCACTATTATTACGTGAATTATTATTGAAAAAATAAAGTCGATAGTTCTACAACCTCTATTATATAAAACAATGATTTTATCAATAATTAACATTTCAACATATTTCCTACACTAAACATCACCTTTTACAATTCTTTTTTCTCTTTCCCATACATTACGAGATTAACAATCGTTCAAATTTCCATTATCATCAAAAAACTTTAAAATCGTTCATTCGCGGCAAGATATTCACTTCACATGACTCCATATTCAATCATTGGATTTTTACGCTCCCAAATCATCAAGTTTCTTCGCCTAGACGGCAAAGTTCCTATATCACTTAGAATAACGTTAACTTGCCGGCCAAAATGTTTATATAGACGATCAAAAACGTATGTGCGAAATAAAGGCTCTTGGGCTATTATTTATCGAATACAAAAACGAAGATCTTTAGTTTAGAGATGTTGACGAGTTTTTAACTGTAGAATAATTGACTAATTACATTAGCTGGTTCATTTTTGATACGAACGTCGATGAACACTATGGCTCCAGATCCCGCGCCTTTAAAAATTTCGCGAGTTCTTCAACTTTGGAATTATTCATATTTGGAAGATTATTTAACGTACTTTTAGGACGAAGTTAAAGGCAGGGGTTGATTAATGAGAAATTTACTTTCCAGAAAATACCCTATTAAGACTGGCAAATACTTTTTTTGAATTGACCCAACTTGAGGATTACGATTTGAATCATTACCTTTAAGATCCATGAGGAAAATAAAAGAGCGTTAACGATTATCAACGCCTTCACATACGTTCTAGGGGGTTATCACCTCTTAATATTTAGTTAAGTTAAACTTTTAACCCCGATAATATCCATTTTCAATACGTTGACGATAAAGAGCTTTTTGACATTTTCGGTAATTCAATTCAAGGGCTTTATAGTGGAGAATATGCATTTGGCGAAGTTAAAGCGCGTAAAATATAATTTTTCAACGCATTAAGAGGAATCGACGTCAACGCTTTTCAGAGGTTAATTCAATAAAACCATTAAGTTTTCTTAGCCTTTTAAAGTTTTCCTTAAAATCTTGAATATTTGAAGACGAAGTTTTCGATAGAAGGTACTCTTACACACGTGAACATACCTCAAGTCATACCATATGACTTAATACCTCGGGTTAGTCGATTGGTAAATGCTCATATTATCGTAACTATGGAGGTCTAAGATTTGAATTAATTGTTGAAAATATTATCGACGTGTGTGACAATTATATTAATCTTTACTCTATTTTTCTAAAAATGATAAACGTTATTTATCAGCTCTTTTTGTGGACTTTCTTAAGATTTGTAATAATATAAAGAAGTATAATGCCAAATCTTACACCCTGTTTTATAAAAATATGACGCTAGTTTTTTTGAAAAAAATGTAAGTAGATAGAGCTTTCATATTTAGGTTTTTATTAATTCTTTTCAGGAATCCATATGGTTTACGTAATATATTATAACCGGACTTTCCTAACGAAGTCAACAAACTCATATAAAATTTACAATAGAATAAAAAGTTATTTTAAGTTCAACATTCACTTTGCATAATACTATACTTATTGGGTAATGAAGTGGTGGTCGAAGATTATAAATAAAAGGTAAGAGCAGAAAACACTAATAGATGTTTTTGATTTAATGCTTAACAAGTTAATATTATGTTAGTAAGTAGTGAAGCAAGTACATATTAACGAAGTTCTATTTCGCGAGCAGGTACAAGTAGTTGTTACGGGCGTTAACAACTTTCAATACGCTTTATAATACCTCGATGTCATTTTTCAAATCATTTCAACCAGTTTCAGTTTTCTTTTACGATTGTAATGTTATGTACGATAAACTTAGTTTGTATATACCTTAAAATTAACAACTTCCGCGTTAGGAATAACGAAAACCTTTTAATGGTGTATTACATTAATCGTAAGGATAGAAGACAATATCTCCTCAGATCTAGTTCAAAGCTATTCAATTTTAATCCACATTAACGAAAACAATAAATTTGAAAAAATCGGACATGATAATCTTGAAAACTGTAAGAGTGACAGAAGTATAAGGTATTTAATTTTTAATAAATCCGGCTGTTAGTCAAATCATTACTTTTCGACTGAGCTACAAAAATTATAGGTCATATATTTCATCTTATACTTTCTTTCATTGGGGCAAGATTATTTGAATTGTATCATGGATTACATAGATTAAAATCCTATGGACATTAATGATACGTCAAAGTAAATCACTTAGCATAACGATACTACTTTTAGAGTAGCCTAGTATTTATCTGAATAAGACTTCCTATATAATTTAATTGGTGAGAACCCCAATATTTGCCAAGAAAATGAAGTACTTAGCTCTTTATATACCGTAAACATTTTAATCGTTACGTGAACCATACGTTTCAACTTATTATGCCAGATATAAGAGTATTAAGATACTTGATCGAAACTATTCGTAATATATAGCAAGATGATGGGAAATCAAAATTATTACGAAAATTAATCGTTAGGACATTAATACTGTTGGAGTTAGTCTTATCCTAAGTGAATAACGGTTATTATCGAAATCAAGGATTATATAAACAATTGTTAGAGCTTTTACATACCACAACATTAGGTTCCTTATCTCATTCGGTTTGAATTTAGAGGATAAAACGTTTTCTGTCATTAACGTTGACATAAACAATGACCAACTAGTTAAAATAGCTGAAGGTTTTAGTTTCAAAACGTAAAATAAATGATAGCAAACTTAACGAAGTAAGAAATAAATAAAGCGTAATATCACTTTAATTACCTAATTGTTAATAACCTATATAAAGTTCTTAAATTATCAAGGTAAAAATAAATGGACAATATAGTTTTGTAAGTCATTGAAAATCTTTATCACTACTGTAAAACATTCTGATAAATCCTTAAAGTATTTACATTTAAGTTAAACAACAATAAAAATCTTAATATAGATATTTTCGTTAACGTATTTTACTTAAATAAAAAGTTTGAGTTTCAGGTTATGAACTCAGTAACCCTTTTCTATGAGGTCAAGTTCCTTATATCGCCGTCGGCGAAGGATATGGATAAAACGTTGAAGATATTGAAAATTAAAAGGTACCTTAGCCTTCAAAATGTCGTCATTTACGATATTAATATTAATTTATCTACAGGAGAGTTTTAAGCGAATTTTAAGATAATTGGATTTAGTATAAATATGTATTTCGTGAAGTCTATTAAAACATCGGAAATATTCAAATTTTATTCTCATTATTTCATTAGGTGTATAATTTCTTGATGTTTGAGTTTCAAAGCTTTACGGATTAGGTGATATGTTTTTCAATAACCGAAAAAATGTCTGAAAAAATTAGTATATATACCTTTTTTCGTAAGTGAATACATTTGAGAAGTATTATAACCGCTTAAAATCATATTTCAATATAAAAACTAACTACGAATTCTACGATAAAAACTGGATTGATATAACCTGGAAATTCGTTAAGAATTAACATAAAAATGTTCATGAAAACCTATAAGAAGTACTAACCATTCTACTAACAAAAATCTCCAAATGCTAAGTGGATTATGGATCGGAATATAAGGATGATAAACTATCCATATAAGGAGTAATAAAAGTATATCACCAAAACTTGAATTTCGACCTGATATTATTTAAAACAAAAAGAGAATTCAAGCGATTTTGTACTAGTTTTAAAATATTATTGGAAACCTTTTTATACTGACAGGCTAGCCACAGAGTAGTATTTATAACCGATGAAATTAAAGGCAAAAGCTCAATTATGAAAGTAAATCTCGCCGAAACCATTTACCATATCCTGAATCAAATATTTAAAATATATTCGAAGTAAAAGGAACGTTGAAAACCGATTACCAAAGAGGAAAATACTAAGGAGAAAGCCTTTGTAATGAAAATCTGGGATAATCGTACGGTAATAAACGAAATATACCACTGCTAAAATGATATTTCCGAAAAGGTATAAAAATCTTTACAGGTTTGTAAAAAAGTTTTGTTATGCATCATAAAATCGGCGATTAATTTATCAATTACATAATATACGGGTGAATTTGGACTAAATAATAGTTTTGAGCTGATTACGCACTTAAGAACCGGTTAAAGGCTAATTTTATAATATAAAAAAGCTGATTACAAAGTTGTAAAAGAAAAGCTTAAGACCTAATCTTACGATTAAACCTCTGGAGAAAAAGAATTTAAAGGGAATTATATTTACCTAATAGCTTGAAACGATGACACCGCCTAATGTATTTTCACATGCCTATAAGACGCCTTCTTCCTATATAGTATAAGCTTGGATTACGAAGATGGAGTATTAAACACCTACATAACGTCGCAATTTATGCTTTTAAATAGTTATGGTGATTAATTTCAGGGTATTATACCTGATATCGGTACAGCTAGTTTCTGGAAAGCTAGAAAACGACAATTCAACGCGTTCGCGGCGAAATTTCCGAAGATTTAACTCGAACAAATAAAGGAATATCGAAATATTTTATTGGGTAAAAGTAAAACGTCGTTTTTCAAGCTGGTTGTAATAAATATACTATTCCAGTTGGCTCAGTTTTAAGTCATAAACTTTAAAACGTCATTCCTAGTTTCTTAGCTAATATAATTAACTTCGAAATTAAAGTTCGGAATACGAATAACTAACTTATCCACGCATCAGATAATGTATCTATATCGCTTCAGTTTAAGTTTGACTATTTACATTTTTTTCCCAAAGTACGTACGATTAAAGTTATTTAATTAACATAACCAGAATTACAGATATTACACCGCAGATTTTGATACATAGTTGTAAAACGCTTTTTACGGCTGCTTTATATCATGGGTTACACGGATATAGGTAAGAGTATACTTAAATTTATTAAAAGGTTTTGCCTTGAATACTAATTATATTTACAAGCCTTATAAGGGTTTGGATTTCGCCTTTAAAACGACGTAGACTTTAATTATAGCTTATTGTTGATATTGTGTATTTAAATATCTAGACGGTATTATATGCCGTCAATACGGCAACGTTATTTCAAGTCGCTAGATTTACGCGAAACGCTTTCATTATAAATTGCTAAGCCGCTTTAGTTAACTTTTAGTTAAATATATATTTAATGCCTCTAAATATAATTACCTACGACATTGATAAAGCCTTCGACCTTACTAAGTAATATACCAAAGTTAGAATTACCGGTAACTAATGTAAATAAATACTAGTAAAGGTATTAAAAGGTATTAATAAGTGTAAACAGTACTATGAACCGTTTAAAAAAGCGTATACAATGTTATCGAAAGAGCTAAAAAGTACAAATTATAAGGAATCTATCTTATACAAAACGATTACTGCCGTAAATACTACTTTCGTCCCGAATAGACTAATCTACACTTTCCTTATCTTTTATATTTTGCCGAAGATCTATATTAACTCTACATTATCATTAACTTCATTATAAATTGTAAATGCTATAGAGAAAGCTATAATTAAATCACGTTACCTACAGATTAAAAGAGATGTTGTATAAGCTTTGGTTACGAGGAACATCCTGCGTAAAACTATCGAATTAAACCTACCATTACAATTTGAAGTTGTGGATTTAAGAACTAAATACAAATAAATTAACCTTTGAAAAATGGATGGATTAAAAGGCTATGATACATTCGTCAATTTTTCAAACTATAAAAGCTCTTTTCGCTGGATGATAATACGAAAATATAAAAAAGAAAAGGTAGTAAAAAACGGCCCGAAACCGTAATTCGAGCAAAATCACTGATAAATCCACTTTTATAACGACGAATTCAGACCGCTTTTAATTAAAATAAAGCCTTTAAATCATAATTCCAACCCGTTATCACTACACAAAAAAGTTACTTTCATACTAATTTCACTAGCACCTCGCTGCTGAGGCCGCCTCCTTAGTTCGAAAACCGAAAAAAAATCCTAAATACTTTGTAGCTAATTCCTTCATTATTGAAAAGAAGATGGCAAACCGCGAGTTTAACTTGAAGCTTCGTCGCAAAAGTATTATTACCGCCTTAGATGTCTCGTTAAAATAATTTACCTAAATAGAAATATCTACCTTAATCAAATAAAGCGTTTTTTTATTTGAACGATTCAACCTAATAATTTAAGACGCCTACAGAATTCTTCCTATTCGCCTAGTATACGAAGTTAAGAATTAGACCTGAAAATCATACGATGAAATCCACCTCACTGTAAAAGGATATAACGATGATAGTAAAAAGAATTCTATAACTTAGTCGCGTACTTTATAACGGGTTAGCTACTGTTTGATTTTAACATTTGCAACCTTTTTTAATACCCTTTATAATTTATATATTAAACTTCGTATTATTACGTAAGCTTAAAAATCATTTGGGGAGCCGTTTAAACGATATATTTACACTGATATATCGCGGATTTTCAAAAACATTTCTTACCTAAAACGATTTTATGTATTATAAACCACTTTATGGATTAGTTAAAGTTGGTGTTTACTAATATTATACTTATTAGAGGTATTATGAAAAGCGATTCGAAATATTTAATTCAACCTTCGACTCATTCTTATTGATTTCGATAGCTCATTTTAACTGCTTTTTACTAACGAGTATACAAACTGACGACACGTTGACATTATTTAGCACATCTTGTTTTACATTTTAAAAAAGGAAACTTTTGGCGGCCGTCCAAAGAGCGAAATCTTCGATGTATCTGACGGAAAATTATATAATCGACATTAATAGCGTAATAGTTACTCTTTGAAACGGCGTTATAGGCTTTATGTAAAAAGGTTAGTTTAATATAGTTATCTTTATCTTGTTAAATAACGTGAAATAGGTCGACGAATATAGGTGTCAACGTGTACGAGGCGCTAAGGTTGCCTTAATAATATAACCGAAAGCAGCTTTCGATTTTTTAATTTCTGCGTAACATTAAACTATATTGTTAAGTAATATATACAAAACGTTTAAAAAAAGCCTTACGTGGTAAATACATAATCCAAACCTCGATTTACAAATTTTACCGCTAGATATATGCATAATAAAGTCATTTATTTTTAATAACGGCTTTTTAATTAATAATACCGATTATAGCTCATAAATGAAGTTCGTTTTAATCTTCGATAACAAAATACTGGCTCTAGATAGGTTTATGATTCATGGAAATATTATCTATTAAAACTAGATCAAGAGTACGTAGGTTACAAAAAGAATTTTGGCTTCGGAAATCTATAGTATAATTAGAGGTATCGATTTACAAATTACCATAAGGATAATGGTCTGGATAATTATTTCTAACCTTAGTTCCAAGCCTTTCCCTTCCATTATATATACTAACTAATTTTAACTTTAAGAATATTTGGTTGAACTTAATAATATGAATAAAAAGTTTAATAATTGATATTATAGACTTATGATAATTATATAAATGCCGGGAAATCGAAAAAACGAGGTAGATCAATGGAAAATCCAATTTAACGGATGTAATAACCAAAAACACCCCGAACGGAACACTGAAGGCACTTATATCGACCATCACACTATTTGTTAGTGTTATTGGGAAAGCTTTACGACCTTGTTGAAGCTAATATTCTACGTCTTACCTTTGCTTTGATTTTACGTTATTATATTACTTTCGACGATTAAAAGCGGTTCGAAACCTATTATTTACGCTGTTACTTGTATTATTTTACGATATTCAATGTATACCTGTTCCATTTCGACTAATTTGCCTCTATTTAAATCTATTCTTTTGCACCGTTATGAATATATTAATTCTCTTTTTTTCATATACCTCGGCACTAGTAATTTTGACTTGTTATTCTTTTTCATTTCTTTTTAAAATTTTACACCGTTTTTAACATATTGTTACTCTTTATCCATACCTCGTATTAGATTGAAATTCATAATTTGCATCTATTCTGTTCTTGCGAATTAACTACTATATAATTTTACGATTTTACGCCGCTTTTAACATATTATTAATTTTTATTTCATCTATTTTATATTGATTTCACCTTTTATATTGATTAATTATATAATCATTTTTATTGGGAAAGAAAAATTTGTATTTTATAACGTATCGCACTATGAACGAGCGCACCGGCTTGCCTAAATTGGGCAGCTATTTACTGTTGAAAGAAAAAGGAAAAAGTAACGCTATCTCGTCCTTACCATCCTCCTCATCGCCCTCCTCTTTTATATTAACGCCACCGTTATTACCGGTATCGACTCTGCCATCGTCTCTAGCTAGGATATAGACCTGAGCCTTGGGTTTTATACCCTTAGGTAAAGTTGCGAGGGGGTTTTTACTCTCTTTACGGCGACGCTAGATAATGTCGTCGAACTTACCTAAGTAGTATATATGTAAGCCTCACTTTCCAGCGGTAATAACGGCTGCCAACTCTTGAATTTGCCGGTTGACGTTTATCAATAATTAATATTAGCTTGTTTGAATTATTTACGAACGTAGTTGTTTTTAAAAACACCTTAAATATTACTTTTCTAGGATTGGAGATTTTGGTATACGGTTAAAAATGCAAGTTTAAACTTATTATAAAGTTGGCGGACGCGTAAAACGCCCTCGACCTACGGCGCTAAAACCAACGGAACGTGGGCATATCCTTTATCAGGCGTTGTTAAAATGAAAAAAAAAAAAAAAAAATTGCGTGAACCGATAGCCATATATTTTCTATATTAACATAAAATACGTTACGGCATAATACCCCTATATAATTACTCCTATAACACCTGCGTAATTACACCACTATCTCAAATAACATAAAATACTATTAATAACTATATCGCTACGGATTAGGTATAATATCCTGAATCTTACTATAATTACCACCGCGGTCATAAACTACTAATTCGAACCTTCAAGATTTGTACCGTTATCACATTGTTACTACAATACTACGGGTACGAATTATATAACAATTATATTGTTACTATAAAACTACGAATACAGATTATATTAAAACTACATCATTACTATTAATCCAAATATATGGATTACGTTATAATTATACTATTACTATTGAGATATAAACACATAGCGTATAAAAAAGGAAAAAAATGCCTATATAGATATTATTATACATCTTTATAGCTAGTATTCCTAAGCCAAGTGATATTACACTATACTGCAAAATACACTCCTATATAGTTCATGATAACGTACCACGTTACAAGCTGTATATATATATGGTACAGCCCAGAAGAGAAATTATCAAAGTATATAGCAAAGTTCTACTGCTTGGATAAGAGGTTTATAACCTTTCCTCTGGGGCGTACACTCTCTGAATGCTTATTCTCCCTCTAAATTTATCTATCTTTGCTACTAAAATACCAATCTTTCTGATTACCCTTCTGCTACGTTGATGTAATAGAAACCTTACGGACGGTATCGTTAGTCTGTATACCTACTAATCCAAGGTCCTTTTTTTACGTTACTAGTAAGTACGGGTTGTATATAAAGAATTTTAAACCAAGCTGTGATATAAAATACGATTAATAGGTTGAAACCCGAAAAATTCTTTCTTTAGCTAGCTTTTATAGTGACTTAATATATCGTATTACTGTTTTTAAAGGGTGTATAGGCCGCAACTCTTATGGTTATTCCAGTAGTATAATTTGTTGTAAATCCGTTACTAACTGACTATAGGTTTACGTTATATTTCGACTATTAAGTATGAACTTACTTTTAGTTTTGAGTAATATAATGGCTGTTATAGAAACTACTAAACGTTGGTTAATCTTTTTAATCGTCAGCGATTATGTAGGGATATAGTCTTTAACTTTATCGTTATATCCTTTAGAGATTAGATGTGACTTTTCGTACGGCTGCTCCGTAGTCTTACCCTTGACCTCGTAAGTCATCCTCGATATAAAGATCGTGACATTTAGGTTTTGAAGGTTAAAATCGGCTTTTAGTACGAATTATACAACTTTTCGAGTCAGTAGGCCGTTAATTTCGACCCTGTCGCTTTTTTAGAAAGATTTACCAGAGGTTTTAATAATTTCCAATATTCGGAGCTTTTATACCAAGTATTTGTTATCCTTTTTTCCCCTGCTGAACTGAATAGTATTGAAAATATGGCCCGGTATATATTAATCCTCATCCATGTTTTTTTTCAGAGGTTGTTCGCGCTGGCGGCGTTTTATTGGTTTTTTTGATAATGGGTTAAAAAGGGTCCTTTTAACTCATTCGTTTAGTTTAAGATTATTCATAGTTAATAGCCTTGATATAAGGCTTAATTTGAGTTATTCCAAAAGATATAAAACCATCAATATCTTTAACAATTATCTCGGAGTTTATAATACTTAAGATCTTATACAGTTTCTTTTATTTACTCGGTTTATTCTATACAAGAACTTTACTTTGTAACGGTAAAGAAATTACGTCGATTGTTATAGAACCGTTCCTAATGTTAATAGTATTATTAATATGACGACGTGTCGGTTTACTTTTCAGTTCCCTTAAAGCTTTTCCGTAGGCCGTAATACACTTGGGTACTTACTAATAGCAAAGATTCACTTGTTAAACGTAGGTACGCTCTAAAAACTAGCAGCGTTAACACTAGGCTATTAAGTCCTACAGTATCGTTTAAGCATTTTACCGTTATTTAGAGGCGTGCTTTAGAATTCGTAAAGTTTTCGATTTCCAAATTAAGGATATTATACGCTCGGTAAAGTAAGTCTTATATCCTTCTAAGCTTTCTACTACTTTGGTAAGCCTTTATAGGCACCTGTTTATATAAGATACCTATTATCTTGGCATTTTCCTAAAACTTCGCCCTTCTAAAATTAGCATCGGTATTGTAAACGACGACGTTAGGTAACTATAGGCACGTGGTAATTTATAACATCCTTAGTATTTCCTATGTATCCTTTGCCGAAACAGACATTAGGAATTTGGCTTCATGAAAAGAGGTTACGAAGTCAACAACATAAAAAATAAGCCTATTATCCAAGTAAATCATATTAATTAAAACCTCTTAGATAAATCCCTATCGTTTTTTTGATATTAAATTGAATTTTGCAAGGGCTTGGGTATATTTTTAATAGTAGTAACGAAGCATTTTAATAGGTTTCAAGGCAAAATATTCCACATCTTTTTATTCTACCGATTTTTGGGCTTTATATAGCTTGTTAACGGTTAGGTAATTAAAACTATGGTATACTTAACGTATTTTCGGCTCCTTTAGGTTTAATACCATTACTTCAAGGACTTAAGAATGAAACCATAAATACTCCTAATTAACGGTAAGGGGAAACCATTGACCGTTTTTCAACAGCTCGTCTGCATTAACATCGATATTGACTTCAAAAGCCTTTATATTCTTTAAGTAAAGAAGGAAAAGGGAAGGGAACTTATGGATGTAAAACGTAATTGTTTTTACAATAATTAACATTACTTTCATCCTCAAAAACGATAGTTATTCGCCTAGTTCGAATCTAAATTTGGCTTTGTTAATATCGTAACGATTAATCTTAATAGTTATAGTATTTTCCCTTCATAATGTTATGTACTATGAATAGGCTCATGTTAGGTACTTTGCTACCCTTATATCTAGTAAAATACATTGAAATGTATAGTTCGCGTAACGATCGCGAATATTAAATCTATATATGGGGTTAAGGGTTTAATTAGGCCAAAGATAGAAGTTTTTACCATTTAAGCGATATAGAAAGGTGTAGTCGGCTAATTACTAGGCTGCATTGGAAATAGTATATTTATACCATATGATTTACTTCGGCATATTCTCGCCGTTAATAAGCTCGTCATCTTTGAAATCTGCAATTCAATTTATGCAGTCAAATTTAAAAATGGTATGAAATTGGATATAATATATTACCCTTTTATTATTTCGCTAGGCAAGGGGGTATCAAATGAACTAATAGCCAGGTTTTCTATAGATCCAACATATTTTGCCATTATTTCGACGATAATGTTTACGGTTAACAGGTCCATCATAAAATCTTTTTTATCTACATTATGTAAGTTGCCGGCTTAATGGTATATATAAAGCGAATTTAGTATACGTGTTATTACAGTGGCAAATAAGAAATTCAACTAGTTAAAACAGCCTTCATAGGTAGCATTTAGGCGTTATAAGATGTATTTAAACTTGTTATTACCCTTGACGGCTGCCTGTACCGGTTTACGAAGTGTAGCTTCGCTAGTATAGGCCTTTCTCATTGCTTTTTAACATAATATTAGCTGATCAATTATCTGGTTAAATATATTCATTGGTTTTTCCTCCTTTTTTTTTGTCTTAGTTATTATCGTTTCACACCTCGTGGTAGCGTAATTTTTGTAATATTGCGTAAGTTGAACGTCGTATTACAAGTAGTCTTTTATGTTGTCTTACATCTTTTGAAACTTCATTATTCGGGTTTAATAAGGTTAGGTAGTAATTCTTAGCGTGTCTTATAAAGATTCTTGAGAACAGTTAATAAAAACAAAAAGGGGGGACCTCGATTTACTTTCAAATATTTAAAAAGGGTATTATCTTCGTGTTGAGGAGGTTATAACACTTTACGTTATACCTTTCGACATCGTTTTAGATTATGGAAAACTTCGAAAAAAGCTTATAGTTCATATTAACCATATTAATAGGTTTTAGATGTAGGTTTCAATAATTATCCTAATATTTATTAGTAGTATTTCCTGATAGTTTAAGTCTTGAAGCCGCCGAAACACATATTTAAGTGTAATTGCCAGTCGTTTAACCTGAGTGGTAAAGTTCTGTAGTAAAACCTGTAATAGGTTTTCGCATATAGGTTAACCTACCATAAAAGAAGCTTTAAAGGGCTTAGCAGTTTTGATTTTAGTCTTAAGGAGTAAAAGGTACCTAAAGGTTTTAATAGGATTAAAGATATTAATTAATGAAATGGTTTAAAACACCGATTTGATTCCTTTAACCGCGTTAACAGCCGTTACTTTACATGCCCTGTCGCCGCTAAGGGCGTATTCCATATTATTACATAAAGTGGTTAGAATTCCGATCAGGTTAACAGATTCCTTATTGTTAGCACGTAAAAAGTTTTAATTTAGTTAAAGTTAAAGGATTAATCCCCTAAAACTTATATAAGGGCGTTAAAGTTTTTAACATTTTTTTCTTTTTCTCGAAGGTTTTAAGAATTAGGATCTTGTAAGGGGTCTTTTTATTAAACAAATTTAAAGACGGTCACAGCCAGTTATGATAATATTTTCTTCCGGGATGTAAATGGCGCAGCGGGTAATTTCATTCTTTATTTGGTCCCTAACTGTACGTTAACTTATCCTTTACATGTTAGGAATCCTTTAGTTGAAAAACTTACTCAAATCGTAAAAGGCGCAAGTGCCACAGCCATAATCTTTACCGAAATCCACGTCGAAAAAAGGTTAGCCGACGTAATTAGTTAGGTAAGTTTTAGTGAAGTTCTCGTTAACCTTTGTAATTCAGAGTTATTCGTTGTAATAATTACCGAAAACTGCTCCGAGGTTTTTAACTGCTTTTTCTAAAGTAGAGTTGGTAATAACCTATGCTTTTTTTACGTTCTGGCTTTTATAGGGCGTATAAGGTGAAGGATTTAGTGATCTTTGAACGTAAAGACTTGGTGTTTTGACGTAAAGTTTCGTAAAATCTTAGCAATTTGACGTTAGGTCGCGCGACGTGGCTTTTTTGGCATAACTTGGTGTTTTCGCTTGAAGTAGCGATCTTAATGATTAAATTGGCGTAGGGAAAGTGAAAAGGATTAAAGTAGGAGAAAAGTTCTAGTGTAAAGACTAAGGTTAAAGGTCGTTTATTGTTATAGGTAAAAGTCGAAAGTTATTTGTTATTTGAGCTATAAGACTTAGTCGGTTTTTATGGTAGTAGTATCTGTAGTAATAATAACTGAGCCGTTTGCTAACTTGCCGAACTTTAAGACTTCTAATAGTTAATCTTAACGTTTTTCTTTAAGAAAAAATCCGTAATGATATCTTAATGTTTTTGATAGCAATACCGTTGCTACCTCTAAGCTTCCGTAAAAACCAATGCAACCTCAAAGTTTTTTTTTACTTACTTCTGTAAAAATCGGCGCAACATTAGGAACCCTCCATAAAAATATTTCCTTTACTCTAACCGTTCTTTTAATGTAAAGAGTAATCGGAAAGTAGCTTCTTCTTTTACATAGCTAATCTGTATTTAATCTAATATGCCCTGATTAGTATTTTTGTGGCTTCAAACGTCATAATATTGTCGATTCGATTGGTTAAAGTAATAATAATATGATGTGGTCAAGTAGTAGATGTATTTTCTTTAGGTTTGGCAGACTGCTAGCTGGTCTGCACTGTAATTTGTATGGCTAATTACTTGGTCTGTACTCGAGTATGAAGTGTAGCATATTATAATCGACTTACACTCAATACAGTAAGCCCACACAAAGCAATACACTCAACTTGCAGTCAGTATAGTCAACTTTACTGCAAGTAAAGTTGACATACTGCACTACAAATACTATTATTCCAACAAAGATTCTAAATAATAAATTCTAGTTGTAGCGATTAAACTAATAATACTCATTAATTCATACCTTAACAAGGTAAAGTTTTATTACTGACCTTTTCAATATCAAGTCGCGTACTTTCTTTAGGTTTATAAGTGCCTACGTACTACATTCGTTAGCAATTTGTACCGAATTATGATTGTCACGAACTATAAATTTACTGAGGACAAAGTAAATAAAACTTTACTATATATCATATTGACCGATCGCGCCATTAGAAGGTTTAATCATATATCCATTTATTTCAATATATATAATTTTGGTGTCAATCATTGTATAAATTACTAAATACCTTCATGGATAGTATATATAGAGCAAATAGCAGTGCACTGTATTGCAGGATTCACTCCTGCAGAGTGCACGATAATGTGTCACATTGCAAGCTACACTCTTGCAAGACCAAAGTGCTACACGCATGGATCGGTTTGGAATGACTATTCCAAACCGAACGGCAATGCATGGATCGGTCTGAAATAACTATACCAAACCGAACGGCAATACGTAAAGCGGTTTAGTGTAGTACATTCTGGGTAAGGATTTATAAACCCTTACTTGTGAAGTACACCTTTAGATACTCCTTTGATTATTATCTTTTTTATTACAATACCAATTTTTTCAATTACTTTTTAAATACCTTAATTAGGTTAATACTGAAGTTTAAAATCTTATTAGTACTAATTAGTAGCTAACTTGGTGGACTATAGACAACTTAGGAAAGAAAGGATAAATACATGTTAAATACCTATAACGGGATGCTATATCAGTCCCAACTATTTATATTTCAGCATTTAGTTTTTACAACAATTATATAACGATGTATACGAAAACAGTATAAATTAAGTAACTTTAAAAAATATAATTTCAATACAATATTTTCAACCATTATTTAATTCTTATTTACTAAAAGTCATGTTACGTTATTATTAACCTTTATTTGGCGTTTTATTGTACACGTGCACTTTTTGGAGAGCGTTTTGTTATATATCAGGCTACGTAAGCTAAAACTAATTAATTTTGGAACTCATAGTTTAAACCTATCCGATTTCGACATTTCAACTGTTTCTTTAATTCAAAATCAATTACGACATAGCCATCTCAACCGATCGCTTTAACTAGAGCGGTTACATATAAAAGAACTAAATCAATTTATTTACTCAATTCGGTTACGGTATACTAATTCGGACCAACTATTAAATACCAGATTATACAACGTACTTCGCCATAATTACCCCTCTTATTAACCCTATTCGCCTTATATTTGCTTTAATATATTTTTCTTCTCGCATTAGCCTTACGTATTTTCAACTTAGTTCTTATAACGTTCAAATTTTCATAGATCTTTAACTATTATAACGTTACCAAACGTTAATGAAACTAATTTAAAATATATAAATTGTTTATAGTTATACCTTATTTATAGTTTGGAGTTATTCATATTGATGAACGTGAATGAAAATTATCCCAATCACTTTCATTACTATGTTTACTTTGTATTTATTATTTGTAAAATGTATTACCCTAACGTTGGAATCCGAATATACCCGAAATTTTACCACGGTTTAAAATTACGAATTTAAACCGTTCCTATATACCAAATACATATAAAAACCACTCCAAAACGTTTAAATTGATAGCACTAAAACAAACACTACTAAAAAATACCAATATAAACTTCGATTTCTTGGTCGAAAATATAGAAATTTAAAAAAAAACTATAATACACAAAATCGACCTGGGCTTTTCAAATGATACTATCGTTATATCAGTTAAGGATCTCGAGCTATATACGGTAAATACATACATTTGGCCGTTCCATTACGTTATTGGGAAGAGAAAGCCTAAGGATTCAACTTGTTAGATAATTTTCATAAGATTTTTTCGAATTAAATATTGGATATATAGCAAATAGTAAATCCTATTATTGTCAAAACCTTACGAATCCAATTACGAATGAAGGGTATTAATACCTTAGAAGATAGAAATAGCCGCTTTACGAAATCCTTATTCGAAATATCACAAATCATTGATGTATTGAATTAAGAGGATAAAAGTTTATACCTAACGGAAATTATAAAAGGATATTACCTTACGAAGTAAAAGAAAATATTATTAAAACAACGAAGACGCGACGTAAGATAACCTAATCTTATACCTATACCTTAAACTAACAATATAAACCCAGAGGGAAAAAAACGACTACAATCCTTATTTACCACTTAAGTACAATACACTCTTAAGTTGATATACACTATAAAATAAAACCGAATACCGAACCACTTCCCAAATACTGGAAATGACCCGCTTGGCTATAGTGAAAGCGGCTGAAACAACGAAAATAACCCGATCAATTACAAAAGAATCGGTCAGAACACAAAAAATAACCTTATCTAGAAAAAAGAGAGTGGTGTAAAACGCTAATACATGTTTTACGGACCGATACCAACAAACCACGACTTTTACCGTAACCTTCTATCACACCGCTTCTCCACAGATAGTAACGATCCTATAAAATTAACCAATTTTACCAAATTATGAAGCAAGGATAACAATTATAACGATGATCCATACGGCGTACTTAATAATAAAATAAACGTCATACTTAATACGTGTAAAAGATTACATGATTTTAATTTTATGTTATTTTACCCAATACATTTTTCGCATAAATGAAGGAATGGTATATATATTAACTTCTACGAGAAACTATATTTATAAATTATTAGAATCGCCTACAGATTTACGTTGTTAACGATATTAATTATAAACTTTACGATAGAGACTAAGCTGGTACAACTTGGAAATCAGTGAAAAAACTAATATAAAAACGTCGATAGAAACCTGTAGTAAATTTTTATCGCCTTATTAATTAAGTTCTACAAGTACTAGGTAACCCTGAAATCTAAATATAAAAAAGAAAAACTATTTGTTTTAATAATAACGAAAACTTAACGAAAAAACACAAATTTCGACCTTATACTTTGTAAATTGAAAAAGAATTTATAGGCTTTTAATATAAGTTTATAATATCACTTAAAACCTTCATATACCGATAGACGAATTTTAAATCAGTATTTATAGCTAATGAAATTGAAGAAAAATGCTATATCACCAATAAAAACCTTATCGAAACAATTTATTACGCTTTAAAACGAAGATTTAGGGTTTGCTCAAAATAAAACGAACGTTTAAAATACCAATATTAAAGGGAGAACTCTGACAATAAAAAATAAAGACGATCGTTCAAAAATGGAAAAAACGTACCGAAACTATAGTAATACTTACAAAGAGATATATAAAGTCTTGTATATTTGTAAAAGTGGTGTATTGTATACAATCAAATCGGTCATTCTTTCATAAACCACTACATATACGAGTAAATTCGGATTAAATAATAATTTTCAGTTAAATCTAATTTTAAAGATCGGATAAAACCTAAATTTATAATATACATAACTGAATATTAAGGTATAATTAAAGGACTTGACGTTTACCCTTACGAAAAAAACATTTGAAAAAGATGGCCTTAAATATAATAATACCCACTTGTTAATCCACGACATTAATAACACCTAACGTATTTTAGTCGGTTTATAAGACGCCTCCTTTATATATATTATAAGCTTGGACTATGTAAACGAAGTGTTTAACACCAATATAGCGTTGTAATTCACGTTTTTTAATAGATACGAAAACAAGTTTCAAAGCATTATACTTAATATTAACATAGTTGAAAGTTCAATGACCGACAAACGACAATCAACACGTTTCCGATAAAGTTTTTGAAGTTTCGGTTAAATTGAACAGAAACATAATGAAGGGCTTCATTGAGTACAGATAAAACTTTATTTTTCGGAACGGTCGTTGTGAATATATGTCTTGAATCAATTAAGTTTTATATAATAAATTTAAAAACACCATTTTTGCTTTTATTTACTAATATAAACAAACTTGGAATTAAGGTCCGAAATACAAATGACCAACTATTTCGCGCCCTAAATAACGTATTCGTACCGTTCTGATTTAAATTCGACTACTAAATTTTTTCCCGATAAAAACATATAATTAAGATTATTTACTTAACTTAGCCGAAATTACAGAATTCATATGAACGATTCGAATACTTAATTCTAAAACGTCTTTTACGATTACTTCACGTCATAAGCTATATAAATATAGGAAAAAACGTATTTAATATTATCGAAAAGTTTTGTTATAAATATTAACTTTATTTATATGCTTTACAACGGTTCAAATTCCGCTTTTCAAACGATGTAAAATTCAATTACAAATTAATTATTTATATTATTTATCTTGATAGCTAACTGTTTCTATACGTCGTCCATATAGTAATATTATTTTAAACTGCCAAATTTATACGAAACGCTTTTTCTATAAATTACTAAAACGTTTAAGTAAATTTGTTTCTAAAAGTTTTCTTTAGGCTTTTAAATTAGATTATGCACGACGTCGGTATGGCTTTTAATTGTATCGAATAACGTACGAAGGCTTGGATAACCGGTAACGAATATGAATAAATTCCAGTCAAAACTTTTAAAGGTATTATAAAGTATAAGTAATATTACAAGTTATTACAAGAATGTATACAGTATTATCGAAAAAAAATAAAAGCTATTAGCTTTAGAGAGTTTATTCTTTAAATGTTGGTTAACGCCGTTAATAATACTTTTAGATTAAGTAGGCTTATACCTATGCTCCTTGTTTTTTATACCTACCTGAGGATTAATATAAACATTATCCTATTATTATCTACAGTATAAACGATTAATAATATAGTTCAAGCTATAATGGCATTACGCTTACTATGAATAAAGAACATTATATTTAAAACGTTACTATAGGAAAAAAACTATGTAAAACTAGGATTTTGTATTTACTATTATAATATAAAGTTTTGGTTTGAAACACGAAAAATAGATACATTAGCCCTTGGAAAATTGACAGGTTTCAAGGATACGATATACTTATTAAATTACTAAACGAAATGGGTTCGTTTCATTCAATAATAATACGCGAATATAAAAGGAATGTGGAAAGAGACGGTCCGAAAACGTAGGATAAGAAAAACCGCTTATAAAACATTATTTTAAACAGCGAACTTAAGCCAAATCTAGTCACAACTTTACCCCCAAAACGCGAATTTAATCCAACTACGTTAAATAAAAGCGACACATTTATACCAATCCCGCCAAAAAAACATCGCTGAATGCGCCCTCTCAGCTCTCAAACCAAAGAACGCCTTAAAAACTTCGTTACGAACTCCTTTATTACGAAAGAATATATTAAATCGAGATTAATTTAAAATTCCGCTGCAAAGGTATTATTACTATTCCAAGGGCCCTATTTATATAGTTTACCTAAATATAAATCTTAACCTTAATCGATTATGGCGTATTTTATTTTCAATGTTTCGAAAAAATTATTAATGACGTGGATAGGATCTTTTTAACCTGACTTATTTATAAAGTTAAAGATAAAACCGAAGAGACTAACCAAAAAAACCGTTTAATCATTAAAAATATAACGATAAAGGTAAAGAGGAAATTATAATCCAATTACCTACGTTATAATGAGCCAGCCATCGCCTGATACTTACATTCGCAACCTCCTTTAATACATGATATAACTTATATATCAAATTTTAAAATATAACGTAGGGATATACCTAATTTAAAAAGAGGTTCAACCGACGGATTCACGTCGATATACCTAAAAAACTTAATTAGTATTACCCGCCTAGGACGATTTTATGTCTTCTAAAACCATTTTACGATTTAACCGAAACTGGTGTCTATTAATTCGATAATTATTAAAAGTAATATATAAAATGGCTTGAAATAACTAGTTCTACCTTTGACCCATACTTATTATTGTTGATAGCCCGTTCAAAAGGCTTTATATTAATAGGTATATAGAAGGACGATATACTAACGTTATGTAATACCTTGTTTTTCGCTTTCAAGAAGAGGAAATTTCTAAAAGCGGATTTAAAAGCGAAACCCAAAACATACCTAACGAAAAATCACGTAATCAATTTTAATAACGTTATTATTACATTCTAGTAAGGCCCCTTAAGCCTTACATAAAAGGGGTAATTAGATTAAGTTACCCTTATTATTTTAAATAACGTAAAATGAATCGACAAATACAGGTATTAACGTATGCGTGGCACTTAAATTTCCTTTATAATATAATTAAAGGTAGTATTTAAATTTTTTATCGCCATATAATGTTAAACAAACTCGACCAATGATATATATAAGGCGTTTATCAAAAGTTTTTCGTGGTAAATATATAATTAGAAATACTACTCGTAATTTGTATAATTAAATATATGTATTATAAAGATACTTATTTCTACTGACACCTTTTTCGTTAATGATAGTAATTGTAATTTATGAATCGGTTTCGTCCTAAACTTCGGAAACGAAACCCCAACCCGAAACGATTTCACGTTTTAAAGAAATGTTATTTATTAAATATTTACTAAATGTAAAAGTATTACCCAAAACATCTTAACTGCCGAAATTTATAATATATTTAAAGGCTTCGATTCGGACATTGCTACAGAAATAATGGTCTGGATAATTGTTTTGAACCTTAGTTTTAGACTTATCCCTTTTATCGTATATACTAACTTTTTTCGTTTTATAATTACTTAATTAATTTGAGTATTACAAATGAAAAACGTTTGATAATCGATATTATGATTTGATGCAAGCTATATAAACGCCGTAAAATTGAGTGAACAAAGTAAATCGATGGAAACTCCAACCTAGTAGATATAATAATCAAAATTACATCGAATGGAGCCCTTGAAATACTTATATCAATAAATACACTATTTATTAGGATTGTTAAAAAAGTTATACGACCCTAATAAGCTATCGAATTTCCTTTTTAGCTAATTTTAATAGGCTTGAATCATATTATTTAAACTAATTTAAAATTTTCCATTTTTTTAGCTTAATCATTTGCTTCAATTACCGATTTTACATTCATTTAATCTTACTATTTTATATTGTTTTCATGATTTTAGCATCATTTGTTCTATATGTTTCTACCCAAAGAAATTTCCTATGGGTTTTTGATTTTACTATTCGCGTAGAAACTGATTCTTACATCTAATTTTATTTAAACATCGTACCGATTTTAATATATTAACTCCTTCAGGTTTTTTTTCAATCCATTTTACAATTATTATATTAAAACGTTGGTTTTGTAAAAAGCTGTAACATCATTATATAACATATTATACTATAGGTGGGTACGCCGGCACGACCGAAGGTATATTTATCTATTATTTTAAAGAAAAGGCGATGCCATTACGTCTTTACTATCCTCCCCATTGGTTTTCCCCTTTATACTAATGTTAATAAGTATATAGCCTTACGCTTTATTAATTATGTTTTTAAGTAAAGGCATAAGGGGGGATTACATATTCTACGGTGATGTACGATAACGCTATTAAATTTATTTATGTAATATATACGTTGGCACTATTTATAAATGGTGACGGCAGTTACCGTTTCCCTAGTTCGCCGGTTAATGCTTATTACTAAATTAACATCGGTTCGTTTTAGTTATTTCCGGCTGCAAATGTTTTCGAATTACCTTAAACGGTATATTTTTACTAAAAGAAATTTCTAAAGTTCATCAAAAATTATCAAAAAGCTGGCGGGCGCGTAATACGACTTCGATTTATATCCTTAAGATTACCGAAACAGGGGCGTATTAATGCCTGTCCGTTCGTAATAGTAATAACGGGTGGAACGCCCTTATTTTCGTAGTGATCGCTAATGAATTTACCCGCGGCCGCGAACGCAACACACGATACGTAAGGCTTATATATTAACAATCCAAAACTTCGGGCCCAACTACGTAGTTTTAACACTTTACGTGTTGAAAAGGCTTTACAGCGTATCCCAGCGATACGAAGCTCGAAATAATAAAGCAAGTTCGCCATATGTTTTTGATTTGACAAGTAAAAAAAAAAGTTAAAAATACATAATCGTATGAATTTAGGGAATACGAACCTTAGAAAAACTATGCTAAATTACGTTTATAGATTAAAAAGAGCTTTACGAGTTATGTGATTTTTACCTATAGGGAAAGGGTAAGGTTTATAACTTTGGAAGCTCTTCACTTCTCCCTCGAAATAGAAAAAGGAAAGGGAAAGGAAGGGGAGGAGGAGGTCGAGGCGATAACGGCGGGGAGGGGTGAGGCGGAGGCTACGGTAAGGCTAGGTAGTGTAGTGGGGGCGGAATTGGGTGGCGTGGCGGCGACAGTAGCGGGACTTGGTGGAGTGATGGCGAGCAGAGTAGTAGGGGTAGGTAACGTAATGGCGATAGAAAAGATGACGCCCGACAAAAGCGGGTTTTTGCTGTTAGTGGTGGTGGTAAAAGCAACAGCGACAATAGCGGCAGTAACGGCGGCGGTGGCGGCGGCGGTGGCGGCAGCAGCGCGCCGCCGCTTACACGTTAAATGGCGCCTTACAGTTCAGTTTTTACGTGTTATCTGGGTAAAAGAAAGGTTAGTAATGGGTATTAGTTAAGTAACCTACTTATTAAAACGGCTTATTTTGGGTAAAGGAAAAAAAGGAAGAATGGGGATACGGCTTGGTTTATTTAATAAGGACGAAGGTTAAATTAAAATAGGAATTTGTATTTATTTGGACTATGTACCTTTAAACGAAAGAAATATAAGGTTTTCCTCATACCGATAACAATATATCTTTTTATACTAACTCAATACATAATTGGGTAATTATATTGACGGAATTACCCCTATATAATTACCTTTATTGAAAATCTCGAAAAACGTTATCACTAATTATATCGCCCCTATTTAATTATACCAATTAAGCCCGAACTATAAATACCATATCAGCCAACTTCTACTAATACTAGATAAACTTGTTAAATTAAACCTTTTGCAATTAATGCGGCAATAATACTATTATTATGGAAACTTACTAATTTGGATATTTTATAATTAATACGGTAATAATACTGTTATTACAAAACCTACTAATTTGGACTTTTATAATTTTAACTATATTATTATTATTAAACTATAGCTACAGAGTAGTTAAGTAAGGAAGAAAAGATTACCTATGTAGACATTACTATATACCATTATAAATAGTATATATACGGTAAGTAGTAATGTACTATATTATAGGTTGTACTCTTGCAAGGTGTACAATAACGTATTATACTACAGGCTACACTTTTGTAATACGTAAAGTGCTTCATGCAACAATCGGTTTGAAATGGCTATTCAAAAACGAATGGCTATACATGGATCGATCTGGAATAGCTATATTAAAGCGAATGGAAATACGTGGAGCGGTCTAGAGTAGTACGCTCCGGGTGAGGACTTATAAACCCTCACTTGTAGCGTGCACCTCTAGATGCTCCTTTGAATTATCATCTTTTATACTACAATACCAATCATTCTAATTACTATTCAAAGACCTTAATTCACGTGAATACCAAGGCTTGAGAGCTTATCGACATTAATCTTTCAAGCCGTTTTAATCTTATTTTAAATACTTTGTTAAGTCTTTCTATTTTATACTATAAAGTAGTACAAAAAAGAGATAAACGACCAGTTTTCAATTAAATTTTCGATAATTGTTTATCTTTTACGGATGATCCCAATATTAATATATACATGAAAAATGTTCAAATGCCAAATGAATGACAACAAAGTTTGTAAGCCGATTACCAAGTAAATGTAATATGGAAATTCATAGTAAATGAGTTTAAAAAGAATAACAGCAAGGATACTATATTAGTTTTAAAACCCCGATACTATTTTGGTTTCGTCGACCGTTTTTTAAACAATCGAATTAATTTTAGTGGTAAACGTTTAGTATTATGAAATATTGTAATATAGGAATTCATTAGTAACGTTTACGATAAACGTTATTACTTTAGCCCTAAATGTATAATTGCTACTTTGGATAAATTTTACTTTAAATTAAATCATAAATTGGTCAAAATATACTAAAAAGATTACTTACAGTATAGAAAAATTCAAAATAATTACTAAAAGCCTATCAGAAAGTCACATTTATTATAAACATTAAAATCCCCGATATATACTATTTACATAGATTTTATTATAACTTTACCACTATTCTTTTGGGGCACACCATATTATTTGCTAGTAAGAGTTGAATTCGACATTATTCTTCGGGTAATATACAAAATACTAAAAAAGACGCTTCTTTTTTCAGGGTATACAACCTATACGGCTAGTAAATAAGTTATTTTCTTGTTAAAATACTTATTGTTTTCTGATAAGCCTTATTTCAAAGAAATCATTTTAGATAGAGATCTTAAATTTTTATTTGTATTTGAGCAAGGATTATGGAAAGGTTTCGAAACGAAATTGATAATGATAATAGCTTATTATCTTTAAGCTGAAGACTAATTGAAGAGAAAAAAATCTATTTGTTCAATTAACATTGCGTTACTATATGACCGAATACCTGAAGTAGCTATAGCTTAAGTGTATTCCAACATTATAATGGAATCTCCATAATGGTTATTTTCAAATAATTAACGGTAGTCCTTACAAGTGTCTTTTTAGCTTCAAATTACGATTACCAATAGATTATTTTATTTTATTAATATCTTGTTAGTAGGTTAATATACGTTTTATATGATACTATTCAAGGCGGGATACTTAATTGAAAATAGATATTGTAGCTTCGAAACCTAAAAAACGGTACGATGAAAATTACAAATAACATAATTTCAAAATTAGGGACCGAGTTTTGTTTACATCTAACTAAGTATACAAGCTTTTCTATCGTTAAGGAAAACGTACTCTACTTCACTTAAATACCTTTAATATTTTTTAAAAAAAGTTAGAAAATTCACTTTTATTTGGATCTCCCTCCAAACCTTAAGATTTATCCCACTATTGGTATTTTTTACGTAACATTTACACGAGATAATAAATCTTTTAAATGAATCGCTCCGCCTTTAACGCCTATTAAACACGATAGTAATAAAAATAAATTGGAAGTTGAAAAATACTAGATAAAAGGTTTAAATAGGTGAATTTCAATAATTTGGAGCGTTGTAGGTAGTCGATTAAGGAGTTTGAAAAGAACTTGGAATGATTCTTGCAAGGACTGCTTCTCGCGAGTACCCCTTGTCGTGAGAACCCATTCTCATAAGACATGATGGAATTCTCACACCTGCTTATGATGGAGACATCATACTTTCTTTGTCCCCCAGCATTTGTTGGACTTAGGTAGGGTACCAAACCCCACCTGCTTTCTTTGTTGTCTGTTATTGTTTTACATACATACCTGCTGCAAACTTTGCAACCAGACCTAAACTTAGCTTCTTCATATTTCAAAATACTGCAAATCACACCACCACTAGCAAGATCCAACATCCCCAAGATTTATTCAATATATATTTCTCAGTATTATCGATAACAATATCGTTGCTAATTCTTAAAAATAACGCAATAACAATATCGTTGCTAATTCTGAACTCCTATAAAAAAACGCAATCTAAAAACTTGTTCTACTTACTAATGTAATAACGAACGCAATTTATAAAAGCCTTTTCTACTTACTGCCGTAATAACTAACGCAATTTGTAAAAGCCTTCCGCGAAAATCTTCCTTTTACTTTTTAATACTAAGCGTAATTGGATTTTTTCTTCTTTTGTTCTTTCTTTTAAGTTTGGCAAACCGCTAGCCGGTCTGCATACTACTCTGTATGGACAATTGCTTGGCCCGTGCCCCACATTGAATTGGGCACTCCACCGCAATTCCGCAATTGACTTGCAGCCAGTGCAGTCATCTTTGACTGCACTGCACTTGAACGCTAATCCAACAACGAATATTGTTTCCATCATCGTCGACTTATAAGATCTATCCAACAGAATCAAATTACTGGGATTCAACGGGGTTTGAATTGATTAAAATAACAAAAGAGAAAGTCGTTTGTTTCATGGTCCAAGTGGGTTGCGATATTGAACCCTAATTTAATGTGCGGCAAGTATGGTGTTGTAACTATTGCATATATAATGCAGTTGACTGTGTCAATTGCACTGGCATGCAATAATCCGGTAGCTAATTGGTTGGAGTCAACCAAAGCCGATGTCCACTCTTGCAATGGGCACGGACCAGCACTGTCCCATACATAATTAGGTGGGAACCGGCTAGCGGTTCCCACAACTCACAAATCATCACCACCTTCACTCAACGCTGTACTATGGTTACTTCGACCAACAGGAATCGAATCGACATCGTAACTACGACTGAAGTCCCACCAACATACAGAGTTTTTTTGGTAGGATTGTTTGTAAGTCGATTATTTAGGAAGGTTGCTGTGTAGGCTAATGGCACGAGTATGGAACCGTACGAAGAGGGCAATAACGAGGTTGGAAGTGTGTGAATAGCTGCTGCTGGTTAACACAGCCATCGTGAAGATATACACGCTCTAAAAACACATTCGAGGACGGATCGGGAACTCGCAGCTAGCACCATCGAAGCCAGTTCGACTGGTCAGAGGCCCAATTACAAAAGATATAACCATAACCTTGATGCAAGAACGCCTGTACCAAATGCCGCCCGTCACCCACTTCTCTCGGTATCCTAGACACTGCTTCTTGTGCCGTCCCGCCGACCGCGGCTCGCACAATCTCGCCACGTGGCGCGGCGACGTGCTTGCTGAAGAAGTGCGGGTCCGCGCATCGTGATCGTCGGCGACATCGGCCAACAGGGCCGAAACAAACCATCATCGTCGAAGATTCCGAGTTTGCGCTCGGCGCCAGTGTGCCTCACCGCCTGCCACGATTCCAGGACAACTGCACTAGCGCGGCGCTAACGCTCCAGACCCCTGGAGATTGTAGTCTTGGCGCCCCCTACACACCAACGGCAAACCCTGCAGGCCCCAAAATTGGGAGGCGGTGGCGCGGAGGCCACCGGACAGGTGACCGGGACAGTCCTGACCAGAGGAAGCGCCGTGCTTTGCTCGACCGCGCGCCCTTCTACACACTCGGGACGTCTGTCCCGGGCAAACAAAAAAAAAGTAAAATGCAAAAAGCGGATGAGCTGCAAGCCTATCGCCCTGTGCTGTCGTAGCTGCTCCTCTCGGACCGCCAGTGCGGCGGCGGCGGCGCCACGACGGCGTCTCGGGGGCTGGGCGGGCCGAAGCCGGGCACGGAGCTGAAGCGGTGCAGCTTCATGCGCGCGGCGGCGGGGGGCGGGCTGCTGCTCCTGCCGCCGGCGGCCACGAGGGCGCGGTCCTCGAACGGGTCCGGGGACAAGGCGCCGGCCGAGGAGTGTGGGGTGAAGGAGCCGCCGGTGGTGTTGGGCGTCTGGTAGACGTACTCGCCGTCGACGTACAGGGCGTTGGAAACGAAGGTGCAGCGGCGCTCGCGGTGGCGAGTGTAGCGGCGCTCGAGGCGCCAGATGTCGATGCGCGCCTGGATGCGGTCGAGGACGCCCATGGTGCAACTCCGGGGTGGGTGGTGGGTGTGGTAGGCTGGGACGGTTGCTTGGTGTCGCGTGGATGTCGCGTAGCGGACGAGGGCGAGGTTATGTGACCTGTGCTTTTTTTTTTTTTTCTTTTTTTTTTCAAGGATATTTTGAAGGTGCAAAGTTCAGTCGGAGATTTTGGCCGATTGGAAATGAGTCGTGATGGAAATTGAGTTAGAAGAAATAAGTGTACGAATCAGTACAGCGTATCCGAAGTCTCGGTGCGTACATCGATGTCGATTTCGACAGATTTCGACAGATAGGAGGTATTGGGAGTGGAAATGTCGCAAGTGAGAGAAAAGGAGAAGACGTGAATGTAGAAGGAAAAGATATTCCCAACTGGCAAATGGGTGCGGCATCCGGGGAAAGATGAGGACCGGCAAGGGCTGGGGCTCGACTCTTGCTTGCAGTTGTCCAGCCCTGGCTGTTGATTGATGGTGTGGACCCAACGGTGGAGATGTCTGGCGCCGTGAAAATCCCTGCTGGCTTTGCTGCCCAATGCCCAGTCCTTGGACCTGCAGGTTGTGGTGCCTACACGGGGTATTGTCACTGACTTCAAGGTGCAGGCAGGCTATAGCTTACTGTACTATTATTATGTACTAGCAAACAGAAGCCTTACCCGGACCCCTGCTGTCGGGTTATTTGTCCAGTTATGCAGCCGGTTTTTCAATTGTTAGCAACGTCCATGTTTATGCTTGTTGCTCAAGATGGAAGCTGAAAGCTAGGCGGTGGTAGCTCAAGATCAAAAGGGATAAGGCGGAAAGATTCGAAGATTCGGTATAAGGTTTGCTCTGCTGCAAGAACACTGAGAACTCGCCTTTTCTAGAAGGGAAAGGGATCTCTACACTTTCCCGGACGGGTGTCTCCGTTCGGCACGCCGGCATACAAAGCCCAAAATGGGAACAGTACCACGATGCGTCCAGTCTGAAATGGGTCCGTACCGGGGCCAAGGGGCCATGTCACTCCCTTCTTCACCAGGACTCGTGGAGCAAAGCCAGCAACCAGAACCAGAGTCGAGACCCAGGTTTCGAGAGCCGCCACCAAGCCCTCGGGGCTGCTCGGTATGGAACTGTTCCTTGCACTGGGGGCTGTTGCAACTTGGCCAAGCTTTCCAGGCGCTGCCACATCCCCTGCTCGACTCGACCCAATGCGTTCTGTCCGTTCCGCATGATGATGCCAGCCGCCCGTCTGAAGTCTGGTCTAGTAGCGAGCCTGGAATTTATTGCTTGCGGCGGCATCACCGGCTGCGCAAGGAAGCACGCTTGACATCACGCACTGGAAACATTGTTTCGATGCGACAACTCTGAAATCATCTCAGCTCTCGCTATGCGGCTTTGAGCTTGCGGGGACATCTCCACCTCGTGTGTGGACTGCATCATTTACCGCCACCAGGGGGCCATTTGCGGTCGGTTCCCCACAAGTCATTTTCGGGCTCCTTGATGCTGGGCAATATCGCTTGGTACGCGCCCACGCCCCTACCAAGTGCTCTCGTTAATTTTGTGATCGGGCCTTGGTGCTCGTTGTGGTTTCACATACATCAGCCCGCCACCCTAAAGGGTGGCTATGCTTGACTTGCAAAATATACTATAGTAGGTTGATTTGCAAAAGTCCGGAGGCACCCGAAACTAGGATGGGCTACCCGCAAAACAATAGGTCAATCTAGTCTATTATACAGTGACCTTCCTGACGAATTGACTTGCCAGCAATACTTTCGCTGACGGGCTTGCTTGCACACCTGGAGGAGTCAGCAAGGTCGCTGTACTATTGTATAGACTAGGTCAATAAGATAGTATTGTGGGTCTGAATGGTTCCTAGCTCAAGGCCCGAATCACTGGTACCGTACTATGGGTCATAGTAGTTGCACTGGAAGATTCCAAAGCACGGGCCACAGCCTTGTATGTAGTACGTGTCCACTACATAGTAGGGATATCAAGGGCAGCACCCCGTACGGGTCAAGTCTCCAATGATAGCAATACTATAGTACAGCATTGCAACAGATTGACATCGTGGACAATATCAATGTGGATCGCCAGCAACTTGGTGCAAACACGAGCCAAAGGATGGGGGTGGGGCACAATCCGGGGGCAGGCCGAGTAATCAACTGGCCGAGGAAAAGGAGACACAAACTTTTTTTTAAAGAAAAATTACTATCACCGGGCAGTGCCAACTACAAAAGTTACACTAGCTGCTACGTTAAGAGTCCTGTAGATACCAGTGGGAGAGATCGTAACGCAGGCTCCGCCAGAGCCCATACAAGCCTACAGGACCCACCGTATCCCTCTAATCAAGACCTTAATATGCCCCGTAGTCTAGAGACCCCTAAACATGTGGATTACGACCTTGGTTTGGCAATGCAATACAACTGTTTCAATTATTACCCAACGTTTACTTATGCTGAGGATATAACTATATAGTCTCTTAAAAATAGGGCGTTAAAAAGCATAATGATGAAAGAAAAACCCATGTAAAAAGCGAAAATAAAACGTGTAAAATATATAAAGTCGTGTATATGTATATATATACGTATACATTTATGTATAAGCGTTGTGGTATATAATCAAAACACATCATAAGGGGACCCCTATATGTAGGGTAACATATGTGTACAGTCTTAAAACAAATAAAAAGGGCCCCTAATTTAAATAACCCTTAACTACAAATGTTTTTTATATAATAACAAAGTTTCCCCTATATCAATAAACACATTTACACCTTATATCTGACGCCTATTGGAATAGTATTACATGCAGTGCAGTAGGTCAACTTTACTTGCAATAAAGTTGACTATACTATACTTCAAGTTGAGTGTATTGCTTTGTGCGGACTTACCGCATTGGGTGTAAGTCGAGTGTAGTACGCTGCACTTCACTCTAGGGCACGGGCCAAGCAATTGGCCATACAAGTTACAGTGTAGACCGGCTAGCGGTCTGCTAAACCTAAAACAATACATCCACCATCTGACTACTTGTTACGACCCAAGCATGATGGCGGGTCAGGAAGCAAGCCAGTGTGCAGCTGAGCCCGAAGTCCAACACATCAGGCGGAGAACACCTCTCCTTTGTTAGCGGAAATGACTAAGCCAATCATGTGATTAGGATCAGTAGGATCAGTACTGATCCAAGTGATCCAGGATCAGCGGGCTCAGCACTGATCCAAGGGATCCAGTACTGAAGACGGTATGAAGGCAAGGATATATAAGGACACGGTCATCACCACATAGATAGTATTTCCTTCATAGCTCTTCAGTTGTCAATCTAAGTATTCAGTCTCAGTATATTCTGAATAGCCTCACGGCTTTTGATCATCACTTGCACGGTTGCGATATTGTTCACTCAGCACCTCTGCTACCTTCTTGATAACATAAACCCTCTGACACCTTCTATACTCACGGGTATTTAGTGTGATCATTACACTACTGCAATACACCTGTTACTTCGACTAATCGAATCGACAACGTTATAACGTCTAAGGCCTACCAACATTAATTAATACTTGCCTGCCTATAAGTTAAGCATAAATAAGCTAAGTAGAAGAAAAAGTTATTCTTCGGTTACGCTTTACGTTAATAACGGCGACTAGGGTAAAGGAAATATTCTTACGAAAGACCACTATTAATACTACGTCAATCTCTAACGGTAGGAAAGCAAAAAAAAACTTTTGGGTTACGCTAGTCCTTAATGGCAACCTAGAAGTAAACGACAATATCGTAACTTGAAAATACCAATAAATCTTCATTAATTCTTTTCTAAAAAAAACGTTAAGATTAAATGTTAGGAGTTTTAAAGTTCGATAAATTGGCAAACGGCTAAATTAATATTACTATAGTTGTTACTACTACAAGAAAAACAACTAAGTCCTACGGCTTATAACAAACAACCTTCGCCCTTTACCACCACTACCAACCTTTGACCTTAATCATTATATTAGACTTTTTCTTTACTTTACTATTTTTACTCCATACACTACGCTAATCGTTAAGTTTGTTGTTTCAAACGAAAACACTAAATCGTGTCAAAAAAACCACATTATGCGACCTTACGCCAAATCACTAAGTCGCCAAGTTCTCACCCGACTTTACGCCAAAATACCAAGTTCTCACACCTAAAATCAACAAGTCCCTCGCCCTTCACGTCTTACACAAACCAAAACCACGAAGATGTCTACCGCTAACGCCTAATTTAAAACCATCCCCAACTCCGAAAGGAAAAAAGTACTGAAAGCACTCGAATATATCTTCGCTAAATACTATAATAATAAACTTTAGAGGAAAGATGTTAACGAGAACTTAACCGAAAAATACCTTAGCAACTTTGTCAGCTACTATATCGTTAACCAAAACAGCGGCGAAAAACGTAACCGCGATAACCGTACTTTTTGCAAGTATCGTATGTTTTTTAACGACTGAATTATTAACATGTGGAAAGAAAAATACAGAAAGCCGTTAAATCCAAATTAAAGGAAAAACTTAAACGCCGAGAGATTTATGTGTTAAAAAAGACCTTTATAAGGTTAGCAAAGACTTCATTTAAGTTGGCCTAACTTAAAAATTACCCTTAAAACCTACGATATAAAAGAAAAGGCGTTAAGAAACCTCAACGCATTCACATACGTTTTAAAGGGCCCCAAACCTACCCTTAGCTAAGTTTAGCCTCTTTGCGCATTAGCAATAAGAAACCTGTTAACCTGTTTAGCAGTTTAGTACCATTACATAATAACGCGAAGTACGTCCTTAACAGTGGCAAAATACGTAAAGCAATAGTTACCAATGCAGCCAAAAGTATTAATGTTAATGTTTTACACCAGTTAATTAAACAAGATCGTTAGGTTTCTCAAAACCTTTAAGTACTTATCGTCCCTTAATAAGTTTACCACCAAAACCCTTAAAAACATTTTCCCTTTAAATACACCTATACGCGCGAACCTATTACAGGTCCTATTATAGGATTTTACCCTTTGGACTAGGTAACTGGCTATTACCCTTAACACTAAGCCTTAAAACCTTTAAAATTTAAACCGATAAAAAACACTAATTAAGCTTAAGATAATTACCGCGAACTTTTTCCAAAACCCGTTAAGATAATGAAAATTAACTACAAATTAATACCGTATTTTGTTAAAATCTTAAATGTTAAAGAAAAATATAATGGAAAGCCTTTCAACCTTTTCAATACTAAGATAATACCTTTTCTAAATATATGTAAGTAAATAAAAGTCCCACCATTTAATTTTCACTAATTATTCCCCGAAATCCTTACAGGTTACGCAAAAAACTATTACTTAACCTTCGTAATAAATTCCACCACGTTTCGTGAAATTTACGATGATATAAAGTGTCATTTCGAATATAACGTCCACCTTACGTAATACCATACAAATTGTACCACTACATAGTGGATTATAATAATAGTAAAGAAAAAAGAGGATAAATTACCAATAAATGTTTTTAACCAAATATTTAACAAGCTAATAATATGTTAAAAATCAATGGAAAAAGCCTACACTGGTAAAGCTACACTTCGCGAATAGGTATAGGCAGCGGTTACGGGCTTTAATGAATTCGAATACGGTTTATAAGGCTTAGATACCACCTGTAAAAGTTTTCTAGACTAGTTACGCTTCTTATTTACCACCATAATAATATACATATCAAACTCGCTCGGTATATACTTCCAAGGCATCAATTTCCTTAAAGTAAATAAGAAAATCTTTACGGTAATTAATTACGTTAACCGTAAGTACGGGAGCCTACAACGCTTAAAGTCAGGCCTATTAACCACGGCCCTGAACTAAAGGCAATACCTACGTTAATACCAACAATATTTAAGCGGACCTGTTAACCACAAGCACTATCATCGAAATAATGGCAAGAGATATAAGATTTATGGTAAAGCCAATTACTAATTAACACATTACCCCCCCACCGAATGTAACTATAGGAAAACAAAGTATGACGTTTAATATCTTACTACTTCGAAACAAAATTACTTAGATTGGATGACAAATGTTACAGGCAGTAAACCAATTAACGCCCTTAAACAGATCAAATGATACGAAAATACTGTTTTTAATACGATAGCCTAGTAACTAGCCGCCCATATCTTTTTGTACTATTTAGGTGGTAAAAACCCTTACCTTTACTCTAACTACACCCTTAATTCCTTATATATCTTTAACTTCTGTAATCGTTACGCGGACCATACATTTCAAGGTATTATGTCAGATATAGGAGCAATAAGGTATTTAACAAAAGGTTATTCGTAATACGTGGCATTACGAAGAAAAATCACTACTGTCACTAAGATTAATTGTCACGATATAGGTAAAGCCAAAGTGGGCTTTAGCTCAGGCGAACAGCTATCATTACTAGTGACAACGGTAATTCAAACTATTATAGGAGTAATTACTTTTCTTATCCTTAAATCCCCCACTCCTTTTTTACTTTTCTTAAAATAAATAAAGACCCTCGGAGTTAACGTGAACGTTAATCTAAACAAGTTGGTTAAAAACGACCAAAGGTTTTTACTCGCGTTTAAATAGGGGTATTTATAATTTTATCTTTAAGGTCTGAAAGCAGTGGTATTAAATTTAACGGAGCTGGAGATATGTTAACTGCACCAGGTTTTTAACTATTTAACTATTAACAAACTATACAAAGACCTAAAGTTCATAAGGCATAACGATGTAAAATACTTTGCTCTAAAAACCATTGACAAACTTTACCACTATTACTAAACACATATTCAAGACCCTTAGAAATTAAAGTTTATATTAAAAGACGATGAAGACATTAACTGTAAGATTTTTATTAATGTGTTTTATTTAAACAATAAGCCTGTTCTTCATATAATTAACTTCGTAACTTCTTTCTACGAAGCTAAGTTTTTAAAGTTCTTTTCGGAAAAAAATACGTAAGAAACGATCAGGATAGTATAAATTAAGACGTATCTAGGTCTACCTAATATCGTCGTCTATGATAATAGTCCTAATTTTACGATAACGAAGTTTTAAGAAGATAGTAAGTTAATAGGTATCTAATATAAATAGGTACCTGTAAAATCCCACTAAAACATTAGAAAGGTTAAAAATAAATACGTTTTACTTCGCCAAACGTATAATATCCTTATGTTGGAAATTAAAAGTTTTACAAATCTGGAGGTACGCCTATAAATGGCAGTAAAAAGCCTTATTAACATTGTGAGCCCTAGCAGCCTAATACCAATATTACTAATCTTTAAAGCGTATTTAGGTTTAACGATTAAATCTTCACCTTCAGCAAGTACTCAAAAACGTGTTGCGGTTTATAGCAAAGCTTTAAGGAAACTACAAAGGTAATTGGCACGCCGCCAAATTAATAACGACCTTAATACTAAAAACGGGCTTATAATAATCGAAGTGCTTATTTGACTGCTATAAATTAAAGTCCTCGTATAGAAGAAGCCAGGTAAATAGAAAAGACCATATAAAGTATTAAGTATCATAAACTCTAAAATAGTTGTTAAAATTACTAACAGTTCTATACCCTTTCGAACTACTTATATTAAGCCTTACATTAGGGCCACGGACGAAAAAAAACCCTTAAGCCAAGCGACCAAGCCAACACAAACCATCTCCACCCATTATCGACAAACTAATGGAACGCCGCCGGCGCAGACAACCTTCGAAAGAAAGGGAAAACGCTGAAAAAGAGAAATATACACTGGTACGCATTTATAATACTGCTTAACTAAACAGGAAAAAAAAAGGATAACAAAGACTTGATAATAAAACTTAGGGTATAAGGGATGATTAAGACTTTCGGAAATTTTTTCCGAAAAAAGCGACAAATTTGAGATTAATAGTTTGTTAACCCAAGGAATTTTAAAATTTATACCGAAATCCGATTTTATCCTGTAAACCCAAAACTTCATGATCTTTAAGTCGAGGATGATTTACGAGGTTAAGGGTAAGACCACAGGGCAGCCGTACAAAAAGTTACGATTAATCGCTTAAAGATATAGCAATAAAGGCAAAGACTAGATCCTCATGTAATCGCCAACGATTTTAAAGATTAGCTAACTGTAATGATCACACTAAATACACGTAAGTATACAGAAGGTGTCAGAGGGTTTATGTTATTAAAAAGATAGTAGAGGTGCTGGGTGAACAATATCACAACTATGCAAGTAATGATCAAAAGCCGTGAGGCTATTCAGATGTATAAACTAAATACTTATATTGACAACTGAAGAGCTATGAAGGAAATGCTATCTATGTGGTGATGACCGTTTCCTTTTATCCTATATCCTTTGTATCATCTTCAGTACTAGATCGTTTGCATCGCCTTGCTATCCTAGCAATCCATTGGCTAACCCTAACCCTGGGTTGATTACATAAGAGATGTTCCCCACTTGATGTGTTAAACATTAGGCTTTTAATGGCGCAGCCGACCACTGTCCTGTCTCATAACCTACAGTTGGTTCTTGAGTTATAATACTAACGATTGGTAGTTATTTCGGTAATAAGTTTACTAGCTAATACTAAGGGCAAGTTTACACTTAATATTCGTGATATTATGTAAGTCTTTATATAGTTAGTAACGGATTTACAGCGGATTATATTATTAAAACTGCTACAGGAACTCCGTACTATATGCCTACTAAAAACGGTAATACGGTATTTTAAACCATTATATAGACTAGTTAAAGCGGGCCTCAATTAGTTCCTAACCTACCAGTCGCACTTTCAATTACAGCTAACGATAAAGTCTTTAACGTAAGATCCGTGCTTGTTAGTAATGCAAAAGAAGGATTTCGGCATAATAGGCATATAAACTAACGATACCCTCTTGGTCGAAACAGCTAACTTTGTGGTACAGGAATAGCAAGTGATCGAAAACTTTAAGTTTTGGAATTGTAAGCCGGTAACGACGTTAACGAAAAACAATCAACTTAACCTTAGTAAATCATTAATCGGTATACTTATTATTAATACTGGTCTAGGCTTCATCCAAAAGGGCTAGGGCGCTATGTTTACTATAATCGATAAGAATAATAAGGCCAAGGCTTAACGGTACTTAAAATTACGTATATGTGGTAATTATCTTACTACTTTATACCAACTAAAAGCCCTATACGATTTAACCATACGGTATAAGCGTAAATACCAACGGATAAAGACTATAATCGATTAAACAAAAGGCTAAAGTAACAGATGAGAAACCTGGATCACGAAATTAATATAGTACTAATCGACCTTTCAAAGGCCAAACTCATAATCTTCACGGACGAGTCCTTTACAAATAACAGCGATTTATTTTTACATATCAGCTTTCTAATAACCCTAGTCAACGAAAATAAGCGGAAAAAGCAATTTAATATTACCAGCAATCTAATTCACTGGACCTCCGTCAAGTGTAAAAGGATTACATGAAGTATATTAGCTTCGGAAGTCTATGGTATAATGGCGGGCTTTAACGTAGGTATGATACTATAGGAAACCCTCAACCTTATCACCAGGCAGCTAAATATTCCCTCTATCCCGGTGATAATCTGTACCAACTGAAAAAATATCTTCGAATACCTATCAAAGCTCGGAATTACCAATGAAAAACGACTAATAATCGACGTAATAATCCCCCGAAAAGCCTACAAAGGAAGGGAAATTAAGGAGTTCCGATAAATCGATATCAAAGATAATCCTGCAAATATCATAACAAAAGCTACTCCAAATAAAGCTCTGAAAAGGTGTGTGGACAATAACAAATTAACTATACGCATTAAGGAATACGTAAATAAACCATCTAAAAACCTAAAATCACGTAACGGTAAATAAAGATATGCTAACAAATTGGAAAACTTCTAAAAGATTAATAATGGCGACCTATTTAAGTGGAATAGTAAAAGTTACGAAAGACTGTAACGAAAAAACTTTTTGTAGGAGTTAATAAACTCGGACCTCGGAGCAACGGAGCAATTAAGGTTAAATGTAGTCAAATTGCATGCAATTGAATGCAATTCAGTATAGGATTTAATTGGAATTGATAGGGATCTGGCTAGTTAACGAGGAGGCAATTCAGTAATAACCGAAAAATATTAGCCAGCTATACTAACGTATACGAAAAAACTAAAAAGCCGCTAGTATTGAAATAGTATTACATATAATATAGTAGGTCAACTTTACTTACAGTAAAGTTAACTATATTGTATTACAAGTTAAGTGTATTACTTAGTGCGGACTTACCGCATTGGATGTAAGTCGAATGCAGTATGCTGCACTTCAATTTAAGGTACGAGCCAAGCAATTAGCCATATAAGTTACAATGAAAACCGGCTAGCGGTCTGCCAAACCTAAAACAATACATCCACCATCTGACTACTGCAATGCAACTGTTACTTCGACCAATCGAATCGACAACGTTGCAATGTATAAGGCCTACCAATAACGCTCAAAATTCCTATAGCTCGAGTCCTTATAACCAAAGTCTGTGTATAATTGTATACATTGGTTCTTTCCCATAAAAATCAACTTTTACCGGCTGAGAGCCATCGCGCGCATTACTAAGCCGTCTTTAAATGACCTATCATATCGAAAAAGGCTCTCTACATCCATACCAACTATATTTCCTCATCCCTCCTCTCATCTCTCTCCATTAATTTTTCCGCAATCCTTATCTGCTACATATAATCCTATGGGGTATAACTTTGTACGGATTATATAATTTCGCTCTTAACAGAGGTTAGTAATAGGATTTGTATTGATGTGAAACATCCAACATCCATTAAATCTATTACATTTGTAGAAGTCCTATTGGTTTTTTTTTTCTTTTTTTTTCTTTGGAAAAAAAAAGATATAAATATCAATTAGTAAAAGAAATTAAATATGAAATCGGTTATATAACCGTCGACATTAACATCGTGGAGCTTTTAACTCATTATCGTGCCACAATTACGGTAAAAAAGCTTCCTGGGTGCCTAACTACCTTATGGCGACCGTTCCCCATTATCAATAAAGCGACGAAAGATAATGCGATCCAGCTTGCGACTGCAGCGTTAATAGGTTAATAAGGCTTTACTACTGCCGGAAAAAGACCTAGCGGTGAAGATAACAATGGTTAATAATAACGGGAATTCAGTCTTTATTACAAATAAACCCGTACCTGCTACCTTCATCTCCGCCTCTACCACTTCTTCTGCTATCAATTCCGCCTCCGCCCTCAATTTATTTCCAAAATCTACCATGGACAATTGGAAAAGAAGCATTTGATAGCCTACGGCCATAAAGGCTTTAGTAGCGGCGATAGTATAGTTCTTAAACTAATAAGGTTTGTAATTAGTTACTATGTGTAATATAAGTTAACGTATTAAAAACGTAAATGTTGCCGGCAAACGTAAATCGTAATTGTTACCAATGAGCAGAAACGAAGCCTTTTTAAGCTTATTTTTTTCTACCTTTAATAAACAATTTATAGTATATATAAACACCTGGAAATTCTCAAGGTTCAAAAGAATCTTCTATATATAGGTATCACATACTTGTTAATTTAGGGGTTTACTCAAATTTCATGTTATAATTTCTAAACCTTTCATAAAGCGGTATAGTTAACGAAGTTGATGAAGTTTCGTTTTCCGTCGTAACAAACGTATAATCTAGTCGTATCTCAAAGCTTGAAACGCCAGTAATATAATATAAAATCTCTTTATATTTATTTTATCGTCAAAAATCGATATAAAATAGAATGGAAATGATAATAAGAGTGAAAGGAGGTTTGAATATAAATATTTACAATATATTAATTTAAAATTAATCAAATACGTAAATCCCTAACTTTTATATTGAAAGATTTACTCACACTCATTTTTATTTTACTACTCTTTTTTCATTATCTTTCAACGTATTTTACGATAAAATTTAACGCTGCTAATCAATGGTTTTGTTAGAACAATATTGACTTCTGTTTTTAACAGGTCAATTATAGTATAGTTAGTCAACTTTACTTATAGTAAAGTTGACTATACTCACTGCATATTACATGTATTATTTTATAGATCTGTTGTATTGACTGCAAGTCAAGTACAGTATGCTTCTACTTTGCATTAGGGCATGGCAAAAGCAATTAGCCATATAAATTAAGGTACAAACCGGCTAGCATTCCGCTAAACCTAGAACTATACATCGACCACTTGACTAACGCAATACTAACATTCCTTTAACCACGTCTCGAATTGATAACATTACAACATCTTAAGGCGTATATTAAGCAAGTTTTACCAACAATTATCATTGCTTATTAGATTGAGTACAAATAAGATAAACAAAATAAAAGGCTACTTTCTAATTATGCTTTGCAAAGGACTGAAATAAAGTTAAATTTCTTGCTAAAAGTCTTTACGAATTACATGGGTTTTTACTGCAGTAAGTAAAAAAGATATCTAGATTACATCGGTATTCGGGGCAAAACAAACATAACGACGGTATATTTATCGAACATACTAAGGAATAGTAACTAAATCCTTATAAAAAAACATCAAAATTAACCGTCAAAAGTCATAAAGATTATGAAGTTGACAAATGGCCAAGTTGATACTATTGTGGGTACTACTATTACCGTTACTACTACTTTGAGAACAACTAAATTTCACGCCAAATAACCACTAATAATAAAAAACCTCCGACTTTAGCCTTTACATAATCTTTACCCTTAATATCAAGTTTTACTTCTTTTAAGTCACTTCAATCGTCAAAATCGTAACACTAAGAGAAATTACCAAATCCGGCCAAAAACCAGCATTATACAACTTAACGCCAAATTAACAAGTCCCTACGCGACTTTATAACAAAAAAATCAAATCTCTACTCTCTTAACTTCTTCTCCCAAGCCAAAATAACAAAATAACAACCAATTAAAAATTCATAACGGCAATTAAGATCTTCGAAACCATTTTCTCCAACTACTACTATAGGAACCTATAAATTAAAAATGTCAACGAGTTTCTAACTGAAGTATATCCAAGTAATCACATTGGCTAATAAATTATCAACCTAAATTTTATAAAAGACTTTAGCCGTAGCTCTGACGCCTTTTAAAACTACCGTAAATTCTTAAATTATTAGATGATTAACATTTAAAAAATAATCTAACTTACGGTCAAAGTTAAATTGAAAACCGAAATTACTTTCTGTAATATTTATATCCTAAAAACCCGTATTAGAAGTAGCAAAAACCTTTTTGAAAATAGATCAACGAGAAAACACCCCTGAAAATCCTAATTTTTGAGATCCCTAATGGATATATAAAAGCGTTAAAAACCCTTACTACCCTTACACGTATCCCAGGGAACCTTCCTTCAATCCTCAATGAAATTAAGCCTCTTTATATGTCAACAATAAAAAACCTGTTGATTTTTTCGAAAACCTTGCACTTTTATATAATAGTGCAAAGTATGCTCTTAATTGGAACAAAGCGCGTAAAGCAACAACTTCCAACGCAGCAAAAAGAATCAATGTCGACGCTATTCAGTTAATTCAACAAGATAGCCAAGTCTATCAAAACTTTTCCCATAGCCAAATTCACCTATACCTTGATCATTCTATCAAAATAGTCAAGTCTTTTAAAATGAAGCTTTCCATAGAAGGTACGCTTATATGCGTAAGCTTACTATGAATCCTACTATATCATTTAATACCTCTGGTTAAGTAACAAGTAAATATTTATATTATCGTGACTTGGAAACTTTTAAGTTAAAGTTAACAATAGAAAACACCATTGACGATTGGGATAACTATCGCAACCTCCCTGTCAAACGCATCAAGATATTCAACATTAATTGTAAACTTATTAGGGAGTTGATGAAATTGGGAATAACGTAAAGAAGTACAACAAAGATCTTTACAACCTCTTTCATACTAAAAAAATACTTATTTTTTTAATATTTGTTAGTAGATAGAGGTTCCTTTTTCTAATTTTCACTCACTATTCCCCAAAATCTTCACAGACTACACCAAAAACAACGAGTTAACCTTTTTAATGCGGATGAAAACCTTGCGCGAAATTTATAACAATATAAAAAGCTACTTTAAATATATCATCCACTTTATGAAATATTATACAGATTATTCCACAACGAGATGAATGATGATAATGGTCAAGAGAAATGAGAAGGAAACAATAATAGATATTTTCAACCATATACTTAACAAATGAATTTTATACTATCAAATGCTGCGAAATGCGTATTCTAGTATATCAACGCTTTATAGTTAAGTTCGAGAGGTAGTTACAAGTATAAACGATTTTGAATACAGTTTAAAACACCTAAATAACATTTATATAGAGTTTCCCAACCAATTACAGTCCTCGTTAACAATCTTAATTACAAGTATGCTAAATTCATTCAATATATACTCCTAATTTAATAAATTTAGTATTGTAAATACATATGATCGCCTAATGGTTTATTACGTCGATCGCAAGTATAAACGACCCTAATATTCAAAATCGGGTCCAAAACCTTCGGGTTAACAGCTACAATTAAATTAACTCTAACAAGGGAAAAACTCAAGTACATGAGTTAGCCGTAAAAAATATGGTATTAAAAGTAGCAAAGGTATTAAATTTATAAGAAGTTCGGTTACTAGTTAATTCGTTACCATCCTGATAAACGAAACAACAAATATATAATTAACCACACCATTATCATCCTTCTTCCGGGCAAAATTACTTAAACTATATCGTGAATTTTGAAGGTCAAGGAACGATTAACGACGAGAATAAATTTAATCAAATTATTTAATACAAAGATAATACCGTTAACGCGGTCCAATAGGTATCAAAATATACTCTGCTATACTGTTTTACTAGGAAATATCTTTGAATTTACCCTATCCAAACTCTTCACTCATTACAGATCTTTAACCTTCGCGATTGTTACGCAAGCTGTACTTTTGAAAGTATTATGTTCAATATTGAGGCAGTAAAGTATTTAACAAAAGGCTATTCATAATACGTGGTATTAAGAAAGGAAAACACTACTTTTACGGAAAATTACTATGGATATTACTATATACCCTCATTAATAGTATACATAAGCCAAGTGGCAGTGCACTGTATTGCAGGATGCACTCCTACAGATTGCATGATAACGTGTCACTCTGCAAGCTACACTCTTTCATGACGCAAAGTGCATCATATATGGAGCGGTCTGGAATGGGTATTCTAGACTGTATAGCAATACATGGAGCGGTCTGGAATAGGTATTCCAGAGCGTACAGGAAAAGAGCCACTGCCCGAATAGGAGGTATATAACCTCCTATCCGTAGCGTACTCTCTTTGAAATACTTTTTTTATGATTATCTTTTACTATTATAATATTGATCTAACGATTACCTTTTTACTTACCTTTTTACGTAAAAAAGTATTTAAACCTTACCGATAAGAATTAGTAGCCGACTCTGTCGACTACAAATAACTTAGGGAAAAAGAGACAAATACAAGTTATATACTTATAGCGGGATATTGTAGAGACTCCAAATATTTGTGTTTTAATACTTTTTTTTTACAACAATTATACTAAATATATATAAAAACAATAAAAACTAAGTACATTTAAAAAGACAATTTTAAATCGAAATTATCAGCCCTTATTTGGCGCTTTATCTATTAAAAGCTACGTTACGCTATTATTAACCCTTGTTTGACGCTTTGATATACTTGGACACTTCTTGGAGAGCGTCTTATCACGCACAAGGCCACGTAAGCCAAAACCACCAAGTTTCGAAACCTTTCGTTAGGACCAGTCCGATTTAAAATCGATAATCTACACAGTTCGCAAAATACAGGAGCGGTTTCAAACAAAGCATCTAAACAGCTCGCTTAATTTAAGAGCGGTTACGAACACGCTAACTAAACCGCTTGCTTTACCCAAAGCGGCCTGGACACACCAATCTAGACCGCTCGCCAAAATCCACACATCTATACCTTCTTTGCCTTATTATATTCGTCCCGTATGCTCTAAGTTTACCTACGTTCGCCTTATGTATTTTAAGTTTAGAATTTACGACTTTTGAGTTTTTCATAGTCACTTAGTTAACGTAACGTTACTAAGCGTTGATAAAACTAATTTAAGACGCCTAACTAGTTTATAACTATATTTTATTTATGTATCATTTTAATTTTATTTCTATTAGCAACCACTAGTATACCCTATTCCAACCGCTGTGATTATCCTATTTACTTTATATTTACTAAACTATTCCAAACTTTGAATTACTCTAAACTTTAAACAACTCTAGATTTTGAAATCTAAACGTACCCAAATCCAATTACGGCACGAAATTACCAACTTACGCCACTCCGATAAACCAACTACATACAGGAATTACCATACTCAATCGCCCTAGAACAGCTACAGCCTGAGCCCCTAAACCAACGTTACTCAAGAAAGCTAACGCTTACTTTAATCTTTTGATCAAATATATGGAAATTAAAAAAGCTATCATATAGGAAATTGATTTAGGCCTTTGGAATAATACCATCGACACGCTAATTGAGGAACTAAAAACCTACCTAATTAACATATTCATCTTGGCCGTTATGTTCCGCTACTGGAAGGAAAAAGCTTAAAGACCTGATTCTCTAGATAATTGCCATGAAATTCTTTCTAACTAGACGTTTGATATATAATAAATAGTAAATCTTACTATTGTCAAAGCCTTACAGGTCCAACTACTAATTAAAGGTATTAATACCTTGGGAGATAAAAATAGCGGTCTTACAAAAGTCTTATTTGAAACAGTGCAACTTATCAACAAACCAAACTAGAAGGATGAAGATTTATGCCTAACGGAATTTGTAAAGAGGTATTACCTTACGAAGTAAAAGAAACTACTATTAAAACTACGGGGATAAAGCGTAAGATAACCAAGTCCTATATCTATACCCCAGGTTAAAAACAAAGGCTCCAAAGAAAAAAAACTATTATAATCCTTATCTACTATATAAATACAATACAACGCCTATACCGGTATATACTGTAAAATAAAACCAAATACCAAATCACTCCCCGAATACTAAAAATAGCCCGCTAAGATATAGCGGGAACGGCCGAAATACTGAAAATAGCTCGTTTAACTATAATAGTAGCGGTCGAAATATCTAAAAGAGCCCATTCAACCATAATAGGAGCGGCCAAAATAAAAAAAAAACCCGCTTCAGGAATTAAAAAATGGCGTAAAACGCTAATACTTGTTCTACGAATTAATATCCGCCAACTACGACCCTTGTCATAATATTTTACCGTATGGCTTTCCCACTAATAAACACGATTTTATAAAGGTTAAAAACTTCGCCAAGCTTTAGAATATAGAGGAAGACTAAAACGGTAAACGGTACGATATACTTAACAAAAAAATATGGGCTATACCTAACATATATAAAAAACTAGACATTGAACTATTATAATTTTATATTGTTTTACCTAGTACACTATCCGAGTATATCAAAAATAGTCCATTACTATTTTGCGGCAATAAATACATTTGTGAAGTGTTATCACCGCCTTAAGTCTCATTTCGATACGTAGATTAACTACAAACTTTACGATAAGGTTTGAATTAATACCACTTGGAAATTCGTAAAAAAACGATAGGAAAACGCTGATAAAAACCTATAGGAAATCTTTACCGTCTTACTAACTAAGTTTCGAAAGTATCAGGAAGCCTTTAAACTGAAATAAAAAGATAAAAAATTATTTATCTAAACGATAAAAAAGCTTATTATAGAAATACAAATTCCGACTTTACACTTTTTTAAAGAAAGAAAAACCTAAAGCCTTTTATATAAGCTTTAAAACGTCGTTTAAAACAAACCTCGGATTCACATTTATAACTAATAGAACCAAAGGCAAAGGTTAAATTACCAAAGTAAACATCGCTGAAACTATTTACCACGTTTCAAATTGAAAATTTACAGTTTACCCAAAACGAAACGAACGACTAAAAGACAGGTATTAAGGAGGAAACCGTAATAATAATGGATATAGACGTTCGTTCGTAAATAGGCGAAACGTACCATAGCTATAACAATACTTACGAAAAGGTATATGAAGCTCCGTGAGTTTATAAAAGCGGTATATTTTATACGGTAAAATAGGCTACTAGTTAACTAACCACCTCGTTTACAAGGAAATTCGGATCAAATGATAATTTTGGGCCGATTATACATTCGAAGACTGGACAAAAGCCAATTTTACATCATAAGAAACGGAATACTAAGGCATAGATAATCAATTTAACGCTTATCTATACGAATATACATCCGGAGAAAAAAACCCTCAAGATAATAATACTTACCTGTTAGCCTAAAAAGATAAGACCGCCCGACTCATCTTTACCTACCTGTAAGATATTTTCTTTATAAATATTATAAGCTTAAATTACTAAAACGGAGTATTCGACACCTATATATCGTTATAATTCACGTTTTTCAACAGATAAGGCAAACGGTTTTAGGGTATTATACCCGACACCAGTATAACCGAAATCTTAAAGGCCGAAAAGCAATAATTCGAAGCGTTCGCGGTAAGGTTTCCGAAGGTTTAGCTAAACCGAATAGGAAAACACCAAAAACTCCTATTTAGTAGAAGCAAAATATTATCGCTTGGGACGGTCGTTATAAACAAGCGTTTTAGACCGGTTCAATTTTACGTAATGCATTGTAAAACACTATTTTTATTTTTATTATGTAATATAAAGAAGTTCTAAATTAAGGTTCGGATTACGATTAACAAACTTATATGCACTTTGAATAACATATTTATACCATTTCAGCTTATATTCAGCTACTGATGGTTTTCCCCGAAATACGTACAATTAAGGCGATTTACTGAACGTAACTGAAATTATGGACTTTAGACCGAAAATTTGGATACCCGGCTGTAAAACGCTTTTTACGCTTGTTTTACGTTGTAGGCTACACGAATTGGGGAAAAAACGTACTTAATATTATTGAAAAAATTACCATAAATACCAATTAAACTTACAAGCCTTAAAACGGTTTAAGTTCCACCTTCAAAACGATATAAACTTTAATTACGAAGTAATTATTAATATTATTTATTTAGATAAGAAACCGTCCCTCTATGCTATTAACGCGACAATATCATTTCAGTCACTCAAATTTACATAAAACGCTTCCACTACAAACTATTAGGAAGCCTAGGTAAATTATTGGTTTGACGCTTATCTAAAGCATTTAAAATAAATTATATATGACGCTAATATGGTCTTCAACTTTACCGAATAGTGTATTAAAGTTCGAATAGGCGGCAACGAATATAAGCAAATTTTGGTAAAACCTCTATAGGGTATTGGAAAATATAATCGGTACCACAGACCGTTTAACAAAGCGTATATAGTGTTATCGAACAAACTAAAAGGTACTATTTTTTAAAAAAAATCTATCCTTCAGATAGCGGTCAACACCGTTAATACCTCTAGCCCAAATTAGCTTATCCCTACGCTCCTTGTTTTTGTTACTGATTCAAAAATCTATACAAATTCCGTACCATTAATATCTACAGTGTAAAGGGTAGATATTGTAATAAAGACCATAATAATATTGCGGTTCTTACGGGCTATAAACAACGTATCCAGAACGTTAGCCACAAATAATAACCCACATAAAACTGGAATTTTAAACCTAGCGTCATAATTTAAATTTTTAATTTATAGAACGAAAAATAGGTGGACTGGCTCTTAGAGGATCAACGGATTTGAAGGCTATAATATTCTCGTTAACTTACCAAATAACATAAGTTGGTTTCGCTATATAATAATACGAAAATTTGGGGAAAAAAATGAAAAAAAAACGACCCGGAATCGTAAAACGAACAAAACTGCTAACAAAACGCCTCCTAAGACGACGAATACAAACCTCTCCCAGATACAACCCACCCCGCGAACTACGTATCCGTCCCGCTTCCTCTAAACAAAAGCGGTCCATTTATACTAACCTCACTTACAACTCGCCACCGGAGCCACCACTTTAGCTCTAAAACTAAAAAAACGCCCCAAAAACTTTGTTAAAAACTCTTTTATCACGTAAAAAGAAATGGAAAACCGCGAGCTAAGCCTAAAACTCCGCAACAAAGGTATAATTACCAACCTGGGTACCCTATTTAAGTAATTTACCTGAATAAAAATCTTAGCCTTCAACGATTGGAGCGTTTTTCGTTTTAAAAGGCTCGACCCAAATATTTAAGGCGCCTATAGGACTTTCCTATCCCGCCTCATTTATAAGGTAAAGGATAAAACCGAAAAGCCTTACGAAAAGACCCGCCTAATTGTTAAAGGATACAGCAAAAAGGGTAAAAAAAACATTATAATCCAATCGATCACATTACAATGAGCCAACCACCGCCTGATCTTTACATTTGCGGCCTCCTTTAACGCACCTTAGAATTTACATGTCGAACTTCGAAACATAATATAAGTATACACTCAATCTAAAAAACGTATTAAACGATGAATCTACACCGATATACCAAAAAACTTGGGTAATACCACCCGCCCGGAACAATATTACGTATTAGAAAACCACTTTACAACTTAAATAAAGTCGTTATTTACTAGTATAACACCTACTTAAAGTATTATAAGAAACGGTTCGAAATAATTAGCTTTACCTTCGAACCGTATCTATTGGTATTAATAGCCTACTCAGAGGGTTTTATACTAACGGGTATACAAACGGACGACAATTTAACGTTATATAACGCCTCGTTTTTATCGTTTAAGGAAAAGAAACTTTTAAAAACCGACATAAAAACGAAACCTAAGATAAACCTAACGGAAGACTAAATAATCGATTTTAATAACGTAACCATTAATTTCTGAAACGACATTTTAAGCCTTACGTAGAAAGAGTGATTAAATAAAGTTACCTTTATCGTTTTGAATAGTGTAAAACGAGTCGACGAATACAAATATCAATGCGTACATAACAATTAGGTTACTTTGGTAATATAACTAAAAGCGGAATGAAACCTTTCGGTTTCCGCGTAATGCTAAATCGCCGCGATAGACGATGTATACAAGGCGCTTAACAAACACCTCCTATAGAAAGTATAAAATCCAAAACGAGGTTTACAGTTTATATAGCTATATATACGTACTATAAAACTATTTGTTTTTATTAACGGCTTTTTCGCTAATAATAACGACTGTAGTTCGCAAAAACGCTTTATTTTCATTCTCGGCAACAAAACACTGACTCGAAACAGCTTTACACTTCTTAAAAACATGATCCATTAAAGCCTTACCAAATGTAAAAGGGTAACAAAAAGCGTCCTGACTTTTGAAATTTATAATATAATTGGAAGTTTCGATTCGGGTATTACTATAGCAATAACGGTCCGGATAATTATTTTTAACCTTAGTTTACATCCTATTTCTTATATCTTGTATACTAACTCCTTTTCATTTTATTAATACTTGGTTAAATTAGGTATTACGAATGAAAAGCGGTTAATAATCGATATTATAACTTTACGCGAGTTGTATGAACGCCATAAAATCGAAAAAACACAATAAATCGATAATAAGTAAAACCTAACAAATGTAATATCCAAAGCTACCCCAAACGGAGTATTAAAGATACTTGTATAGATAAGTAGGCTATTACACTACTTTTACCGATTTAAAGCGATTTGAGTTCTGTCATCCGCATTGCTCCCCGATTTATTCATTTATTTAACCTTATCATTTCGTGCCGTTTCCAATATTCTACTACTTTTTTTTTTTTTTACATAACTTGACCCTACCGTTTATTCTATCTTATATTTCTTTTATCTATATTTACTATTTTACGCCACTCTCAGCATATTGTTATGTTTTGTTTACAAACTTCGACACGATTATTTTTTATCGGTTAGAGTATACAAATTTTAACGTATTTTCACCCTTCATTCTATATACTTTCATCCTATTATTTATCTTATTATTTGCTCTACTTTTTCTCAATCTATGATATTACACTACCTTTAGCATATTACCTTTTTTATTTTATATATTTTAAGTTACATTTTAAAGACGATTATTTAAGTAAAGCAATGGTATTATTGTAACCGGGCGCGCCGTCTCAGCTGTAAAGCTAGATAATCACTTCTTAAAGAGGGAAAGAACGACGCTGTCGTGTCCTCAATATCCTCCCTATTACCCTCCTCCTTTATACTAACGCCACCGCTATAACCGCTATTAACGCCATTAACATCAGCAAGGATGTGACCCTACACCTTACGACGAATACATTTAAGAAAAGTCATAAAGAGGACATAACCCCCCTTATAACGACGTACAATAATGTCGTTAAACTGGCCTACGTAATACATACATAAGTCTTGTTTCCAGGCGGTAACGGCGGCCGCCTACTCTTACACCCGCTGTTTAACGTTCATTGCTGGTTTGTATCGGCTTGTTTTAGTTATTTACGACTGCGATGGTTTTTCGAAGCGCACCGAACGTTATATTTTTGCGAAAAAATGTTTTTCGAGTTTGGTTAAAACTTACCATAAAGCCGGTGGACGCGTAACACGGCCTCTACCTACGGCTTTATGACTGCGGTAACGGGAGAGTATAAACTACTAGTTTTTTTATAGTGGTTTTAACGGGACGAACGACTCCTGCTTTCGATATAATCACTAACGAACTTGCCCGCATCTACGGACGCGACATACTACACGTAGGGCGTATTTATTAACAGCCTAAAATTACAAACGTTGGTACACAAATTTAACGCCTTATGAGTTAAAAAAAACCTTATAACGCACCTTAACCATGCGGATCTCAAGGCGGCGAAACAGATTCACCTCGTGTTTCTAATTTAGAAAGGAGAAGGTTAAAGGTATATGAACGGGTGGATTTAGGAATACAAACCCTAACGTAGCTACACCAGGCTATGCTTACGGCATAAAATGGACTTTACAGGTAATAAGGTTTTTATCCATAGGGAAAGGGTAAGTTTTAGAACCTTACAAAGCCTTTTGTTTCTTTCCCTGAGAGTTAGGGAAAGGGAAGAGAAAAAAAGGGGGGAGGGAAGGGTAGTAGCGGCGGCGGGGGAAAGCGAGGCGGTGGTCGCGATAGGGCTTAGCGAGGTAACGGTGGGCGGGGTGATAATGGCGGGCGAAGTGGTAGTAATAGAGGAGATTATGCCAAATGATAGCGGGCTGCTAGCGGTGGCGGCGACTACAACGGCGGCGGCACGTTGGCGTTTTCGCGTCAAACGGCGCCTAGCCGTTCTGTTTTTACGCGGCATCTTTTTAAAAAGAGAAATTAGTATATGTGCGTTAATTAAGTGACCTATCCATTAGAATGGCTTGGTTTGATTAATTGAAACGAAAGATTAAATTGGGATAGAGACTTATATTATTTGTATTACGCAGCTTTATGAGAAAAAGAAAGGAAGTTTTACCTAAACCAATAGCAATATATCTTTTTATACCAAGTTAACACGTTATTTCGTAATCATCTCTACATAATCAATCCTGCACAATTACCCCTTGTAGCACCTACGTAATTACCTATCAGAAACCACGAAAGGCTTTATTACCAATCATATCGCCCTAATTTGGCTATACCAATCAGGACTGAACTACAATAATTACTACGGCGAAACCTTACTTATTCCAATCGAATTACAATCAATACTGTGGCAAGAACTTATTAATTAAGAACTTTTGCAATCAATATCGCAATAACATTTTTACTATAGAAACTTCTAATTTGAACCTTTTGCAATGAATATGAAAATAATACTTTCACTACGGACACAGCTAATTTGGATCTTTACAACCATATTATCATTATAAGGCACTATATAAGGAATAAAGAAAGAAAGATTGCCTGTGTAGATATTACGATATTCACTCATAGATAGTATACATAGGCTAAGTGGCAGTGCACTGTATTACAAGGTACACTCCTGCAAAGTATATGATAACGTATTACACTGCAGGCTGCACTCTTGTAAGACGCAAAGTGATCATGCATAAAGTGGTTTGGAATGGCTATTCCAGACCGTACGGAAATGCATGTAGCGGTCTAGAATATGTATTCCAAAGCGTACGGCAAGAGGGCCACTGCCCGAATGAGAGGTATATAACCTCCTATCCGTGGCGTGCCCTCTCTAGAATACTTCTTCTATGATCATCTTTTATTACTACAATACCAATAAAACAATTAATCTTCTACTTACCTTTTCACGTGAATAAGTATTTAGACCCTACCGACATTAACTGTTAAAATACTAGTAAGACTAAAGTTAACTTCGGTATAGTCAAACAATTACCGTTATTAAAAAAAAAAGTTTTTCAGACTATTATTGGTTCAATTAAATCTTACATCCTTAAATAAACTACTTTTCTCTTGTTATTTAACAGATATAAAGACCCTAAACGTTAATATCGACGTTATCATTGATAAATTAGTTAGAAAAGTCCAAACATTTTCACTCGCTTTATAATAGAGGTACTTGTAGGTTAATCTTTAGAGTCTAGAGGTCATGATATGAACCCTGATGAAATTAAAGATACATTAATTATACATATTTTTTAATTACCTAACTATCGACAGGTTGTATTAAATTTTTGAATCTATAGGGTATCAAAAATTGGAATACTTTGTTTTAGAGGTTATTAAACTGCTTTGTTATTATTGTTAAACGAATATTAAAACCCACCAAGATTTAAATTGACACTTAAAAATAACAAGGATTTTAATTGCGAGATTTTTGTTAACGTGTTCTATTTTTATTTTAAGTTTGTCTTTTACATCATTGATTCTGTAATCTATTTTCATTAATTTGAGTTTTAAAAATACTTATCAGCGAAGGATATGTGGGAACCATGAATGATACCATAGATCAATATATACTTGAGCCTGTTTAACGTTGTTGTTTATAATATTGTTACTATCTTTACGGCAGCAAAGTTTTTAGCGAATGTTGAAATAATAGAAATTTAGTATAAATAAATACATATGAAGGTTTATGAGAGGATTTTCTTAAACCCGAAACCATACACGTTATTTAACAAAGCGTAAAATATCCTAATTCTGGAAATCGACACTGCATAAATTTGAAAGCACGCATTTAAAGGGCGGTAAATAGCTTAACCAATATAGTAAGCTTTAATAGATTTATATCAACGTTATTCGTTCTTTAAACACATCTATGCCTAACTAGTAAATCTCTGTTATTATCAAATACCCAGAAAAAAACTGTTGTTTGTGGAAAAGCACTAAAAGAATTGAGGAAGAAATACTTATAGCATCAAGTTAAAAATACCTTTAATATTAGAAACAGCTTAACAACAATCAACGTACTTATTTTTCCGTTATGGAGTAATATCCTTATATAACGGAAGCCAGGTAAATAGGATAGCTTATACAAAATTCAAAATAATGCCAACCCTATGATAATCGTTAAATCTACTAATATCCCCTCGACATTTGATATAATGCAGATTAAACCTCATATTATAACAACGAACGATAGCGACAAAAATATTTAATTTAGGGAATAAATTAAAATAAATTTCCTGCTTTTATTATCAACAGGTTAATAAAACTCTGCTGTTTGGAACAATTATCCGAAAGAAAAAAACATTAAGGACGAGAAATATATATCAATATAAATTGATCATACTACTTCAGTTAGAATCAAAAAGAACGATTAAAACTTAGTTATAAAACTTCAGGTACACGGTATTATTAAGAACTTCGGTAAAGCTTTTAAAAATAGTAAGATCAAAATTAACAGACTTCTTATTCGAAAAGTTATAAAATTCGTGCCCCGAGTTAACTTTAACATCGAAAACCCAAAAATTTAGATATTTAGGTTGAGGATAATATACAAAGATAAAGGTAAAACCACGGGGTAGCCGTATGAAAAGTCACGTTTAATCGCTTGAGGATACGGTAATATAGACAAAAACTAAATCTCTACGCAATTTCAATCTATTGAAAATATACATTAATGATTGATGATTAATTTGAAACTAAGTTTACTATTAAAAACTAGAAGGAACTTTACCGTTAATAATCGTGATATAACGTAAATATATATATAATTAACAACCGAATTATAGAGAGTTATATCATTAGAATTATTATAGGAATTATATGTTAAGTACCTTTCTGAAACGATAATACGATGTATTGAACCATTATGAAAACCGGTTGAAATAAATGTCCATTAATTCTTAACTGATTAATCGCATTTCAAGATAAGACTAGGTATAAAGTCTTTAACCTACAACTCGTACTTTCAAGTAAAGGAATTGAAGGACTTTGACTTAATAGGTATATAAATTAACCATATCTTTTTCGTTGAAATTGCTGGCTTCATGACATTGAAATTGTTAGTAGCTAAAAACATAAAGTCTTAGAATTATAAGCTGATTTCAACTTTGATCACTGGTAATGAATTCGATTTTAACTCATCGTTAATCTGTATACTTAGTTTTGATACTTATCTCAATTTTCGCTCGAAAATCCAGAGTATTAACTTGGTTACAATTAATAAAACTAATGTTGGAATAGTAGTCAAATGTAGTAAAGTCAACTTAACTAAATTGTGAGTTTAGTTGATTGTACCAACTGAAATTTGACTTCAGTTTGTGATATTGACTGCAAGTGTAGTAGAGTAGGTGCCTATTTCAATGTGAGACACATACCAAATGATTTGGCCATACAAATTAGCGTGACGATCGGCTAGTAGTCTGCCAAACTTAGAACTAACAACTTATTAATCAGAAAAAATTTCAATTCAGCATCATTTACTTCAATTATAGTTATTCGAATCGACTTTGTTGTAACAATAAAGGCTTACAAATACTGATTAGTGATTTTTAGGTTAAGTGCAGATAAGCTAAGTAAAAGAAGAAGCTATTTTCCTATTATTATACTTTGTTTTAGTAAGGTAAAAGAAATATTTTTGCGAAGGGCCCTTATAAACTTTGTAGTTGTTCGCGACAGCAGGCAAGTTAAATCTATAGGCTATTTAGTTGTTTGCGGTAGTTTATAAGTAAATGACGGTATGTCCATTGAAAACACCAAAAATGTTTCTTAATCCTTTTCAAAGGCATCACAATTGACCGTTGAAAGTTTTAAATATTACTAAGTCTATAAGTTGGAAAACAGCTATTTTAATACTATCATTATAGATATTATTGCCCTAAATTTTGAAAGGTTAAAATGATTAAGTCTCACGAAATTTAATTTATACCATCTTGCATAATAAACTTATGACTTTTTATAATTCCTTTTCTTTTATATTTTCACATTTTCATGACGATAAATTTAGGCGAAGTAAAAGCTAATGTTGTTACCAATCTTACCAGAAAGGAGGAAATTATAAACCTCGGATTTTAGTTCGTTAAGAATTTCGGTAGCAACTTTTGGTAAACGGATTTCGATAAAGACTTTATCGCTGAGTACCTAACGAATTATATTGGTTGTTATATCTTTTATTTATACTTTACTAGACTGAACACGGGACTTATTACCGTCAATAATTTTCATGAACAGTTTTACAAAGAGACTTTAAACATGTTAATCGCAATAGACCACGAAGTAAAAATAAAGTTCAAAAGTTAACTAGGTAGTCAAAGGGTCAACCTTTTTATCCGAAAAGAAAAATATATCAATTTTGCTAACCTATTATCCGAATAGGTAATGGATAAAAACCCTGAATGGATTCGGAAAAAAAAAGGCAAAAATATTACTAGCAATAGTATCCTTTAATACCTCTATACGCGTTGTCTAAGACTTACTTAAACCTAAATATTTTTTCAGACTCCTTTAAGGAAGATTGACAGTTGAATGTCATTAGTCGTGAGAAATCAATTAATTTATGCGCTGTAAATACTTAAGTTAACTAGTTAATTAAGCAAAAACCTCGTCGTACCCGTGAAATTAAAAGGACTATTATCAAGTTCTTCGCGGCGAAAACATTTAAGTATTTTTCCTCCAAGTCTTTTAGCACATCTAGTCTTAACATCTAGATTAAGTAAAGAGAAGCTTTAAGCGTAAGTTTACTGTGGTAAAGACCATTTATTAACCCTTTCCCTCCTAATTCGGTTAAAGGTAAATATATTTTCTATTAATACCATCACTTTTCTTAGTCGAGGGATTGAAAGGGTCCCTACAACTAGTATATTACCTTTTTTTCGATAAGTTCCTATAGTAAATGAGGATTGAGCGGTAATTACCACGCTTCTTAAGATCTGGAAAGAAAAGAAAAAGTATAACAGTAAGTAGTATAACCTTTTCAATATTAAGTTGCGTCCGTTTTTAAATATTTGTCGCCAAATAAGGGTAAAATCGTCAGGTTTTTTCTCGTTATTCCCCAATATTATCATTTTCTATATCAAAAATTATTACCTTTGGTATCTGACGAAATATTTTCTTTTTCCCGAAATTTACCAAGGTTTTACGGGTTATTGAGAATGTATTTTCTAATTTCACCGGGTAATATAACGATTGGAATATTATTCGGTAGCCTATATATTAGATTATGAAAAGATACGAAAAGCAAAATGAACCCTCTTCAACAAATACTTAATAGGATTATATTTTGTTAACAAGTAATGTGGAACGTAGAAACTGACGAAGGTATATTCCACCAATAAATTCGCCAAGTTTCTAAGGATTATGGAGAGATTAAATACGACTTATAGTACCCTGACTCTACTTATAAAGAATTCTTTTAACTAATTGAGTTTCTAGTTAGCGACCGTAATAGCTTGAGTCTTAAACTCAACTTATATGTAAATTAAAGCTCTAGAGTTTAACAACGATAAAAAAGACCCCTTTTATATGGATTACATCAACCGTAAGTACAGAAGACCCAACTGATATAGTGAATAAAAGTCCCAGACCTGGAGATGTAATTGAGCCACGTATGGGGGAGAGCATTACTCATTTTTAAGGTTTTTGAATCGTTTAACTAAATTTACTTTGAACGAAAAAAGATACCATATTCACAGTAAGTAAATCTATTAGTTAATACAGCAAATTGTCATTAAATACAAATTGAAATGGGTAATATATTATATACAATTCATTTTTACTTTTAATTGAAATCATCCTAAATAAGTTATAAATTTCAAATGAAAAGGGGTTTAAAAGGAGGAAAATAAGCCTAAGATTATTGGTTAGGAAGGGGATATCGGTACCGATCCAGAAGTAATATAATGTCTCGATTCTTACACTTTTCTATACCACGTTATAGATAAAACCCTCTATCGGCGATATAATGATAAAGAACTCAGTTTTATATACTTTTTACCATTTACAACCATTGTGCGAAATAGGTTTTATGGGGTATTATGTTGGATATTTTGTTATGTGGATATTATTATATACCTTCATAGATAGTATATTTAGGTGGCAGTATATTACGCTGTAAGGTATACTTCTGTATCATATACAATAAGGTGTCATGCTGCAGGCTGTACTTTTGCAGAGTATATGATAACGTAACACGCTGCAGATTATACTCTCATTCGTAGATCGGTCTAGAAAAAGGTATTCCAGAGTTATAAGCTCTAGGAGAGGGCTTATAAGCCCTCACTTGTGGCGTGCACCTCTGGATACTTCTTCTATAATCATCTTTATATACTATAATTACCAATAATCCTGATTAATCTTCAAAGACCTTAGTTTTACGTGAACCTTATAGGCTTAAAACTTTACTGACAGGTTAACACGATACTTAATAGGAGGTTATTTGTAAAACGTTGCACTGCCAAAGGATACGAATATGGTTACAAACCTTAATTATATAAATACTGGCAAAGGTAAGGTTAGTTTCAGCCTGAGAAATCTTTTTTTTATTGGGATCGACGACCGTTATTATTGTTATTGATTCTATTGTTTTTTATGTCATATAATGTTCTCCCTCCCCTTTCTTACCTTGAACACAGAAAACTTCTTGATGTTATCATGAATATTTAAACTAATGAATAGGTTTAGTCTGAGGGTAATAAAAGGTTTTCACTTAGTCTTCAATATAAATATCTCAAATTTTACCTTTGAAGGTCAAAAATAATGATATTAAACCTAACTGGGTTGAAACATCATGAATTATATTACAGTTTTCAATACCAGGAAACTAATAGGTTTTATTCGGTTTTAAAGGCAACCGGTTATAAATATGTCGATTGATAAACGCTGAAAAAAATTGAGAAGTTTTACCATCATTATTAAATATATTGCCACCCCTTTTCAATATTTAAGGTTACGTTTGAAATAATCAATATTTCAATTTAAACGTTTTCATGGACTTGTTTTACCTGAACGTTAAGCTAATACTTTACGTTAGAAATTCCATTATAGTTTTCTACAACGTTACGTTTCACAAACCTATTATAGTGAAGAAAATATAGGAGGTATTACGTATTTTATGAATTATCACGTACTTGAGAACACCGAACGTATCAATTGACAATTCCTGAATTCATTTTATTATGATATAGTTTGAAATTGACGTTAAGTCGATTGAGATTGAATGGAAATAAGTTCTTATTAAAGTCTATTGAAATATTACTAAAATCGAAAGTTTTTTTTAGAGTTTTTACTCAAGACTTATAATATCTTCACCTAAAGATGAACGGCTTTAAGAATTGAAAACATGGATTTAAATCGTGGTAAAGGGTTTTAACGATACTTTTAGCTCCGGCGGCTTTATTCCAATTTTACTGGTATTTAAAGCCTATTTACGTATTAAAACAAAATCTCCACTAACGCTAAACACCCAGAAGCTCGTTACAAAATATAATAAATCCTTGAAAACCCTGAAAAGGAAATTTACAAGCTGCCAGGTTAACGACGTTCTAAATACCAGGAACGAATCGTTGATAATAAACGTGTTATTCATATTCTTTCAAAGTAAATATTTAAGTAATGAAAGCTATGTTAATAGGATAAGCCATATAATAATTTATTACTAATAATTCAAATATGATAGTTAAAACTACTTGCAGTCTTATGAATTTTCAAATTTTATAGTTCAAGCTGTATAGAAAAACAATTGAGCTTAATCAAGATCTTAACGTCAATAACCAGCGAGCCGAGTAGATTATCTAATATAATTCTTTCAAACTCATCGTTAATAACCCAATAAAATATTGAAGACATAAAAAAAACCTAAGAGGAGGATATATACTAAAAAGTAAAATGCTACCAAGGATTATATGCTTGGAAGGGTATATACAATGGTATAAGTGTCTTGGAAAAAGAGTTCTGACAGAGAATTTACCTGTAAAGAGACTGAGGCCGGAGCTGTCGCTCAAGGTGGTCGTATTTTGTATATAAACCTCGATGAAGATAGAAAGGAGAAGTCTCTGCTATGGAGCTGTTATGGAGCTAAGATGGTGTAACTCCCGGTCACGTGACGTGTGGAAACGTGTCCCTATACGGCTTCCTCCCTGCTTTAGAGCATCGCAAAAGTGTGTAGAACTACCATGGTTAGATTCCTGGAAATACTAGCTAGGTACTAGCCTGTAGTATCACCCTCAAAGACACCCTCCCTCCTTTTTTTTTTTGTACGTAGTGTGGCAAGTATGAAGAAAGTTAAGCTCGCCTTCCAAAAAGTCGTGGTGTTGTGTGAAAGGTGCTAGGCCAGAACGTTACTTGGAAGGTGCCCTAGCGCCCTTTTTATAAATAGCCCCTAAACTCTAGTTCCAAAACAAAAGTTTTTCTCCTTCTTTAACTTGAACCTTGAACCCTCCATGTAGTATTAGGTATTGCGGCTTCTTTTACCATTAGTATTGATATTTTAACCTTTAGTACAATATTAGTCTTACAGTATTCTTTTTCGTTATTAGTATTGGCATTGGCCTGATATAATAAGTTCTCTTTTAAGTCTTCCTTAATTTAACAATAAATCCTAAACTTATTATTAAAGTCGACAAGGCTATTAGAGATATAAATTACTTACTTTAAAACCGTTTAGTCTCTATTAACGAATATAAAGTTCCCTTCCCTATAGGCCATCAACATGTATTTTAACGGAATCCGTATGCAGACGTGTTGCGAGTGCATTTACAGGATAACGTATAACTCAACGAAATTCTTCCAGGAGACCGAGGGTAATTAATTTAAATAGCCGCGAGGAAACTGCTAATAAGCGGTTAAATACTAGTATTTGTTATCTTCTTTACTTTGTTAGGATTACAAGCCATAGTTTTGGTTATTCCTATACACCCTTAGATTTAAATCCTGATTTAAATGAGGTTGTAAAATAGCTTTCCGAGACGTATTTAACATTTTATTTTTAGGAACAGAGTAAGTTCAGGTTTTTTTAAGCCTTTTTATAAGTATTAAAAAGCGTTTGAAAAGCGTATAAACCTAGGCGGTCATTACGAAAAACACTATAATGGTACGTTATATTATGTAAAGGAAGGTGGATACCCAGGTTGAGGCGGGTTTTATCCCTACTACTCCCGTATGTTTTAGTATTATATGGGCGGTGTAACTAATAGATAAATAACGTAGTATTTAAGTAAATTCTTGTAATAAGATGAAAATATGGAAAACGCGGTTAAATAATAGTTAAGGAACGTTATTAAAAGCGATACAAAAGTTTATTAAGGTTTCGGAGCATATAAATACTAAGTTAGGTTATATAAACCTTAATTGAAGTAAACTGGTCGAGACAGGTAAAATGTTATTAGGTAAGGAATTAGATCAAGAGTTTGGGGATATATTCGAGAAAGTTTTGGTGTAGTCGTTTGGTTTCCCATCTTTGTTAATACTAATACGTTCACCTATTACTCGTTTGTTAACAGTTTATACACCGTTTTATTTCGTAAATTAAAGTGTAAATATCAAACACACTTAAAGGTTAGACTTTAAGGCCCGTTATTATATTTAGCTCATTTGTAACAGGATTTAAAGGTTTTATGTACCACCGTGTTAAAAGTTTAAAATCAGCTTTTACGTCATGTGTATATTACCCACTTATTTTAGTAAAACCTGCCGTTTCTATGGGTTATGAAGTCGAATACGTTCGTCTTCAGGTTTGTTACGGGTCGGTAATATACTTTCGACGTGGTATTTCGGTTTCGTTTCATTGTTGTCGCCGATAATATTTACGTTTTTTGATTAAGAGTTTCGAGTTTACTAGCTTAGAAGCGAATTTAAATCAGCTCGTACAAGTTAATTTACATAAAATAGGGTACTTTTCTGCTTTATACGTTGATTTTAATAATATAGGAGTCTATTATACGCGTTATTCGGTACGTGTTATAAACTCAATTTAACTTTTTGGAAAATTCGATTGGTTTTTAGACTTTTAGAAAAAGTTCAACATAATCACCGACCCGAAAACTCTTTAAAAAGAAGCTCCGTTTATTTCCGGTTTTTTCTATACGTTATTATTTAACCGTTATTACAGCTAATACTCATTCCGTAATTTCGTGGATACATTAAATAAAGCTTTTGACCTTTGCTAGTAGCATTATAACCGGGATTATGGAACTTTATACCGGTTGTATAAAATCGACGTGGTAACCATGGGTTATAAAACCCGGATTAATATTAATAGTAATTGTATCTTTATTATTTTGCGCTAATTAACAATTAGGTAATGAGCAGATTTAGTCTAATTAGGTGTAAACAACCAAAAAACGTAGATACGATACGATTTTTTAACTTATGCGTTCAGTTACATTGTCGGTTTTAAGGTAAAAAGTAATATTTCAACGTTATTTTACCTTCGTAAACCTATATAATCGTTTTTAAAACTTACCGGTTCAATTTAAGTCACGGTTGCTAATAAGTGTATGGGAAAACCAATAAAATTTCCAATAATTACTTAAAAATCGCTCCGCATAAGCTTTAACGTTTATAATAGTTATAAATTCGAAAGTAACGACTTTACTTAAGTAGTTTATAATAATTACAAGGTAACATAGGTTGTTAGAACGTTTTTAGGGTAAACAGATTATAAAGTTGACCGAAAACTCGTTTTAAAGTCGTTCGGAAATCGAAAGGGGTTGAAAAAGTCCTTTTCAATGGTATCTTTAATAGGTTATACGTTTATAAACGTTGTAGTTACGGTAAAAACGGCAAATCGTACCATATAAGCCGGGATAAAAGTACGTTTTGAAAAAAAAAAGTGATAATAGTAAAGTCGCGGTCCAAGTAAATAGTAAAACGTAAATCATAAATATCTTCAATTAGCGCGGTAATAAACGCCTTGTAAATAGGGACCTTGATACGGTTACGAAACCGTAAAATTTGATCATTGTTTATTAAATATTTTTAAATCGAAACCTTTAACGTATAATTGTCATAAGTATGGATATCCGTTAAAAAATATCGGTCGCCTATATGTATCTCGTGTACCAGTCGAAGGTAAGTTATATTTTCGTATAATAACGACGTGTCAATAATTTGAAAGGTCGACATTAGTAAAAAGTTTACTCCCTTTCGAAATAAAATCGCCGGCGATGTTTAACCGAGAGATATATATTTTCGGGAACGGCTTGTAAGTGAATTATTCAGGACTTTGTACTTAAAGTTGCCGACCTAAAAGATGTACATCGGAAAGGCTTTTAGGAATATCTTAGTTTCGTTGTAATAACGTTTCGTTACGCGTATAATCTATAGTTTGGTTGTAAACTAACCGAAAACGGAATTATGAGAGTCATTTAAATAAGCAGACTTGTCGTTTGAAAAACCGTCGTATATTTATAAAGTACTTTAAGTTTTTACAATTTATCAGAATCGTAAATAGGCGTTTTGTACACCGGAGTATCGTATTTTATACTTTCAAATAACTTGTAATTCCGAATAACTTTTGATCGTAAATTTTTTCATTATATTCGGCGAAAGATAAACGATGAAAGTAATACGTTATTAGGCGTAGGTTACTGTAGTCGTCGCGTTAAAAAAAAGATAACTCTTTAAGGCCTAATTGCAATAGTTGGCTTTTAGAAAGGTATGGCAGTTATGATCTTATTAGATGAGTATAGGTTAGGGAAAAAAGTTAGGTTTAAATTATTCGAAAATAGGTTATGCCTCGGGCCCTTAACGAAATAAAGTGCACTTTCGAATTATCTGAAGTATTAATCAAATAATTATTGACTAGTCGCAGATAAAATACCGGTAAAAGTTCACGAATTTCAAAAACCTTTATACCATAAAAACCGATATAAAAGCCATTTATTTTCGCATAACGCGTAGCTTTTCTAAGCTAATACGCTAGTTAACGTTAATCTTGATGATGAATCCCATGTATTTGGTTTTTTAACGCCGAATACGTCTTTCGAAATTTTAGGTTAAATCCTACGACGTTTAAAGTGTTAAAAAATTGGTTAATCTTCATTATATAACTATTTAAAATAATATTAACATAAAAGAAGATGTCTTTGAGGTAAATCAAGTATGAGATGTAGAGAGAACAGTGAAATAAATTGTTAATACACCTTTTAAAAGTGGCGAAAGCGTGAAAAAAACCGAAGAAAATAATGAGTTATTCGAAAAGTCTGAAATGTACACGAAATACAGGTTTTTATTCGTCATTCTTTTTAATATAAAGCTTGTAAAAAACAGCTTTAATATTTAGCTTAGGAAGTCACTTAATTTGTAAGATATTCGCGAACGTTTTTTTTAATGTAGGGAAACAGGTAACGATCTGCCTTTGTAATATTATTAAATGAGCGGTAGTCCATATAAAGACATAACTTACCCCCAGGGTTGTTAACGAAAAAAAAGGTGGTACCCGTTAAGAATCTATTCGTTTAAATATATCTTTAATTAGTTAATTCGGTTAAAGTTTTATGTAATATAAAAATATTTTTACTCGATATACCGTATTAAAATCCCTACGAGACTTTTAAAGGTCAACCTAAATGATCGGTACGATGAACTATTTCATAATTTACTTCAAAGTGGTAAGGGGGTAGCTTATCGCTAAGGGCTTTATCGAATAAAGGAGCGAATTTCCCAAGGTCGATTGGAAGTTTGTTGTAAAAGAAGACGAGGAGTTTAGGGGCGAGTACTTTGGTAATGCTTTCGAGGGAGACGACAGCGAATCGTGTAGTAACGGCTCGGTCCTTGCGGGCCTTTCGTAAAATAGCGTAAAATGTAGCAGCGCCGACCCCTTTCGGCGTCTTTTAAACCGGCGCGAATCCGTATTTCCAAACGCTAGAGTTACCGGCTCGCTTTAAAAGTAACATATATTTCGAGAGGTCATAGGTAACCTATTGACATTTTATTTAAGGTTTACCTAAAATAAAATTATTGTTAGAATAGTATTACATTAAGTGCAGTAGGTTTACTTTACTTTTAGTAAAGTTGACCGTATTGCAAAGTCTATTGCTTTGTGCGGACTTACCGCATTGAGTGTAAGTCAAGTACAGTATGCTGCACTTCACTCTAGGACACGAGCTAAGCAATTGGCTATACAAATTATAGTGCAGACTGGCTAGCGGTCTGCCAAACCTAAAGTAATACGTCCACCATTTGACTATTGTGATTCTACTATTACTTCGACCAATTGAATCAACAACTTTGTAAAGTCTAAGGTCTACCAATACTGATTAGTGCGTATTAAGTTAAGCACAGATAAACTAATTAAAAAAAGAAGCTACTTTCTGGTTACGCTTTACGTTAATAACGGCAGTTAGGATAGAGAGAAGATTTTTACGAAGGGCCTTTACTGCTGCGTCTGTTTTTACGGTAGTAAGTAGTGAAGACCTTTAGGCTGCATCGGTTTTTACGGCATCTTAGAGGTAACGACGGTATCGCTATCGAAAACACCAAAAAAATTTTATCAGATATTTTTTGAATAAAAACGTTAAGATTAATTGTTAAAAGTTTTGAAGTTCGGCAAGTTAGCAAACGGTTAGCTAAGTACTACTGTGTGTGTTATTACTGTAAAAACGACTCAGTCCCACGGCTAAATAACAAATAACCATCGCTTATTACCACTTATAAACGACCTTCGACCTTTCTCTTTATATTAAACCTTTTTCATACTTTACTATTTTTACTCCTTACACCATTTCAATCGAAAAGTTTGCTGCTTTAAGCTAAAATATCAAGTTAAGTCAACAAAGCCACGTCGCGCGACCCAACGCTAAGTCGCTAAGTTCCTACACGATTTTACGCCAAAACACTAAGTTCCTACGCCCAAAGATCACCAAGTCTTTCGCCTTACATGTCATACACGTTCTACATAAGCCAAACCATTAGATATCTCTAAGCCAGGCATTATGGAGAAAGTTGAAGCCCTTGAATCAGTTTTTACCATGTACTACAACTACGACCTTGAATGCTACGATATTGATGAGGAATTAACTAAAAAGTATTTGATCAATTTCGTCGGATGTTTTATTTTGGAATATAATGGTAGTAAAGATCTTGACCGCTCTTTCCGCAAGTATCGTGAATTCTTCGACGACTGAACTATTCGCATGTAAAAGGCAGTTTAGAAGATCATCAAGTCTAAATTAAAAGTTAAGCTTATGTGTTAAAGGATCTACGTACCAAAAAGAAGTTCTATTAAACTGGTAGAAACTCTTTTCGAGTTGATTTAACTGGAAAAACATGTTTAAAACCCTAAACTCCAAAATTATTGGGGAAAAGGAAAAGGTATTAAGGTATTTTAACGCCTACACACGCGCTTTCGAACACCGCTAACTTAACCTTAGCTAAGTTAAACCTTTTTACGCGCTGGCGATAAAGAATCTATTAATTTTTTCAGAAGTTTAGTATCCTTACGTAATAGCGCGAAGTACGCCCTGAACGGCGGCTAAACACGTAAAGCAACGGCCGTTAACGCAGTCAAAGGTATTGATATTGCCGCTTTATACCAGTTAATTAAGCAAGATCGTTAAGCCTCCTAAAACATTTCAATACCTATCGCCACTTAGTAATTCAATCGTTAAGTTCCTTAGAAATCTTCCCTTTTCCAGTTCGCCTACGTACGTAAACCTACTACAAGCCTTACTATAACAATTTATCCCTCGGACTAGGCGACTGGCAATTACTCCTAACACCATACCTCGGAAACGTTAAGGCTTATACTACCATGAAATACTATTTAAAGCTGAGATAACTATTGCGACCTTCCTCTAATACCTGTTAAAATAGTCAATATCAATTATAAACTTTCTACGGACTTCACCAAGATTTTGGATAACATAAAAAAGTATAATAAAAAGCCGTACAACTTTTTCGCCACCACCATAATACCTTTCCTCACTATTTTAAAGTGGATAAAGGTTCTTTTTTGGGGGTTTCATTTACTATTTTCCGGAATTCTTATATGATACGCCAGAAGCTATAATTTAACTATCCTAATAAATGTCACTGCGTTTCGCGAAATTTATAATAGTATAAAAGACTATGTTAAATACGACGTTTACCTTACTCAATGACATAGACTAAGTCATTACGAAGTAAACCAAAATAATGATAAAGAAAAAAGAGGAGGAAACGCCAATGGATATACTAAACTAAATGATTAATAAGTTGATGTTATGCTAAAAAGTAATAAGGAAAGCCTACGTTGGTAAAGCTATACTTTACGAATAGGTACTGGCAGCAATTACGGTTATCAATGAGTTTGAATACGCCTTATAATGCCTCAATACTACTTACGAAAGCTTTTTTAACTAGTTGCGTTCCTTATTTGCTACTATGATGACACGAATACTAAAATCGTTTAGTATGTATTTTTAAGCCAGAAACTTCTTTAATATAAAAGAAAAAGACTTTACGGTTATTAATTACGTCGATCTCAAGTATGAGCACCTACAAAACCTAAGGTTAGATCTATCGACCTCGGTTTTAGACTAAAGGTAACACCTACGATAACGCTAATAAGGTTAAGCTTTAGGCGAAACTGTTAACCTTTAACATTATCGTTGTAATAGTGGTAAGAAATGTTAGATCTATGGCAAGTCCAGTTATTAGTGAACTCAATATCCGTCCGTTAAGCAAAATAACAAAATATTAGTATACCACGTTTAATACCTTATTACTTTTAAACAAGACTACCTAAATTAAATTAAAAACTTCGAGAGTAACGAGTCAATTAATACAGAAAACGCTCCTAAACTAATTAAGTGATGCAAGAAAGATACTGCTTTTAGTGCAGCCCAATAATTAGCCGACTACATCTTTTTATACCGTTTAGGTGGTAAAAACCTTTACCTCTACCTTAATTAAGCTTTTAATCTCTTATATAGCTTTAACCTTTGCGATCATGTCGCGGATCATACGTTTTAAGGGATTATGTCAGACACAAGGATAAAAAGGAACTTAATAGAAGGCTATTCGCAGTATGTGGCACTGCGAAGGGAAATTATTATAACTATTAAAATTAATTATTTTAATATAGATAAAGCTAAAGTTGGCTTTGGCTCAGGCGAATAACTATTGTTACCGAAGATAACGGTAATTGAAACTATTATAAGCGCAATTACGTTCTATATCCTTAAGTTCCTCATACCTTTTCTACTTTATTTAAAAAATATAAAGACCTTCGGCATTAAAGTTGAAGTTAATACAGATGAATTGGTTAAGAACAGTTAAATATTTCCATTCGCTTTTAAAAAGGAGTACCTATAGTTTTATATTTAAAGCCCGGAAGTAGTAGTGTTAAGCTGAACGAAGTCAGGAATACGCTAATTATACCGTCGTTTTTATTATCCGCTATTAATAGGTTATATAAAATACTAAAGTCCGTAAGGCATAATAATATAGAATATGTTACCCTGAAATTAATGAAAAGACTTTGTTTACACTATTAAACATATAGCCAAACCCCCCGGAAATTGAAGTTTACACTAAAAGAAGATAAAGATTTTAACTACGAGATCTTTGTTAATGTATTTTATTTATATAATAAACCTGTTTTTTATGTTGTTAATTCCGCAACCTCGTTTTACGAAGATAAATTTATAAAGTCCTTTTCGGCAAAGGATAAGTGGGAAATATTAAGGATACTGTAGATTAATACGTACTTGGGCTCACATAACATCGTAATCTACGATATTATCATTAACTTTGCGACGGCGGAGTTATAAAACGATGTCAAGATAATAGGTATCCAGTGCAAATAAGTATCTTTAAAAGTTTACTAAAGTATTCGAAAGGTTAAAGGGATATACTCTTTTTTTCTTTGAACTTATATTATTTTTACGCTGAAAATAAGAGGTTTTACGGATACAAAGGCATGTTTTTAGATGATAGTAAAAGGTTTAAACTATATTATAGGCCCTAACGTCCTGATTCCAAAGTTAGTGGTTTTTAAAGAATACCTAAGCCTAACAAGTGAATCTTCGTCTTTGGTAAGTACTTGAAAAGGTGTTGCGGCCTATAACAAAGCTTTGAAGAAACTTCGAAGAAATTCGGTACGCTGTCAAATTAATAACTCCTTTTATATTAGAAACGATCTATTCACTATTGACGTGCTTAATTTACTATTGTAAAGTAAAGTCTTGGTAAAACAGGAACTGGGTAAATAGAAGGACCCGTATAAGATATTGAGTATAACAAACTCTAAAGTAGTTATCGAAACTATTAACGGTCCCTTACCTTTCCGAAACACTTAATTTAAGCGCTATATTAGGGATATTAAAGACGAAAACCCTTAAGCCCTTTGAATTAAGCGACCGATTTAATACGAACCTCCTTTACCTGTTATCGATAAACCTATGGAACGCCGCCAGCGCGGATAACTCTCAAAGAAAGAAAATACCGTTAAAGAGGAGGAATATATACCGGGCCGAATATATAATACTGTTTGGAACAGCAGGAAAGAGAAGGCTAACGAAGATTTAGTGGTAAAGCTTCGCATATAAAAAATTATTAAGACCTTCGCTAGCCATTTTAAAAGAAGCGATAAGGTCAAAATTGACGGCTTGTTAACTTTAGTGGTTATACAATTTGTACTTCAAACTAATTTTAACCTTTAAAACCTAAACGTTACGATTTTTAAGTCGAAGATTAGTTACGATGTAAAAGATAAGATTATGTGGCGGTTATACGAAAAATTAAGACTAATAGTTTAAGGATATGACGATAAGGATAAAAACTAAATATTTATATAGTTGTTAACGATTTGGAATATCAATTAGTGTTGAGTAGTCGTTAAATTAGCAAGTTTCATAAGAAATATGAGAGGCGAGTTTACGCTTAATAGTGGTAATAAAACGTAAATCTACACGCAATTAGTAACGAACCTATAATGGATTATATTGTTAAAACTGTTATAGGAACTCAGTATCATCTACACATTAGATATGATAATGGGATATATTACGTTACTATATGGACTGGCTAAAGCAAACTTTTATTAATTCCTAACTTACTAATCGCTATTTCAATTACGGCTAATAATAAAGTTTTTAGCCTATAATTCATACCTATTGTTAATGTAAAAAAGGGAGTTCGGTGTGGTTGGTATATAAACTAATAATACCCTTTTCGTCGAAACAGCTAGCTTTTTAATATTGAAATAACAAATGATTGAAGACTTTAAGTTTTGAAATTGCAAACCAATGATAACTTTGACGAAAAACACTTAATATAACTTTAATGAATCGTTAATCCGTATATTTAGTATTAATACTGGCCTTAGCTTTTGCCAAAAGAGATAAAACGCTATTTTAACTAAAATAAATAAGACTAACGAATCTAGAGCCTGGCGGTACTTAGAATAGCGTATTTGAGGAAACTATATCGTTATATTATGTTAACTGTAAGTCTTTTATAACCTTTCCATCGTTACGTAAGAATAAACGCTAACGGATAAGGACTTTAACCGGCTACATAAGAGGCTCGAGTGGCAAATGCGAAATCTAGACCGCGGGATTAATATAATCCCAATTGACTTTTTAAGGGCTATGTTAATATTCTTTATGGACGGGTCTTTTACTAATAATATAAACTTATTTTTACAAATAATCTTCTTAATAACCCTTATTAACAAAGACAAATAGGAGATCCAGTATGGTATTATAGGGAACTTAATTTGTTAAACCTTCGTTAAGTATAAAAGGATTACACGAAGCGTATTGACTTCGGAGGTTTATGGTATAATAGTAGGATTCAATATATATATGATATTGTGAAAAATGTTTAACTTTATTACTAGACAGTTAAAGTTTTTTTGTATTCTAGTGGTAATTGAAACCAAATCAAGAAGCCTTTTCGAATGCCTTTTAAAGTTCGAAACCACTAGCGAAAAACGCCTCATGATTAACGTAATAGCACTTCGTAAAGCCTATGAAGTGAGAAAGATTAAGGAGTTCCGATAAATCGATGGAAAGGATAACCCCATAAATGCCATAACGAAAAAGACGTTAAATAAGACTCTGGAAAGGTTTGTGGATAGCACTAGGCGGACTATACGTATTGAGAGCTACATTAACAGACTGCCTGAAAGGCTCAGCTTACGTAGCAGCGGACAGAGATATGCTGACAAGTTAGAAGACTGCCAGGGGATTAATAATAGTGATTTGTTAAAGTGGAACGGTTAAAGTGAAGTCTTACAAAAACCTATGACAGAACTTAATATGGAAATTGATAAATACAGGCCTTGGAGAGATGGAAAAATTAAGGCTAAATGAGATTAATTAGCATGTAAGTGAATTTAATCTAGTATAGAAGTTAACTGGAATTGACAGGTGGTCTAGCTAGTTAATGAGGAGAATATTGAGTGCTAACCAGAAAAGATTCGTTGGCCACACTGATGTACGCGCATAAACTAAAAATACCCTAATATTGAAATAGTATTATATGCAGTATATTAGGTTAACTTTACTTACAGTAAAGTTGACTGTACTACAAAGTGTATTGCTTTGTACATACTTACAGCATTGAGTGTAAGTCGAGTGTAGTACGCTGCACTTCACTTTATGGCATGGGCCACACAATTGGCCTTATAAATTACAGTGCAAACCGGCTAACGGTCCGCCAAACCTAAAACAATACATCCACCATTTAACTACTGCAATACTACTGTTATTTCAACAAATTGAATCAACAATTTTGCAATGTCTAAGGCCTACCAATAGTTATATTATAAGGAAAGGATAATATAGGCCTATATTCGGTACCAGTATTGATCGAGGTCGATTTTTGAAAAACTTATAAAGGAAATGAGTCATAGGGGAAAACCTGATACGTAGTATGTAGCTTTATCAAGTTGTCGTAGTGAAATTAGAAAACACGATAAGTTTAAACGATCGATAAATTACATATTCATAACGCTATAGTATTTATAACCTAACTTTAATAAAACGGAAATTAAACGTATTGAATTATAAGATGAATTTATTGTAAATGAGAAGCTGTTTAAAAGTTGGAACGAATTTACCGAGTTGAATTAACGTTTTCGTAACTTCTATACGCGATTATATATAGGAATTACGCTTTTTCTTCCCGAAAGTGGATAAAACATTCTGCTAAAGTAAAATAAATTTCTATACCAGCTTTATCGTTGTATCCGTTTGAACGTTACATCAGATCCTACGGATAAGTACGGATACGATGACTATTTTTTCTGCAATGTAAGTATAACTCAAGGCTTTTATAACAGAAAAGTTCTAAATAGTTAACCTAAGCAATGTATCGCTTATTAGTAGTTTGAAAGGTGTTTACGCTAATTATAATAATATCGCTTTAGCTATTTCAAATGGGCGTTTATTTACTATTATGTCCACTATGTACAACACCCGTAACAGCGATAGTACTAATACCATAACGAATACGAAAATTATAAAGGTGTTTGTCGATGAGGTAGGCGTGAACGAAATATTCGTTATAATCCGCGGGTATATCAAAGGGAAGTAACGTATTAAAAAATGTATTATTAATAGCTTCCTCTAAAATAGTAAGCTTAGTGGCCGATTTCTAAGCTATACCGCCAACTTCCGCGAACAAGGCCTTTCAATCGTTAAAAATAACGTAAAAACATTCGCTAGTTCCTTGTTTTATCTTTTTAAACCGAACGATAGCTATTTTAACCGCGTTAAAGTTGTAATAATAGGCGCGAAACATAGTTATAAAGGCGTTAAGGTCGCTAATACTGCCGTCAATCCCGCGGGTATCATAATTCTTAATAGCAGTGTGAGTAAAGCCTTTGAACTATTCAAAAATAACGTAAAGGTATTTTTTTATACTAATAAACTAATAGTCTCAACGTAATTTACGTATTATAATAGTTTTATATACCGAAAATCGTAACTTCATATCGGAAAACTTAACCAGTTAATCAAAAAGTTTATGTTTAAGTCGTTAACGTTTATTAAAAGGGGAACCGATATCTTAATCGAAGTTAAAAGACTCTCAGTTTTCGTCATTTAGGGAATTATCGCGGTCTCCAGTAAAAAGTGGTATAACGATAACGTTGTTTGTAATGTACGTAAAGAAAACCATTTAAGGCGGAAGTTATTCCGAAAAATTAACCGTACCAGTAACTTTGAATTGTTGGATTATATTAGTTAACGCGTTTGATACATCGATACTCTGTTATTTTAAATATACAACATACTTTCGAATGGCTTCAACTTACTCGATAAGTTTCGTACATAAAACATTAATGAAATTTTCGTATTCAGCCGTATGATAGTTATACTAAACCGCTAAAACGATTTAAAACGACTTAATGCACGTGTCGAGAAATTGTTTTAGGACATAAAGGTATATATTCGGTAGGTCGAAAAATAATAATACAGCCCTAAGCTATAACCGTTAATAAGCAATAGAAATACTGCTTAAAATGAATAAAGAAATTATCATAAAGGGACTAAAGCCGATGCTATCGCTTAAGTTAGTCTGATTTTTTCTATAAATCTCTATAAAAAGAGAAAAGGAAAGTCTTTGTTAGGGAGCTGCTATAAAGCTAAGATGGTGCAATCCTTAGTCACGTAACTTATTGAAAAGTATTCCTATGTGGTTTTCTCCTTGCTCCAAAGCATTGCAAGAGCGTGTAGAACTACTAGGGTTGTATCTCTGGTAATACTAGCCAGATACTAGCCTGTAATACTACTTTTAAGTTACATGTTAAAGGTATTAATCATATACCAGGTAAACACTTTAAAAAGCGATTAGGTGAAGATTATTAGGTTTTTTATACGAAAAGTTATTTAACTCATATAGTTAATGTAATTTAAAATCTCAAACATCATTTTTTCATGTGTAGGATAATTTACGAGGTTCAAGATAAAATGACGAACCGGTTGTACGAGAAATGAAAGTTAATTGCTCAAATATACTCTAATAAAGGTAAGGACAAAATCTTAAATTAATCGTTTACTATGTAGAAATTCAGATAACATTTAATAATCGTAATTGATATTGATTCAATTGCTAAAGTAAATGGTTATTTTATACTTAATATCCAGTATATAGCGTAAACCTATACGTAGTTTACCACCGATCTTTAGCAAATTATATTATTAAAACTGCTGAAAAAATAATGGAATAAATTTTCGGTCGGTACGGTAATACGTTATATTAAAGGTTTGTACGGATTTTCCGAACAAAGTATTCGTTAGTTCTTAATGTATAAAGCGTACTTTAAACCTCAATTAAGTATAAAAACTTTAACGTTCAAACCGCATTCATTAATTACGAGGTGTAAAAACCTTGGTATCGTGGGTATATAACCTGACAATAGCATTTTTTACTCGAAAATATTCGGTGTATGGTGATATAAAAGCGTATTATCTAAAGGTTAAATTTTTAAATTCATGGGCTAATCGAAAGGTTAGCCAAAGGCATATAACTTCAATTTAATTAATCTTGAATCCGTATTGACGATATTAAGATTTAAAATGAAATTTATATTATCTTACGTTGAAACTGGTAAGGTATAAGCTAAATAAATATCGACAATGTCGAAAAAACAAGATTACAGATATACCTAAAATGAAAGACCTATGCGAGTTATATTACTAAGTTATGATAGACAAAAATAGCGTCCGGTCCATTTTTTGCGATATTAACATAAGATTTATAGCGAGTGGACTGTCACAGGTTCAATGAAAAGCTGAAGAAGTAATAAGACTATTTCAAGAAAATTATCAATATTATTTTGATAAACGTAATGACAGAAAAGTTAATAACTTTTACAAATAGATTATTTGTTAATTACATTAACTTTATATTGTCAATTGAGTTTCCTATAATACCTGTCAGTAAGAAGAAGTTTAAGGGGTTATTTACAGTTAATAGAAACCTTATATTCTGGATATCCATTAAGTATAACGTATAATACCTAACGTATTGGCTTTCAAAATCAACGGTATAATAGCTTTATTTAATATCGGTCTTGTAATGAATGGTACGTTCAGGATTATTACCAAAAAATTGGGATTATCTCCGATATTGATATTATTGTTGACAACTTCCAAAACCTATAAGAATAATTATCGAAATCGGGTAAAATTCATGAAATCCATTTGATAATAGATGTAATATCTTTGAAAGGGGCATTCAAAGTACAAGAAACCGACGAGTTTCGATAAATTAATGGTAAAAATCACAATACTAACGTTATAACTATTCTCACGCCTAATAACGCCCTAAGGGTATTTGTGGATTTTACTACACTAACTGTATGAATTGAGGGATATGTAGATCGCTTAGTACGTAATTCGGAGGAATAAAATTACCTTAGCAAGTTTAAAAACTACTAGAATAGTAATATTAATGGCAACGATAACAAAAGTGGTAATAGCAGTAAGATGAATTACTAGTGAAAGTTACAAAAGTGGTGGAATACGTAATAGTTATAGGTTTATGGCGAAAGATATGCATACGGGAGTGAAGGGAAAAAGGGATCGAAAATGAGAAATAAAGGTCTAAAGTTAATTTTAATTTCAGTGCAAATTAATCGAAATTGATAAAGGTCTGGCAAGTGGATTAAGGAGGGCTTTCAGAAGTTGCCATCATTTCATAGCAAACCACACTATTAAATAGGAAAAAAACGAAAAGCCGTTAGTATTAAAATATAATTAAATATAGTAAAGTTAAGTCAGTTCAACTATGAGTTTGGTTAATTGTACTAACTAATAATTAACAACACTTTGTGGGATTAACTACAAGTGCAGTACAGTAGGTATATATTATAAAATAGGTTATAGGCTAAAGAATTTAGCCATACAAATTAACGTGTAAACCGACTAGCGGTTTGCTAAATTTAGAACTTACAACTTATTAATCAGAACCAATTTCAATGCAGCATAAGTTACTTCGACCACAGTGATTCGAATTAACTACATTGCAACAATAAAGTCTTACCAATAACTAACGTAACTAGTGATAAACGGTACTTGAAATAACGCGACTGTGATGATCATATCTTTATCTTATACTTATTAAAAGTATCCTACGATTGATCAATTACGATACAAATGTAAAACCTGACGGAAAAAAAATTAACCGGCTGAATAAAAGGTTAAAGAAGCAAATATAAGGTTTGAACCGAGTGATGAACATAATTCCGGTTAACCTATTAAAGGCTAAATAAATAATTTTTACAGACAGCTCCTTTACAAATAATATTAACTTATCGTTTAAAATCGGCTTTGAAATAACATTCGTTAATAAGTATGAGCAAAAAACTAATTTAGTATTGTTGGAAGCCTAATCAATTGAACCCTTATCAAATATAAAAAGATTTTACGAAACATACTGATTTTAAAAGTTTATAGTATAATTGCTGATTTAGATATATATATAATATTGTAAAAAACACTTAATGTTACTATTGAACAGTTAAGGATTTTACCTATTTCGGTAGTAATTGGTAACAATTCGAAAAGAAAATTTAAATATTGTTATAGACTCAAGCCGTTGGCCATTAAGCTTATAGGTTACGTGAACTTGCACGTAACGGGATAGGTAGTACCCGGCCTAGGCTCGGCCAGGGCATAAACCGGGCATGGTTCGAGTATAGGCCAGATACAGTCCGTTTACGGATAGGGTAAGGTTCGTATATAGTACGTGTAAGGGCACTTAACGGGCTAGGAATTAGCCCTGCTTAAGGATCCTGCATGTTGGGTCACGATAGCCTTTTTTCATCTTTTTCCATACCTTAATAGTAAATTATACCTGATATATATTTGGTTTATTATCTTTAGTCGGATTATAATATATTAATAAGGGTTCTTTTCATCTTTTCGATTAAACATTCCTTATAATAAACTCATTGATGGAAAACTTTAATAATTCGGCGTTATAACTTAACGTTATGGGGGATAATAGGCCGTCAGCGAATACCTTATCCTCTATCTTCATAAATATATTTTAGGCCCTTGTAAGGCCAATTCAAGCCGATATCTCTCGTTTATAAAATACCGTAAGTTCTATCGCGTCGATTGTTAAAAAATGGTAATAACCGGATTAATACACTTTAATTATCAATTTTATATTTAACTTTATTGAGGTTGTCGTAAATATTTACTAACTCGAGGTTAAATTAGCCACAACTCGTGTTAGGGTTTTACCGATTTAGGGTGGACAAAAACTATATAACATACCATAATTTTACGGATTTACTTTCGCGTAAAATACTACGTATTGAGCGATGAAATTTATATTAAGGGCAGATAAAATATAAATTAGAAAAGTTCGGTATACGTCAATATACATATAGGAATATTATATAACAATGGTAAAATAGGCGGTTACGACGTCCTATAAAGCCCCAAGATACGAAGGTATATATAATATAGGGAAGTTTTTTTGATTATATCGAGGTTTTTTCAAATAACTTTTATCGTATGAGTGAGGTATTAGTCGAATTTGAAGGTTTGATTATTAATAATAAAGACTTATAGATATTATTCGTTATTAGGTTTGATATATTTTTGGCTTAAGTAAGCGATTTAAATTGGCTTTTAGCCATAAAATGTAACCATTTACGTTTTCGCAAATCGTTCTGTATCTGCGATAAGTTCATCACAATAAATATTAGCCGGGTAATTTATATTATAACTTGAGAAAAGTATCGCAAATTTGCCAACAAGTTGAAGTTTTGAAATTTCAAGAGGCGTTTTGGTCGTCAATTATCGAAATCAATTTAAACTTAATGGCTGGATAGCAATACGGTTATAACGGGAGTCTACATCTTTTAAACGCCTTCTTTAAAGTGCCGTAGTAATTACAGCTAGTTATTTCCATATCTCGATTAGTCATTTTAACAAATCTATCTGGTACGCGTTAAAAATTAAGGACGTAGGGCGATGTAGGTGATAATAAAAAACGTTATGCTCAACTTGTTTCAAAACGTTACGTACGTTATGTTTCATCGGATTATTATTAACGTGGTTACGATTTTCGCCTAATATTACCTTTTACGTAGGTATATACAGTTTAAATCGAAAACGTAAAAAAAGATTTTTCATTAACAGTGACGGGGGAAACCTAACTCCTAGATATAATTTCGTTCAAAAGTTACATAAAGTAAACGACATAATTGTAAAATCGAGTCAAAATATATTTGATTGAATTAAAACACGTATAAACGAGGAATTATTCCTTATCTTTATACTTCTTAATAATACCTACTTTTAAAAAAATTAAGTCGAATTTAACAATAATATTATTATATTATAAGCAAGATTTTCATACAACGGTTAAGGATAAAATGAATTCGGCTATGATATCGGCGAAATTTCGGTACGATATGGAAATTACGTCAAAATATGTGTATTACCTAAATGGCTACATTTTATATAAATATTAATAAATGGTCGAACTCTATATTAATATATATTATCCCCCAAATAATGCGTGATATGATTTCTGGAATATTTTACATACGATATTAACTAGTGACTTTAAATGTAGGTGGTTGCCGTTTAGTAATTTAAATTTAGGGAGACTTGGTTATCGACGTAATGTTAATACGCCTTAAGAAAGGAAATATATAGGGCGTAATAAATTCGATTTTCCTCAGATTAGCGTAACTTCTATACCAAAAGGCATAATATATGGGGGAATCGTTTATAATAACTCATATCATAAGTGTTTACGAAATAACATGGATTTTTTAAGAAAAGACGACGATTACGATTAAAGAGAAAAAAATAGGTTACTTTTTTCACTGGAAATAACTTAATTCTGCGGCCCATTCGACAAGGATAAGGTGATAACCATACCTTTATATAAAGGGAAATTTGATTACCATAATTATATTAAATAGAACGAAAAATATTTTTACTACAACGACTTGAAGGGTTATTATATTAGATATTATAGGATGAATATTTTATGCTTTAATAATCAGTTACAAAATTAATATATAAGGGTTGGGTTTAAATAAGATTTATATTAGTGGTAATTCCGGTATTAATTATCCGTAAACCGAAAGGGGGTTAGCGGTTTTGAATCGATTGCCAGGTATTGAATAAAATTATAGAATAAAACCGAGTTTTTTGCCTTTAATTAAAGAGACCCTATGTATATTGTCAAAGTTGATATAACTTACGAAATTGAATATTTAAACAGGTTTTTACTGTATTAGAGTAACACCCGGAAAAAAGGAATTAACGGAGTTTCGTACGTGGTTTAGGTTATTTAAATAATTGGTTTCCCCTTTTAATCTAGCAAAAATAATGGCGATGTTTTAACGATACATTAATTATATAATAAAGGATATTTTGGATAATTTCGCTTTAACGTATTGATATGACCTTATAGTTTTTGCTTCATGTATTAAGTAAAATTATATAGCCAAAGTTCGGGTGATTTTGAAATGTTTTTATAATATAGAGCTGAATTTGAATTTTAAAAAGTGTGATTTCGTAGTTAAGGAGGTAAAATACCTGGGCTTTGATATAACGGTTAAAATAGGTATTCGGACTGACCTCGAAAAAGTCCAGGTAATCCGCGAGTGGGAGTTACCACGTACGATCCGGAAAGTTCGATGCTTTATAGGTTTTGCCAACTTTTATCGTAATTTTATTAGTAATTTCTTAAAGTTAGTGGATAATTTCGTCGGCCTAATAAAAAAAGGTATTTGTTAGGCTTAAATTAAACTAAAGAAATATTTATTTTAGACCTTAAAATGCCATTATTACGGTCCCTATCCTAGCGTATTATAATTTCAATCGGCTCATAATAATGGAAATCGACATTCAAAAACGGCGTTAAAGGGGTATTTATCGTTACGAAACAAGTGTAATATCTTAAAACTAGTGGTTTACCACTTCGTATGATTAATGGATACGAAACGTAACTATACTATTTACGATAAGGAGCTTTTCAAAATAATGTTTTATTTAAAGGCGTCGTTTTCCGAGTTAAATAGTACTAATATACTACTTACGATTTTGATAAATTATAAGGAATTCAAGTATTTTTCCTCGTTACGGCTAGTTTCAGAACATTAGGTTAAATAGGCTAAGGTCCTTTGTCTTCTAAAGATTACTTATAATATAGCCCGAAATTGAGGACCCCCGCTAGCATATATTAACCCGTAAGTTGTAAAATAAACCCGAGGTTTGAAAACGTTATACGCGAGTTCTTTAACCTATTTTTCCTTTTTTTGCTATATTAAACGTGGTATCGATAAATTTATATATTAAAAAGATACAAATTACGGCGGGTAATATAAAGAGGTTTGACGAAACGGAGGCCTAATTATTAAATTACGACGATATATATTTTAAAGGTTGGTCAGGAGCTTTCGAAGGGCTGTTAAAGATGATATCGCCCCGAGTCCAACTCGCGCACGGGTTGTTATTGCGGATAACGTCAGGGAATTTTTGAACGTTAGTATCTGTGATATATTTGCGAGCCCGGAACGAGTTACGCTTCCTGGTATTACTAACGTTAAATAATATTTTTATTTTCGGCTCGGGTACGTTAACGAAATTATAAGACCACAAAGTAAAGAACAACTCCTTATATAAGGTTCGCCTTTTAATGGTTGTCGAAAACTCCAAATGTTTTCCACTCAAAATATAATAGTTTGAAAAGGGACCGAGGCCGGAGCTATCGGTCAAAGTGGTCGGATACTTGTCTGTAAATTTCAATGAAGAAGAAGGAGAAGAAGTCCCTACTAGAGAGTGGCTATGGAGCTAAGATCGTATAGCCCTATCCTCAGTTATATGATGTTTCCTTAAGTAGCTTTCTTCCTGCTTTGGAACATCGTAGGAGCGTGTAGAACTACCAGTGTTGAATCTATAATAATACTAGCTAGGTACTAGCTTATAACATTACCCTTAAATACACTCTTATTGTTCCTTTCCTCGTTTTTTTTTTTTTTTTTTTTTTTTTTTTTTTTTTTTTGGTCGTGGTATAAGGCATTATAAATATAAGGATGATACGCGCGCCTTTTGAAACAATACGCTTCTGTGTAGAAGGTCTTAGGCTAAAGTTGCGTAAAATAGGCTTTAACGCCATTACTTTCCTATTAATAATCCCTAAAGTTCCAATTGCAAAATATAAAACTTCATCCTTTCCTGAACCTTTAACCTTTCTGTATAACTTTAGTACTTAACGTTAGTATTTATAGTTATTAGTATAACACTTATTTGTTTTATAATTTATTACTCCTTTGACTTATGAACTTCACGATTAATATTTTTCTTGCTGCCGATGTAAACAAAGTTATTCGAAATATGGGCTACATGTTTGAAAGTTATTTAGTTTTTACTAACTTGCGTAAATTTTCTTACATTAAAAGTTATCTACATATACTCTAACGGAATTCGAAAACAGATATATATTAAATGAATTTATAAAATATTATATAATCCTAAAAAGCTTTGCTAAAAAAATAAAGGTAAGTGGTTCCAAAAGTTACGAGGAAGCTATTAACGAATGACTCAAAAATAGGGATTAATACCGTAATTTTTTCCTAGGATAACGGATCGTAGTTTTAGTTATACGTGTACCTCGTTAAATCTTAACCCGGATATAAATAAGGTCTTTTAGGAGTTTTCGGAAGAGTATTTAGCGTTCGACTTTCAAGAACAAGGTAAGTTTACGTACCCTATAAACCGTTTTTCAAATATTAATAAACTGTTAAAAAGAGTGTAAACTTAAGCAATCGCCGCTAAAAAGGCTATAAAAGTCTATCGCACTACTTAACGTAAGGTTAATACCCGAGGCAGGGGGGGGGTATTATCCCCATTACTCCCGTACGGTTGAAGGGCTTACGGGAATAAACGAAAAACGTAATATTTAGGAAGGTTTTTTATAACTAGGGAAAAACGTGGGGGGGGGGGGCGGTTTATAAGTAACAAAATAATATTATTAAAAGTAACATAAAAATGTGTTAAGGTTTCGAAACATATTAATATTAAGTTAAGTCTTATAAATGCTAAATGAAGTTAGCTTGTTAAAATAGGAAAGAAAATGATGGTTGAAGATTCGGACCAAGACTTCAAAGATATATTCAAGCAGGGCTCCGGTTAAAAGTATTCGATTATCGGTCTTATTCATATCAATAAGTTGATTTAATATTCGTTGATGAACGTATTATGCGTCGTTTCATTTAGAAAAGTAAAATATAAAACTATACCCGTTTGCGGGCTATGCGTAAAGGCTTATTGTTATATTTAGCTAATCCATAACACGATTTAAAGGTGTCGAGTATTACGATATTAAAGAAGTTTAAAAGCGACTTTTAGGTTAAAAATATATAACCTATCTATTTAATCAGAATTTACCATTTCTGTTAATTATAAAATAGGATACGTTTAACTTGAAGTTCATTACGGATTTTTAGTATACTTTCGACTTAATATTTCGGTTTCGCTTTACCATCATCTTCTTTGATAATCATAGTTTACGGTCAAAAGTTTCGAACTTACTAGCTGAAAAGTGGGTTTAAAAAGGTTGGGATGAGTGAATTTATATGAAATCGAAGATGTTTCCCGCCAGGTATATTATATTTCATAACGTTAAAGTCTATTATACACGTTACCTAATACTTATCATGAATTTAATTTAAATTTTTGGAAAATTCGTTTATTTTGTAATTTTTAAAAAGAAGTTAAACGTCGTCGCCGAGTCGAAAACATTTCGAGGAAAAACGCCGTTCATTAACGACTTTCTTTATACGTTGTTACGTAACCGTTATGATGGTTTATACTAATTTTATAGCTTTACGGATCCGTTAATCAAAGTTTTTAGGCTTTACGTATAGTGTCGTTATCGAAACGAAAAAAATTTATACTGATTAAATAGAATTAACGTAATAATTATAAGTTATAAAAACGGATTAATACCGATGGTTATTGTATTTTTACCATTAAGTACTAATTAATAACCGGGTATTATACGGCTTAAATTAACTCATATATAAATGACGAATAAACGTTAAAACATAAAGACCTTTTAATTTACGTTTTCGGTTACACCATTAGTTTCGGGTTAAAAAGCGGTGTTTGGGTGTTGTTTTACTTTATTTGGGTCGTAAATTCGTTTTCAAAATCCATTGGTTCAATTCGAACCACGATTGTTATTAAAGGTATGTGGATAACCATAAAATCACTCATAACAATTAAAAAACCGATTCGTATAAGTCTTGATGTTTATAATAGATATAACCTTAAAAGTGACGTATTTATTTAAACATTTCGTAATAACTATAAAGTAACATGGATTACCTTCGTATTCCTAAGGTAAATTAATTATAGTGTCAACCACAATCTTTCTTTAAAGTTATTCAGAAACTTCAAGGAGTTCAAAAAGCCCTTTTTGATGGTATTCATAATAAGTTATACAATTATAAACGTTGTAGTGACGGAAAAAGAGGCGGACAATAAGATATAAGCCATGTTAAAAATACGTTTTACAAAGAATAACGATAATAACATCGCAGCCAGGGTATCTGGTAAGGAGAGAATCGTGAGTAGCCTAAATTAACGCGGTAGTAAACGATTCGTAAGCAAGTACCTAAATACGGTCGCAAAACCTTAAAATTTTATCGTCGTTTACCCGGTATTCCGAAATCAAAACCTTTAACGTACGTTCGTCATCGGTAGGGATATCCGTTTGAAAGTGTCAGTCGCCTATACGTATTATACGTACTAGGTGAGGGTAATTGGTATCGCATGTAACAACGGTATTTTAATAACTTTAAAGGTCGACGTTAATAAAAGGTTCATGGCCTTTTCAAATTAATTTTCCGGCGACATTTAACCGGCAGGTATAGGTATACGGAAGCGGTTTAAAAGTAAATTATTCGGGACGTAATAATTAATGTTTTCGGCCTAGGTAACGTATATTCGAAAGTATTTTAGAAATATTTCAATCTCGTTATAATGATATTTCGGTTCGCGTATAATCCGTTACTTTGTTATACACTAATCCAAAATGAAATTACCAAAAATTTTTAAATTAATGGAATTCATATTTGGAAAGCCGCCGTATCGTTATAAAGTATTTTAAATTTTTATTGTCCGTTAAAATAGTAAACGGGTACGCCGTTGCTCGGAACTCTAGGTTTTATGTTTTTATATAGCTTATAATCCAGAGTAACTCTTTATCGTAATTTTTTTCATTGTATTTGACGAGAAATAAACGACTGGAGTAACATTTTATTAAATATAGGTTACTGTGGTCGTCGCGTTCAGGAGGAAGCCTTTTAGGGTCTAGTTAAAATAGTTAGATTCGAGAAAGATATCGCGATCAGGATTCTATTAGGCGAGTATTGGTTCGGAGAAAAAGCTAAGTTTAAGCCATTTGAAAGTAACTTTTTTCAAAACATTTAACGAAATAAAGTACCTTTACTTGTTAATAGTAATAATAATCCTATAATTTTTAAGTAATTGTAAATAAAATAGCGATAAAGATTTATGAAACTTAAAAAGCTCCATACTTTTCAAACCGTCGTAAAAGCCGTTTATTTCTAGATAACGCGTCGTTTTTCTAAGTTTACTCGAACTTCAACGTCAACTTCAATAGCGAATCCCAAGTAATTAATTTTTCAAATGCCGAATTCGTATTGAAAAATATCCAGGTTAAATTTCTCAACGTTTAATACGTTAAGGATTTACTTAACTTTAGTTATATAGTTATCGAAAATTTCGTTAAATAAAACGAAAACGTCGTCGAAGTAAACAAAATGAAAAATATTGAAAAAGGTGTAACAAATTATTAATATACCGTTAAAAGGTAATAGGGGCGTTGAAAAGCCCGAAAAAGATAATGAATTACTTGAAAAATCCGAAAGGTATAAGAAATACAATTTTCCATTTATGTCATTCCTTAACCCTAAGCTTATAAAAAGTAACTTTAATAATCAATTTACTAAACTACTTATCTTACAAAATATTTGTAAACTTTTTTTTAATAAAAGGAAACGGGTAACGATTTTCCTTTGTAATAATATTAACCCAGCAATAATCGAAATAAAATTGTAACCCTTCTTCAGGTTTCTGAACAAAAAGGACCAAAGCACCCGTTAAAAAGTTATTTACTTAAATATAAATTTAATTAAGGTATTCGGATAACGTTTTACGTAATACGAAAAGCTTTTTATATAACATGCTATATAAAGAGCTCCATAGTACTTCCAAAGATTAACATTAATTATCGATATAAAGGGGGATTTGTAATTATCTTTAAAGCTGGAAAAAGGTAATTAATTGCCGAGGGCTTTATCGAATAAGGGTATGAATTCCCTAAGACTAGTAGAAAGTTTATTATAAACGGAGATAAGTGATTTCGGGGCGAGTATTTTATTAAAATATTCTAAGGAAACGGCGACGAATTACGTGGTAACGGTTGGGTTATTACCGGGCTTATCGTCAAACAATGTGGAATATAATAGCGTTAATACCTTTTAACAATTTTTAAATGGAAGCAAATCTTTGTATCCAAGTACGGTAATTACCGGCTCGCTTTAAAAGTAATATGTATTTCGTAACATTATAGGTAACTTATTGATATTTTATTTGAAACTTACCCAAAATAACATCGTCTTATGAGGAAAAAACGACGTAACTTTATATTCGGCCATAGTATTTATTGAGGTCGACGTTTCCAAAGCTTATGAAAGAAATAAGTCGTGAAGGAAAACCGGACGTGTAAAACATGGTTTCGCCGAATTATTGTGAAGGAATAGAAAAATACGATAACTTGAAGCGGTAAAAAAAACTGTTTATTTGCGACGTTATATAATTTACAACTCATTTTTATCAAAAAGTAAATAAAAACAATAAAATTACAAAGTAAATTTACTATAAATGAAAAGGTATTTAAAAGAAGGGTAAAATCATTCAGTCGAATTAAAAAAATTTAAATATTATACGCGATTATGTATGAAGGTTACGTTTTTTCTTCCTCGAAATTCATAAAATTCTCGGCCGCAGTAAATTAAATTTTTATAATAGCTTTATCGTTCAAGTTAATTAGATGTTACGCTGGGTCCTATAAGCAGATTCGGATCTAATACCTATCCTCTTCGTAAAAAATATAACCTAAGATCCTTACAATGGAAAAGTTCCGCTTAATTAACCTAAGCGATACGTCGATTAGACACGGCTCGAAAGACGTTTACGCTAATCATATTAACATCGCCCTAGCCATTTCGAACGGGTGTATCATCGCCATTATTTTCACAATAAAAGGCGCTTCCAGTAACGACAATACTAATACCATCGTAAAAAATACGAAAATTGTAAAGGTGCCCGTCGATAAGTTGAATTCGAGCGATCTATTTATTATAATCCGCCGGCATATCGAAAGGGAATAACGTATTGGTAATTATATTATGAATAGCTTCCTTTAAGATAACCAGTTTAACGGCAAATTTCAAATTTATATCGCTGGCTTTGGCAATTAGGGCTTCCTGAATGTTTAAAAAAACGTAAAATCGTTTACTGAATTCTTCATTTATATTCGTAAGCCGAACGATAGTTATTTTAGCTGCGTTAGGTTTGTAATAATAAGCACGAAATATAATTATAAAAACGTCGGGTTCGTTAATACCACCATCGTCTCCGTAAACATAATGACTTTTTATAATGGTTTTCTCGGAGCTGTTCTGTTATTAAAAAATAACGTAAAAGTAGTTTTTCATTATATTAATGAATTTTTGATTCCGACGTCAATTACGTATTATCGTTACCTTGCATATTGGAAATCGTAAATTAATACTAAAAAAAAAAAAACTATCAGTTAAAATAGTTACGTTTAAGTCGCTAACGCCCGTTGAAAGGGGCGTTAGTATCGTAATCAAAGTTAAAGAAGTCGTTGTTATTTAAAAGTATAATAAAGTTCTAAATAAAAAGTGGTATAATAACAACGTTGTTTTTAACATACGTAAGGTAAACTTTTCAAAAGAGAAATTTACCCTAAAAGATAAACGTGCCGGCAACTTCATGTTATCGAATTATATCGGTTAAAGCGTTAAATGTATTGTTATTTCGTTATTTTAAATATAAAATTTACTTTCGAACGATTTAGTTCCGCTCGATAAGTTCCGTACGTAAAACGTTCGTAAAACGTTCATGTTAAGTTGTAAAGTAATTGTACTAAGCCTTTAAGGCAAATTAAAACTGCTACTTAACGCGTACATCAAAAAATTGCTTTACGGCTTAGGGATGTAAATTCGGTAGGTCGAAGGATAAATATATAACCTTAGGTTATAACTGCTAAGGAACAACTAAGACATTGTCAAAAAGAAAATCGATATTTATATATAAAGTTAAAAAAGCCATAGTTATCGCTTAAGATAGTCGGATTCTTATTTATAAACCTCACTAAAGAAAAAGGATAAGAAATCCCTGCTAGGGAGCGGCTATAGAGCTAAAATGGTACAGCCCATTACCCAGTTATATAACATATCCTTAAGCGGCTCTCTCCCTGCTTTGGAGCATCATACGAACGTATAGAACTACCAGGATTATATCCCTGATAATACTAGCCAGTCAATAGCCTGTAACATAGTTAATGCAAATTAAAAATTACGGGATTAATCTGCGGAGTATATTACGTCACCGTAATCGTTTATAATTATCGAATTCAAAATTATTAACAACGAGAATCTTGTAGTGAACTTAACAATCGGCTATTATAGGTTATCTAGGTAAAAACATTTGGTTTTACGTTTTTAACGGCATTATTATTATGAGGGGATTAATATAAATATTCGACGTTTATATCGAATATATACGTAATGTAACGGGATGAAGCCTTGTTATATATCACGGCAAAGCTTTTTAAACCTCTTTTAACCCCGTCCAGTATTGGGTGTATATTAAAGTAGATTTTATAATTTACTCATTCATTAATCATAATGGCCTTTAATACCTACTAGTTATCATGGATCGCCTTTTTCAGTTTATTTAACCCAAGGTTATATGGTTTATCATTACTAATATGTATGAGGAGCGTTTTTCGGATGCATGGTCGAGATTTTAAAAGTTTGTATCTTTTATTATTGGTAATCGCTATTCGGATTATTTGGGCGTAATTTAATCGATCTTTTTTTTTCTAATGAAATTTAAATTACTTCCATTTATGATATATCAATTATAAATAAAAAGCGATATTAAACGGGTAAATCAAGTGTTTTTAATTATCTATGTATCGTCGTCGCCTTTTCCTAATATAATTGGGTTTATATTTAACCGTTTATTAATTTACGTTAAATAACCGGAAATCGATGGTTAATAGGTTTAATACGAACTGTTTAGTAAATAGATATTAAATTTTACCTGTTTTAAAGTTAAACGGAGATACCAAGTAGTTAATTAATTCTATGGAGTGAACAATTACGTTTTTGGTTTATTTACGTAAAGGAACGGAATTAATTCAAACGACAATGATTTATATCTAATGATGAATAAAGATGATGGTAAATCGTAAACGATATCCAGCGAAATAATATAAAGTAAGAGATTAAATGTAACTAATCTTTTATAATATTAAAATCAATTACTCGAGTGAAAAGTTCGATTAGCTTTATGATTAATATCACATGGTCGGTATTTTGAATCCGTTCAATATCGTATTAAATATACTTAGTTAACATCCGGTATTTTATATAAATTTAATTAAACGGGCGGTATCAGACTCTCCTTTTTATAGATTTTATTCGATATTCTCCTGGGACTAATTTTACTAGTTGAAGATATAGGGAAAGCGAAATACAAGGAATTTAAAGTAGACAATATCTTCGCGGTAAAAACAGGGAGAGGCGGGGTTTATTACGTATTGATTAAGTGAAAAGGTTATAATAAGTGGAAATAGGAAGTATTAGAAGATTATTAGTATATTATAACTTTAAATAAATTCAAAGTGAAATGGAAAGATATTAGGATTTATGATGACCCGGTATTTCGATATCGACATTAAAATTATATGAAACAACAAACGCATAATGAACCAATTATACCCCCAAAGTAATACTTTACTTATAAATAGGAAAAAGATTTTATTACTAAGCGAAATTAAAATATAATAAATAGGGCTGGATAAATATTGCCCGATTATTTCGAATACGTATTCGACCATAAAACGGCTTTTACGATAATTTAACGATAATTAACTTACTTAATATTATTATCCCTATTAATGCTTAATGAATACCGGCGTTATTAACGTTAGGCGCTTTGTTACAACGAACTTCGAATATTAAGTAATATTAGGGAAAGAGAACGGTAAAAGGCATAGTGGATAGGCGCCGAGGAGGGGGGCTGGTAAAAGGCGGGACGGATACAAGGCGACGTTAAGGATGGCAAATAATGCGAGAAAAAGCGGACGTTAGGAAAGGCCGATAATGAATAATATGAGGAGGGATGGACGTTAAGAAAAGCCGACAATAAAGGATAAAGTGAAAAGAAATAGGCGTTAAAAAGAGCCTACGATAGTGATTAACAAAAAATAGCGCGTGGGGTAGTGCGAAGGGAATAACCCTTTTAACGGGTTATTAAAAATTATAATACGTTAATTTAAACCCGGGTAACGCGATCAGCTCAGACACGATTTTACGTTTATTCGAGATAAACCCGATTAACTAGTTTCTATTTAAAGTGGGCAAATATAATGCGGGTAAAATTAGAAATCTTATAATTAAACCCTAGACATTATTTGTAATATTTTGTAAGCTGTAGCTTATATTAATTAGAAAATATATAACTTGGGTAATAATATTATTTTAACCCTTTAAGTTAAAACCACGGAAAGGTATACGGTGGTAATTAAAAGAGGCTGCGGCAAAAACGTTACACGTTAAAGCTCAGTCAATCGAAAGAGTCCTGTCTTTATAAACAGGCGATATAGTAAAAGGTCACGAAAGGATCTGGGGTAAAAACGGACCCGAAAAGAAAAAGCGATGTAAAAGTATAGCTAAAAAAGTAACGGCTTATACGGCCGGTATAGTAGGAATTTCCTACGCGCGAACGATATTACGAAGCCGGGAAAACTAATTAATCATTTGTTTTAAAAAAATAAGGGTAAAAATAGGCCGATAACTTGGGATATTTACCTAGCATTCACACATGGGGGATGAAATATAACCCCTTTTTTTACCGTAATAACCAATGAACATAAGAAGGTACATACGCTAGACAAGGTTGGAAATAAACTTATTACTTAAATATATTAAAAGAAAGAGTTAATTAACCGTTAGGTTCTTTATAAGATTTATTTATAAGTTTACCTTATTATAGACCATTGTATATATGCGATACCCTTACGTCCGATAAATTCGAACGTAAAATAAAGTAATACTAAAGTTTAGAAAGTGATCAATATGTAATATATAGGCGTTTTTAAGCTGTAACAGAGGAAATTTATTTTTATCTTCGCTATTTTTAAAAACGAAAAGATTTTTTTATAACGTAAAGTGACTATAACAGATAATTCATAATAGGGTGTTAATATATAATAAGGTAGTATACCTTATGAGGAAACTCGTTATTTTCTTTGAAGGTGTCGATGGTAATACAACCTAAGTTAAAATCGTTATATATATTGGTTATCATAATAAGTTAAACGAAAAAAATTGAGATATATTGACATAAATAGCTGGTCAATATATATAAGCAAAGTTAAAAATATTATAAAAAGGGTGGTTAACGAAGGGAGATAATAGTATAAAAAGGAAATGAAGAAAGTTTTAAAGATTTCGGGGGGTATTCGTATTTATAGGAATTGGCGGACCAGATTCGGCAGGGGCTACGTGTTATATGAAGCCTGTTACATAATATTAAAGGTAAAAATACAACTTTATATAACGCGTTAACGGGTATGTTATACGGCGCCAGCGATAAGAAGGATATATTATACAGCGTGTTAACGGGTACGTTATACGGTGTTAACAACCTAAGTTAAACCGGCTGAAGTGTTATACGATATATCAGACGTAATGTTACCGACCTACGTTCGACCCGCGTATTAGGCGGATACGGTCCGCACCCGGTATTTATTTAAAAAAACGCTGTAGCCCTTATAGTATATAGGGAAAAAGGGTATGTTATAAATTTTAGCCGTTGGTTATTAAGCCCATAGGTTACATAACTGTATACATAATGGAATGGGAAACACATGACCTAGGCCTGGCCCGGGCGCGGATCTGGTATGGTTCGGGTATAAGCCGGACATAGTCTCTATATGGACAGGGCACAGTCCGTACACAGCACGTGTAAGGGCACGTAACGGGCTGGGCATTAGCCCTGCCCAAGGGTCTTGCACGTTGGGCTACGGTAGCCTCTTCTAGTCTTCCTCTGCACCTCAATTGTAAATCCCATTTGGCACCTACTTGGCTTACCATCGTAGGTCAGACTATAACAAATATCTCTTAAAGTTCGAACTACCAGCAAAAAACACCTAATAACTGATATAATAACACTTCGTCAAGCATATAAAAGCAGGAAAATTAAGTAGTTCCGATAACTTGATGACGAAGATAATCCCGATGATGCTTTAATAAAGATGTCGCCAAATAAGGTACTTAAAAGGTTAATAAACAACAATAGGCTGACTGTACATGTCGAGGGCTACGTTAATAGGTCACCTGCTAAGGGTAAGTCACGTGCTGGCAAACAAGGATACCTGGGAAAATTGGAACACTGCCAGAGAATTGAAACCAATGACTTGTTTAATTAGCACGGTTGAGTTTGAGGTCTGTATAAGTCTGTGGCGAAAGGATTGTTTGTAGAAATTGGTGAAACCGGAACTCGGAACCGTGGGGCAAATGAAGGTAATTTGGCCGTGGAATTGGCAGGGATCTGGCTAGTTGACGAGGAGGTAATTTAGTTGCAACCGGAAACGATTCATCGATCACACTGACGTGCGCGCACAAAACAAAAAGCCGTCAATGTTGGAACAATAATGACTGCTATTTTTAGCAGGTCAACTGTAGTGCAGTTAGTCAACTTTACCATAAGTAGTAAAGTTGACTATACTGACTGCAAGTCGAGTGTACTGTTTGGTGGGTTGGCTGTATTGACTGCAAGTCAAGTACAGCATGTGCCCACTTCAAACTAGGGTACGAGCCAAGCAATTGGCCATACAAATTAGTGTACAGACCGGCTAGCGGTCTGCCAAACCTAAAACAATACATTCACCACTTGACCATGCAATACTACTGTTACTTCGACCAATCGAATCGACAACATTGCAACGTTTAAAGGCCTATATCAGGAAAGGTCTACCGACGGGTTAATTATCATGGTTCAAGCAAGTAGAAAACATAACGTTAATATTCGTAAACTTATTCACGATTTCGTTCCCGTTAACACTTATATGTCTTGAATGTTGGAATAGCAGTCAAATGCAGTAAAGTCAAGTCAACCAAACTGTCAGTTTAGTTGATTGTACTGACTGCAAATTGGCTGCAGTTTGTGGGACTGCATTGCAAGTACAGTGCAGTAGGTGCCCACTTCAGTGTGGGGCACAGGCCAAAGCATTTGGGCATACAAATTAGCGTGCAGACCGGCTAGCGGTCTGCAGAACCTAGAACTTACAACTCATCAGAACCAATTTCAATGCAGCACCAGTTCCTTCGACCACAGTGATTCGAATCGACTACATTGCAACGATAAAAGCCTACCAATACTGATCGGTGCTTATTAATTTAAGCACAGATTAGCTAAGTAGAAAAAAAGAGCTGCTTTCCGGTTATTACGCTTTATTGAGGCAAGGTTAAGGAAATGTTTTTGCGAAGGACCCTTATAAGCTATACAACTATTCGTGGCACTAAGTAAGAAAGACTTATAGGCTATGCAACTCTTCGCGGCAATCTATAAGCAAGCTACGGTATTAATACTAAATATACCAAAACATCTTCATTATTTCTTTTTGAAGACGTTAAAATAAACCATCTAAAAGTTTTAAACATCACCAATTTAGCAAGTTGGTAAACAGCTAAATTAGTACTTTTATGGTTATTATTATTATGGGTATTAGTACTATAAATCGTAAAAACAACTAAGTCATACGACCTTTAACTATACTAACTTTGACGATAAATTTATGACCGACCTCTTTGCATTACTCTTTTTCTTCCTACAACTTTTAATCTTCGTTACAATAGCTTTAAAACGCGTTAAAATCGATACTGTTAAATATTTCGACATACAAAAAGCAATTAAAAACCTCGGCTCCATTTTCGCAAAGCACTAAGATAAAAACTTCACCTATGAACATTTAACTAACTATAATGGCAGCTTCATTCTCTAATTAAACTTTAAAGGATATAATCCAAGACTTGAAACCTCTAACGATTTTACCGAATAGTTTACCGAATGGATCTTATTTACATAACAAAATGAATGTGTAAATTAAAACAAAAATAAATATTAAATTAAGTAAATGACAAGTTAATCTATTTACGAAAAAAGGGAAAAAAAGTAATTTAACAACTTTACTTAACAAATATGCTATCAAAAAAAATTTCAATGGGTTTTTGAAGGCAATAAAAAAAGGACTATTAGTGATAATATTTTTAAATGTCCTTATACAAATTAAAAAAAACCTACCTAAGTCCAAACGAATTTTTTAAACATTATGACGTAAAATTAACGGTCTAATATTATTAGCCGTAAAGATTTTATGAATCTATACGCCGTAAGGCCTTAAATCCACCAATCAATTAACTAAAAACCTCGATGTACCCCTTAATACTTAAAGAAGTATTACCAAATCTCCCGCAGAGAAAACTCTTAAGTATCATTTCCCTAAGCCCCTTAATACGTCGAATTTTAACAACCCAATTAAAGAATAAACAACGTTACACGCAACTCTACTAGAGGCACAACCACTTAATTATTCCTCCAAATTTAACTAAAGGTAATTATCGTACCCACTAGTATCAGCACCAGCCCCAATATCAATCAAGGAATTAAAAGGGTTCCTATAAATAATATATCACCTTTTCACCCTAATACGTTTCCATGGTAGATAAAAATAACATAAAAATCACTATATTCATCAAGATTTGTGGGAAAAAGAAAAAGTATAACAATAAACTATATAACCCCCCCCCCTCTCAACGTTAAGTTACGCCTATATTTCAATATTTATCGCTAAATAAGGGTTTAATTGCCAGGTTTTCACTCGTTATTTTACAATATCTTTACCGGCTAAGCTAATAATTACTACCTTTGGTACCTAACTAATTATTTCATCATTCGCGAAAATCACAATCGCTTAAAGAGATACTTTAAATATAATGTTAAGCTTACCTAATACCATACCCACTGAAACATTATCAAGTGGTCTTGGATATTAAATTACGAAAGATAAACTATAAGAAAGATAAACGACTTTAATTAAAGGCTTAATATGCTAATTTTTTCCCAATAAATAATGGGAAACGTAAAATTTAGCGAAAGCAGTTTATGTTAACAGATTTAACAAGTTATTACAAGCTACAAAGAGTTTTAATACGCTCTTTAGTGTCCCGACGACACCTGCGAATGGGGTTTCATCCAATTACGATCCTTGTTGGCAACCGTAACGACTCGATTCTTAAATTCGATTAGTATTAATATTAAAAGTCTAAAGTTTAGCGACGATAATAAAAACTCTTTCCACGCGTATTAAATCGATCATAAATACGAAATGTCTTGTTAGTACAGTTAATGGAATGCTTGGACTTAAGTACGTAACTAAGCTACATATGAAAAAGGTTATTTTGCTTTCTTGAAGTCTTCAAGCCAGTTAAGCAAATTTACTCTAAGCTGCAACACCGAATTCTTTTTTCGCAGCAAACAAAGCTATTAAATAATACGTTAGACTTTTGCCGAGTATGAATTAAAGCAGGTCATATACAATATACGCTTTTGTTGGTAGGTCTTTATCGTTGCAACATAGCTAATTCAAATCACTATGGTCAAAGTAACTGGTGCTGCATTAATGTTGGTTGAAAAGTACGTTGCAAATTCTAAGTTTGGCAGACTGCTAGCCGGTTTACACACTAATTAGTATGGCCAAACCCTGTAGTCTATAACACACTTTAAAGTTGGCACCTACTACCCTGCACTTGCAGTGCAATGTATTCAGATCTTATAAACTACAGTCAATTTGAAGTACGTACAATCAACTTTACCTATAGTAAAGTTGAATTGACTATACTACATATAACTGGTATTCTAATACTGGCATCTTTTTGTTATATGCCTATACGCTAGCGTAGCTTGCTTATTAATTGATGGTAACCTCTGAAATCCCTTCTTGATTCACAAACCAACAATAGACCAAACCCCTATTAATTCTGATCAATTTGTATTGAAATTGATATTAATTACGGCCTTTTGTACCCGTTTTGCTTTACCCCTCCGAGGCTTCCATTACTCAACTCCCGTGCATAGGTTTTTCGCTATAGATTTATATATATTACTTATTTTACAATTTAGGTACCTTTTATCAGTAATTCAAATTACTACTATTACCACTTTTGTCATTATTACTATTAATATCATTACCTTGGTAATCTTTAAATTTACCAGGGTAGGGTTATTCTTTCACGTTACATGCCAGGCGATCTATATAATCCTCGAATCATATAATTAGCGTATTGCTATTCACAAACCTTTCCAGGGTGTTATTAGGTATAACCTTAGTGATAAAGTTAGTGGAGTTATTTTTACCATTAATTCACCGTAACCTATCTATTTCCCGTGTTTTATATACCTCTTTGAAAGTTACTACGTCTATTATTAAACGTTTTTCATTAATCATATCAAATATGACTAGGAATTTATAGAATTTTCAAAAGGTAATATACTACACCATAGGTATTAAATATAATCTTAGCTGTTTGGTATAATCCTTGATATACCGTTAATTACTATATTAATAAAGAGCCAGATATTATAGTATAACCATGTGACACTAGCGCATTTCGTATTATATGCTTGTACTTAACGAATATTCAATATATATAGTTTTCAGTGATCATAAATTGCTCTTCTGACCTTTCCTTTTCAATGAGACTTGTTACAAAGTCTATTTACGATATAAGGTTTGTATTACTGGCAAAAAACTCTTTCGCAAAAATCATCAATTTCGCCTTTATTAAATCTACTAAAACTATATAAATTTCTCCTTCCAAATAATCCAATTGTTGTTAAATTCTTTTATTTCAATGTTCAAAGTTCTCATGTTTTGAATTTTATGTTCATATTGTAATGATAAGATGATACGATAGTTTTAGCTAATATAACGTAATTATATAAGTAGTAATTACCACTTATTTTAGGTATTTTTGAAATCTTACCTCATCGGCCGTATCGATAATCATTAAGCTTATAGCTTACTTTCGTAAACATGGGCTAATATTAATACCGTTGTAACTTTAACATCGTCAATATAGATAAACGATTTATTAAAATTAAGTTATATAACTTTCTCTCATGTTCAATTCTGTTATATTTTTAAAAACCGAACGTTTTAATAACACGTTATTTCATCGTTTTAAACTTTATATTTCCGAGGAAATGGATATCGTTTATCTATATACCTTTGATACCAAAATCATTATATTTGGTAATCAATAGCTACGAGTTGAATGTTAGAATCTTTATACCTATTTTAATTGTGAAATACGCCTGTTACGTTAAAAACTAATAAAAAATTTCTTCTGAAAATCTGTATCAAAGCTTCACATACCGTATTACTATAAGGATCGGAAAATTTTCTCCTTTTTTCCCGTTAGTTCTAATAGAACGATCCGCTGAAGATCTAAAGCTGATTAGGTGAAGGTTTATACCATATCCCGGACGCAAAGTTTAAATTAACCTGTAATACTAATGGTCAAATTGGCAGCTATTTTTCTAAAATTATAGGTAATGAAGTAAAAATTCAATTCTTACCTTTAATACTATATTTTTGAGCAACAAACCGTGATTTTCCATAGAACCGGTTCGTGGTTTTGAGTTTGACCTCGTGAACTATCTTTAAATTCAAGATAGTGATGTTTTAGCCTTTAAATTAAATTAGCGAAACAAATTATATAACTCACCATAAAAAATGGCCATTAATTTTCATTTAGTTGATTTTTTTTGCAGAGTTTACCTGGTTTATGAATAATGCTTTTACTACGAAACTTTAAGGTAAGTTTTCCGTGAAACTTTCCGTTAAATCACTCCCTTTAAAATACCTTCGTCTTTATATATACCTTACTAAATCTATAGTTCCTATCGCTATCTTTTTCTTTAATATATATCACTTTTAAGTGTTTTTTTACACCGTCGATGTTTCATTAGCTTATTAACGATCGGTTCGAACAGGTTATATCAGTTAATGTGTTCGACTTGGAAGTTATCAACATTAAGATTTTTATCTGATTTAAAAGGTCTATTATGCAGATCAATCAATGTAGTTTGGAATGTGATAAAGCTATTAGTAGCTTTAATCATTACATTTAGGTTAATCATATTCCATTTCTTATATAGATTATTCTATTTGCCTGACTTTGGCTATATAATAATTTAATTCTAAACAGGAAATAATAATAATTTCATTGTTAATAATCTATTTTTAGTTTTTACGGCTTTATCAATCTAACAGTGTGCTTATTGTTTCCTCAGTTTCTTTAGGGCTTGACTATATACCATAATACTTTTTTAAGTATTTAGAGATGATGGCGACTTGTTCGTTATATGTAGGTAGGCTCCAAATACCAAAAAATTGGTATAAGCCTATGAGGGCTAATAGTATCGTTAAGGTCTTCTACCGCTATTGAAAGCCGTGCTTTTCAACAAATAAAGTTTCCGATTTTTAGTATTAAGATATTGTAGGCCCTTTGTAAGAAGGCGTATGCCCTTTCGACTTTACCGATACTTTAGGAAACTTTGATAGGGGTCTGTTTATACTAAATCTCTATTAACTGAAAATTAACTTAAAACTTTATCGCAATAAAGTTGTTATTTACGTTATGGATTAATTCGTTGAATTGTCTTAGTTATGTGTTAATTTAGAAAGTGCGTAATGCTTTTTACGTTTCTTTCGCTATAATAATCATAAAAAACTTAATACTGTGAAATGTTGTAACGGAGTCTATAAAGTGAAGTACTGGTTTACTATCCAACTAAAATATGTTCATAAAAACATTAAAGTTAAAATTTCAATCGTTTTCAAATGTAAACTTAAATTTTGGGGGGTTTGAAAGTATATTTAATAATAGTGGTAAAACCGGTTAAATACCCTTAGTACTGGTAAGTCTATATCTTTTTAGCGGGTTACTTTTAAAACCTGTTAAAGTCTATCAATTTCCGAATAATTAAATTTACAATGTAGGTAACTAAGTTGAAGCTTTGTTAGGTTTGGTATTACTGTATTTGACCTTGAATGATAAAACGAGAGGTATCTCTATTTAAGGTTGAATAAAAACTTTTACCACCTTTAACTTATAATAATTTGTTATTTTAAACGTTCACGTTAACGCCGAGGTTTTTTATATATAGTTAAGGTAAGGGGTAACGGCATGTTTTATTCTATAATATAGAAAATACTAATGTTTATAATGTTCTTTACCATCGTTGATTGGACTAGAAATGGATTTTTTCGAGGCTGAAGCTAACCTTAATTTTACTAGAATTAGTATGATCAAGTTCTGTAATAGTATTAGTATTCTTAAATAATGCCGCATATTATAAATATACTTTTATTAATTTATCGTATTACTTCCGTATTCGGTATAATACCTTAAAAGACCTGTTCGACGTAACGATTTTGACTAGTAAAGAGGTATATAGGGTTATAATATTTATCGTTATATTGGTGGTAAGGGGTTTTACCTATTAAGTACCATAAAAAGACGTGGTTGGCAAGAGATTACATTTTTTTTGAGGTTAATATTAGTATCTTTATGCCATATCCTTACGGTTTTCGACTGTATTAAGGTAATATTTAGTATTAGTGGATAGGAACTGCATATAATACCTTATCCGATTATTTTTACACTTAATAACAATGTAGCGTATTGACAAACAGCTTTGTTTACTGTAAATCTAACATTTTTAAATATTGAAAGTAAACTTATCTAGCCAACTTAAAAACCTTAATGAAAAAGAGTAGCTCCTTTCGTAGGTAACTTGGTTACGTCCCTTAATCCCGGCCTCCTGTTCACTTTATTTGCCGAGCTTTTCGTATTTGCTATTATAGGCTAGTGCCTGGCTATTATTACCAGGGATTTAACCCTCGTAGTTCTACACGCTCCAGCAATGCTCTAGAGCAGGGAGAAAGCCGCTTGAGGACCCGTAATATGATTAGGGAGAGGGCAGTACCATTTTAGCTCCATAGCCACTCCCTAGTAGAGACTTCTTTTCTTTTTTCTTCTTTATCAAGGTTTATAAATAAGGATCCGATCACTTTAAGCGACATATTCGGCTTTAGTTCCTTTATATATAAACTTATATTTTATTCCCAACGATGTTTTAGCTGTTTTTTTAGCTGCTATAACTAAAGGCTATATCTTAATCCGGCGACCCACTGAATTTAAACCCATAGGCCTTAGAGCAATTCTTTAATGCTCGTGTTAAGAGATAGCTTTAAAACGCATTAGAGGCTTAGTACGATTACCTTATAACTTAATATAAATGTTTTACTAACGTTTTACGTATGGAACTTATCGAGCGATATTAAGTTATTCGGAAGTATGTTTTATACTTAAAATAACGAAATACCGATACGTTAAACACTTTAACGAATATAATCCAATAGTTTAAAATTGTCTGAACGTTTACATACTCGGTTTAACTTCTCCCTTAAAAAGTTCCCCCTATATACGTTACGAATAACGCCATTATTATACCGTTTTTTACTAGGGATCACGTTAAATTTCTAAATAAAAACGACTTCTTTTACCCTAATTACGATATTATCGCCCCTTTTAATAGGCGTTACCGACCTAAACTTCAATCTTTCAATTACACGGTTAAGTTTTCCTGTATTAAGTTATGAATCCCAGTATAAAAAGCTATGATAATACGTAAGTTACATTGAAACCGGAAATTTATTAGTATAAAGAAAAACCACTTTTATTTCATTTTAAAATAAATAAAAAGCCCCGCGAAAACCGCTAAAAAATGTTATTACGCCCGCAAAAACGATGGCGATATTAACGACCCGAACACCTTTATAATTATATCCTGCTCCTATTGCTACAACCTTAATACGGTTAAAGTAGTCATCCTTCGGCTTACGAATATAAAAAAGGAGTTCGTAAACGATTTTACGTTTTTTTTGTAACGTTTGGAAAGCCTTACTCGCGGAAGCCAGCGGTATAACCTAGAAATCCGCCGCTAAACTCGCTAGTTTAAGAAGAATTATTAATAATATATTTATTAATATGTTACTTCCCCTCGTTATAAGGGCGAATTATGATAAATGGGTCGCTAGTGTTTTACTTATCGACGGGATTCTTTATAATCTCTGTAATCGTTACGATGTGTTATAATCCAGACAATGGTTGGGTTAGGAAACAGGCTAGCATACAGTTGAGCCACAGGGAGCCTGTAGTCCAACACATCAGGCGGAGAACATCTATTATGTAAGCAAGGTGACTAAGTAAGTCACGTTATGAATCAGTATGGATCAGTTGCTAATCCAAAGTGAGGCTACATAGTATCAGTAAGGATTAGCCACCGATCCAAGATAAGGCAGTACTAGATCAGTGGGATTAGTGCGGTGATCCAAACGATCCAGTACTGAAGATAGTATGAAGGCAATGGGATATAAGGACACGGTCAGTACCATAGATAGCATTTCCTTCATAGATCTTCAGTTTTCAATCTAAGTATTTAGTCTACACACATGAATAGCCTAATGACTAGTAATCATTCTATAGCACGAATATACATCTTCTTGATATTGCCCACTTATTACCTCTGCTACCTTACTGCTAATATAAACCCCCTGACAACTTCTATTTACTCACGGGTATTTAGTGTGATCATTACACGACGGTAATAATATTATTGTTACCGGAAACACCTTCCGTAGTGGGAATAATGGCGGTAATACGCCCGTTCGAAATAATTAGGGCAATGTTATTATAACTGACGTAAACGCCGTTCGAACCACTTCTAAGCGACGTGTCGCTTGGGTTAACCACGTGGAATTTGCCCGTCGTAAAGAACTCGAGTTATACTTACGTTATAGAGGGAACGGTTACCGGATTCATACCTGTTTATAAGACCTGGGGTAACGCCCGACGTCTTTAACGATAGAGTTGTTATAAAAATCTATTTTATTTCGGCCGAAAATCTTATATACTTTAAAAAGGGAAAAGCGTAATTTTTATATATAGTTGCGTATAAAAGTTAACAAGACTTTAATTGAACTTAATGATTCCGTCACAACCTTTAAATAGATTTTTGTTTTTAATAAATTCACTTTTCAATTTCATTTGTATCATTTACTATTCAATAAATATAGGTTATCAATATCATAACATCGTAATTAAATAGTTAACTTATTTTTTAAAGTTACCATGCTTTTTTATTTCCTTATGATAACTCTGTGAAACCATATTTTATACGCCTGGTTTTCCCTTACCACTTTTTTTCTTAATAACCTTTTTAGATGTCGACCGCGATGAATACTATCACTGCATATAAGCCTACGTCGTCCCTTTTTTATAATACGACGTTATTTTAGGTAAGTTTTAAATAAAACACTAATAAATTACCTACGACGTTACGAAATATATATTACTTTTAAGACGAGCCGGTAATTATCCTATTTAGAAGCGAGAGTTTAAGCCCAGTTAAAAAGGATCGAAAGGGGTTAGAGCTGCTACATTTTACATTATTTTACGACAAACCCGTAAAAACCGAGCCGTTACCACGTAATTCACCGTCAACTCCTTTGAAAATATTAATAAAATATATACCCCGAAACTACTTATTTCCGTTTATAACAAACTTTTTTCTAGTTTTAAGGAATTTATACTTTTATTATATAAAGCCTTCGGCGATAAATTACATTTTTACTGTATTAAAGCCGATTACGAAATCCTCCTTCGTATTAATAATTAGGATTAACCTTTAAAAGTACTATAGGGCCCTTTATACGATATATCACATAATAAACTCTTCGTATGACGTAAAATGTTAATCGAACAATTTAATCAAAGTTATATTCGAACGAATAGTTCTTTAACGGATGCACCGGTCCTTTTCGTTTCAAAAACCGGAGGAGGGTTACAATTTTATATTCATTATTGCCGGTTTAATACTATTACGCAAGCAGATCGTTACCCGATTTTTTTATTGAAAAGATTTGGAATATTTCGCAAGCTGAGTAATTTATCAAGTTAAATTCTAAAACTGCTCTTTATAAACTTTATATTAACGAGGGAAATAATTGAAAAATTGCATTTTATATACGTTTCGGATTTTTTAAGTGGCTTAATATTTCTTTCAGCCTTTTTGATGCTTTCGTTACCTTTTAACGGAATATTAATAATCTGTTCAGCCTTTTTCTCGATATTTTTCATTCCGTTTACCTCGATAACGTCCTTGTTTATTCGAATAGCATTTTCAACAACTATATAGTTAAAGTTAAGTAAATCCTTAGCGTATTAAACGTTACAAAACTTAACCTGAATATTTTGAAATACGAATTCGTTGTTTAAAAGATTAAATACATAATATTCGTTTTCAAAGCTAGCATCGGCGTCCGTATACATCCAGAAAAGTTACCCATTATCCGGTAATAAGTGGCTTATACAACGGTTTTAGGAATACGAGTTTTTTTAAGGTTTGTAAATTATTATCGTTATTTCACTCGCGATCATTCGATGATTATCGGATTATTATTGTAATCAATTCGTAAGGGTATTTTCTTTCGTTAAGGGTTTAAAGAAAAAGTTACTTTCGAATAGCTTAAGCTTAGCTTTTTTTACGAATCTGTATTCGCCTAATAGGATCCCGACCGTGATACCTTTTTCGAAGTCGACTATTTTAGTTGAAACTTAAAAGGCTACCCCTTTTAACGCGACGACCACGGCATTCGACAACTATTAACGTATTACTCCCAGAGTTTATTTCTCGCCAAATGTAATTATGAAATTTACGACAAGGAATTACTCGGGATTATGAGTTATTTAAAAGTATAAAACGTGGAATTCCAAGGTACAGCGCGTTCGTTTACTATTTTAACGAATTACAAAAAGTTGAAATACTTTATAATAATATGGTGGCTTTCCGGACAATAAGTTTGCTAACTTAAACGCCTTACATAATTTCGATTTCGGTTAGTACATAATAAAGTAGTGGATTATACGCGACCTAACGTACCATTACGATGAAATTAGGATATTCCTAAGGACCCTTCGGACCTACGTTACTTAGGCTGCGAATTAGAATTGTTACGTCCCGAAAAATTTGCTTTTAGCATACGTAAGTCTCCTAGTTAACCGTTGTCGGCGAATGAATTTTAAAAAACCGTAAATCTTTTACTAATGTCGACCTTTAAAGTTATTGGAATACCGTTATTATACGCAATATTACTTATCTTTGCCTAGTACGTACGATAAGTATAGGCGACCGACACTTTTTAGCGTATATTTGTACTAACAACAACTGTAGGTTGAATTCACTTCAGAATACCGGGTAAACAACGATGAAGTTTTAAGGTTTCGCGACCGTATTTAGTTATTTGTTAAAGAGCTGTTTACTATCACATTAATTCAAGTTATCTACCATTTATTTGTTATCGTCCACCTAGGTCGCGAAGTTATTACCGCTATCTTTTTTAAAACGTATTTTTGGCTGGGTTTATATCGTACCGTCCATCATTTTTTCCGTAACTACGACGTTCATGGTTATATAACCTATTGGAAACACCATCAAAAAAAAATTCTTATAACCCCTTCCGGTTTCCGAACGGCTTTAAAGAAAGCTTCCATCGACTTTATAATTAATTTACCTTGGAAATACGAGAGTAACCCACGTTATTTTATAGTTATTGCGAATCCCTTAAGTAAAGCCGTCACCTTCTAGGCTATAATTATTATAGATGTCGAAGCTTATTCGAAACGATTTTTTGATTATTATTAACGGTTTTATGGCTTTTCGCGTACGCTTATTAACGAGCGTAATTCGAATTGGACCAGTGGATTTTGAAAATAAGTTTTTCGATTTAACTAAGGTGAAATAATGCTTAATTATCGCTTTTTACTCCGAAACAAACGGCGTAACCAAACGTGTAAATTAAACGGTTTTTACCTATTTACGTTTGTTCTTGGATTATATATAATTCGATCAAAGCCGTTCATTATCCTGTTGTTAATTAATACTAGGTAATAAAGATATGACAATTATTGGTATTATCCCGTTTTTATAACCTAAAGTTATTACGTTAATCCTATTTAACCAATATAATGTTTTTTTGTTTCGATAACGATATTACACGTAAGGACTCAAAGCTTTATCTAACAGATTCACGAAATTACGAAATTCGTATACGCTGTAATAATGGTTACGTAATAATGTATAAAGGAAGCCACTAATAAACAGCGTTTCCCCTGAAAATGTTTTCGAGTTGGCGATGACGTTAAACTTATTTTTAAAAACCACACGCTAAATGAATTCTCTGAAAAGTTAAATTATCTTTACGATAAGTACCAGATAACGCGTATAATTAAATTTTACGTTATTTGACTTAATATAATGAACGGGAAGTATTCTTGATTTTATGTCAATTAACTTATCTAAGTTATTTCGGATCCACTTTTAAATTAGTAAATTGGAAACTTTTAACCATAAACTATAATTATTTAAAGAATGATAATGAAGCGAAACCGAAATACCAAGTCGAAAATATATTACGGGCCCGTAATAAACCTTAATTCAGTCGTACACAACTTTATAATTAACCGAAACGGCAAGTTTTAGTTAAATAGGTAAGCAATATATATTTAATATAAAAGCTGTTTTTAATATTTTTCAGTACTGTTGTACTCGATACCTTGAAATCGTGTTACAGATTAGTTAAATATAACGATAAGCCTTTATGCTTAGCTTGTAAGTAGGTATAATTTTACATTCTATTTTACTAAAAGGAACAGTGTATAAGCCGTTAATAAGCGAACATTAAATAAATATCTTAATATTAATAAAGACGAAAAATAAACAACTATAACCGTGCCTTTACTTCAATATAACCTCAAAGTTCTAATACAAGTCTTTACCTAGTATTTTTTTTCAACAAATTAGCTTAACGTAACATTATATGATCTAACTTAATATTAATACTCTTCGAGACTTTAACAAACTTCTATATTACTTTTAGCAACGGTCCCTAGTTATTCGTTAACCGCGCCCCCCTAAGTTTTTACCTAATTATAAAAAGATTACCTAAATATTACTTTTTATTATTTACTGTACAGCCTATAAGCCTTTAGAATATACGATAATAATAGGGGAACCCCCCCCCCCCGCTTCTGGTATTAACCTTACGTTACGTAATGTAACGGAGTTTTATAGCATTTTAAACGGCGATTAACTAAGTTTGTATGCTTTTTAGCCGTTCTTTAGTATCTAGAGAGCGGCTTATGGAGTATGTGGATTTACCTCAGTTTTAAAAGTCGAACGCCAGATACGCTTTCGACAATTCCTTAATGGCCTTATTTATATCTGGGTATAAATTTAATGGTTTACACGTATAAACAGAACTAAGACCCGTAGCCCTAACGGAATAAAAACGGCACCGAGCCCCAGTATTCAGCTACTCGTTAACAACTCCCTTATAATTATTGGAATTACTTACCCTTAATATACTAACAAAACTTGCTAGGATTATATTATATTTTATAAACGTATTTAAAACATGTCTGTTTTCTAGTTTTATCAGGGTATATATCGATAGTTTTTATGGTAGGAACTTTACATTCGTTAACAAAAACCAAACAGCTTTAAAATATATAACCCATATATTTAATAATTTTATTTACCTCGGTGGCGAACTAAGAATTCATTATAATGTTAATAAGTAAAGGGAGTATCAAGATTGTAAATAAACAAGTGTTATACTAGTAACTATAAGTACTGACGTTACATGGAAAAGTTACAGGTTAAGGGAAGGAGGAAGTTTTATCTTTTGTAATTGAGACTTTAGGAATTATTTATAAAAAGGGGAGAGTGTTAAAGCCCCTTTGATGTAACTTTGGCCTAATGCCTTTCACATGGAACCGTATTGTTTTACAAGGCGTGCGTACCTTCCTTATACTTACAACGCTTTATACTACGACATTAAACAAAAAAAACGAGGGAAGGAACGATAAAGATGTATTTAGAGGTAATATTACAGTCTAGTTCCTAGTTATTATTACCAGAGATCCAATCTTGGTAATTTTACACGCTCCTACAATCCTTTAGAATAGGGAGAGAGCCGTTTGAGAATATATTACGTGACTGGTGAGAGGACTGTATCATCTTAACTCCATAGCCACTCCCTAAGAGGTACTTCGTCTCCTTCTCCTTCTTTCTCAAGGTTTATAGACAAGAATATGATTACCTACAGCGACAGCTCTAGCCTTCATTCCTTAACATTTTCAATCGATAAAATATGTATAAAAGAGGTTTTTTTCGTCGTTACTAAATTCCGGTGTTCAAAGATATATACCGGTTATACCGAAGACTCGAATTATTATAATCGTTAAGGAGGAACTTAACTGGCCAAAAAAAACCTTTACAGGTGGCGTTAAGGTATGGTGGGGCGTATTCGAACTTTTTATAACATATAAAGGCTTGTTAAACCTGTTGACATAAGGTGTTTCTACCAACTCTCACGTTTCCTATTGCTCATTAGCAAAGTATCAGTTTATTAAGCATCTAATCAAAAACTTCCATTTAACTTTTCATCTCTTTCTTATCGTCTAATATATAAGACCACTTGATAATATTATAGTCGGTATAATATTCATATAATGATCAAACTAAATACTCGTGAGTATATAAAAGGTGTCAGAGGGTTTATGTTATCAAGAAGGTAGCAGAGGTGCTGAGTGAACAATATCTCAACCGTGCAAGTAATGATCAAAAGCCATGAGGCTATTTAGATATTAAGACTGAATACTTAAACTGACAACTGAAGAGCTATGAAGGAAATTCTATCTATGTGGTGATGACCGTGTCCTTATATATCTGTACCTTCATACCGTCTTCAGTACTGGATCCCTTGGATCAGTGCTGAGCCCGCTGATCCTAGATCACTTGGATCAATACTGATCCCACAGATCCTAATCACGTGATTGGCTTAGTTATTTTTCTGCTGACAAAGGAGAGGTGTTCCCCACCTGATGTGTTGGACTTTAGGCTCTAAGTGGCTCAGCTGCATGCTGGCCTGCTTCCTGACCCGCTATCATGCTTAGTTCGTAACAATTAGGTAATATAGATATCGTACTCGAATGAACCCTTTAAATTATCGTATATTTCGCGAAAAAAAGAGTAATTCGTTAGGTACTAAAGGTAGTAATCCTTAATTTGAACGGTAAGGATTTTCGGAAATAACTATTAAAAAACGAGGAATTTAAATTTATTTGGTGGAAAATGTTAAAGAATAATCGTAACTTGACGTGGAGAAGATTTTACGGCTTACCGTTATACTTTCCTTTTCCTTTCTCAATCTTAACAAATGTAGTTATTACCGCATGGTTCTTATCTATTATAGAGACGTATAGAAGGGAAAAAGTAATGTATTAGTTGTAAGGACCCTTTAAATTCCTCAACTGGTGCTAGAGTCAATTCTAATAGGTAGGATATTTACCTTTAGCTAGGTTTGGAGTAAAAGAACTAGTAGTTATACCCACAGTAGGCTACCGTATAAATTTAATACTTTCTTTATTGAGCTATTAAAACTAAACGTATTGAAAAGCTTGTGTGAAAGTGGTTTGAAAATTTCCATCGTGAGGGACTTGGTAATAATCCTCTTGGTGTTAAAGGGTACGTCAAGGTTTGTACTTAATTAACTGGTAGACTTAAAGGCTTGCAGCATATGGATTAATTAATTCTTTACAGCTAGTGGTATTAGACCGTTGATTTTGCGTAAAAGAGTCTAAAAAACCTATGTAGGGTTAGGTAAGTCCTTACGAACGTATATGGGGACATTAAGGGATACTATCGCCAGCAATACCTTAGACTTTAACTTCGATCCATTAAAGGTTTTTATCTGTGGCATGTTTTGTAAAGGATGTATACTAGACTGCCTTTTTTACCTTTTTTCGCGGGGAGATTAACACTTTAGCTATATAATTCAACCTTAGCCCTTATTTTAACTTATTTATCTTCCTTTATTCATTTGCCTAAAGTCTAGTCTCTGAACTATTTTTGAAATTCATTGAGTACTTAAGGTCTTTAAAAGTTTCCGGTAATTTTTATATTAAGGATGTAACGTCTAGTTACATTGATAAAGTATTCGAGAGTTAAGTCTTCGTTGACGTTGGTAAACTATAGGTTCTCATTTTTATTCTTCTTAAAGATTGTATCGAGATTTTTAATTGCCTTTTCATTGGTCGGAGTCGTTAACGGTATTAAGTCCAGCTTATTTTAAAGTAATGGTTACGAATACTTAAAAAGTATAGGGGGTAAAATGTAATAGAAAATAGTGGGTCGTAATTTTGTTGTCAAAGTTTGTGTAAAGTAAAAGGTCATAGGATTGGCTCGTTTTAACGATTTGAAATTTAAATTAATAATAGCTGTAATAATATTGATTCAGTCGTTCACTAACTTGAAAACTCAGTGATTTTGGAAACTTTTAAGCGGGCAATTTCAACGTCTTCAAGAAAAATCAATAAATATTTCTTAGTGTTTTCAGTAGTAGCGACAACGTCGCTTACTTTTGAATTTCCGCGAAAACTGAGATAATCTAAAATCCCTTTCTATTTTCTACTGAGAAAACTGGCATGGCGTATAAAGGCCATTCGCCAAAATCTTTTTTTACCTTGCCTAAACAAAGTATAAAAACTGGAAAGCAGTCTCTTTTTTTACTTAGCCAATTTGTATTTAACATAATAAGCACTGATTATTATTGATAGGCTTTCATCGTTGCAACATAGTTGATTTGAATCACTGTATTCAAAGTTACTAGTATTATATTGATGTTGGTTGAAAAGTACAATACAAGTTTTAAGTTTGGCAAACCGCTAGCCGGTTTACACACTAATTTGTATAACTAAACGCTTTGGCCTGTACCCCACTTTGATGTGGGTATCCACTGTACTGCACTTGTAGTGTATTGTATTTAGATCCCACAAAGTAAAATCAATTTGTAGTACGTACAATCAACTTTACTTACAGCAAAATTAACTTGATGGTACTACATTTAACTGCTATTCCAACGACTTCCCATTTACATCTAACTAAAAATACATTCTATGCGTTAACAAACTTAATAGTGATAAAATAAAAAAGGAGGAAAAAAAGTCTAGGATTATCGGTTGGCAAAAAGATACCGGCACCAGTCTAAAAGTAATGTAATAACTTGCTAACTACGTATTCCTATACCGCTGAACAGGTAAAAGCCCCTATTGCCATCAAAACGATAAAAAACTTCATCTTATATACCTTTTTCCCATTTAAAATCGCTATGCGGAGTAAGTCTTTCAAGGTAGTAGACTAGATACTAAACCAGTAAAGTACTTAATAAAAGGTTATTCGTAATAATTCGTGTTACGAAAGGATACAAATATGGTTACAAACCTCAACCATACGGATATTAGTAAAGTTAAGGTCGATTTTAGCCTTGGAAAAAAGCTATTTTACTAGGATCGACGGCTGTTATTATTATCGTTAATTTCATTGGTTTTCACAATTGAAAATCCCTTACCCACTTTCTATTTTACCTTGAATATATAAAAAACCTCAGTATTAACGTTAACGTTGATCTAATAAACTAATTGAAGTTAAAAACGACAAGATTTTTCTACTTAACATTAAATGAAAACAACTTAAATTCTATCTTTAAAGGCCAAAGCAGTGGTATTAAATCTAATGAAATTGGAACTTTAGTTACTTATACTATAGTTTGGGCCATCTAACAACTAATAAACTTTACAAAGTCTTGAAATCAGCTATTTACGAAAATGTGGACTTACTAAAGTTCAAGAAATGAAACGGCTGTAATAATACTATTGAATATATTTACGTTAAAAAGGACTAAAACTTCAACTTTACCGTTTTCGTAAACGTGTTTTAATTGATCGTTAAGTTAATAATTTACGTCATTGACTTCTTTACGACTTTTCATGTCGCTAAGTTCCTTAAAACCATTACGGCGAAGGAAGCGTAAAGGGTATAACGTCCTTTGTAAATTAACATATATCTTAAGCTATTAAACGTGCTAAATTACGACATTGGTACAAAATTCGCGTCAATGAAGTTTTAAGTTAATGTAAATTAATAGAAATTAAATATTTATAGGTACCAGTAAAAAATTATTGAAGTATTGGTAAAGTTGAAAAATAAGCTTTTTTACAAAGGGTTTACGATATTATTACTTTAGAAATCGAAAGCTTTATGAGTTTAAAAACACGGTTTTGAATTTCTGTAAAGGGCCTTAATGATACTATCATCCTCAATAGGTTCATACCAAATTTATTAGTATTTAGAGCCTACTGATGTATAACGATGGAATTACTATTATCGCCAAATGCCTAAAAACATATAATGACGTATAATAAAACCCTAAAAGAATTGAGAAAAGAATCAGCACGCCACAAAGTTAACGAAGCTCTTATCACTAGAATCGGATTATTAATAACGAATATACTATTCCTTCCCCTTTAAAGTAAATTCCTTACATACTGAAAGCTGAGGAAATAGGATAGCCCGTATAAGATCTTGAATATCACGAACCTCAACGTAGTACTTAAAACTATTAACAGTTTTATTACCTTGCTGGTTACATAGGTTAAACTATATAAAAAAAAACCCAAATCTGATAGAAACTCCAAATGAAAGTAAACCCCGAAACTAAAAGATTAGGTAATATAATCCTCTCGAGTTAATTGTTCATAAGCTTATAAAACGTTAACTATGAAAAAAAAATGCTTCAAAAGGATATACACAAAAGAGAACGACAGTAACGAGGACTACAAACTTGACAAAGTATATATAATAGTATAGGTATCTGAGGAAAAATATGTTATAGAAAGCTTGCCTTTAAGTTATATATTAAAAGAATTATTGATATATTGGGTACACTCTTTAAAAAGAAACTGTATCATGATTCACGTTATTTTTATATAAGAGGTTATTGAAATTTTACCGTTAAAACAATTTTAAGGCTAAAATATTACTATTTTTAAGTAGAAGATAGTTCACGAGGTCAAAAGTATAATTATAAACCGGTTTTACATGAAGTCACAGTTAATGATTCAAGGATATATTAATAAAGTTTAATATTGAATACGTACTGAATCGCTATCAATGAAAGAATTAGTTAATGATGAATCGTTTTAATTTTTACTAATTTGATTGTTAACTGCGAAAATCAATTTATACTGAATATTTGTAAAATAACACAAGCGTATACGTAGTTTGCTACCGATATTGAGCGAATTGTATTCTTGAAATTGTCGAAAATATCAATGGATAAGTTTCCGGTAGGTACAGTAATACGTTATATTAATTTTTTTACAAATTATCTAACACAAACGTTCATTGGTTTTTAACGTATAAGACGTATTTTAGAAAAAAATTAGGTATATATACTTTAACATTTAACCCGTGCCTATGAATTCAAGAAACTGAAAACTTGTTATTATACGTATGAAAATATGATACTCTTTTTTAGAGATACGGGTTAATATAAATGAAATAGCGTAATATAGAAAATTTTGACTTTTGAAATTGTAAGTTAATCTAAATATTAGCTAAGGGTATATAATTAGACTTTAATAGATTGTTAATGTGTATCAATAGTATCTAATTTAAAAGCTGCACTTATATTGGTTTAGGCCGTAGGGGGTAAGCTATAAGCTAAATGACTATCGATAAGTCCGACGGGGCAAGATAATGAAGATACATAAAGTAAAGGGACTATACAATTTACATTTCCACGCTATATCAACCAGAAGTATCGTATGTTCTATCCATTACGAAATAGGTATAAGATTGATAAAACGAAAACTTTAATAAGTGAAATAAAAATATTTAATTGTAATTAAACTATTTAAAAAATAATTAATATAGTTTTTGTAAACTTAACAAAGGCGAACTAAATAATTGTTGCAGACGGGTTATTTAGCAATAATATTGATTTTATATCGTAAATTGGGTTCTTTATGATATTCGTTAACTGGGAAAAATTTATAGGGTAATTTATCATTACCGGAAACCTTATATACCGAATATCCGTGAATTATAAACATATAATACAAAGCGTACCAGTTTCGAAGGTATAGGATATAATGGTAAGTTTTAACATCGGCATAATAACTAATATTGTATTAAGAAATAACATCAAATAGCTGAAACTAATTCTGATACCTGTAATAGTATCTATGAATTCCCGGAACTTTTATGGGTGCTTATTAAAGTTGGGTATGACTAATAGAAAATATTCAATAATAGATGTAATAGCTTTAAAAGAGACATAAGAAGCCCGAAAAATGGATAAGTTCTGGTTTATTAACGGAAAGGATAACCTCGTTAACTTTATAACTAAGGTCATGTTTAATAGCTCCTTGAAAAGGTTTATGAACAGAAATACACTAACTGTATGAATCGTGGGCTACGTAGACTACCCAGCACATAATTTGGAGGAAGAGGAAGGTCCTGACAAATTTAAAGATTACCAGAGAAGTAATGTTTATGGAAACAATGGAAATTATGGTAATATCAATGCTAATAAGTTGATCTACTGACAAAATGTACGTAAATTATGGATCGTGTAATACTTATGGGTCTATAGCGAGAAACCTGTATCCGAGAGTTAAAGAATAAAGAGCTCGGTAGGGTAAAGAAAAAGTGATAGAAAGGGACATAGTTGATGTTAGTTTAAATACAAATTAATCGGAATTATTAGGTGTTTGGCTTGTTGTTGGAATACAGATTAAGAAAGGAGTTTCGAGGTTGTGATCAATTGATAGTAGGCTATGCTAACGTACAGGCATAAAACCAAAAAGCTACCAGTGTTAAAATAGCAGTCAAATGTTGTAAAATCAAGTCAACTAAACTGTCAGTTTAATTGATTGTACTGACTGCGAATTAGCTGCAGTTTGTGGGATTGTATTACAAATACAGTATATTAGGTGCCCTCTTCAAATTAGGGTAAAAGCCAAAGCATTTAGCTATACAAATTAGCATACAAACCAGTTAGCAGTCTACCGAACTGAGAACTTACAACTCATCAGAACCAATTTTGATCCAGCACCAGTTACTTTGACCACAGTGATTCGTATTGACTAAGATGCAACGATAAAGGTCCATCAATACTAAATATTATTTTACGGTAATAAAATTTAGGCATAATTTGATTATTTGTGAAAGCAGTTGACAAATTATTAAAATGAGGTAGCTATATCTCCTTTTAAGCCTTCTATTACAAATATTTTATCAATATGTACTGTAATTTTTTATATCATCATATGAGTAACCGTTTTTTAACTTTGGAGTATGCCGATAATTTTTACGTTGAAAACATATATGATGACGTTAAACGCGACGGATTTTTTCGTAATTACGTAATAATTATAATAAAGCACGAATACCTACCTGAATTGTCATTATTTATTAAAAAATTATTCGGATTTGTTGGTGAATATTTTAATATGGGGTTTTGAAGGTCAAAATACTAATTTTTCAAAGTTATGATAATTATTGGCAAGTTCTCTGCTTCTTCGCGTGAATGTAAAGGTTATAAAAGTAATGGTAAAGATTTGTACTGTATATTAAAGATAGATAATCGGAGAAAAAGTATACAGAGAGCGTACGTTACAAGTAAGTAGTTATGACCTCTTATCTGAGCAGTAGTATTTTACCATACACTTTGCTAATCTCTCTTCTGGGTATTGACACTTTATCGTACACTTTGCCAAAACCACTTCTAGGAAGTGGCAAGTTATTATTCACTTTTGAAAGGAATAACCTACAAAGTGGCCCGTTACCATACACTTCTATAATGGTGAAACTTATAACATGGCCGCTTACTAACTATAAAAATATCTGGTAATATTTACATACGAAATTTTCCCCCCTCTTAATACGGCTTATATCTGTAATTCAGTAATTAAATTTTAGTTGAAGTACAATCTGTATCCGTAGTTTCGTAATAATTGTATGATTATGATATAGTTTTTATCCAGAGTTGAGTAAAAGTAGTTGGATTATCTTACAAATCATAAAGGTTCAAAATAATAGTTCTAACCGCGATATTAACTATAATAAGGCTTTAGTTGGTTTCAATAATTGGCAGCGGTATGTTTATTAACCCTTATAAGAGTATGATTGTAAAGGTATAAGGTAGATATAGGTATTACATATTTTGAGGTTGATATAAAAACATATATTGCTATCGTTGTAGGTAAAACCTTTTTTCTTTCTCTTCTAACGATGCTACCATTTTTATACCATAAATTTCTAAATAGTTAGTCAGCATAAATATATCCAAACTACTATTTTGATTAATTATGCATACAGCTCCCATGAGTAAGTTATTAGGCGAATACTATATTTTAACCGATTCCGAAAATAAACGATACGTAAAAACCGGTTTCTTCAACGCCATTTGGCGTAATAACGTAGGCGTAAGAGTCTGTTACTGACGACTCCCTCCGCACCATTACCAGCCCCTCTAATAGTCCTGACTTATTAGATAGTATATTATTAATCCCGGCTTTCCTTTTCGCTTTCTCCAGCATCGTCGCTGCCGATAATACCGTTACCCTCCTCCCCCTTTCATTCCCCTTCCTTTTTCCCCCCACCTCGTAAGGGAAAAAACAAGGTTTTTTTAAGGTTATAAACCTTACCCTTAAGTTATGGGTAAAAACTCTATCACCCGTAACGGCTACCCCCTCCTCCACCTCCTATCTTTATAAACATAGTTTCACGAAGTTATAACGAGGTTCGTATTACCAATCCCCTTTTAGATATTCACTATTTTAATATATTTTATGAACGAAGTTGTGGCGGCCAAGCTTACCCGTCGCCTCAGATTGTGGCTCGCTAGGGTACATCGTGTAGCCTCTTGGCGCGTGAAACGCTAGAATAATAGACATAGGTTCTTAACCATGGGCTGCAAATAAATACATCCTGTATACCGTACTTTGCGTCCGCAGCCGCAGGCAAGTCTATTAGCGATTTCTATCAAAGAGGTGGTCGATGTGTTTATTGTTATCGTTGCGAGTGGATGGAAAGTAAATACACCCCCAGTTAAATAATTTTAAGGCCGTAAACCGAAACCTTAGTACGCGCCCACCGTTATTCAAGTATATTTACCTCAAACCCGTAATTCTCATGGAAACTAACAATCTTCTACTATTTCAATATAATATTGAATTCTTTTCCTAAAATATAATACTTTTGTAATAACTAAAACAATTTGATACTAATTAGTAATACGCGTTAATCGGTGACCTAAAGAAACGGTAAACGTTATTACCACCTAAAAGGCGGGCTTAAGTATATATTACGTAATGTAATCCGACAACATTATTATACGTTACTGTAAAAATGGTCAAACCTTCCGTGATCCTGCCTAAGAGTATATAATCTTAGGCGCGCCGCCTTCACCTTCCTCCTTCAGCAAAGAATAACTACAGATTTACTTTACTAAAATTGACCCGGTTATAATATTATTGTTTATATGATAATAAAATGACTTTTGAAAAAATAATTCCAATGTAATGAATAAGTTTTGAGGGTAAAAAGTAGAAAATATATTTATTAAAGTCGTAAATAGTAAAATGAAAGTAATGTTATATTGAAAGCAGTACGAATATTACCTTTCGAGAAAAATATTTATAAGAACGATAAAAAATAGAAAAACAAATAGCGACAAAATATGAAAATCGATATAAATAATAAAATGAAATAGTAACACAATATAAATAACGAAGTAAGTCGCGGATACTAATACGGGTAAAATACTAATAATGGCATAAATGGATTAAGAAAGAGGGAAACGGAAAAGATAGGGTAAAAAATATCTAGTTAGGGCAAGGCCGTACAAACTTTTTAGCAACGCTAACGAAAAGTGTACTCGTTGACACGAACGCTTTTAATACCCCATTTAAGTTGTCCTTAGTCATTATAATCGTTGGGTTTCACTTTTTGTCAATTCTTCTCATTTCTTTAATTTCTTGGCGTTCGTTCAATTCGCGTTAAGCCAGAAAATCGATTATGAGGTGTTTTTCTTCATTGTTAGAATTTAACAGGGCATTCATAAAAGAAAAAGGACTAGTACAAATTATCAAACGGATAGGTTATAAACTAAAGTTGTAAATAATTATCCGGACCATTATTATTATTATAATTCCGAAGTCGAATATTTTAACTACACCGTAGATTTTCGCGGCCAAAACGCTTTGGGTAACACATTTACATTTAATAAAGTTCTATTAAATAATATTTTTATCACGATTGAATCTGTTTCTAGTTAATATTTTGTTACTGAAAATAAAGACAAACGATATTTAGGATTTATAATATATATTATTGGCGAAGAAACTATTAGGAAAAATAAAAAGTGTTTTAGCATATATACTAAGTAGTATGAATTGTAGGAAAATTTTTAAATTACTTGTTTACCACGCGAGTCGTTTAGTAAATACTTTATATATATTATTCGAAAGGTCGGTTTAATATTATACGACAACTAAAAGGTTAAACGTTCCCTTTAACTATATTACTAATACAACCTAGGCTTTACATATATATTGACACTTGCATTCGTTTTTTGTATTGTTCTAGTTAATTTCATAAGTGTAAGTTAATTCAATTGACCCTTTGAAATGAAGTTTAAAATATTGTTTTAAACGTGGTTATTATATTGTTGAAATCGATCATATATTCTTCTACCAGACATACCTTAGTTTTGACTTTCAAGTCACCTTTTACAATGTTTCTCTCATTTGTAACGGAACACGACGTATTATATATCGTCAATACATTATCTGTTTACATATTAGTAAATACAAACCCTTCAAAACGTAATATTAAATCTCGAAGATATAAGTTAATATTCGAGTTATTTATTCCGAACCGCTCTGTATAATACTTAATAGGTATCATACTGGTACACCCTAGCCTTAATAATTCCATAAAATGGTTTCTTAATACGAAAATTTGTTTCGGGTAGATAATACTTCCGGAGATGCGTAGGTATATAAGCGTAGATAAAATGTTCAAGTCGTTTTTCCGATTACGTATAAACTCATATAATATCATGAAGCTCTATATAAAGGTTATAGGGCATACGAAAAGAGGCGGTGAACACTAAAATCAAACGATAACTTACTTTTTATAATGTTGGCGATTGGTTTATAATATTTTTTACTGTAATTATCGTAACCTTCAACTATAAGGCGGCTTCTTTTATAATGTTTATCGGTTTTTCTTTTTACTATGTCAACTGATTGTATATGAAAAAATTTGTGAACGTTGTAAATCGTTAGTTTCAACCTTTTAAAGCGAAAACCCCCTCATTAGAGAGAAGTAAAATTTTATATCTAGATGAACAGTTTAAATGGAGTACATACGACAATGATTATACGTTTTCGACAGAGTTTCAATCTTAATTTACAGTTTACCGTTTCTATTTGAGTAATAAAGAAATTCGTAATACATTTCTCGGATCGAAGTGTATTTCTAAATCCAAATAGGTGCCCACAAAGACGTTATATTGTTTTTTATAATACACATAGGCTGGTTTCGTTCGATAGTAATGGTCGTCAAAAGCGATCTGGGACGTATATGAGTTTTCAGGGCGATTTGAATTCGTTGTTATAAGAGGAGTTTTATCAATATCACTTCCTAAATTATGCTTCCGGGTTATTTTTGTTCATTACTTCCTTTTTAGATTTATGTACTCTTGTTTAACGAATTTAACTCGTATCGTTTAGTCAGTTTATACATATGTTGTAGTCTTTGAATCTATTAATTCTTCAAAAACTAGTCTCGTTTTTTTCGTTTTCTAAACTATAACTTCAAGGTAAAAGAGTAAATCTAAAAAGTTAGTCACATGCAGTCCGCTTCTTGTAACTAATACTTTCGAATCATCGTTTTGAATTCGTAAGAAAAACAATATTCTTATAGCTTTCGCTATAATATTTACCCTTCATAATGTAGATAGCAACGGTATATAATTTTTGTAAACTTTAGGATTAATACCAAAAATAAAAAACGTTAAAATAAGTATGTTTGGCCAAATGTGTTAATTACAACGTTAACCGCCACTGACGAAACCATTTTGTTAAGACCGACACCATATAAATCTTTAAACACTACCGTATATATTTTTTAAGCTGTTTCGAATATCGTTCTCACTTTCCGATACCATATCATGATTTTACCAGTATTTACTCTCATTTATTGCCGGTGAATGTAGCCTTAATACGCTGTTATGTTGAGTGGAAATCTATACCAGTATCGTGAATAATCTAGCCAAAAGGTTGTAAATAAATGTTTAACTTAGAATCTACCAAAGTATTTAATAATCTGTAATGGAAACGCTCTGAGTGAATTTCGTGACCTGAAATAATATCGTTATATTGACGACGTATAATACTAATTAGCTATTACTGTATATTATATCTATAAATACTTTGAAATTAAAATTAACAACGTTTGAAATATGGAATTCAAACCTCTGTAGAGCTGATAAGTATTATTAACACTGGTCACAAAACTTTTCGATGGATTCAAACGTTTCCTTTCGCATATTTATTTACCTACCGACTTAAATTAACCATAAAAGGCGCTTTGAAATTAGGAATTCAAACCGGCGATGTAATATCCTAAGCTTAAGGTACGTTATGTAAACGACTTAAATTATATTTTTGGGGGGGAAAAACTATAAATACAGAAATCTAAGACGACACGACATGGATACGATATCTTAAATTCAGACGAGTAAGTTAATCGTATTTCGAACCTCCATTCCAAGCTTGTTTATATTAACTAATAATAATCAAAATCAATTTTCAAAATCTATTACATGAATTTTAACAAATCCAAATCGTATATCTATAAAGATTATGCTAAGTCACGATGTCTTAACTTTACCGAATAAAACCTCCCGATATTCGCATATCCGGTCGAATGAAAACTTCGGAAACTTCGCCGCGAAAACGTTAAATTATTGTTTTCCAACGGTCAAAATTTCAATTACACCAATTTTTAACACAATACCCTGAAATCGATTGCCGTACCTGTTGAAAATAGTAAATTACGACGCTATATAGGATTTTGAGACTTCGTTTTCGTAGTCCAAACCTACAATAGATATGAAATAAGGTATCCTAAAAAAAAAATACAAAAATCACCAGTTGGTTTCCTTATTTTTGGCTGTTAATAAATTTTAAATTATATTTCCCTTCAATATTGACTTCCTATAAGAATGCTCCAAAATATTAACGTTAAATTTATCTTTCACGCTTTTACAATCTGCTACGTACATTACAAAATTTGATTTTATTCATTTCTTGGATCGTGGTTGGAAGAGTAGTATTTGCAATGCAGTAGGTCAAATTTATTTATAGTAAAGTTGACTATACTGACTGCAAGTTGAGTGTATTGTTTTTTGTGGGCCTATTTTATTGGGTGCAAGTAAAGTATAGTATGCGCCTGCTTCACACTAGGGTACGAGCCAGGCAATTAGCCATACAATTTACTACATAGACCGGCTAGCAGTGTCTGCCAAACCTAGAACAGTGCATCCATCACTTGACCACGCAATACTACTGTTACTTCCACTAAACCAATCGCTAACGTTGTAACGTCTAAAGGCCTATTGATAGGCAAGGCTTACCAATAATGATTAGTATTTATTGGATTAAGTACAGATTGACTAAGTAGAAGAAGAAGCTATTTTCTAGTTACGCTTTACGGAAACAACGGTGGATAGGGTAGAGGAAAGACTTTTGTGAAGGGCCTCTATTATTACTACGTCAGTCCATAATGGCAGGAAAATAGAGAAGACTTTTAGAACACGCTAGTCCACAACGGTAATCTAGAAGTATGCGATGATATCGCTATCAAAAACACCAAGAAATTTTTACAGATCCTTCTTAAAGAAAAGCGTTGAGATTAAGTTTTAGAAGTTTTAAAGTTCGGCAGGTTGGCAAACAACTAGGTTAGTACTTCTACGGGTGTTACTACTGTAAAAACAACTAAGTCTTACGGTCTACAACTCTTAATTTTCGCCTTTTAATAATAATAAACAGATTATAACCTTGCATTTAATACCAAACTTTTTCTTTACTTAATTTCTTTCACTGACTCTACGTCCATTTAATTTCCATGTTCGATACTTCAGGTGAAAACACTAAGATTCGTCAAGTCGCGTCGAGAAATTAACGTTATGTGATCTAACCCCAAGTCGCCAAGTTCCTACGCCACTTTCCTCCAAAACACTAGGTTTCTTACCCACTGAATCCTATAAAAGCTGAACCCTTAAGATAAAACCTCTCTAGAAATTTATTAAGGTAATTAAAGCCCTTAGAACTGACTTTATCAGGTACTACAGTGAAGATCATTAGGCGTACGATATAGACTAAACCTTAACGGAAAAGCATTTAACATTTTCTTTGGCTATTATATCATTAAATATAACGACGGTAAAGATCCTAACTATGCTTTCCGTAAGTCCCGAAAATTTTGACACGATTCGATTATTAATATATGGAAAATAATTTAAAAGGGGTTTCATTTGAGGCTTCAGTTAAAACTTAAGTACCAAGGGATTTACCTACAAGTATCGGGTGTTAAACAGATGACACAAAAAAATTTAATTTTAGCATAATTTCAGGAAAACCCTTAAAGCCTACGACCTAAAGAAAAGGGTGTTTAAAAACCTTAACGCTTCTATACTTGTTTTAGGGAACCTTCCCTTTACTTTTAGCCAAGTTAAGCCTTTTTACGTGTCAACGATAAGGAACCTATTAATCTATTCGGAAGTTTAGCACCTCTACGTAATCGCATAAAGTACGCCCTTAATAGAGGCAAAGCGTGCGAAACAACGGTTGTTAAAGTGGCAAGAGGTATTAACATTAACGTTTTAAACTAGTTAATTAAATAAGATCATCGAGTTACCCAAAACCTCTAAGTTCTTATTAACCCTTAGCACTTTAATTGGAATCGAAAACCCCTTAAAAGTCTTCTAACGACAGGTTTACTTATACGCGCGAACCTACTACAGGTTTTATTACAAAAATTTACTTCCTAGGTTAAACGACTAACAATTACCCTTAATATTATGTTTCAAAGTCTCAAAAACTTAAATTACCTGCAAACCCCAATAATCATTCGCATAATTATCGCGACCTGCCCCCAAGTCTCATTGAAATAGTTAAAACTAATTTCAAGTTTTGTACAGATTTCACCAAAACCAGAAATTATGCAGAGAAGTAAAATATACATCCTTAAAACCTCCTCGACACGAAAATAATGTTTTTTTTAAATATCTGTAAGTAAATAAAAGTTTTTCCTACTATTTCTTACTTATTGTATCTTGTAATCCTTAAAAGGTACGTTAAAGATTATTACTTTACTTTCCTAACTAAAATCACTACCTTTCTTGAAGTTTACGATAGTATAAAAGATTACTTCAAATACGACGTACATTTTGCTTAACATTACACGGATTGATCTATTACAAGGTAAACTACAATAATAACGAATAAAAAGGAGGATTAAATACTAATAAAATGTTGACTTAGATGCTTAACAAGTTTAAGTTATATTAGCAAGTAATGGCGAAAGCCTATATTGTCGAATTTATACTTCGCAAATAGGTACAGGTAGTCATTGAAGGTGTTGACGAGTTTAAATACATCTAATAATGCTTAGATGCAACTTATAAAGGTTTTTTCAATTAATTAAACTTTTCATTTGCAACTGCAATGTCGTGTATACCAAACTCTTTCGGTATATACAACTAAACCAACTATTTCCCTAGCGTGAATAAAGAAGATTTTTCTGTAGTTAATTACATCGACTGTGGGTATGGTCATAAGCGCCTTTAACACCTAACGTCTAGCTTATTGACTTCAGACTCAAGGCAATAGCTACGTTAGCGTTAATAAGGTTAGGATTTAAACAAACTTGATAACCTTAAGTACTATTGTCGTAATAGTTGTAAGAGATATTGGATCTGTGGCAAGTTTGGCTATTGGTAAATTCGTTATTCTTTTGCCGAGAGAAATGACTAAAAAAAAGTATTTATATATAATACCTTATCACTTTTGAATAGGATTTTTTGAATTAAGTTACAGAATTTAAGGTCTATGAGCCTTTCAGCGGTAACGATAGCCGTAAATAAATTAAGTAATATAAAATATATATATTTTTAAGGCGACACAATTCCTAGTTGACCACTTATTTCTGTTCCGTTTACACGATGAAAATCCTTTCTCTTTCCTGAATCAAGTCTCTTACTCTTATACACTTTTAACCTTTGCGATCGTTATACGGACCACATGTTTTAAGGTATTATACAAAATTTAAAGGTAATAAGGTATTTAATAAAAAGCTATGCATAATATTTAGCATTACAAAGGGAAAGTATTACGGTTACTACGATTGATTGTTACGATACTAATAAAGTTAAAGTTGACTTCAGACTGGGGGAATAAATTTTGTTACTAGGGATAACGGTAATTTCAACTATTGTTAGGTCGATTACGTTTTATATCCTTAAGTCACTTAACCCCACCCCTCTTTTTTTTTTTACTTCTAAAATATCAGGACTTTTAACTTTAACGTTAACGTTAACACCGACAAACTAGTTAAAAAGAACTAAAGCTTCCATTTGCTTTTAAGCTGAGGTATATATGGTTTTATCTTTAAGGCCCTGGAGTAGTGGTATTAAACCTAACAAAACTAAAGATATGCTAATTACAACGACGTTTGAATTCCTTAGCTATTGATTGGCTGTATAAAGTCCTCAAGTCCGTAATGTATAAAGATGTAGACTACTCTAGTTCAAAAACAATCGGAAATCTTTGTCACTACTGTTAAATATATGCACAAGCCCTTCGAATATTCAAGTTTATATTGTAAAACGATAAGGACTTTAAATACGAGGTTTTTATTAATATATCTTACTCGGAAAATAAGATTATTCTTTACGTCGTTAATTTCGTACGTTTTTTGTACGAAGTTAAATTTTCAAAGTCCTTTTCGGTAAAGGATACGTGGGAAACGTTGAAAATATTATAAATTAATACGTACTTAGGTCTACTTTATGTCGTTGTTAACGATAAAGGTACTAACTTTACAGCGATAAAATTTTGAAAAGACGCTAAGATGATGGGTATCTAATGTAAAAAAGTTTTTATAAAGGGATACTCAAGTATTTAAAATATCGAAAGGGTATAAAAATTACTTCGCCGAACGTATAATATTCTTATACTAGAAATTAAAAGCTTTACGGATTTAACAGCATGTTTTCAAATGGCTGTAAAAGGTTTGAACAATATTGTAGACCCTGAGGGCCTAGTACTAATGCTATTGATCATTAAAGTTTACCTACATTTAACAAGTGAATCTTTGCCATTAGTAAAGATCCAGAAATTGGATGTAGCCTATAGTAAAGCACTATAGGAACTACGGAAGGAATCAGTACACCGCCAAGTCAATAATGCCCTTAATACCTGAAACGGTTCTACAATTATTAACGTACTTACTTTGTCTTTGAAAAGTGAAGTCCTTGTACACCGGGGGACGGGCAAATAGGAGGGTTCATATAAAGCTTTAAAAACAGCTGAATTGAAAAGAGCCACTAAAATTACTAATGGTTTTGTAACTTGTTGTACCACACAAGTCAAACCTTATATCAAGGTAATTAACGATAAAGACTTTCCAGCTAAACGATTGAACTAATACAACCCTACTTTACCTGTTGTCGATAAGCTAATAGAACGCTTCTAATGCGGACGACAAACAAAGAATATGAATGGGAAAAAGGAGGAATATATAACGGATCGCACCTATAATATTGCTTGGGTAAGTAGAAAAGAAAAAGATGACGAAGACTTGGTATTGAAGTTTCCAGTATAGGGCGTTATTAAAACCTGCGACAAACCTTTGGAGGAAAGCGATAGGATCGAAATTGAGGATATATTAATCTGAGAGGTCATAAATTCGTACTAAAAATGAAATTGAACTTTTAAAATCAAAATTTTACGATTTTTAAGTCAAGGATTATCCACGAGGTTAAAGGTAAAACTACGAACCAACCGTACGAATAATTACGTCCAATCGCTTAAGGATAAAGTAATAAAGTTTAATAATGAATCCTTAATTAATAGAAAAAAATTGAAAGAATTAATTGACGTTTAATAATCGTTTCAGTAACTAGTTTACTAGTAAAAATAGAAGGCATATTTACACTAAATAGCCGAAATATAACCTAATCTTACTCGTAATTAGCAACAGATCTATAACAGATATTATTATTATAATTATTGAAAGAACTATGGACCATTTAACATTTAGCGACGGTAATACTATGTATTAAATATTTGTACGGATTAGTTAAAGTAGACGTTTATTAGATTCTACCTTATTAAATACACTATAAATTTTGGCTCAGCATAACGACCTTAATATTAGCCCCATGATTACTGGTAGAGTAGAAGAAAAACTTCGGCTTAATAGGTGGATTAAATAACGATACTCTTTTTGTTAAAACAATGGGTTTTATAATATCGAAACAACAAGTAATTAAGGACTTTAAGTTCTGGAATTGTAAGCTACTTACGATACTTGCGAAGGGTAATTAATTTAACTTTAATAGATTGTTAATCCGTATTTTTCGTAGTAATATAGGTTTTAACTTTAGTTTAAAAGGCCAAGACGTTAAATTCATTACAATCAATAAAACTAATATAGCGAAATAACGGTACCTAAAATAGCGTACATATGGAAGCTATATTACTACCTAATATAAGCCGAAAGCCTTTTTACGACGTATTCATTACGGTATAAATATAAGACCTAATAAATAACGAATTTAACCGGTTGAATAAAAATCTCAAGTAACAAATATATAAACAAGACTAAAAAATTAATATAGTTCCAATCCATTCGTGGAGAACTAAGTTAATGATCTTTATGGATAGGTCTTTTGTAAAGAATACCGACCTATCTTTACAAGTCGGGGTTTTAATAACTTTCGTCAACAAAAATGAACGAGAGAATCAGTTTAATATTATCAGCAACTTATTTTATTAAACATTTGTTAAATAAAAAAAAGATTGCGCGAAATGTGCTGACTTTAAAGGTTCACAGCATAATAGTAAGCTTTAATATAAATATAGTATTGTGAAAAACCTTGAATAGTATTACAAGATGACGAAAATTTTCTTCTATTTCGGTGGTAATTTGTAACAACTCGAAGAACTTATTCAAATTCTTTTTCAAGCAGGGAACGACCAATGAAAAACACCTGATAAACGACGTAATAACACTCCGCAAATCTTACGAGTTAAGGTAAATTAAAGAGTTTCAGTAAATGAATTGAAGGGATAATTCGATTAAGGCTTTAAAAAAGACGTTAATGAATAAGGCCTTGGAAAGGTCTGTAAATAGTAATAAGTTGATTCAACATATCAAAGACTACGTGAAAAGGTCGCCCGGCTAAGCCAAATAACGTTATGGCGTTTAGAGATATGTTGGAAAATTGGAAAACTATTAGGGGAATGACGGTGGCGACTCATTTAACTGGCATAGCTAAATTAAAGTTTTATACAAGTTTATAGCGGAAAAACCTTGTGTCGGAGTCGATAAAGTTGGACCTCGAAACTGTAGGGAAATTAACAGTGATTAGGGTTACCTTGTATATAAATCGTTACAATTTGATGTGAAAGTTAATTGAAATTGATAGGAGTTTGTGTAGTTAACGAGATCGCAATTCGGAGCTTACTGGAAAAGATTAGTAAACCATTCTAGCGTACGCGTATGAATTAAAAAGCTGATAGTTTTGTAATAGTTGTAATTTAAATATATTGGGTTAATTTTACTTACAGTAAATGAACTATGCGGACTACCTGTTGAGTGTATTGTTTTGTGTGGGCCTACTATATTAGCTGGCATTGAAGTATAATATGAGCCTACTTTATACTAGGGTATAGGCCAAACAAATGGCTATACAAATTACTGCGCAAACCGGCTAACGTTCTGCCGAACCTGAAAATTACATCCACCACTTAAATATGCAATACTACTGTTACTTCGACCAATTTAATCGACAACATTGCAACATCTAAAAGCCTATTGATAGGAAAAGCCTACCAACAGTTGTTTTCATTATTAGCTACTTTATCTTCGGTATTTGAGGCTTTTTCCTCAGTACTTTTCTTGCCGGTAATTATATTTTAAGCGTTTATTTTATGTTGAGTTCACGTAAAATCATCGGTTTAGGACGTGGTTAGTTATTTCAAAGAGGTTTGTTTTCGTCATTTAAGTCCCAACTTGAGTTCTTTCGGTTATAAACGTTAATTTGAAACTCACTCATCTCCGTAAAAAGGTCTTAAACAATATTCTAAAATTCATATCAAACGCTTTTCAATCATTTTTCAATTGAAATAATATAAGGTTAAAACTGATATTTCTTAGGCAGAGTATCGTAATTACTTATATAAATAATGTTTTTTCCTTATATTCTAGTTTAACGACCGTTTAAAATTTCTTACACTTTGCTAATACGGTGCTAGTTACTGTCTATAGGGTTTTATTAGAGTTTCTACGTTCAATCCGTAGTAATTTCTAAGCAATACTAATTTAATCTTTATTATAAAATTGGTAATTCATTTTTGTATCGAAACGTATTTTCCAGCGTTTACAAAATGTTGGAAATATATCAACTTACCCAAAGTAGTACGTATTATGCTCTTTAACCTATTTCAATGATATACCGGGTAAAATAATATACAATTATAACGGCTGAATATTGAATCTTTTATACGTAATACATATTATACGTATTTTATGATCAAGAACGTCGTACGGGTCGTTACTACAATATTTTTCCTCGTGTTATAACTTGGATAAATTAAAAATTTATATTAAATTACGTTTATTAATAGGACAATAGTATGGGAGAAAGTTTTATTATAGGTCGTAATTGTAAAGTATTAGTTTATAAGGTTAGTATTATTATTTTATACCGTTTATATTTTTACCGGACGTGCCGTTTTCTTCATTTGAGCTGTTTTTATTTTAGCAAGGTCAGTCATTAATTGAATCCGGGGAGTAATCGTATTTATATCTCTATTTAAAAAATGCATTTTAAGAAAGGTTTGTGTTCGATCCAAGTAGGAGATAATTGTTATAGCCCTTCCATTTTTTTTATTAATTCCTCCAGCTCCGTTTGTATCTCTTGGCGTATATTTAGCTTTACTATTTGTCTTACTCTTTGAATTTGCGAAATCCTTCCCCCTTTTGTATTTTTCATTTTTGAAAGCCGGTTTTCGCGCTTTTTTAGCTATTCTAATTTTACGAATTTTATATCCATTCTGTTGGAATAGTATTGCATGTAGTGCAGTAAGTCAACTTTACTTATAGTAAAGTTGACCGTACTGCAAGTGTATTGCTTTATGCAGATGTCACAACCCAAGCATGATAGCGGGTCAGGAAGCAAGCCAGTGTGCAGTTGACCCTGAAGTCCAACATATCAGGCGGGGAACACCTTTCCTTTGTTAGCGGAAATGACTAATCCAATCATGTGATTAGAATCAGTGGGATCAGCACTGATCCAAGTGATCCAGTACTGAAAACGGTATGAAGGCACGGATATATAAGGATACGGTCATCACCACATAGATAGCATTTCCTTCATAGCTCTTCAGTTGTCAATCTATGTATTCAGTCTCAGTATATTCTGAATAGCCTCACGGCTTTTGATCATTACTTGCACGGTTGTGATATCGTTCACTCAGCACCTCTGCTACCTTCCTTATAACATAAACCCTTTGACACCTTCTATATACTCACGGGTATTTAGTGTGATAATTACAGCAGACTTACCGCATTGAGTGTATGTCGAGTGCAGTACGCTACACTTTACTCAAGGGCACGGGCCGAGCTCTTGATCATACAAATTACAGTGCACATCAGCTAGCGATCTGTCAAACCTAGAACAATACATACACCATCTGACCACGCAATACTACTGTTACTTCGAAGATCAATCGAATCGACAACATTGTAACGTCTAAGGCCTACCAACACTGATCAGTGCTTGTCTACTAGGTTAAGTACAGATAAGCTAAGTAGAAGAAAAAGCTCTTTTCTGGTTGTGACGCATTGTGGCTACAGCTGCTAGGGTAGAAGAAAGATTCTTGTGAAGAGCCTCTATTAGTACTGCGTCAGTCCTCAATGGCAGGAAAATAAAGAAGACTTTTTGGGTTACGTCAATCCTTAACAACAATCTGGAAGTAAGCGACGGTATCACTACTTGAAAAACACCAAGAAATCTTCACTGATTCTTTTTGAAGATGTTGAGATTGACTATCAGAAGTCTCAAAGTTCGGCAAGTTGGTAAACGGCTAAGTTAGTACTATTGCGGGTGCTACTATTGTAAGACAAACGACTAAGATCCTACGCCAAACAACCATAACAAACGACCTTCGACCTTACCCTCTACACCAAACCTTTGCCCTTACTTCACTCTTTTCAATCCTTACGCCATTTTAATCTTCAAGCTCGTTGTTTTGAGCGAAAACAACAAGAATCGTTAAGTCTCACTAAGAAATCCACGTCGCGCAATTTAACGCTAAGTCACCAAGTCACCAAGTCACTAAGTCGTTAAGTTTCCTCGCAACTTTACGTCAAAACATCAAGTCTTTACGCCTAAGATCACTAAGTTTCTCGCCCTTCACACTTATCAAGATGTCTACCCCAAATGCCTACTTCGAAGCCATTACCGACCTTGCCAGGAAGGAGGTAATTAAGGGCTTTGGAGCCTCCTTTATTAATCACTTCGATAACGACCTTTGGACCTAAAATATTGATGAAGAATTTACGGATGAACACCTTACCAACTTCTTCGGATACTTTATTATTCAGCACACCGCTACCCACGACATTGACCTTATTTTTAGCAAATATCGCGAGTTGTTGAATGACAGTATAATTAATATGTGAGAAACAATTTAAAAGACTGTTAAGTTAAAGTTTGGATCCGAATTGGAGGAATATAGGATTTTTATTCAAATATAAGGCGTTATAGCATTAGCCTAAGCCCTTTTCGACCTAACTCAATTCAATAAATATCTTTACAACCTATGGCTAAAAAGGAAAGCTATTAAAAAACTCTATTGCCCCTATACACGATCCAAATGACCTCCCCTTTAGTTTTAGCTGAGTTAAGCCTTTTGAAGCGCTAACGATAAGGAACCTATTAACCTGTTCGGCGGTTTAGTACCCCTACGTAATAATACGGAATACGCTCTTAACGGCAAAAAATCATGGGAAGCGAAGGCTACCAATACGGCTGGAAGTATTAATGTCGGCGCTTTACACTAGTAAATTAAATAAAACCGTCAAGCCTCTTAAAACTTATAAGATCTTATCGACCTTTAGTATTATAATCTCCAATTACCTTAAAAACACTTTTCCTTTAGACTTGCCTACATACGAAAACCAATCATAAGTTTTATTACAGAACTTTATCCATCGGGTTAGGTGAATAGAAGTTACTCTTAGTACCATATTTAGGAACCTTTAAAGTTTTAACCGCTTAGAAACACCAACTAAGCCTAAGATAACTATCGTGACCTTTTTCCTGGACCAATTAATATAGTTAACATTAACTATAAGTTGATAATTGATTTCGCTACGATTGAAAATCATATAAAAAAATAATAGGAAGCCTTATAACCTTTTTCACACTAAGATAATACCTTTTATAAATATTTGCAAGTGAATGAAGGTCCCACTTTCCGCTTTTCACTTACTTTTTTTTGAAATCCTTATAGGTTACATTAAATATTATTACTTAACCTTCCTAATAATTATCACCACGTTTCGCGAGATTTACGATTGCATAAAAGACTACTTCGAGCACGACATCTACCTCGCGTAATACTATATAGACTGGGCTACCACGCGTTAAACTACAATAATAGTAAAGAAAAAAAAGGATAAATTACTAATAAATGTCCTTAATTAAATGTTTCATAAGCTAATGATGTGTTGAAAAGTAATATAAAAGTCCTACATTAGCGAAGATACATTTTGCGAATAGGTACGAGTAGTAGTTACGGGTGTAAGCGAATTCAAATACGCCTTTTAACGCCTAAATTCCACCTATGAAGGCTTTTTCAGCTAACTACGTTCCTCGCTTGCCACTGTAATAATACGTATACCAAACTCGTTCGAAATATATTCCTAAACCGGCAACTTCTTCAATGTAATGAGGAAGGGTCTATGGCAATTACTTATATCGACCCTAAATACAGGAATGCACAATGCTTAAGGTTAGGCCTTTTGACTTTAACCCCATATTGAAGGTAGTACCCACGTTAGTGTTAATAAGATTTAATCGGACCTATTAACCGCAAGCACTATCGTCGTGATAATGGTAAGAGATATTAAATATATGGTAACGCTAACTACTAGTTAACTCGCTACTCTACGCCAAACGTAATAACAGGGAAGTAACGTACTACGTTTAATACCCTACCATTTCAAAACAAAATTACTTAAATTAAGTCGTAGATACTGAAGGCTATAATTCCATTAATGTCGTTAACGTTTTTAAACAAATTAAGTAATACGAAGATATTACTTTTGGTAATACGGCCCTGTAATTAGCTGACTATACCATTTTACACCATTTAAGTGGAAAAAACCTTTATCTTTACCTTAACCATACCTTTAACCTTCGCAATCATTATACGGATTATATTTTTTAAGGTATTATGCCAAACATTAGGACGGTAAGGTATTTAACACGAGGCTTTTCGTAGTATTTAACACTACGGAATAAAAGTACTATAACTATAAAGATTAATTGTTAAGATGTTAGCAAGGTCAAAGTTAATTTTAGCCTAGGCGAAAAACTATCGTTACTAAAGATAACAGTAATTCAAACTAGTGTAAAAGAAATCACATTCCATATTTTTAAGTCCCCTACCCTTCTCTACTTTATTTTAAAGACATAATAAATTTTAACGTTAACGTTAATATTAACTTAAACGAACTGTTTAAAAAAGGCTAAAGGTTTTCATTCACCTCTAAGTAAAGGTATCTATGGTTTTATTTTTAGAAGTTCGGTAGTAATAGTATTAAACTTAACGAAGTCAGAGATACGTTCATTACACCGGCGTTCTATCTACTTAACAGTTAACAAACCATATAAAGTCTTAAAATCCGTAAGATATAAAGATATTGAATACTTTTCCTAAAAAGCTATTAAAGGGCTTTATTATTAATATCAAATGTAAATTTAACCCCTCCAGAGATTTAAGTTTACACTAAAAAACGATAAGGACTTTAATTATGAAATCTTCATTAACATATTTTACTTAAAACAATAAATCCATTCTTTACGTTATTAATTTGGTAACTTGATTTACGGGGTTATGTTTTCAAATTTACTTTCAGCAAAAGATATGTGGAAAATGTTAAGGATACTGTAAATTAATACGTACCTAGGTTTACTTAACATCGTCGTCTACGATACCGATACAAACTTTATAACGACGGAGTTTCAGAGAGATGATAAAATAAAAGGTATTTAGTGTAAACAAGTACCTATAAAAGCTTATTAAAGTATTAAGAATGTTAAAAAGATATATGCCTTACATCGTTGAATGTATAATATCCTTACGTTAAAAATTAAAAGTTTTACGGACTCGGAGACACGTTTACAAATGGTAGTAAAGAGCTTAAACGATATTATAGGCTTTAACGGCTTGGTGCTAACGTTACTAGTCTTCAAAACATACCTTCGCCTAACAAGTGAACCTACACCCTCGGTAAGTACTTAAAAACATAATACGGCTTATAATAAAACTTCAAAGGAACTACGAAGGGAATCAGTATCCTGTTAAGTTAATAACGCCCTTAACACCAAAAATAGGCTTATAACAATCGATGCGTTTACTTTGTTATTATAAATTAAAGTCCTCGTTTGACGAAGGTTAGGCAGATAAGAGTGGCTATATAAAATCTTAAGTATTATAAACTATAAAGTGATTATGTAAACTACCAACGGTCTTATATACTTTCGAATTACTCAGATTAAGCAATATATTAAGGCTCCTAGCGATAAAAACCCTTAATTTAAACGACAGAGTTAATACTAACCTCCTCTACCTATTATCGATAAGCTAATAAAACACCGCCGACGCAAACGTCCCCCGAAAAAAAAGGATTGTTAAAGAGAACAAATACATACCAGGTTATATTTACAATACTATTTCGATAAGCAGAAAAAATAAGGATAACAAAGACTCAATAGTAAAGCTTAAGGCATAAGAGATCATCAAAACTTCCGGCAAACCCTTTGAAAAAAGCGACAAGATCGACATCGATAGCCTATTAATTCGAAATATGGTATAATTTATGCCAAAAACTGACTTTCAACTTTAAGACCCAAACGTTACAATCTTTAAGTCGAAGATTATCTATGAGGTGAACAGTAAGACTACGGGGTAGCCCTATAAAGAATTTCAATTAATCGTTTAAAGATATAGCGATAATATTAAGGATTAAATCTTAAAGTGGTCATTAGCGATTTAGAAGATTAGTTAATGCTTGGTAATTACCCTATTAACAAGTTTACTAGCCAGGATTAAATGTAAGTTTACACTTAATAACCGTAATATTATATAAGCTTATATATAGTTAGCAACGGATTTATAACGGATTATACTGGTAAAGCTGTTACAGGAACTTCGTATTATATACCTTTTAGATACGGTAGTACATTATATCATATCATTATACAGATTAACCAAAGCAGGTATTTACTGGTTTATAAGCCTTCAATTACAATTTAAATTACGGCAAACGAGAAAGTTTTTAATATATGACCCATATTTACTAATCATATGAAAAAGGATTTTAACGTGGTAGGTATGTAGATTAACGATATCTTATTCATTAGAACTGCTGGCTTTATGACATTGAAATAAAAGGCGATTAAAGACTTTAAGTTCTAAAATCACAAGCCGGTAACAACGTTAAAAGAAAATACTTGGTTCGACTTTAATAAATCGTTAATCCGTATATTTGGGATTAATACTAGCTTAAGCTTTTGCTAAAAGGGTTAGGACGCTATTTCTTTCATAATCGATAAGACTAATGACGCTAGGGCTTAATGGTACTTTGAACAACGTGTATGGAGTAGCTATATTGCCACTTTATACCAATGGATAAAGACTTTAATCATTTAAATGAAAGTTTAAAGTGATAAATACGGAACCTAAACCGTAAAATTAATATGTTATTAATCGATCTTTGAAAGACTAAGTTAATAATCTTCTCAGATAGGTCTTTTGTAAATAACACCCACTTATCTTTACAAATCGGATTTCTGATAGCCTTTGTCAACGAAAATAGGCGGGAAAATCAATTTAGAATTATCTGTAATCAGATCCATTAAACCTTCGTTAAGTACAAAAGAATTATACGAAACTTATTGGCTTCGAAAGTTTATGGTATAATGGCGGATTTTAAAGTAGGTATAGCTTTATAAAAAAAACCCTTAACCTTATTACCAGGCAACTAAATATTCCCTATATTCTAGTGGTAGTTCATACCGACTAAAGGAGTCTTTTCGAATACCTATTAAAACTCGGAACCACCAGCGAAAAGCGCCTGATAATCGACGTAATAGCACTCCGTAAAGCTTAGAAAAGGAGAGAATTTAAAAAGTTCCGATGAATCGATAACAAAGATAATCTTACAAATGCCATAACAAAGGCTACGTTAATAAAGCCTTGGAAAGATTTGTAAATAGCAATAAGCTAACTATACGTATCGATAGCTACGTAAATAGGCCGCCCGGAAAGCCCAAATCACGTAACAGCAGATAGGGATATGCTAACAAATTAGAAGATTGATAGGGGATTAATTATAGTAATCTATTTAAGTGGCATAGTTGAACTTGCGAAGGGCTATGGCGGAAAAACTTTTTGTAGGAGTTGATAAACCTAGACCTCGGAGCGGCGGAGCGATTAATACCAAATGGGCTTAATTTGCATACAATTGAGTGTAATTAAGTATGGAAGTCAACTTGAATTAATAGGGGTATGACCAGGTAATGAAGGGGCGATTTTATGGTAACCGGACAAGATTGGTCAGCCACACTAGCGTATACACGTACAAACTAAAAAGCCGCCAGTGTTGGAATAGTATTGCATGAAGTGCAGTAAGTAAACTTTATTTACAATAAAGTTAACCGTACTATAAGTGTATTGCTTTGTGCGGAATTACCGCATTGAGTGTAAGTTGAATACAGTATGCTGCACTTCACTCTAAGGCACGGGCCAAGCTCTTGGTCATACAAATTACAGTGTAGACCTGCTAGTGGTCTGCCAAACATAGAACAATACATCCACCATCTGACTACGCAATACTACTATTACTTCGAAGACCAATCGAATTGACAACATTGTAAAATTTAAGGCCTACCATCACATTCATTTAATATCAGTCCATTTTGGTATTTAAGTACGCCGGGCCGTTACCGATAATGATTTTACGATATAGTTACTATTACCACCGCTTATATTAATGCCTCCACTTCGTAATGATGTTTGCAATATTTTCGAAATTGTACTATTTACTATACGCTATATTCCTAACGTTAAATCTGAAAACTCCTCCGGGAAATCATTAAATAAGTCGAATATCTTGATATTTTCTTTGTAGTAATTAATAATTATATTTATAAAATATATATTCGTCGTAATAGGGTTTAAATTCTCCAAGGAAATTTCAATTTTTCTGTGACATAAAGTATGGTCTAAGTATTTTAAAATGCTTTTTGAAACAATTTATTTTGAAACAAACAACCATATATTCACCAGTGTCTATCAGAAATATCATTGTTAAAACTATAGTTATGAAAGTTTGAGATGTATTAAAGCGGTTAAAATGATAATTTATACATATATCGGAAATATTCAAACTGTATAGAATATAATTTCAAGTGATAAATCTGATTCTGATAAGTTTGCAATTCAATTTTCAAAAAGGATTCATTTGAATAAAAGCGTATAATATATAGAATAAAAGTAAATAAAAGGTAAAAAAAATGTTTAAAGAAAGACTTTTAAAGTTTATAAACGTTAACGGAATTTGAATGAAATATTAAGGTAACTTCATGATAAACTAATTAGGTATCCTAAATAAACCCCTTAACTCTTTATGAACATTATTTTCATTAGGTGGTTGGTAAACTTAAACGTCATAAGAACTAAATTTCAATCAGCGGAATAATTTAGAATAGACTCTGAAAAGCGAACGGAACAAACGAACGGGTTAGTAAAAACGGGGGAAAAGATATCTCAAGTTGTATATATAAGAATATGGTAAATAATAGTAACGTGGTGGACGTTGTGAATTCTGTATTTAATACGCGATGTATATTTCATACATTGTTCAAATATAGTATTTCAACCGTTTTGAAGGTTTTCGAATGGTAAAAAAGTTATGTTTTAGCCGTTTTTAAAATTTGAAAACGTTTTGAATAAAGCCTTTTATTTGGAAGTATCTCAAGGAAGGGTTTTGAAACCTAGTGGTTTTAGCTTACATAACTTAATACATAATGAAATACTTCCTGAAAAGTGCCCGGATAGGTTCAAAACGTCAAAACTAGTCAACAAATAACGTAGCGGAGCATTTAATAAAAAGGATACCCGTTGGTAAGGCTTTATACGTCGCAACATTGTCGATTCGATTGATTGGTCGAAGTAACAGTAGTATTGCATGGTCAGATGGTGGATGTATTGTTCTAGGTTTATCAGACCGCTAGCCGGTCTACATAGTAATTTGTATGACCAATGGCTTAGCCTAATCACTAGTATGAAGTGAGCTTATACTGCACTTAACATATAATAAGATATAGTAAGCCCATAAAAAATAATACACTAAGAGTGCAGTTAGTATAATTAATTTTACTTGTAGTAAAGTTGACCTATTGCATTGTAAATATTACTATTTTAATACTGGTGGCTTTTTATTTTGTGTGCTTACACTAGTGTAGTTGACTAATCCTTTTGGATAAGCGTTGAACTGTGACCTCGTCAACTGGCCTTACCCTTGTTAATTTGAATTGATCTCTGTATTAAAATCCACCCATTTGTATGTAAATTAATCCTAGTTGCTGTTAGTTTCCCCATAGCTTCGAGATCCGACTTTATTAACTCCTATAAAAGGTTATTCCGTTACAAATCCATAAAATCCTTTATTTTAACCGAATTAATTAAACAAGTTAATATTGTGACTCTCTTGGTAGTCTTCCAGTTTATCAATATATACCTGATCGCTGTTACGTGATTTAGGCATGCCGGACAACTTATTAACATAGTCCTTGATACATATAGTTAGTCTATTGCTATCTAAGAACCTTTTAAAGGCCTTCTTCGGCGATACCTTCATTATATCACCAGTAAAATTATCTTTATCGTTAATCTATTGGAACTCCTTAATCTCTCTCCATTTTTAGTCTTCGCTAATGTTATCACGTTAATTATCAGGCGTTTTTCGCTAGTAGTTCCGAGTTTCGAAAGGCATTTGAAAGAACTTTTCGAGTCGGTACAAATTACTACCTGGATTTAAGAAATCTTTAACTATTTGGTAATAACTTTAAAGGTCTCCCACATTACCATGTTTATATTAATTCTTGATATTTTACTGTAGGATTTTAAATCCAATAAATTTCGTATAATCCTTTGATATTTGGTAAAAACTTAGTAAATCAGGCTACCGATAGTATTGAACTGGTTTTTCCGCCTACTTTTATGAACGAGGTTTATCAGGAAGCCGATTTATAAAAATAAGTCACTTTTATTTACGAAAGACCTATCCATAAAGATTATTAACTAAGCCTTCAACAGGTCGATTGTAAACATATTAATCTCTTGGTCCAGATTTTATATCTTTCATTTAATCCTTTTATCAAACCATTTAAAGATGTTACTTATTCAATCTTGTATTTAAGTCGCGATAAAAAGGTTATAATAGGTATCCGGTTGGTATAAGATGGTAATATATTTATTACAAGCACGCTGTTTCAAGTACCGTTAGGCAATATCTATGTTGATCTAATCGATTATAATCAAATTAATTCACTGGCTCTTTTGCCGAAACTAAGGCCAGTATCAATATTAAGCATACGGATCATCGATCCTTTAAAGTTAAGTTGATTGCCTTTAGCCAATATCGTTACCGGTATATCATTCCAAAACTTAAAATTCTTAATCGTATTTTATTCCGATACTATAAAACCAGCTGTTTCGACGAAGAGGATATCTTGAGTTTATATACAAATTAGGCTAAAGTTTCTCTTCTACTCTACCAATATACACGGGTTTTATGTTAAAGGTTTTATACATGGTCGTAATTTAAAATACGATTAATAAGTTAAAAACCAGTTAGCGCCTCCTTTCAATAGTCTATATAAAGGTGTAATACATCGAATTAACGTTTCTAGAAGGTGAATAATCCGTAATTCGTGTAATAGTTTCAATAGTATGATCCGTTGTAGGTTGGTTATTAAATACGTATAGGTTCACGCTATATTTCAGCCATTAAACTTAAATTCAACTTTAGCTTTGAATAACAAACTTATTATTGAAATGACTACTAAACGTTAGTTAATCTTTTCAATCGTTAGTTGTTACGTGATTATATTTTTCTTGCCTTTATTACTACATTCTGAAACGATTAAACGTGATTTTGATACGGCTATCTCGCGGTCTTACCTTTAAAATCGTAAATAATCCTCAACTTAAAGATTGTAACGTTTAAGTTTTAAAGGTTGAAATCGGCCTTCGATATGATTTATAAAACTTTTTTCATTAACAGGCCGTTAATTTCTACCTTATCGTTTCTTTCAAATGGTTCTCCGGAAGTTTTAATAATTCCTTGTATTCGAAGCTTTAGTGTCACGTTTTCTTTATACTATTCTTTTTTATATATCCTAAGTAGTATTATAAGTATAATTAGGTGTGTATTCCTCCTCTTTAACATTTATTTTCTTCTAGGGTCTTCCACGCCGACAGTGTTTTATTAGCTTATCGATAATAGATAAAAGAGGTTCGTATTAACTCGATCACTTGGTTTAAGGATATTTATCGTTAGTAACCCTAATGTAGGACTTAATCTGGGTAATACAAAAAAAATACAAAACCTTTAATAATTTTCTTAATTCCTTCAGAATTCTAGAGACCTAAGGTTCTATATATTCCCTTTCATTTTCCCAGCTCCTATTACATAAAAAATTTACGTTGTAACGGTAAAATAAGTAAGTCGATTGTTATAGGGACGTTTCTGGTATTAAGAGTGTCGTTAACTTGACAACATGCCTATTCCTTTCGTAATTCCTTCAAAACTTTACCATAAGCCAAAGCTCGTTTTTTGGTACCTACTAATGGTAGAGATTTATTCGTTAGACATAGGTACGTTTCGAAAACCAATAATGTCAGTATTAGGCCGTTAGGGCCTACATTATTCTTTAGGCTCTTTACCGTTATTTAAAGGCGTGCCTCTGGATCCGTAAAGTTTTTAATCTTGATAGCAAGGATAATATACGTTTAGAGAGGTAGAGTTTGTGCCCTTTCAATCTTTCTAATCATTTAGTGGTGTTTTATAGGTATCTATTCACACTAAATACCTATTATTTTAATATTTTCCTAGCTAGAATTTCTTCGGCGTAGAGTTGTGGTTAGTATCGTGGTTAATAACGTTAAGTGGGCCTAAATAAGTGATAATTTACAATATTCGGATGTTTTACTCGTATTCTTTTGCCGAAAGGGATTTTAAAAACTTAATTTCGTAATAAAATAACATGGAGTTAACGATGTAAAGAATAAACTGATTATCCAAGTAAAATACATCCATGAAAACCTTGTAATTCAAGTTCCTATCGTCTTTAGTGTATATTTCAATTTAGGGGAGAGGGGGTTTAGATATTCGTTTCATAGTGGTGATAAAGCTTTTTAATAAAGTTTAGGGTAAAGTATTTTACATATTTACGCCTTGCTCATTTTACAACTTTATATAGCTTCTGAAAGGTTAGGAAATTAAAACTTTTATACAATTGGAGTATCTCTAGCTTCATTAGGTTTAATATTATTACTTCCAGGCATTAAAGATAAAATTATAAATACTCCTATTTAAAGGTGAAAGGGAATCTTTTTCTATTATTAACTCGTTCGTGAGCGTTAACGTTTACGTTGATATTAAAGGTTTTTATATCCTTCAAGAAAAAAAAAAGGAGTAAAGTACTTGAAAATATAAAATGTAATTAATCTATTTACCATTTAAATCAACGTTATTTCCAATAACAATAATCATTTTCCTAATTTGAAGCTAACTTCAGCGTTACTATATATTAACAATTAATTTTGGTAACTATAATACTTTCCTCGTACATCATTTCGTATTGCACATAACCTATTATTAAGTTATTTGTTAACCCTATATATGATATAATCCCCAAAATATGTAATTCGTATAACGATTAGGGAGATTAAAGGTGTATGATGGGTTGAGAGCTTGATTGGAGTAAAAGAAAAGATTTTCACCACCTAAATGATACAAAAAGACGTGGTTGACTAATTATAACTGCACGCTGAAAGTAATATATTCATGTTAGTTGATTTATTTCCGGGTATTGTCGTCGTTGATTGGCTCATCGCTCTCTAAGTTTACGATTTAATTTAAGTAAGCTTATTTTCATGTAGTAGTGTACTAAATATAATACATTACTCTTTTGTTATTTTGCTCGACAAAGGGGTATCAAGTAATCAAATAGATAGACTCACCATAAATTTAACATTTTTTCGTTACTATTACTATTATTATACTTATAGTTAATAAATTCGCCTAAATTTTAGCCTCATTAGAGTTAATGTAGCTGTTGCCTTTAATTTGTAGTCTATAAGCTAGACCTTAGACGTTAAGAGTGCCTGTAGCCTTACTTTCGGTTAACGTAATTAAGTATCGTAAGGTTTTCTTTATTTACGTTATCGAAATTGTCGGCTTAATGGTATATAGCAAGCGAGTTAAGTGTATACGCTATTACAGTTGTAAATGAGTAATGTTACTGGCTGAAAAACCTTTCGAAAGTAGTATTCCGGCGTTATAAGGCGTATTTGAACTCGTTAATGCCCATAATTATTGCCCGTACCTGTTCACGAAATGTATCTTCGCCAACATAAGATTTCTCTATTTCTTATTAGTATAAAATCAACTTATTAAGTATTCAGTTAAACATATCTATTGGTATTTCTTACTTTTTCTTCTTCGCTATTATCGTAGTCTACCATATAATAGCCCAATTTATGTAGTATTAGGCAAGGATTATATTATATTATAAGTATCTTTTTATACAATTATAGACTTCGCGAAATATGGTTATTTCTGTTAAAAAAATTAAGTCATAGTTTCCAGTATGCCTTATAAGGATTTTAGGAAATAATAAATAAAACCTAGAAGGGAAATCCTCTATTTACTTTTATATATTTCAAAAGGGCATTATATTGTTTTGTTCAGGTTCTAAAGATTTCCGTTATACGTTTTTACGTTGTTTCAAATTTGGGACAAGTTCGTAAATAGTATGTAATTAATGTTAACTATTTTAACGTGTTTTAGGGGTAAGTTGCGATAATTATCCCAGTTTTAATTAATATTTCCTATCAGTTTGAGTTTTAAACCCGTTGAGGAAAGTCATTAAGGGTAATTGCTAATCGCTTAACTCTAGGAGTAAAGTTGTATTGTAAAACCTATGTTAGGCTTACGTATATCAAAAAACCTTCCGTAAACCCATTTTTAAAGAGCACAACGATTAAAGTACTAGGGGGCGATAAGAATCTGTACGTTTTAAAGGATTTTACTATTTAACTTAATTAATTGGTGTAAAGTGATAACGTTAATTCCTTTAGTCGTATTGGCAGCCGGTGCTTATCGTGCTCTACCATTGTTAAAAGCATATTCCACGCTATTACGTAGAGGTGTTAGACTGTCAAATAAGTAAACAGGTTCCTTACCGTCAATGCGTAAAAAACCTTAATTTAGCTAAAGGCAAAGAGGCGATTCCCTTTGTTGGATATAAGAGCGTTAAGGTTTTTTAATATTTTCCCTCTTAAGGTGCAGATTTTAAAATCATTTCTTAAATAGAGTTAAGTTGAAAAGGATTTTTACTAACTTGGTAAACCTTTTTTTTTTATATGTATATCCCTCGCCTCTAAAATTTAGTCTTTCATTTGAATTTAAAACCCTTTTAAATCTTTTTTCACATATCAATAGTCTAGTCGTCAAAAAACTCACAATATTTGCGAAAAGCGCGGTTGCCGCGGTTAAGCTTTTTTACCGTCGTCGTAATCAACTATATAGCTGCCAATAAAGTTGACTAGTTGTTTCTCCATTGAAGTTTCATCGAAATTTTCCCCCAATGATCTTTATCGTAAAGTTTTTTGAAAAAGGGGTCCGAGGGCCTTGATTACCTTTTTCCTGATGAGGTCGGTTATAGCTGTAAAGTAGGCATTCACGTTAACTATTTTGATGCTCTGGCTTATGTAGAACTAGGTGACGTGACGTGAAGTAAACATGGCGATATAAAAGCGTAAGAACTTAGTATTTTGGTGTAAAGTTTCGTGGAAAATTGGCAACTTAACGTTGGGTCCCATGACGTGGTTTTTTTTAGCGCGACTTGATGAATCTTATTGTTTTCGCTTAAAACAGAGAACTTAACTATTAAATTGACGTAGAGGTAGTAAAAAGAGTAAAGTATGGGCAAAGGTTCAATGTAAAGGGGAAAGTTTAAGGTTGTTATTAATAGTAAAGGTCGAAGGTTGTTTGTTGTTTAGCTGTGAGACTTAGTCGTTGTTAGAGTAATAGCACCCGTAGTATTACTGACTTAGCTGTTTCACAACTTGCCTATTTGAGACTTTAGGCGGTTAATTTCAACGCTCTTTAAAATGGATCCGTAAAGATTTCTTCGTGTTTTTAATAGTATTAACATTGTTATCTCTAAACTACTATAGGAACTGGTATAACTCAAAGGTATTTTTTACGTACTGATGTAAAAACTAATACAGTAGTCAAGTCTCTTCATGAAATTTTTTCTTCTACCCTAGCCGCTGTTTGTTAACTTAGACTGTAACCAGAAAGTTGTTTCTTCTTCTACTTAGCTTATTTGTGATTAACATAATAAATACTGATCAGTGTTAGTAGGGCTTTAGACGTTGTATTATTGTTGATTCGATTGATTGGTCGAAGTAACAGTAGTATTACATGGTCAGATAGTAGATGTATTATTCTAGGTTTAGCCGACTGCTGGACGGTCTGCCTAGTAATTTGTATGACCAATTTCTTGGCTCGTACCCTAGTATGAAGTTGGTCTATACTGCACTTGACCTATAGTCAGATACAATAGGCCCACACAGAATAATACTCTCAGCTTTCAGTTTGTATAGTTAACTTTACTTACAGTAAAGATAACCTACTGCACTTCAAATGCTACTATTCTAACCATACCAAGCGAATTAATAATATTATATTAAAGTTATAATTTTTAAAATCCTTTCGAATCTTATAGTTTTTTTATGTTTCGGGTTTCAAAGGCGATTCGGCGTATTTTTAGATTCCTTTATAGTTTGTACAAGCCATAATATTAAATTCTAGATAGTTATGACTGCTATAATATCCTGCTATAGGTATTGAACTTAAATCTATCTTTTTAGGCTGTTTATAGTTGACCAAGTCGGTTATTCATTAGTATCTGTAATGTATTTACCTCTTTACGAAAGCGTAAAAAGTAAAGGATTAATTATAAAAATGAGCAGTGTATATTAAAAATTGATTAGAGGAAAAGTAGCATTCCAAAAGTGTAAGTTATAGGTAAGAGGTTCAAACTTTTTTTCTAGGGAGTAACACCTTACCATACACTTTGCTAATCTCTCTTCTAGATAATGACACTTTATCGTGTACTCTGATAATGCAATCTCTAGGCAATGGAGGCTATTATGCACTCTACAAGAGTGCACCCTACAAATTAGCATGTTACCATGCACTTCTGTAAGGGTGCAACTTGTAGCGTAGCCGCTTACTAACTATAGAGAAATCTAGTAATATCCACAATTGGTGGTAGGGCTTTAGACGTTGCAACGTTATCAACTCGATTGCTTTAAGTAATAGTCTTATTTCATAGTTAAGTGGTGAATTTATTGTTTTTGTTTTGGCAGACCGCTAACCAGTTCGTGTAGTAATTTATATTATCAATCGCTCGGCACATACTCTAATATAGAGTATGGGTATAATGTACTTGACGTATAGTTAAATATAGTAGGGCTACACAAAATAATACATTTAACTTGAAGTTAGTACAGTCAACTTTACTATAGGTTAAGTTGAACTACTGTATTGCAATTACTATTATTTTAATACTGGCGGGTTTTTTATTTGTGCGTGTATACTAGTATAGTTAACTAATCTTTTCCAGTAATCGTTGAACTGCGACCCTCGTTAACTGGCTAGACCTCTGTTAAATACAGTTATATTTTATATCAAATTACACCTATTTGCATTTAAATTGGCACTAATTACCATTGATTGCTCTATTTCTCTAAGGCTTAATTTTATTCATTCCTATAAAAATTTCATTTGTTACAAGTTTGTGTAAATCTTTTATTTAGTCGTATTAGTTAAATAAGTCGTTATCGTTATTCCCTTGGTAGTTTTCTTGTTCGCTAGCACATCTCTAATCATTACGTGAATTAACACTTCCGGGCGGCTTATTAATATAGTCCTCGATGCATATGGTTAGCATATTGCTATTCACAAACCTCTTTAGGGCTTTTTTAGGTAATACCTTCGTTATAACGTTAGTAGGAGTATCGTTTTCATTAATCCACCGGAATTCTTCGATTTCCTTGCTTTTGTAGGCTTCACAGAATGATATTACGTCGATTACCAGGCGTTTTTCGCTGGTTGTTCCGAGATTCGAAATGTACATGAATAGAATCTTCGAGTCAGTAAAAATTAACACCGACATAGGGGGAATCTTAAGCTGTCTAGTAATAACGTTAAGTGTTTTCCACCATACTATACCTATATTAAAGTTTTCTATTATATCGTAGACCTCCGAAGTTAGTACGTTTCGTATAATCCTTATATATTGGATGTGAGTTTAATAGATTAGGTTGTTACTGGTATTAAATTGATTTTCTTGTTTATTTTTTGTTAACAATCATTATTAGAAAGCCGATTCAAAAAAGAAAAGTTGGTTTTATTTACAAAAGACCCATTTGTAAAAATCATTAGGTTGGCCCTCAACAAGTTAATCTGGATCATATTAATCATTCGGTTGAAGTTTTTCATTTTCCATTCAAACCATTTATTTAATCGGTCAAGTTAATTATCCGTCACATCCCGTATTTATAAAGTAATGAATAAATTGTAAAATAGTTTTAGTTGATATGAAGTAGTAATATAGTTTTCACATACACGTTTTTTTAGATACCGTTAAGCTTTAGCTACATTAATTTTGTTGATAGTAATCAAATTAGTACCTTAGCTGTTTTGGTGAAAACTAGAATTGTTTCAATACAAAATATACGGATTAACCATTCGTTAAAGTTAAGTTGTTTGTTTTTCGTTAGCGTTATGATCGGTTTACAGTTTTAAAACTTGAGATCCTTAATATCCTGTTGTTTTGATACCATGAAGCCAGCTGTTCCAACGAAAAGAGTAAAGTTAATTTATATAAAATTTACGCCTAAGTTATTTTTTTACGTTAATCATAGGCATAGGTCGTATGTTAAGGATTTTATACCTAGTCGTAATTTAAAGTGCGATTAATAGGTTAAAACTCAATAGATGCTTGCTTAAACTAGTTCATACAAAGGCTTGATATAATATATTAGAGTGCCTGAAACGTAGATTAAATAAAGTTCCTATGGTAATTTTAGCAATATAATCCGTTTTAAATCTATTGTTAACAACGTATAGGCTTACATTAAATTTCGGCTAGCAAACTTAAACTTGCCTTTAGTTTTAGCTGGAAAACTTATTATTAGGGCTATCATCCAACGCTGGCTAATCTTCTCAATCTTTAGCAACTGTATCAATATTTAGTCTTTGTTTTTATTACCGTATGCTTAAGAGATTAGATGTAAGTTTTAATACGGTCGGCCATAGTTTTGCTTTTAATTTTATGGATAATCTTTAACTTAAAGATCGTGATAACTGGGTATCAAAGATTAAATTCGGCTTATAATACGAGTTATATGACCCTTCTGGTTAATAGAATGTTAACTTCAACTTTATTGCTTTTTTTTAGGAAAAGGTTTACTGAAGCTTTTAATAATACCTTATGCCCAAAGTTTTAGTGTTAAACATTATTTATCCTTTTTTTTTCCAGACTTACCTAAGTAATATTATAAATGTAGCCTGTTATATATTTCTCCTTTTTAATAGTTTTCTTTTTAGGGGTCATTTTCGCCTGCAGTATTTCATCATCTTTTCAATAATAGCTGGAGGAGTGTAATGATCACATTAAATACCCGTGAGTATATAGAAGGTGTTAGAGGGCTTATGTTATCAAAAAGATAGCAGAGGTGCTGAGTGAACAATATCGCAACCGTGCAAGTAATGATCAAAAGCCGTGAGACTATTTAGGTGTGTAGACTGAATACTTAGATTTACAACTGAAGAACTATGAAGGAAATACTATCTATGTGGTGCTGACCATGTCCTTATATCCTTTATCCTTCATACCGTCTTTAGTATTATCCTGGGTTGGATCATACTAGATCGCTATAATCCTTCATGATCCATCACGTGACTTTTCTTAGTCATCGTGGCTGACATAAGAGATGTTCCCCGCCTGATGTGTTGGACTTCAGGCTTCTCAGTAGCGCAGTTGCATACTGGCCAATTTCCTGACCTAACCGTTTTCTGGGTCATGACATTAGGTTCTTGTTAATTCGATCGCTTAGCTTAAGGGTTTTCATCGTTAGTTGCCCTAGTTCAAGTCTTAACCTAGGTAATATAGAAAGTTATGAGGCCGATAATAATTTTAATAACTGCTTTAAAATTAGAGATACTTAAGGTTTTGTATAAGCTTTCCCATTTACCTGGTTTCTGTTATAATAGAACTTTACTTTGTAACGGTAAAGAAAATACGTTTATAATCGTAAAGCCGTTTCTAGTTTCAAGCGTATCGTTGACTTGACAACGTGCTAGTTTATTTCATAGTTTATGTAGTGCTCTTTCGTAGGCCATAGCCTATTTTGAAATACTTATTAACGGTGGAAATTTACTCTTTAGGCGTAGATATCCTTTAAAAACCAATAGTATTAGTATTAGACCATCAGGACCTATAATATCGTTTAAGCTATTTAGTGTTAAAGGCGAGTTTTGGGGTCTATAAAGCCTTTAGTCTCTAGAGTAAGGATATTGTACGTTCGGTGAAGTAGTACGTGTAGTCTTTTAATCTTTTTGATGCTTTAGTGAGCCTTTATAGGCAACTATTTACACTGGATTCCCATTATCTTAGTGTTTTTTTTTTTTTGAAACTTCGCCGCCGCATAATTGGTGCTGGCATTATCAATGACAATATTAGGTAGACCCAGATACGTGTTAATCAATAGTATTTTTAGCGTTTTCCACATATTCTTTGTCAAGAGGGACTTTAAAATCTTGGTTTCGAAAAAAAAGGTTACGATATTAACGACATGAAAATCAGGTTTATTATCTAAGTAAAACACATTAATAAAGACTTTATAGTAAAATTACTCATCGTTTTTAAATGTAAATTGAAATTTTGGGGGGGCTTAGATAAATATTTCGTAGTGGTAATAAAGCTTTTCAATAGGTTTTAAAGCAGAATATTCCTGATTTTTATGCCTTGCGGACTTTAAGAATTTATATAGCCTATTAACCATTAAGTAGCTCAAACTCCAGTAGAGTGAGAATTTTTTTTAGCTCTGTTAGATTGAATATTACTACTGTTAGGCCTTAAAAATAAAACCATATTTACCTTCAATTAAAAGCGAAAGAAAACCTTGATTCGTTTTTAATTATCTCGTTAGCGTTAACTACAACGTTAATGCTGAATACTTTTATATCATCCAAGTAAAAAAAGGAAAGAGGTAGGAAACTTAACAATATAACATGTAATTGGTTTCGCAACCATTAAAATTACTGTTATATTTATTAATTATAATCGTTGCTTTTGGAATAATATTATATTTAGTGCAGTTGGTCAATTTTACTTATAGTAAATTTTACCGTATTATCAGTGTATTGCTTTGTGAGGACTTACCGCCTTTGGTATTAGTTGAGTGCAGTATGATGCACTTCACTCTAGGGTATGACCCAAGCAGTTTTTCATACAAATTACAGTGCTAACCAGCTAGTGGTCTACCAAACCTAGAATAATACGTCCACCATCTGACCAAGCAATACTACTGTTAGTTCGACCAATCGAATAGACAAAGTTGCAACGTCTAAGGCCTACCAATATTAATTCGTACTTATCACGTTGAGCACAGATTGGCTAAGTAAAAGAAGAAGCTACCTTATGTTTACGCTCTACGTTAAACGACAGCTAAGATAGAGGAAATATTTTTGCGAAGGGCCTTTACTATTGCACCGGTTTTCACGGCAGTAAGTAGAGAAAAATTAAGGCTGCGCCGGTTTTTATAGCAGTTTAGAGGTAGCAACGGTATCTTTATTGAAAACATCAAGAAATCTTTATTGGTCCTTTTTAAAGATATTAAGATTAACTGTTATAATTTTCAAATTTCGGAAAATTAGCAAACGGCTAAGTTATTACTACTGTGAGTGCTACTACTATAAAAACCACTAAGTCTTACGGCAAAAATAATAAATAACTTTTATATTTCGCCTTCTACCAACAACAACTTCTAATCTCACCCTTTATATCAAACCTTTACCTTTACTTTACTTTTTTCACTCCACATTTTACCTTAATCGTCAAGTTTGATGCTTTATACGAAAAAAACAAGAATCGTTAAGTCGCGCCGAAAAGGCTACGTTGCGCGACATTACGATAAGTCACCAAGTCGCCAAGTTTACTCGCAACTTTACGCCGAAAACACCAAGTTCCTACACCTAAAATTACCAAATCTTTCACTCTACACGTTTTGAACGTCCTACACAAGTAGAAACGTTAACATAGCTACCGATAATTCTTACTTTAAAGCTTTTACTGACCCCGAAAGGAAAAGAAAAATTAACAACCTTCGGAGTAGTCTTCGTTAACCACGGCGATAAATAACTCTAAATTACGGATAATAATAAAACCTTTACTAAAGCTTATATGACTAATTACGTTAGCTAATATATCCTCAAATATGATGCCGGTAAAGAGTATAGCTGTAGCACCCATTCCTTTTAAGACTTTCGCGAGTTTTTTAACTACTAGATACTAGATATATGGAAGATAATCTAGCGTACAGTTAAGACCAGACTGAAGAAATAAGTTACTCGCCATGGCATTTACATCTTAAAAGAGACTTTATTGGGACTAGCAGACACCTTTTTTAAATTAGCTTAGTAAAAAGAGTTCCCTTAAGACTTTAATCCTTAAAACTCCTTAGGAAAAGGAAAAGGAATTAAGAGATCTTAACACCTATACACACGTTTTAGGGGACCTTCAATTTGCCCCCCTTAGCTAAGTTAAGCCTCTTTACGAATTGGTGATAAAGAACCTGTTAACCTGTTCGACAGTTTAGTACCTATATGTAATAACACGGAGTAGGCTCTTAGTGGCGAAAGGGCATATGAAGTAGCGGTCGCCAACGTGGTTAGAGGTATTGACGTTAACTCTTTACACCATTTAATTGAGCAAGATCGTCAGACCTCTCAAAACCTTTAAGTACCTATCGCCTCTTAGTAATTCAACTGCCAAGTTCCTCAAGAATCCTTTCCCTTTAGATTTGTCTACGCTCGAGAGCCCACTATAGGTTCTTCTACAGGACTTTATCCCTCGGTCCAGGCGACTGGTAATTACCCTTAATACCGTGTCTCGGACGCTTTAAGGCTTGAATTTCCAGGAAACACTATTTAGGGCTGGGATAATTATCGCGACCTGTTTTTGAAACCCGTTAAGATAGTTAATATTAACTATAAGTTGCTTATGTACTTCTCCAAGATCTGGAACGACGTAGAGAAGTATGATAGGAAGCCCTATAACCTTCTCAAATTTAAGATGATGCCCTTTTTAAACATTTAAAAATGGATGGAGGTTCCCTTTTTAGGTTTTCACTTACTATTCCTTGGAATCCTCATAGGGTATGCCAGGAACTATTACTTGACCTTCATTACCAAAGCTACTACGTTTCGTAAAATCTATAATGGTATAAAGAGCTATTTCTAGTACGACGTTCACCTTACGTAATATTATATAGATTGGGCTACCACGAGGTGGACTATAATAATAGCAAAGAAGAAAGAGGAGGAACCACCTATAAAATTCTATAATTATATGTTTAATAAGTTGATGTTATGTTTAAAAGTATTAGGGAAAGCTTATGTTGGCGAAGATATACTTCGCTAATATTACAAGTAGTAGTTACGGGCGTTGATGAGTTTAAATACGCCTTATAACGTCTAGATTCCACTTGCGAAGGCTTTTTTAGCCAGTTTCGTTCCTCGTTTACTACAGCAATGACGCGTATACGAAACTCGCTTGGTATGTATTTTTAAGCTAGCAACTTTATTGACGTAGATAAAGAAGACGTTGCGGGAGTCAATCACGTCGACCGCAAATACGGGCGCTCATAACACCTAAGGTTTGACTCATCGACCTCAGCCTTGGACTAAAGGCAATAATTACATTGGCATTAATAAGGTCAAGCTTTAGGCGAACCTATTGACCTTTAATATCATTGTCGTAATAGCGGTAAGAGATATTGGATTTGGGGTAAGTTTGGTTTCTGGTTCATTCGGTACCCTTTTGCTGAGCGTAATAATAGAAAGGCAGTATATTACGTCCAATACCTTATTTCTTTTAAACAGGATTACTTGGATAAAATCGTAAACTTTAAAGGAGATTGGTTAATTAACGTCGGCACCGCCTTTAATCAAATTAAATGGTATAAAGATATTGCTCCTGGTACAGCTTAGTAATTAGCCGACCACGCCTTCTTGTATCGTTTAAGTAAAGAAAACCCTTACCTTTGCCCTAACTGAGCCCCTAACCCTTTACACAACTTTAACCCTCATGATCGTTATGCGGACCATACTTTTGAAGGTATTATACTAGATATAGGGACATTAGAGTACTTAAAAGGAGGTTATTCTTAATATGTATAATTGCGGAAAGAATTCACTATAGCTATTGAAATCAATCGTCACGATGTTAACAAGGTCAAAGTTGGCTTTAAATAAGGCAAATAACTATCTTTACTAGGGATAACGGTAATTTAAACGATTATGGAAGCAATTATATTTTATATCTTCAAGTCCCTTATCTCCTTTTTACTTTTTTTTTTGAGGAAATGAAGACCTTCAACATTAACGTCGATATTAACGTAGATAAACTGGCCAAGAACGGCTAAAGGTTTTTACTCGCTTTTAAGTAAAGGCACCTATGATTTCAACTTTAGGGACCAGAAGTATTAGTATTAAACCTAATGAAGTCGGAGATACGTTGACTACAACGGCGTTTTAACTATCCAGCCGTTAATAAACTATACAAAGTCCTAAAGTTCGTAGGGTATAACGATATGGAATACTTTGCCCTCAAAGTCATTGAAAAATTTTACCACTATTGTTAAATGTATGTATAATACCTCCGGAGATTTAAGTTTATGTTAAAAGACGATAAGAATTTCATCTGTGAGGTCTTCGTTGATGTGTTTTACTTGAATAATAAGCTTATCCTTTGTATCATTGATTTTGCAACCTCTTTTTACGGGGTTAAGCTTCTAAAGTCTCTTTCGGCAATAAATACATTAGAAACGTTAAGTATGCTATGGATTAACACATACCTGAGACCACCTAACTTTGTCGTCTAGAATGTTGATACAAACTTTGCCGCGGTAAATTTTCAGGAAGATGCTAAGATAATAGGTGTTTAATATAAATAGGTACCTGTAAAGGCCTACTAGAATATTAGAAAGGTAAAAATGATATACTCCATACTTCGCCAAATGTATAACATCGTTACTTTAGAAATTTAAAGCTTTACAGATTTGAAGTCACTCTTATAAATAGCAGTGAAAGGACTAAATAATACTGTAGGCTTTAACGGCTTATTGTCAACGCTTCTGGTTTTTAGAGCGTATTTACGCCTGACAAGTAAATCTCCGCTCTCAGCAAGTACTTAAAAACGCGTTGCGGCCTATGGTAAAGCTTTGAGGGAAATACAAAGAGAATTGGTATGGCGTTGAATTAATGATGCTCTTAATACTAAAAACAGCCTTTAAACAATCAACTTACTCGTTTTGCCGTTATAAAGTAAAGTCTTCATATAGCGGAAGCCGGTCAAATAGGAAGGCTCGTATAAGATATTAAATATCATAAATTCCGAAGTAATTGTTAACATAATTAACTGTCCAGTATTTTTCTGAATTACTTAGGTTAAGCCTTACATTGGGTCTACTAACGATCAAGATACTTAAGTTCAGCTACCGAGTGAACATGAACCTCCTTTACCTGTAATCGATAAGCTAATAGAACGTCTCTAACGCGAACGACCTTTAAGAAAAAAAAAAGTTAAAGAGAAAGAATATACACAGTGCTGTATTTATAATACTGCATAGATAAACAGGAAAGGGAAGAATGACAAGGACTTGATATTGAAGTTTCGAGCGTAAAAAATTATTAAGACCTTCGGAAAACCCTTTGAGGAAAGAGATAAGGTCGATATTAACGGCTTGTTAACTTGAGGGGTTGTATAATTCGTACCGAAAACCGACTTTCACCTTTAAAACTTAAATTTGACGATTTTCAAGTCGAGGATTATCCACGAAGTTAAGGGAAAGACTGCGGGGCGACCGTACGAAAAATCAAGCTTAATTTGTTAAGGATACACTGATAAAGGAAAATACTGGATCCTTACGCAGTCGCCAACGATTTAGAAGATCAGCTAGCGCTTGGTGGTCGCTTTGGTAGCAAGTTTGCTAGCCAAGACTGAAGCGTGTTTGAGGTAGCTATATTGCTACATTATGTTGACCGGAAGCCTCGTACGACCTATCCATCACCGTACAAGTATAAGAACCAAAGGATAAAGGCTTTGACCGACTGAACAAGAGTCTCGAATGGCAGATGCGGAAGCTAGATTGTGGGGTTAATACAGTTCTAATCGATTTATTAAAGGCTAGATTGATGATATTTACGGACGGTTTTTTTGTAAATAACAACAACTTATCTTTACAGATGGGCTCCGTAATAATCCTTATTAATGAATATATTCGGGAAGACTAGTTTAGTATCATCGTTAGCCTAATCCACTAGACCTCTACTAAATGTAAGAGAATTATACAGAACGTGTTAGCCTCGAAAGTCTACGGTATAATAGCTGGTTTTGACGTAGTCATGTCATTATGGGAAATCTTTAACATCATCACCAGTTAGCTAAAGATTCCTCCTATCCCGGTGGTGATTTATACCGACTTAAAGAGCCTTTTTAAATGCCTTTCGAACCTCGGAAATACCAGCGAGAAGCGTCTAATAATCGATATAATGGCACTTCATAAGGCATACGAAAGGGAGAAGATTAAAGAGTTCCGATAAATTGATGGCAACGACAATCCTGCTGACGTTATAACGAACGCATCGCTGAACAAAGCTGTGAAAAGGTTTGTGAATAGCAATAGGCTGACCGTATACATCGAAAGTTACGTTAATAGGCCAGCCGGAAAGCCCAGATTACGTGACGGCGAACAAGGATATTCTGGAAGATTGAAAGACTGCTAGGGAATTGAGGATGGTGATTTATTTAAGTGGCATAATTAAAGTGGAGGCTTGCAAAGGTTTGTAGCGAAAGAACTTTTGGTGGGAGTTAATAAACTCAGACTTCGAAACGATGGAGCAAGAGAGGTTAAATAAGGTTAATTTGCATGTAATCAGGTGTAATTCAGTATAGAAGTCAACTGTAATTAACAGGGGTCTAGCCAGTTAACAAGGAGGTAATTTAGTGGTAACCGGAAAAGATTGGTTAGCCACACTATCATTCATGTACAAACTAAAAAGCCGCTAGTTTTGAAATAGTATTACATGTAGTGCAGTAGGTCAACTTTACTTACAGTAAAGTTGACTGTACTGCAAGTGTATTGCTTTGTGCGGATCTACCGCATTGGTTGTAAGTCGAATCTAGTACGTTGCACTTCACTCTAAGGCACGGTCCAAGCAGTTGGCTATACAAATTACTGTGCAGACCAGCTAGTAGTTTGCCAAACTTAGAAGAATACATCTACCATCTAACCATACAATATTACTGTTACTTCGACCAATCGAATTAACAACGTTGCAACCTCTAAGACCTACCAACAGTTGGTCAAATACGAAGTCAACTTTAGTTTTATTAGTATTTTAACGATGAATTTTAGTTGTTGTAATACTTTCCCTTTATAATACCACGTATTACGAATAACTTTTCGTCAAGTACCTTACTACCCCTATGTAAGGTTAAATACCTTGAAACGTATGGTTCGCGTTACGATCGAAAAGGTTAAAGGCGTATAAAAGGTTAGAGATTTGATTAGGGTAAAGATAATAGTCTTTACCGCTTAAACAGTATAAAAAGGCGTGGTCGGCTAGTTATTGGATTGTACTAGGAGTTGTATCTTTATGCCATTAGATTTACTTAAGTGCATCACCGCTGTTAATTATCTCTTCGCTCTTAAAGTTTACGATTTAATTTAAATAGTTTCGTTTCAAAGTGGTAGGGTACTGAATTCAGTATATAACCTTTTTATTATTTTGCTTGGCAGGGGGGTAACTGGTTAACTAATTATAATGATCACACTTAATACCCGAGGGTAAATAGAATGTGTCAGGGGGTTTATGTTAGCAGTAAGGTAGCAGAGGTAACAAAGGTGCAATATCAAGAAGATATTTGTTCGTGCTGTAGAATGATCAGTAGCCGTTAGGCTATTCAGGTGTGTAGGCTGAATACTTAGATTGACAACTGAAGAGCTATGAAGGAAATACTATCTGTGTGGTGATGACTGTGTCCTTATATCCTATGGCCTTCATACCATCTTCAGTACTGAACAGCTGAAGTCGACGTCGCTTCCTTCGGTCCCAATGTTGTCGACTAGACCACAAGTGGTCCTGTCGGTCCAAACCCTAACCCTGGGTGCTTACATAAAAGAGATCCCTAGCTTGATGTGTTGAATATCAGGCTTCTGATAGCGCAGTGGACCGCTGGCCTATTCCATAACCTGCAGTTGGTTCTTGGGTTATAACACTAATTACCGGATTTATTATAAATTTGATGTCTTTTGTTGTTATTACAACGATAATTTTTCTGGTTCATACGTCTATTTAAATCTTCACCTCATCAGGGTTCACATGGTTATTGCCTTTAGTTTGGAGTCGATAGGCTAGATTTTAGGTGTTAAGGGCGTTCGTAACCGTATTTGCAGTCAATGTAATTAACTACTATATGGTTTTCTCTATCCATATTAGGGAAATTGCCATCTTAAGGGTATATAAAACGAATTTGGCATGCGCGTTATTAAAATTGAAAGTTAGAAGTGTTTCTGGTTAAAAAGGCCTTCGTAAGTGATATTTTGGCGTTATAAGACGTATTTAAACTTATTAACACTCGTAATGGCTACCTGTACCTTTTCGCCAATTGTAACTTTACTAACATAGGCTTTTCCTATTACTTGTGAGAATAATATCAACTTATAAAGCATCCGGTTTAATATATCTATTAGTATTTACTACTTTTTCTTTTTTGCTATTATTGTAGTTTACCTTGTAGTAGCTCAGTCCATATGGTATTAGGTAAATTGAACGTCTTATTCGAAGTAGCTTTTTATATTATCGTAAGCTTCGCGAAAAGTGGTTGTTCGGATTAGAAAGGTTAGGTAATAGTTTTTACGTATCCTATAAAGATTTCAGAAATCAATGAGTCAAAACCAGAAGAGAGAACTTCTATATATTTGCAAATGTTTATAAAAGGTATTATTTTTGTATCGAAAAGGTTATTAGGGTTTTCGTTATACGTTTTTGTATAGTTTCAAATTTTGGTGAAATCCGTAAAAAGGTTGCAATTACTATTAGCTATATTGACAAATTTTAAGAGAAAGTTGCAACAGTCGTTTTATTATTCGTTGGTATTTCCTTAAAATTTAACCTTTATGACCTCCAAGCTATGGTATTAAGGATAATTATCCGTTGCCTAACCTAAGGGATAAAATCTTATAATAGAACCTGTAGTAGGCTTACACGTGTAAGTAAACTTGCCTAAAAGAAGTTTTTAAAGGGTTTGTCAATTTTGATTAAAAAGTTGAAGAGTAATAAAAATTTAAAAGTTCCGAAAAACTTAACGATTTTATTTAATTAATTAGTGGAGGATGCCAATATCAATTCTTTTAACCGCGTTAGCAACTGTTGCTTTATATACTTTACCTCTACTAAAGACGTATTCTGTGGTGTTATGTAGAGGTATTAAAATGCTAAATAGGTTAAGAGGTTCTTAATAGTTAGCACATAAAAAGGCTTAACTTAATCAAAAGTAAAGAAAAAGTTACCTTAAATATATATAAGGGCGTTAAGGTTTGCTAATACGTTTTCTATGAAGAATTGAATTTTCAAGGTATTTATTAAATTGTTTTAGTTTAAAAAACGTTTCGGCTAGTGTTAATAGAGTCTTTTCTAAGATGTAAATGTTAAGGCGAGTGACTTTTTCTTTAGTCTAGCTTTAACCGTACGTAAGAGAAACTTCATATGTTAAGAGTTTAGTGGTTAAAAAATTTACAGAATTTTTAAAAAGCGTGTGTATTACAGCCGTAGTCGTTACCGAGGCCCGCGTCAATAATATATTAGTTAACGTAATTAGTTTGAGATACTCTAGTCTAGGTGTCGTTGATATCCGTGATTTAAAGCTATTCGTTATAGTGATTGACGAAAACGGCCTCAAAAGCTTTAACTTTTTTATATATATTTTAAACATCGTATTATCATAAAGTTCTAAATTATTTAGGGCGTCGAAGGCGTATAGAGGAGAAGGACTTGGTAATCTTCGACGTGTGGGCTTGTTGTTTTAGTGTAAAGTCGCATAGAAACTTGGTGACTTAACGTTTTTTAGTGGTTTCGTTTAAAATAGCGATTTTAACGATTAACTTAGCGTAAGGGAAGTGAAAAGAATGAATTAAAGGCAAAGGTTTAGTGTAAAGGGTAAGATCGAAAGTTTTTTATTGTTATAGGTAAAAGTCGAAAGTTATTTATTGTTTTGACCGTGTGACTTAGTCGTTGTTATAATAATAACACCCGTAGTAATACTAACTTAGTTGTTTACTAACTTGTTGAAATTTGCAACTTTTAATAGTTAATATTAACGTTTTTGAAAAGAATCCTTTGTAAAGATTTTTTAATATTTTCGATAGCGATATCGTCGTTACTTTTTAGTTACCGTGAAAACCAATGCAGCCTAGAAATCTTCTTTGCTTACTGCTGTAAAAACCGACGAAGTAATAAAGGTTCTTCACAAAAATCTTTCCTTTACCTTAGTCTTTCACAAAGAGTAACCGGAAAGTAACTTCTTTAACTAGTTTATCTGTAATTAACCTGATAAATATACTGATTAATATTGGTAGGGCTTTAGATATTAGAACGTTGTCAATTCGATTGGTCGAAGTAACAATAGTATTATATGATCAAGTGGTGCATGTATTATTCTAGGTTCGGTAGACCGCTAGCCGGTCTACACAGTAATTTGTATGGTTAATTGCTTGGCCCGTGCCCTAGTATGAAGTGAGAGCATACTATACTTGACTTGCAGTTAAATACAGTAGGACCACACAAAATAATACACTCAACTTACAATTAGTATAGTCAACTTTACTGTAAATAAAGTTAATCTACTGCACTGCAATTACTACTATTCTAACAATAATAATCATATTTTTTATGAACCCGCCTGTAAAGTATTCGAGAAATTTGGGAGTAAATCGTGGCGTCAATAATATAGGTTGCGGAAAAATATGAAATTTCTTGTTAGCCGTAAGTAAACATGGTTAGAACTCAGCCGAAATTTTAAGTCGATGATGCAGTTAAAGAAGGTCCTCGAGATCAGCAAGGATATATTATACCAACAACGTTATTTGAAACCGTAAAAAGCGTCGTAGTATCGTTACAATGTAGTGAGCCGAACGTCCGGAGTTCAGCGAAAACGTAGGGGCTTGAAACATAGCCTTCGGTAATATAGTGCCAGACGACGCCGTGATTCGTTGTGTAAGGGGGTGCCCGGCGTTAAAGGTCTTTAAACGGTAAGCGAAGCGTAGAAGTCATTGCTCCAAAGCAACTCTGCCGGAGGGCAAACCGGAGTCCCTGAGGGCGACAACGTTAGGCGAAGTCCTATAAGCCGGGGCAACCGCCCTTGCCGCAGCAATCAGCGGGACCGTAATTTGTTCTTCAAGGCCCTTTTGCCCATGCCCGGAGTACCAACTCTGAGATTCACTCTTGAAAATTTAAGTTGTCGCCGCCCTCCGACCTTCACAAGCCCATCTTGAGGTCTCGGGCCAACGACCCTCTCTCTGTTGACGACCATCATATCGCCATGGCCGTACAAACCCACCTTGACCATGCTTGCTCTTGCTCTCCCCCTTGGCAGCGACGGCCTCGGCCTGCATGCGCCCCCGCCAACACGCACGTCCCCGCCTCGGGTTTTCCCCCGCGCTTGGGTGCTCTCCCTCGGCTGGCAGCGGTCATGAACTCGCCGGGCGCACGAGCACAGCTCGATTCAACAGCAGCTGGTCAGTATGGCCCCACCTCGCCACCAACCCTCGCCCCGGACCCTGGCGGCGGCGTGGCCGGKAGGCAGCCCTCCCCCACTCTTTTTTTTTTTTTTTCCAAGAAAGATTTTTGTTTTTCCAATATTGGCGGGGGTACGCGATTATGGGGAACACAAGCCTGTACCAGGGGCTGGATGAGCAGCGGGATGCTTCTGAGGATGAGGGAGATGCTGATGTGGACAGTACGTATGGAGTTGGCAGGAGGGCTTGAGCAGCAGGGAGGAATGTCCAACGAGTAGACGAGGGTGTGGAGTGGGTGGAGTCAGATGAATCACACTCCATGGATGCACAGACATGCGTAACTGTCACTGCTTTTCGTGACAATGGGTGAGGGTACTTTCTGACTCCCACACAGTTGACTTGCTACCTTGTGTGGACTGGCTCCCACCAAGGCCAGGCACACTGGGCAAATGGTAGCCTTTCCGCTGGATATCTCTAGTATGCACCAATGTCTAACCATGCACAGCCACTTATCCACTCGTCTTTGCCTTGCACCCGTCTCGAGGTGTAAAAGCAAATAGACGCCCTAGGCCCGGGCTTGGTGACCTCCCCAGCCAAGTTGGTAGACCCTTCGAAAGCAATGCCCAACTGCAAACTCCTGCGCCATGCCCACAAATAGCAACCCTCCATCTTGCGCCCCCCTAGACAAGCAGGCCTCCTCCAAGCACCCACCCTAGAAATATTTCTGGCTCTTCATAAAGTCCATCCCCTGCGCAAAGTGCATCAACTTGGCCGCCACCACGAAGCGCTCCCGCTTGCTGTACTCCACCAGCCTCTCGTACAGCTCCGCCAGCGGCACCACGACCCGCTCGATGCGCTCGCCGTCGTCCAGCCGCTGCGCGGGCAGCGCGCCGGCGCCGCCCGCGGGCAGGTCCGCCTCGACCATGACCAGCCGCATGCTGGCGTTGCTCATCCCCGGGTCCGCGGCCTGCACGGGGCTGACGCCCAGCACGCGCGCGACCTCGAGGCCCGTCTCCTCGCGGAACTCGCGCCGCGCGGCCGCCTCGGCGCTCTCGCCCGCGTCGACGAGCCCGGCCGGCCACTCGACCGTGTACGCGTCGAGCGGCGGCCGGTACTGGACCACGAGCAGCGTCTGCGCCGGCGCGGCGGCGTCGGCGGGCGGGAGCAGGATGTTGCCGATGGCGACGGCGTCGATGCCCGCGGTCGGGGAAGTGGTCTTGCGCACGGCAGACTCCCAGGTGCGGGTCGTGGCGGTCGCGTCGGTGTAGGTGATGCGTTGCAGGGTGAGCCATTTGGAGTCGGCAATGGGGAGGGGCTCGATGGAGTTGATGACGGGCTCTTGCGTGGCGGGAGTCATGGTAAAGGCGCGGCGCTGGTGGTGGGGCACGGGAGTGGTTGTTGGGTGTAAGACGAAGGAGGCGAGCTGCTCGAGGCGCCTTATTGTTGGCGGTCAGAAAGGGGATATCCGGCGGAGCATCAATGTGAGGCGTTCGGTTGAGTGGACGGTCTTTGAAATCGACTGAGCGTAGATTGTGTTTGTGTGAGGAGGTGAGGTGATTTGTTGCACCCAAAATTAGTGATGTCGGAGTTTGAAGGTGTGATAACTGCACTAAATTGGGCCCCCTGCGCGGAGCTACCCCTGCTGAAGTGACATCACCAGAACCAGCAAAGTTAACGGAATGGCTGTTTGTTTTTTTAATGTTAACTAGCATCAGAGAAATCAGGCTATATCCAAGACAAGGCCGCAAATCCGACCATTCAGACAACAAACACATCGTACCTTATCCTGTGCTATACCACGACCAGCAGTCCCTCCAACCCCTGCTTTTCCGTGGCCCTCAAAGCAAGCAAAACAGTCAAAGCATTTTGTATCCGCATGCCCTCTCCCTCTCCAGACCGCTACGATCTAGCGGGCAGTGTATCCACCGTCAATCACCAGATCCGCGCCGGTGGTGTACGTGCTGGCATCCGAGATCAGATACACGTACGCTCCCTTGAGCTCGTGCGCCAGCCCGTCGCGACCCATGGGGATCATGGAGTGCCACAGCTTCTGCACGTCCTTGGCGACAAAGTCGGACAGGCCCGTGTCTATGTACCCGGGCGAGATGCTGTTGACGCGCGCGAAGTCGCGCCACTCGTTGGCCAGCGACCGGGCCATGTGGATGCAGCCGGCCTTGGCGACGTTGTAGCTGGTCTGCTCCTGCGGGAAGTTGGCGATGTGGCCCGACATGGATGCCGTGATGACCAACGACCCGTGGCCCTGCTTCTTGAAGACGGCGCCGATCGCCTTGGCGCAGTACGCGGTGCCGTTGAGGTCTGTGTTGATCACGTGGTCCCACTCATCCTTGGAGCCGTCGATGATGCCCGAGTTGGCGGTGGCGCCGGCGCTGTAGGGGGAGGGGGTAGGAGATGTTAGTACCTGCAATAGTTCAATGACAGCAGAGTGGGGTTGAAAAAGGAGCTACACTCACTTGGCAATAAAGGCATCAATCTTGCCACCAAAGTCCTTGAGCACATTCTGGACCAGCTCCTCGCACTGGGCATACTCGCCGACGTTGCACTTATAGGCCTTGGCCTTGACGCCGTACTCCTTGGTCAGCTCCTCGACGTTCTTCTCGGCGCCCTCCTTGCGTGACGAGTAGGTGATGGCCACGTCGGCGCCCATCTCGGCAGCACCACGCGCAGCCTCAATGCCCATGCCCTTGGGGCCTGAGGCGCCCGTGACAATGACGACCTTGCCCTTGAGGCTGAAGAGGTCCATGAGCTTGGTGGCCGACGCGGCTTGTTGAGGCATTTTGATGGATAATAGTCGCTGTGAGGTGGAAGTTACAGTGGTTTTGGGGATGGCGAGGTGTTGGTAGAGCGAGTTAAGCCTGTAGCAGCAGATGAGGCGAGAGACATACAGGATGCAAGGAGAAACGAGGTCTGCGACCGGTCTGGTGAAAAATAAAATAAAAAGCTATATGTCAGGCAAGTGCGGCAATTACGTAGACCACAATGGCTCCTCACTCCTCCTTGGATGGACCCCACCCAACAACTTTGTTGTCACTATGTGATAAGAGTGACAACAAAGGGAATGCCCTGTCTCCATCTGTCAACCTTGGTGTACATGACATCAAGTCTAAAGCCCTTTCCTGTCCTGCCCATCAATGTTTTTCTTGTACATAGTATGGGACCTCGAACACAATTGACTGACACAGTGCTGTGTACTCACATCTGCACGTCTTGTGCCTCACAAACTTCTTTTCCAACTGCCTACAGACAAGGCGTCCAGATCCCTGCCCAAAGTGAGGGGTTGCAAGCTCAAGTTGTCAGATGCCCCATCCCTGAGTCAAGCCACTCCTGAAGCTTTCTGACGAAATAGGTCTTCAGATCGACCCCGCACTTCGGCGCCCTTTTGGCCATGCCTTAAAACACAAGGGTATTCGTCCATAAGTAATACTGTTGGGGATTGGTACCCCTTGTTCGCTTCCCCTCCATTAGGTACATGTTAGTAAGTACCGCGCACAAACTGGAATATAAGTCGTACGCTTATTTATAACTAAGCGTCTAAATTTGTGTGTTGATATTCTTGTAGTTTAATATATCGTACGCTTTCAACTCGAGGGTATAATGTTATACTATAGTTATAATTTTCTTAATATAGTTAGTAACTAAAAAAAAGTTAATTTTAAAATTCCAAAAAATGATAATTGAACATTAAAAACAATTTTATTTGTGGATATTACTAGATATTACTATAGTTAGCAAGTGTAAGGAACCACGTTTGCGGAGTATATAGTAAAGTGTCAAGCCTCAAGAGGCGCATTAGCAGAGTGCATAGTAGAGTGTCACGCTACAAGTGAGAGTTTATAAACTCTCACCTGAAGCGTGCATTCTCTAGATACCTCATCTTCTTTTTACACTTATATATCTATTTTACTAGTTTAAAATACTAAGTTATTTTCTTTATACGATGGCGTAAAAATCTAACCGACACTAATCAATAACTGATTCGATTAACTACTTAAAAATGATGAACCTTGGTTAAATACCTATCATAGGTAACTATAATAATTCCAATTGATTTTTTCTTAATATTACAATTTATAAGAAGAACATGAAAGCATTAACAAATTGTAAAATCTGGATTAATTTTAAAAAAGAAAACCTAAGTACAATATTATACATTCGATTGATACCCTTTAACTACTAGAAACCACGTTATATCAACATTAACTTGGTTAGTGTTTTAGAAATATCCGGGCATTTTTTGAAAAGCGTCTTATCATATATTAGCTATGTAAGCCATTAAGTTTCGAATTCCTTTGCTGTGACTAATCCAACCAAAACATAGCTTTAACACTGTTTACGCACATTTCAAAAGCATCTAAAACAACTTCTAAAACACTTCGACATATGTCAAGGGCGCCTAAGGCAGCTTTCGAAGCGCTTACCATAACCAAAACAATATCTGATGCTCCTATACAAAACCTCGACCCCCCTATATACTATCTCAATTTTCACATATGACCCTCTCTACCTTTCAATCTGATATCCGATTCATACACTAATTGTTTAAGTTGATGCTACGACGTTTAAGTTTACTAGCTACTTAGCTAATACAATGTTTGCAAACGTTAAAGGCATCATTTAGCATGGTTAGTAATATTTTATTTATATCTCGTTTATACTAGTAAACGTTAAGCGCCTTTTTTGGAACGTTTATTGTGTTCCATTTGTATTTTATTTTGCGTATGATACGATTTCATTTGCCATTCTATTTCGGAGCCTCTTCGAAAACATCATTGTAAACGTATATAAAACTCTATCATCGTACTACATTCGGAATAACACCTGATATATGACGAATATACTCTCATAATACCACTAACGATGATCTCAGCTAAAGCTAGCAAATATATGGATACATAATTTAAATATGTAATGTTTTTAAAAAAACAATTTGAGTATACGAATTTCAATTTATGAAATAACCAAATCGAAGCGCCGGTAAAGGATTGGAATCCTTATATGGCGAATATAGACATAATAAATACCATTTTTTCTGATTAAGAGGAAAATATTTAAAGATTCGATATATTTCATAATTTTTGAGAGAAGATTTCGAATTAAACGTTGGAAATGTGGGATATAATACACATTAAGATTTCAAACCTATTATGAATACAACTATTAAATGAAAGAATTAATACGTCCGATAAGAAAAACAGTTATATTACATAAGTATTAATCGAAACAGTTTAACTTAATTAAATACTCAATTAAACAAATAAATATATTAAAGGTCAACATTATAAAAAGATAACAATTAGTAAAACTTAAACACTCATTTGTTAAAAATAAACAAAAAAAGTTGGAATACGAAATAACTTTACATGAACAAAATATTGAACGCTGGGTAAAATTGGTTATACACTGTAAAAGTCTAACGAAACCTAAAAACTACACAGAAGAGGGAAGAAAATCTAAAAATTATCCTATATTTGAATTCAAAACTCATTTGCTTCAATAAACGCTTTTAAAAAGAGATATAAGTTGGGTAACTCCTAAACCAAATAAACACCCCTTCTAACCATATAAAAAACGCTTTAAACTAAACAAACACCGCTTTCGAAAACAAAACATAAAAGGCGATAAAAAGCTATATAAACCTTACAATTAATACCTACAAACTATGGTCCATACCATAACTTTTTACCTTACTGGATCTCTATAAACAATAGCGACCTTATAAAGTTTACAAACTTCATTAATTCATTAAAACGAGAATTATAATTGAAAACTATACGACGTATTTAGCAATAAAATTCGTATAATATCCAATTATTGGTAGGCTTTAGATGTTGCAACATTGTCGATTCGATTGGTTGAAGTAATAGTAGTATTGCAGTAGTCAGATGGTGGATGTATTGTTTTAGGTTTAGCACACCGCTAGCTGGTCTGCATTGTAATTTGTTTGGCGAACTGCTTGGCCCGTGCCCTAAAGTGAAGTGCAGCGCACTGCACTCGACTTATACTCAATTCGATAAGTCTCCATAAAGCAATACACTTACAGTACAATCAACTTTACTGTAAGTAAAGTTAACCTACTATACTGTATGTAATATTATTCCAACACTGGCGGCTTTTAAGTTTATACACACGTACGCTAGTGTGGCTAACTAATCTTTTCCAGTTAACGCTAAATAGTGACTTCGTACCCCTTGTCAATTCCAATTGACTTCCATACTGTATTACACCCAATTGCATGCAAATTGACCCCATTTGGCCTTAATTACGCCGTTGCCCCTGAGGTCCACATTTATCGACTCTTACAAAAAGTTCTTTCGCCATAGCTTTTCGCAAATTCAATTATGCAACTCAAATAGGTTACTATTATTAATCTTCTGGCAGTCTTTCAGTCTACCAACATATCCCTATCCATCGTCACATAACTTAGGCTTCCCAGATGGCTCATTTACGTAGCTCTCGATATGTACAGTTAGTCTGTTGCTATTTACAAACATTTTCAAGGCTTTGTTTAGCGATACTTTCGTTATAGTATTAGTAGGGTTATCTTTACTATCGATCCATTGGAACTCCTCGGTTTCTCTCCTTTCGTAGGCTTCGCGAAGTGCTATTACGTCGATTATCAGGCGTTTTTCACTGGTAATTCTGAGCTTTAAAAGGCATTCGAAAAGGCTTTTTAAATCGGTACAGATTACCACCGGGATAAAAGGAATCCGTAGTTACTTGGTAATGTAGTAAAGGGTCTCTTATAATATCATATTTATATTAAAATCCGTCATTATATTATAAACTTTTTATACTAATATGTTTCGTGGAATTCTTTCATAGTTGATATGAACCCAGTAAATTCAATTACCGATAATATTAAATTGATTTTTTCTCTTATTTTCGTTAACGAAGGTTGTTAAAAAGCCAATCTAAAAGGATTACTCGATGTTATTGATGAAAAATCTATCCGTAAAAATCATCAACTTAGCCTTCAAAAGGTCGATTAATTTCATATGAATTCCTCGATTCAAGTTCCGCATTCGTTACTTTAACTATTTTTTCAGTCGATTAAAGTTTTCATCCGTTAATTTCTGTATTTATACCGTAATAGATAAATCGTTAAAGGCTTCCGGTTAGTATAAGGTAATAATAAAGCTACCCCGTATACGTTATTCTAAATACCGTTAAACTCTAACCTAATCAGTTCTATTAATGATAAAAAGAATGACGCTTTAGCTCTTTTAACGAAAGTTTAGGGCGGCGTTAACACCCAATATACGGATTAATGATTCATTAAAATCAAATTGGTTGTTTTCCGTTAACGTTATTATCGGCTTGTAATTTTAAAATCAAAAGTCCTTGATCGCTTGTTATTCCAGTATTATAAAGTTAGTCGTTCCAACGAAAATGGTAACGTTAATTTACATGCTTATTATATTGAAATCCTTTTTTTGTATTACTAATAGGTTAAAAACTAGTAAATACTTATTTGTGCTAGCCTATACAGTGGTTTTACATACCGTATTACCGTTCTTAAAGGGTAAACGATACCTGATTCCTGTATTAGTTTTAATTGTATAATCGTTTACAAATTTTTTTTTTATTATTGATAGGCCTACGTAATATTGTAACCATTAAATGAAAAAAATCTTTTGATCTTAGCTAGTAAACTTATTGCTAGGGCAATTACCAAACGCTAATTAATCTTTTAAATCGTTAACGACTACATAAAAATCCAATCTTTATTTTTATCGTCGTATCCTTAAGCGATCAATCGTAAATTTTCGTAAACCTATCTTGTAGTCTTACCCTTAACTTTGTAAATAGTCCTCGACTTCAAGATGATGACGTTTAAGTTTCAAAGGTTGAAGTTGGTATTCGACACAAATTATACAATACTTCGAGTTAGTAAGCATTTGATTTCGACCCTATCGCTTTTTTAAAAAAATTTACCGAAAGTTTTTATAATTCCTTATACCTCAAGCTTTTCCATCAAGTTTTTATTATCCTTTTTTTTTCTTATTTAACCAAACAGTATTGTCAATACGTCCCGGTATATATTCCTCCTGTTTAACGTTTTCCTACTATTTCGGCGGTCGTCCGCGTTGGCAACGTTTTATCGTCTTGTTAATGATGGGTAAAGGAGCGTCGTATTAGCTCGGTCGCTATATTTAGGATATTGAAAGGTTTTTATTTTTAGTACCCGTAATATAAGGCTTAACTTATATGGTTCTGAAAGATATAAAGCCATTAATAATTTTAACAATTACTTCAAAAATTTCAATTTTTCATATTTTATAGAATTTTTCCCATTTATCTGGCTTTCGCTTCACGAATATTCAATTTACAACGGTAAAATAAGTATATCGATAGTTAAGGAATCTTTCCTAGTTTCAAGGGCGTTATTAATATAGAGGCGTACTAATTCCTTTCGTAGTTATTTTTAAAGCTTTGTTATAAGCCGTAACAAGTTTTTAAATATTTGCCGAAGACGGAAATTCACTTGTTAAACGTAGGTACGCTTTAAAGATTAAAAGCGTTAGCACTAAGCCATCAGGGTTTACGATGTTATTAAGGCTTTTTACTGCTATTTATAGGCGTACCTCCTGATCCGTAAAATTTCTAATCTCTAACGTAAAAATATTATACGTTTGGCGAAGTTGAGCGTATATCTTTTCAATCTTTATAATACTTTAATAGGCTTTTACAGGTACCTATTTACACTAAATACCCGTTATCTTAGTATTTTTTTTAGAATTTCGCCGTTTTAAAGTTGGTATTAGTATCGTGGAAGACAATATTAAGTAGAATCATATACGTGTTAATTTATAATATTCTTAACGTTTTCCACGTAACCTTTACCAAAATGGATTTTAGGAACTTAATTTCTTAAAAATAGATTATAGAGTAAACGACATAAAGAATAGCTTATTATCCAAGTAAAAAATATTAATAAAGATCTCGTAATAAAAGTTTTTATTGTTTTTAAATATAAACTTAAATTTCTAGGGGGTTTATATATGTATTTAACAATAGTGAAAAAGCCTTTCAATAGCTTTTAAAGAAAAGTATTTTATATCGTTATACCTTATAGACATTAAGACTTTGTACAATATGTTAATAGCTAGGTAGTTAAAACGCTGGTATAATTAGCATATCTCCTGTTTCGTTAGGTTTAATACTGCTTCTTTCGAACCTTAAAGATAAAACAATAAGTCTTCTTACTTAAAAATGAGTAAAAACATTTATCTGTTTCTAATTAGATCGTCTACGTTAATGTGCACGTTAATTCCGAAAGTCTTTATATTTTTAAACAAAATAGAAAGGTGGTAAAAAACTTAATGTTATAAAACGTAATTATTCCTATAACAATTTAAATTACGATTATTCGTAGAAACGATAATTGTTCGTTTGGGTTAAAGCTAACTTTAACCTTACCCATGTTGTAACAAGTAATTTTATTAGCTATAGTGTTTTCCTTCTATAATGTTACATATTAGAAATAGCTTCCTATTAAGTACTTTACTACCTCTGTATTTAGCATATTACCTTAAAACCTATAATCCGCGTAACGATTACAAATATGAAAGATATATAAGGAATGAAAGTCATAATGAAGGTAAAGGTAAAGGCTTTTACCACTTAAACTGTGGATATTACTATATACTTTCACAGATAGTATACATAGGCTAAAGGGCAGTGCACTGTATTGCATAGTGCACTCCTTCAGGGTGCACGATAACGTGTCATGCTGTAGGCTGCACTCTTGTAAGACGCAAAGTTCATTATGCATAGATCAGTCGGGAATACTATTCCAGGCTGATGGCAATGCATGGAGCGGTTTAGAAGAAATATTTCAAAGTCATACGTTTTAGGCGAGAGCTTATAAGCCCTTACCTGTAACGTATATCTCTGGATACTTTTTCTTGACTAAAGATACATCTTTACTTTACTACAAATACCAATTATCTTCAATTAATTTTTTAGTTACCTTGTTTTACGTAAACAGGGTTTTAGACCCTACCGATACTTATTAATAGCTTATTCGATCGACTATAAACAGCTTAAAAAAAAAGAGAAAAACATTCGTTAAATACCTATAGCTAGATATTATAATGGTATTAATTGCCTATGATTTAACACTACGCTTTATAAAAACCATACGGGAGTGTGAAATTACGCAAGAGCGCCGAAAAACCCAAAACATTATAAAACTATAAGATCCGGAATAACTTTGAAAAGATTAGCCCCGTTCCGTCAACCGCCAACTTGTATTAGCGCTTTAAACAACTAACTTAGGTTCTTTTTAAAAGGCGTTTTATTACCCACTAGGCAACGCAAGCCAAATTACCAAGTTTTCCAGAACCTTTTATTTGGATTTACCAGATATCAGGCTACATAAACTAAAATACCAAGATTCGAAACCCTTTACTAGGACCTACCGGTTATCAGGCTACGTGAGCCAAAAATACCAAGTTTCGAAACCCTTCACTAGGACCTATCTTATTTTTACGAACCACTCGCTTTAGCAAAGCCAAGATCGGTTACACGTAAATAAATTACCCGATCGCCGTATTAAAATAGGTTATACACTAAGTAATCAACCGACTCCCTTTAATAAGTTTTATTATAACACGTTAATATGAACAAACTAAGGTATGCCGTAGCGTATAATAATTCGACATTTCTTTTACCTTACCTAATTTCTCATATCCGCCTTGTTTATTCCAAGTTTTCCTACCTTCGCCTTATATGTTTTAAGTTTAGTCATTGTAACGTTTTAAGTTTTACTAGATTCTTGGTCAATATTGCATTACTAACGCTAAGTAAATTAATTTGAAACGCTTAACTAGTATATTATTACGGCTCGTTTACGTATTATTCCATGTTTATTCATATTAACAAATGGTAGTAAACTTTATTCCGACCGCTTTAAATACCTTATTTTATTTTGTATTCACTACGTTACCTTGAACTTTAAATTAACCCAAATTACATTCGAATTACCTTTTACGTATACATAATAACACTACCAGTAATAAATCTAGTAAAAGCTAACTATTGTATAAATTACATTTTTACATACAAGTCATTCCAAAACACTGCCCTTAAACATTTAGACCTTAACCTTTAAAATAACAAAATCGATGCTTTATGCAAGATTTTGATCCTTATACCGTAAATATATATATTACTAATATAATTTATAATTACTATATTAGCGATATTAAAGGACGCGAATTATTCGATAACTTTACAAAAAAACTTTACGGATCAGACGTTAAATATGTGGCAAATGGTGGATGGAACAATCGTAGAAATCCTAAGAAAAAAATTGCGAAGTAGAGGTATTAAAACACCCGGTGGAAGCAATAGCCGTATCGCAAAAGCCCTGTCCGGAACGACTAAGCTTATATATATATTCAAATAGACGGACCAAAAAGTTATAAAAGAATATTTTGTGAAAGGATACTACCTGTAAAAGCGAAATGAACACCTGATAAAGTGGATCTTTGAAAAGCTACTATAAACTGAAATACGACGATCGTCAAGACTAGATGCCTAACGAAAAGACAGAAATAAAAAAAAAATAAAAAAAGAGAAGGGATATTATAACGATGATTTACAACGAGGATCGAATATGAAACCTTTATAAAACGCAACTTTAAACCAATGTAAAAATAGGAATATACCTTGAACACTAAAAACAGCCGGCTTAGCTATAATAAAATTGGTCTAAACATAAATAACAACCTGCTTTAGAAAATAATAATCAGCCGGAACACGGAAAACACCTCAATTTAGAAGGAGATGAGCGGCGTAAAACGCTAATACGTATCGTACGGACTAATGCCTTTTAACCACAACCCTTACCGCAACCTCTTATTATATCGTTTCTCTACGGATAGAAACGACATTACGAAGTTGTCTAAATTTTCTAGGCTGTAAAATAGGGATAATAAATATAGTATTAAGCTATACGAAGTACTGTACAAAAAAATACGCGTTATACTTAATATATATGAAATATTAGATATTAAGCTATTATAATTTAACGTTATTTTACCCTATATACCTTTTGGGTAAGCTAACGAGTAATATATATATTACTTTTTATTAGTGAATATATTCGCCGAGTGTTATAACCGCCTCAATTACCACATAAATACCAAAATTACCTATGAGCTATACGACAAGGATTAAATTGGTATACTGTGGAAATCAGTGAAAACTCAGTAAAGAAATGCTGATAAAAACCTTTAGAAAATCCTTACCGCCTTATTGATAAAGTTTTAGAAATTTTAAGTAGCCCTCGAACCGAAATATAAAGGCGACACACTATTTATTTAAATAGTAATAAAAGCCTGTCGTAAAAATCCATATTWTGACGTTATTCTTTTTAAATCGAAAAAGGACTTAAAAGACTTTTAAACAAGTTTTAAAACATTATTTCAACCCTTTATACGCCGGCAATCAAGCTTCCAATTGGCATTCGTAATTAATAAAACCAAAAACGAAGCTCAAATTCCCAAAGTAAACTTTGCCGAGATAATTTACCATATTTTAGACCGGAGATTTTAGGTTTACCCAAGGTAAAACGAAGGCCTAAAGTACAAGTACTAAGTAGAAAACCCCAGTAATGAAAGATAGAGACGATTATTCAGAAATGGAAGAAACGTACCGAAATTATAATAATACTTACGGAAAGATATACGAAGATTTACAGATTTGTAAAAGCGTTATATAATATACTGTAAAATCGGCAATTAATTTATGAATTACCCCGCCTACAGGCAGATTCGAACTATAAGATAATTATAGACCGATTACGTACCTGAGGATCTGATAAAGACCAACTTTATAATATACGTAGCCGAATAAAAGAGTACACAGAACGGATTTAATACCTACCTTTACGATAACATATCCGAAAAAAACGACCCTGAGAACGATAATGCCTATTTATTAGCCTAAAACAATAAAACCGTTTACAGTATCTTAACTAAATTGTAAAACATTTCTTTTAGGTATATTACCGGATTAAATTACGAGAAAAAAGTATTCGACGCCTATATCATATTATAATTTACGCTATCCAATAGGTACTGGAATAGATTTTAAGGTATTATACCCAATACTAAAGCAGTTGAAATTTAGACGGCCGAAAAGCGCCAGTTTCACGCGTTTACGATAAAGTTTCCGAAGTTTTAGTAAAACCGTATAGGAAAATACTGGGAAATGTTATTTGGTAAAGGTAAAGCGTTTTCGTTCGGAATAATCGTGATAAATATACGTTTCGAGCCGGTTAAGTATTATGTAATAAACCTTAAAACACCATCTTTGCTTTTACTGACTAATATAAACAAGTTCAGAATCGACGTTCGTCATACAATCAACCAATTTATCCGCGACTTAAATGGTATAACCGTACCGCTCCGGTTTAAATTCAGCTACTTATAGTTTTTTTTAAAAGCACATATAATCAAGGCCGTTTACTTAATATAACCGGAATTACGTATATTATACCGACGATTGGGATACCAGGTTACAAAACGCCTTTTCCACCTACTTTATATCGTAAGCTATACAGATATAAAAAAGGGTGTACTTAAGGATATCGACAAGTCTTACTATAAGTGCCAACTGCAATTACAGGCATGACGACAGTTTAAATTCTGCCTTTAAAACGATATAAACTTTAACTACTAAGTAATTATTAATATCATATATTTAAATAACTAATTAGTCCTTTACGTCATCGACGTCATAATATCATTTTAAGCCGCCAAATTTATAAAAAGCTTTTCCTTTACAAACTATTGAGATGCTTTGGTTAATTAATAGATTAAAGTTTATCTCGGGTCTCCAACCTAAATTATATACGACATTAACACAGCCTTCAACTTTATCGAGTAATGTACTAAGGCTCAGATAACCGGTAATAAGTATAGGCAAATTTTAGTAAAAGTCCTATAAGGTATTATAAAATGCAAACGATATAACAAACCGTTAAAAAAATGTATATAATGATGTTGAAAAAGCTAAAGCGTAATAGTTTTAAGGAATTTATCCTTTAAATAGAGATTAACGCTATTAATAATACTTTGAGCTTAAGTAAACTTATTCCTACGTTTTTTATCTTTGGTGTTTACCCTAAAATCCATATAAACTTATACCATTATTATTTACGGTATAAAGGGCTAATGCCGTAGTAAAATCTATAGCATCTTTACGATTACTACTAGCTAAGAACGACGTGTCCAAAGCGTTGGCTACGAAGAATAGCCTACGTAACACCGGTGTTTTGGATTTACCACTATAATTGAAAGTTTTAGTTTGGAAAACAAATGATAAATGGACTGGACTTTGAATATTAATGAGTTTAAGGACTACAATGCATTAGTTAATTTATTAAACGGTTTAAAATCGTTCCCACAAATAATAATACGTAGATATAGGAAAAAGGTGAAATAAATCGGTTGAAAACCTTCATAAAAATGAAACCGCTTATATATTACCTCTTAAAATGACGGAAACAATCAGGATTGTCTATATGCCACCCCTTGGAACGATGAATTTAACCCGATTATGAATTTAGTTTCGGCTTTAAAATACGACTTTAATTCGACTTTACCGAATGAAAACGGCATATTTACGCTAACTCTATTAAAACTTCGCCGCCAAGGGCGACCTTTCGACTCGAAAACGAAAAAAACGCCTTAGGAACTTTACTACGAACTTCTTTATTACGTAAATAGAATTAATAAAGCGAAAACTTAACTTAAAACCTTGTTACAATGGTACGATGACCACCTTAAATAGCTTATTCAAATAATTTACATAAATAAAAATCTTATCTTTAGTCGACTTAAACGTTTTTCTTTTAAAATAATTCGACCCTATTATTTACGGTACCTATAGAATTTTTTTAACCTGCTTCGTTTACAAGTTAGAATATAACATCAAAACACCCCACAAAAAGAATCGCTTAATTATTAAAAGTTATAACGAAGAAAGTAAAAAGGATATTATAAACAAATCACTCACGTTATAACGAGTTACTACCGCCTGATTTTTGTATTCATAGCCTTCTTTAGCGAACCGTATAACTTACATGTTGAATTTTGGGACATAATAAAAGCCTATATACAATTCGAGAAACGGATAAAACGGCGGATCTACACAAATATGCCAAAAAAAACTTGAATAATACGACCTGCTCAAAATAATCCTACGTATCCTAAAACCTTTTTACGGTTTAGTTAAAGCCGGTATATAATGGTATAATACCTATTAAAAGCACTATAAGAAACGAAACCCAAAGCCTATTTATTAAATGATAATATAATTAATTTCAATGGTGTTATGATTATACTTCTAAACGGCATTTTGGGACTTACGTAAAAAGGATAATACAAAAAGTTGTCCCTTATCGTCCTGGATAACATAGAACAGGCCAATGAATACAAATGCCAATGCACATATGGCGATTAGTTTACGTTTATAATATAATTAAAGGCGTTATTCGACCTTTCGGTCGCCGCGTAATATTAAACCGACTAAACGAATGATATTTATAAGGCGATTAACAAACGCCTTTTATAAAAATATACAATTTAAAACAAGTGTTGTAATATATATCGTTAGATATATATACTATAAAGCTATTTTTTTTACTAACGTTTTTTTTTCCAATAATAACGACTATAATTTACAAATCGGCTTCTTCTTCGTCCTCAGCAACGAATCACCGGCTCGAAATGACTTTAAGCTTCGTAAAAACATTATTTATTAAAGCTTTTCCAAGTATAAAAGGCTTTCGAAAAGCGTCCTCGCTTTCGAGATTTACGAAATAGTTAAAGGTTTCGATTCGTATATTACTATAATAATAACAATCCGGATAATTATTTCCAACCTCAATTTACGCCTTATCTTTTTTATTATATACATTTTTTTTCTCGTTATATGAAAATCTAGTTCATCTAGATACTAAGAACAAAAAACAGTTTATAATTGATATTATAGCTTTACGCGAGTTATTCAAACGTTGGAAAATCGTGGAGACCAGATGGATTAATGGCAAATTAAACCTAAGAAACGAGACAATAAAGGTAACACCGAACAACGCCCTAAAAATATTTATATAAATAAATACGTTATTTATTAAGGTTATTAAAAAAGTTTTACGACTTTCATAAGTCGTTACACCGATTTTCGACAACTTAAATCGGCTTATCAATGTTATTCGTCCCGATCTAAATTTTGCCTTTTCCTTATACGATTATTTGTACCGATTTATGGCACATCACCTTTTTATTTTGAATTTTATACACTGATTTTGATATATTATCTTTTTATTTTGTATTTAATACACTGATTCTGTCACATTACCTCTTTCATTTTATATTATATATTACATTTACTTCTTTCAACATTTAATTTATCGAGAGTTATAAAAAATGTTATATAACGTACTATATTATGGCTGGATACGCCGGCCCGGACGAAGTGACATTTATCTATTACTAAAGGGGAAAGGCGAAGTCGTCGCGTTCTTGCTATCCTCCCAATTTCTTTCCCTTTTTGAGTTGACGCTACCGCCATTACTACTAACGAAATTATTAACGTTAGCGAAGATATAACCCTATACTTTTTGGATATACCTTTAGGTAAAAGTATAGGAAAGGAATTACCCTTCCCGCAACGATATACAATAACGTCATCAAACTCGCTTACATAATATATACGTATGCCCCGTTTTCAGGCGACGACGGCGGCTGTCATCTCTCAAATCCGCTAGTTAATGCTTATTACTAATTAATATTGGTTTGTTTTAATTACCTACGACGATTTTTTTTTATTCGCTGCAAACGATTATTTTTACTAAAGAATATTTTTAGAATTCGATTGAAAATTATCAAGAAGCCGGCGGATACGTAATATAGCTTCAGCCTACGGCCTTAAAATTACTAAAACAGGGGTATACGAGTCACCAGTCCACTTGTAACGGTAATAGCACGCCAGGAGACCCCCGATTTCGTAAAAATCGTTAATAGACATGCCCGTGGTCATTGACGCGACATATGACACGTAAGGAATGTTTATTAACAGCCTAAGGCTACAGATCCAAGTATATCATTTTAACGTTTAACGTGTTAAAAAGGCTTTACGGTATACCCTGGCGATGTGAAACTCGAGGCGGCGAAGGAGGTCCGCCTTGTATTTTTTATCTACGAAAGGAAGAGTTAAAGGATTTTAAAAAAGGGAAATATTATATACGTATCTCAACGTAACTACGCCAAGTTACATTTACAGCGTAAAAGGGCACTTACGGGTAATAGGGTTTTTATCCATAGGGAGAGAGTAAGGTTTATAACCTTAGGAATCCATTTTTCTTCCCCTTTGAAGCTGGGGAAGGGAAAGGGAAAGGGGGGGGAGGGGGGTGTGGCGGCGGCGGAAAAGACAGCGACGGAAGAGGTGGCGGTGGAGGGGCTTGATAACATGGCGGCAGATAGGGTAGCGGTGGCTGGCGGCGTAGCGGCGATAAAAGAGATTTCGCCCGACGAAGGCGGATTGTTACTGTTAGTAGTAGTGGTGGTGGATGTAACGGCAGTTGTAACAGCAGCAGCGGCGACAACGACGCGTTGCCGCTCGCGCGCTGGACGGCGCTTTGTAGTACTTTTTTTACGCGGTATTTATTAGGGGAAATAAGTTAGTATATATATAGGCCAAGTAACCTACATATTAAAGCGGCTTAATTTAATGAAATAAGCTAGAAGTCAAGTTAGTATTAGGACTTGTATTAGCTGGAATTACACGCCTTCAAAGAAAAAAAGGAAGTTTTGCTTAGAACGATAGCAATGTATCTTTTTATATTGACCTACTGTATAATTACGTAATTATCTTACGTATTTACCTCCACGAAATTGCCATTGCGTAGCTACCTCTATTAGAAACAACAAAAGGTATTATTATAAACTATATCGCCTTTATTTAGCTATACTAACCAGGGCCGACTTATAATTGCCACCGTAGTTAAACTTTACTAATCTTAGCCGAACTTATTGATTTGGATCTTTTGCGAGTGATGAGTTAACAACACCGTTACTACTACTAATTTGGATCTCTTACGACTAATATGTGAACAACACGATTACTACTTTTAACTTGGACCTTTTACGACTAATACGTTAATAATACTGTCACTACTACTACTTGAAACCTTTTAAAACTAATACGTTAATAATAATACTGTTATGATTGGGCTATAAGTACGAAATATATAAGGCATAAAGAAAAGATTGCCTATATAGATATTACTATATACCTTTTCAAATAGCAAACATAAGCTAAAGGGAAGTACATTATATTTTAGGGTATACTCCTATAAAGTGTACGATAACGTATCACGCTACAGGCTACATTTTTGCAATCGCAAAGTACACCATACATAAATCGGTCTAAAATAATATTCCAGGCCGACGGGAATACGTAAAGTGGTTTAGAAAAAGTATTCCAAAGTCATACGTTCTGGGCGAGGGCTTATAAGCCCTTACCTATAACGTACACCTCTGGATACTTCTTAACTGAAGACACGTCTTTACTTTACTACAAATACCAATCATCTTTAATTACTCTTCTAGTTACCTTATTTCACATGAATAGGTCTTCAAACCCTACCGACATAAACAGTATAAAAGGATATAGTCAGCTAATTATTAGGTTACTATATCAAAAGTAGAATTTTCATATTACTTAGTTTATTTAAAGGTATTTCTATTAATAAGCTTATCCCCCACGAATTTTAAAACTTAGTTTCAATATTCCTATTTAAAAGTGATAAGGTATTAAATATAATATATTACCTTTTTTTTATCTTTCTCAGTAAAAGGGTGCCGAGTTAACTAGTAATTCATTTTACTATAAATCTAATATCTTTCATCATTATTAAGACGACAATGCTAACGGTTAATAGGCCCGCTTGTATTTTATTAGCGTTAACGTATTTATTACATTTAGTCCAGGGCCGAGGTCGATAGGCTAATCTTTGGGTCTTATGGGTGTCCGTATTTAGAGTCGACGAAATGAACTAACGTAAGGTCTTTTTTATTTACGTTAAGGAAATTACCAGCTTAGGGGTACATATTACAATAATTTGGTATACATGTTATTATAGTGGTAAACGAGGAACGTAAATAATTAAAAAAGTTCTTGTAGGTGGTATTTAGGCGTTATAAGACGTATTCGAACTCGTTAATTCCTGTAATTATTACCCATACTTGCTTATAAAATGTAGTTTCGCTAAATTAGGCCTTCTTTATTACCTTTTCATACATTATTAGCTTATTAAGTATTTAATTAAGAATATCTATTGTTCATTCCTTATTTTTTTTCTTTGTTGTTATTATAATTCATCGCGTAATAGCCTAGTTTGTATAATATCATACAAGGTAAACGTTGTACTCGAAGTGACCCTTTATGCTATCGTAAATTTCGCGAAACGTAATGGCGTTCGTTAAAATGATTAAATAGCATTTTTTGGCATAACTTGTAAGTATTTCGAGAAATAGTAAGTAAAAACCAAAGGGTAAAACCTTCATTTACTTATAAATATTTGGAAAAAGTATTATCTTAGTGTCGAAAAGATTATAAGGCTTTCCGTTATACTTATTTATATTATCTCAAATATTAGTAAAGTCTGTTATAAGTTTATAAGTTATGTTCATTATCTAACAGGTATTAAAAAAAGGTTTCTATAATCTTTCTAGCTTTTAATAGTGTTTTTTGGTAGTTTAAACCTTAGGGATTCCAAAATACGGTATTAGGGGTAATTACTAGTCGCTGGCTCGAGGGATAAAGTCTTGTAGTAAAACAAATAGTATATTCGTGCGCGTAGGTGAATCTGAAAGGAGAAGGGTTTCAAGGTATTTAATGATTGTAATGATAAGGGTCGATAAGTACTTAAAGGTTTTGGGTAACTTGACGATTTTTTTTTAATTAACTAGTGTAAAAAACTAACGTTAATCCCTTTGGCCGCGTTGGAGGATGCTATTTCATATGCCTTGCCGCTGTTAAGGGCGTATTTCGCGTTATTACGTAAAGGTATTAAATTGCCAAATAAGTTAATAAGTTTTTTATCGTTCGTACGTTAAGTGGCTTTTATTAGTTGAAGATAAGTTAACAGTCCTATAAAACGTATGTTTAGGCGTTAAAATCCCTTAATGCCTTTCCCTTTTCCTTTAGGATTTTAAGGTTTAGGGTTTTAAAAACGTTCTTTTACTTAACCCAGATCGAAAATGGTTTTTGCCAGTTTAATTAAGCTTCCTTTCAATATATAAATATCTTATCGTTTAAGCTTGACCTTTAGTTTTAACTTAACAGTTTTCTAGAATAATTTTTAGATATTAATATTTTAGTTGTCGAAGAACTCACCTTATTTGCGAAAAACGCGGTAAAGATTTTCACCGCTGTTATATTTTAAAATAATGTAGCCGATAAAGTTAATCAAATGCTTTTAAAATAATTCCTTTTTCTATTTCGTATTTCCCAAGGTTATATTTATAATATTTAATAAAGAGGTAACCGAGGGCATTGATTAACGTTTTCCTAACAGGGTCGGTTATAACTCAAAGTAAAAAAAGTAAAGTAGGGCAAAGGTCTGGTGTAATGGGTAAAGTTAGAGGTCGATAGTGGTGGTAAAAGTTGAAGGTTGTTTGTTATAAGCCGTAAGACTTAGTCTTTTTTTTAGTAATAATAGTACCCAGAGTAATACTAACTTAGCCGTTTGCCAACTTATCGTTTGAGACTTTTAGCGGTTAATTTCAACGCTTTTCAAACAGGATTAATCAAGATTTCCTAGTGTTTTTAATAGCGATATCATCGCTACATTTAAGCTGCTATAAAAAAAGACGTAACTTAGAAGTATTTTCTACTTACTGCCGTGAAAACCGGCATAGAAGTAGAGGCCCTTCGTAAGAATCTTTCCTCTACCCTAGCCGCCGTTATTTGATGTAAAGCGTAACCGGAAAGTAGATTTTTCGTTTACTTAGCTTATAACTCTAAGAGAACTAAAATCGCTATGTCACTCTAAGAGAACTACGTCGCGCAACTTGAAGTTAAATCGACAAATCCCTACACCTTCGAATCACCAAGTTTCTCAACCACCAAGCCTTACACCAGACGAAACGTCAAAATAGCTACCGAAAGACCTAAATTTAAAGTACTTAACAATACTGTCAAAAAAGAAGTAATCAAAACCCTCAAATCCTTATTTTCAAAGAATTACAATAAAGAACTCTGAGGGCTAGATGTTAATTAATACTTAACGGATAATATCGAGTTAACTTCGTTGGTAGCTATATCCTCGACTAAAATAGTTGTAAACATGACTGCGATGGAAACGTTTTTCAAACCTTTCATGAATTTTTAGAGGATTAGACCCTAAATATATAAAATCTAATCCAAACAGGGGTCAGGAGTAAGCTAAGGGCGAAGATTTTTCGTCAAGGAATATACGTGTTAGATAAAAACTTTAATAAGCTGATAAAGGTTTTTTTGAGAGTTAACTTAACTTGGAGAATGCCTTTAAGACCTATATCGGAAAGAAAAAGATTTTAAAGTACCTTAACGTCCTTACCTAAGCTCCAAAGAAACTAATTTCTAATTAAGTTAAACCATTTTACGTGCAAACGTTAAAAAATCTATTAATTTGCTAGGCAGATTAACACCCCTACGTAATAACACAAAGTACGCTTTCAGTGATGGTAAAGCGTGAGAAACAACGGTTGCCAATGCGGTAAACCGTAATGATGTTAACGACATCCAACGGTTAATTAAACAAAATCGTCAAATCCCTCAGAACTTCTCTTACGGCTAAGTCTATATTACTCCTTAACCCTTGACTCAAACTCGTCAAATCCCCCAAAGAAAAACTTCCCATGACAGGTACGCCTATACGCGTTAACTGATTACAGATCCTACTATATGACTTTATCCTTCGGTCCAAGCGACTAGCAATTACCCTTAATACTACGACTCAGAGTCTTTGAAGCTTAAATTGATAGGAAATACCAACAAAGATTGGGATGACTATTGCGACCTTCCTCTCAAATCTGTCAAAATGGTTAATATTAACTATAAGATTTTTGAAAACCTCGCCAATATTTGGAATAACGAAAAATAGTATAACGAAAAGTTATATAACATCTTTAAAGCGAATATAATACCTTTTCTAAACATTGGTAGGTAAATCAAGGTCCATCTTTCTAGTTCTTACTTACTATTTTCTGAAATCCTTACAATGCACGCCAGGGATAACTATTTAACTTTTCTAATAAGAGTACAAACTTTCCTTGAGATTTACGACAACATACAAAGTTATTTCAAATACAACGTCCTCCTTTCGTAATATTATACAGATAAGGTTACCACGAGGTATATAATGATAATAATAAAGAAAAACAAAGAGGAAACACCGATAGATATTCTGAAGTAGATGTTTAATAAGCTGATATTATATCAGTAAACGATAGGGAAGACTTACGTTAGTGAATCTACAATTTACAAGTAGATACAGGCAGCAATTACACGCGTAAGCGAATTTGAATATGTTTTATAACGTCTAGATACTACTTGTATATGATTTTTTTAACCAATTCAAGTTATTATTCGCGACCATAGTAACATATACGCCAAATTTACTTGATATATACCACCAAATTAATAATTTCATGGATGTATATAAAGAAAACCGTGTACTGGTATATTAAGCTAATTGTAAATACGGGAAGCTTTATCGCTTAAAATCCGATCTAATCTTCTTGAATTAAAGGTCGTAATTACATTGAAGTTAATAACGAGGGTTTAAATTAAACGTACCTCTTGACCGCGAAAATCATTGTCGTGATAATGGTAAGAGATATTGGATTTATGGTAATTCCGGCTTTTGGTTAACTAATTATCTTTTAATCGGGTGTAATGACAAATAAGTGATATACTTTATCCAATACCTTTTTGCTTTATGCTAGGACTATTTGAGCTTCAGTATAAACTTAGAAGGTAAAAAAAGTATTAATAACAACAATGTATCTAAGTAAATTAAATGATATAAAGATATTACCCATGGCGCAGCCCATTGATCAGCCGACTATGCTTTCTTATACTATTTTAATAGCGAAGATTTTAACGTTTGTCTTAATCAAACACTCAACCACTTATATATCTTCAATCTTTGCAATTATTATACGAATGATTCGTTTCAAGGTATTATGTCAAACTTAGAGATAATAAGGTTTTTAATAGAAAGTTATTCGTATTAAGTACAATGATGGAGAAAAATGATTTCTACTACCGAGAGGAATTGTCAAAATATAGGGAAAACTAGAGTTGATTTCATTCTAGACAAACAACTATCTTTACGGAGGATAATGGTAATTTAAACTATTCTACGTTAATCACGTTTTGCATATTTAAGTTTCTTACCCCTTTCCTCCTTTTATTGGAATATATGAAGACTCTTGGTGTCAACGTTAAAGTTAACGCTAATAAGCTGACTAAGAATAGCTAGAGGTTTTCTCTTATCTTTAAGTAGGGGAACTTATGGTTTTATTTTTAAATCCAGAAAGTAATAATATTTAATTTATTGGAGTCAGATATGCGCTAATTATTTAGGTGTTTTAATTACCTTGTTGTCAATAGGCTATATAAAATCCTCAAGTCCGTAGAGTATAAAGATGTGAAATACTTTATTTTGAAGGTAATTTAGAAGTTTTGCCATCATTATTAAACGTATGATTAAGCCCACTGAAAATTAAAGTTTTTATTAAAAGATGATAATAATATAAATTACGAGATTTTCATTGACGTATTGTGCTTGGATAACAAGTTTATTTTTCACGTCATTAATTTCGTAAACTCTTTTTACAAAGTAAAGTTCTTCAAGTCTTTGTTGTTAAAGAAAACATAGAAAAAATTAAGAATGTTGTGGATTAATACACAGCTAGGTTTACCTGATGTTGTAGTTTATGATGCCAGTATTAACTTTTCATCGGCGAAGGTTTAGGTAAATATTAAAAAATGTGGATTTAGTATTAATAGGTGTCTGTAAAGGCTTATTTGAGTATTGAGAAGGTCGAGAGGGTAAACGCGTTACTTTTCCGAGTATACTATATCTTTACACAAGAAATTGGAAGCTTTATGGATTAAGAGGAACGCTTTTAAATGGCTGTAAAGGGTTTGAATAATATTATGGGCTCTGACGGTTTAGTGTCAACATTTTTGGTCTTCGGAGTGTATTTATATTTGATGAGTGAATCTCTGTTATGAGTAAGTACCTAAAAGAAAGTTGTAGCTTACGGTAAGTATTAAAGGAATTGAGGAAGGAATCGGCATGACATTAAGTTAATAACACCTTAAACACCAAAATCGGCTGTACAATAATCGATATACTTGCTTTATCATTATAAAATGAAGTTATTATGTGGCGGAAGCTAAGAAAATAAGATGGCCTATATAAAACCTTAAGTATTGCCAATTTTGAAGTAGTTATTAAAATTATTAACGACTCCGCGACGTTTCTTATGACCTAGGTTAATCCTTCCATTAAAGCGAATAATAATGGCGATAAAAACTTTTAAGCCAAGCGAATAAACCAATACTATCATCTTTTACCTATTATTGATAAGCCAATAAAACGTCATTGGTACAGATAACTGCTAAAGACGAAAGAATGCTACAGACAAAGAGTATATACCGGAATCTTTTTAAAATATTGTTTAGCTAAACAGAAAAAAGAAAAACGACAAAGATTTGGCATTAAAGATTGAAGTACAAGGTGTTATTGAAACCTTTAGAAGAAATTTTAAGGAAAGAGACAAGATTATTATTCACGGCCTTTTAATTTAAAGACTTATACAATTTATACCTAAAACCGACTTTAATCTTTACGACCCAAATATTGAGATTTTAAGATTGAGAATTACAAAAAAGGTCAAAGGTAAGATTACAAGGCGACCGTACAAAAGATGACGTCTAATCATCCAAGTATACGATAATAAAAGGTAAGGATTAAGTTTTTACGTAATCACTAACGATTGAAAAAATTATCTAACACTTAATGATCTCTTTATTGACAAGTTCATTGGCTAACACTAAAGGTAAATTCACTATTAACCAGCGTAATATAATATAATCTTATACATGGTTAGCAACAAGTTCATAACAGATCGTATTACTAGAAATATTATAATAACTACGTATTACGTATCTTTTGGGAAAGTTGATAGGGTATATTAAATCACTGTAAATACTAAATAAAGTACGTCCTAATTATCGATTCATTTATTGAATGTATTTTAAATTAAGGCTAAGCATAATCTCATGAATATGCGATCCGTGCTCATTAGTAACATAATAAAAAGATTTTTGCTTGGTAGGCATATAAACTAATGATATACTTTTCGTCGAAATTGTCAACTTTGTGGCATCGGAATGATAGGCGATTAACGACTTTGAGTTCTGCAATTACAAGCCGGTCACAGATTTAGTGGGAGGCAATCAACTCGACTTTAACAAATCGTTAATCTGTATACTTGGTGTTAATACTAGTTTGAGTTTCCGCTAGAAGGGTTAGTGTGTTAACTTGGGAATAATTAACAAGATCAATATAGGTAAAGCTTAACGGTATTTTAAATAGCGCGCCCGCGATGACTAATTCGCTATCCTGTATGAGTTAGAGGCTTTTTACGATCTATCGATCACGCTATAAACACAAGATTTAACGGATGATAACTTTGACTATCTGAATACGAGGTTTGATTGGTATATACGGAACTTAAACTGGGGGATTGAAATAGTCTCGATTAACTTGTCGAAAGCCAAATTAATGATCTTTAAAAAATTCTCTTTCAGAAATAATTCTAACATGTTCTAATAGATTGACTTCTTATTAAATTTTGTTAATGAAGACAGGCGAGAAAACAAGTTAAACATAATCGCCAATTTAATACAGTGGATGTCTGTCAAATGTAAGAGGATTACATGTAATGTAATTGTTTTAAATACCTATGGCATGATGGCTAGCTTTAATGTAGGTATGATATTGTTGGAAACCCTTAACATCATCACTAAGAAACTAAAGATTCCTTTCATTCTAGTGGTAATTTCTCCCGATTCGAAAATATTATTCTAATGAATTTCAAAGTTTAGAGCCACTAGTAAAAATCGCCTGATAATTAACGTAATGATATTCTCCAAAGTCTAAAAAGGTTAAGGAAATCGAGAAGTTTTGATGGATCAATGGAAAGGTTAATTTTGTCAACTCTATGATGTAAGTATAGTTTAATAAAGATTTTAAGAGTTTTTAAAAGAAAATAAGCTTATTATACATATAAAAAGTAACGTTAACAAACCACTTGGTAAGAACAAGTTATGTCTTAGTGGATATGAATATACTGATAAATTAGAAGATTGCTAGGAGAAAAGCAATAGCGACTTTTTTGAATAATACGGTTGATTTAGGGGAAGTAGTAAGTTAATAAACACAATTCAGTGAAATAATATAGAAAGGTGGCTTAACCTATATTGGTTAAAATAGCCAGTGATACGAATAGTAATAGAGTTCATAGTGAATCAGTTAAGTTACATGGGTTACCTAAAATGGTAAACGGCTTAACCTATATAGGTTAAGACAGTTAATAGCTATAATAGGCTAGTACACGTAAATTTGTCGCGGAAAACTTATTTACGAGAGTTGGTAAAGTTAGGACTCGAAGCCGTAGGGAAAATGAAGTTAGTTAGGGACAATTTGGATACGAAAGCTAATTGAGATAGATAGGGGTCAAGCTAGTTGATGAGGACGTAATTTACTAGTAATCGGAAAAGTTTCGTAGGCTATATTGACATGCGCATACAAAATAAAAAGCCCTCAATATAATAGGTTAACTTTACTTATAGTAAAGTTGACTATACTAACTGTAAGTTGATTGTATTTTGTGTAGGTCTAATGTATTAGCTGCAAGTAAAGTATAGTATGCGCCCACTTCAGACTAGGACAAGGGCTAAGCAATTGTCCATATAAACTACTATGCAGACCAGCTAGCGGTTTGCCAAACCTAGAAGTATACATTTACCCTTTGACCATTGCTATGCTACTGTTAATTCGACTGATCGACTCACTATCGTTGTAACATCTAAAGGCTGACTAACACGAGTATTTTTTTTTTTTTGATAATAAATATGAATGAACTATATATCGAGATATAAGATACGATGAACTAATTCGTTCAAGCTTCAAATGACGTATTTTTCCGTTGAAATAAATATTTCAATGCCTTGAAGTTTTTTTGAAAATATGAATGTTTCAAACGGTTCATTTCATATAGCCGAATTTAAATATATTACACTGATAGTTCGAACACCCGGATATAAAATGCCTTTTACGGTTCTTTTGCGTAGCAAGCTATATGGATATAGGAAGGAAAGCGTTGGAAATTATAAAGCAATTATAACACAAATACCAACTACAATTATAAACTCAATAACGATTTAAATTCCGTTTTTGAGACGATGTTAACTTTAATTTCAAAGTTATCATCGATATTATATTGAACGGCTAATTCTTCCTTTACGTAATTGATGTTACAACATTATTTCAAACCACTCAAATAACGCGAAACGTTTAAATGATATATTGTTAAAATACATTAGTAGATTACTAATCCGATATCTAATTTAGGCCTTCAGACTGAAATACATATAGTATAAATACAAATTTTAATTGAAGCATATGGAAAAATGAATCTGAAATAACCAGAGATGAATACAAAAAAATACTAGTGAAAGAAACTGAAGGAATTATTAATTGTAGGTAATAACACAAACTATTGAAAAGGATGTAAAAGATATTGAAAAAGGAGTTAAAAAGCACAAACATAAAAAATTACATTTTGTAAATAACCGGAAGCATTCTAAAAAATATATTAAATCCGAGTAAACTCATTCTACCCACTTTTGTATTCGGTATTTACCATAGAATTTACACAGATTAGATACCCTTATAAATTACGTGTAAAACAATGAATATTATGACGAAGCTTATGGTAATTTTGCGGTTTTAAAATCTAAAAACGATATCATCAGGACCTTATTGACAATGAATGGCCCGCGGTAAATAAACGTTTTAAAATTACTGTTAAAATTCGAGGTCCTAGTTTGAAAAAAGAGACAAAAATTAACTAGCCTTCAGAAGATAAGTTATGATAAATGACATAATATATTAGTAAATTTGTTCAATGATATGAGTTCATTTTGTTCAACTATAACATAAAAACACAAAAAGAACAAAGTTAATTAAAAACGAACTTTTAAAAAATTACCTGGTAAACAATAATGATGATACATTTTCCATTATAATACGTCTACACCTCTATTGAATATTATATACATTCAAAATATATTTATACAACTTGAGATACCCTATCAAACGTAATATTTCAAATGAATTAAACTCAAAAACGCTGATAAGGGAGTTTACTAAATTCGAAAAACAAAAAATACCTTAAAGCCTTTGTTTAATATTTTTTATAACTGAGAAAAAATTGAAGAATAATGAAATGAATATTAATATCTTTGATAACAGTATTATTAACACTACCTCGGATAAATTTGGTTTAGGAGTCTACCCGGAAATAAATTTATTTATCAGTTGAACAAAACGTTTTTCATTTTCAAAGGTTTCATCCGGAAATTTACGGCCATTAATAAATGTTACTGACCCGATTCGTCTTTGATATAGAAATTGACGTTGGAAACTAATATAAAAAAGTCGTTTGATTGTAAAAAAGTACAATAATGCAGAAAAAAAGACATTATCACCCAATCATCTACTTCACAACAAACAATCTATTCCTGTAATTTAGCGCTTACTGCTCCACTATAAACTTCCCATTATTATTTTTAAAAACTCTAAGATATTATATCGGTAGAAACGAAATTTGAAAAAGGTTTTATTTGTATAAAAACAAAAACAACATTCATGCGAAACGATATTATATATTCTTAAACTACTTTAAATCCCTTTAAAACTGGTATATGCTCGTTTAATACATACCAAACGCATTATGCGTAGTATAATCAGCTCCACCTCCAACTTATTCCACCTAGTTTCGACAACACGTTTAAAGGGCTTCAAATTTGTAGGAATACAAATTAACGATACATATATATTATATAATACTCTGTTTTTCGCCTCGAAAGCTGAAAAATTTCAAAATTCCAACTTCAAAACGATTCCAAAAAATATACCGTGCGATAGACCACCTGATTAATTTTAACAATACAATGATCACTGTCCAAAATAACATTCTAAAAGTTACTTAAAAGAGATAATTGAATGAAGCTACTTTTGTTAAATTTATCGATATAAAGTGAACTAACGAATCCAAATGTTAATTATATGTAGGACTTAGGTTACGTCAATTGTATAACCGAAAACAGCGTTTAATTTTTGATCATTACGTAATACTAGATAAAACCATTGAATAACGAATACTGGGCATTGAATGAACGTTTCGAGTAATAAATCCAGAAACCAAAACGTTACTTACGCTTTGTACCTTTTAATATGCAAATAACGATTTTATTTATTTCGCTAACAATTTTTTTTTCGAATGATAACAATTATAACTTGTAGATAATGTTTTTATCTAGTACCGGTAATCAAATACCAACCTAAAACTGATTCACTTTACGCAACAATATTATTAATTAAAACTCAACTAAGTATAAACAAATTATACTAATCATTCTCGCCTCCAAAGTTCATAGAATAGTTGAACGCTTCGACTTTGACATTACTATAATATAAAGGACCGGCAACATCATTACAATATTTTCAATCAAACCCCTCTTTTCAATAATTCATAATACCTTATGTTTATCCCGCGATACCTCGTCAAACTCGGTATTATAAACGAAAAACGCCTTTTGGTCAATATTATAACCTTATGAGAATCTTATAAACGCCACTAAATTTAAAACGACAACTGAATGAATTGACGCTAAATTGAATTTAAATGATACTATAAGAAAAGTCACCCCTAATAACGTATTAAAAACACCTATATATGTAAGAACTCTTTTTGTGGTCGTTATTAAAAAGGGTATACTTTTAAGCCCCCAATAACTCAGTTTTTCTTATATACTTTGACAATTTTTAATATTATACGCCTTGACATTAACATTCACTTTAAAAAATGTGCTTTGATTTATCAATAGACCATTTACCGTTTAACTAACATATAAATACTTCTTCCAATAATTATTTGTTGTTGTACTAATATTTTATCACTCCTTATATTTAGTATTTATTGGTTACATTTCGTTTTTGCCTTAAATATTACTTTATTTAATCAAAATATTTGTATCTGAGTGTATTTGAACCAAATAACATCAAAGGGGGCAATTAAACACCTTTAAAGGGAAAGGGGATGCAAAAATCTTTTCCATCGTCGTTTTCGTCGTCGCCTTTATCGTTGCTATTGTTATCGTTATCGTTACCGTTATTGTCGACTTTGCCGTCAATATCATTATCCAGAGAAAAACTGAATGCCCCCCGCGTCTTAGCTAGTATGCCTTTAAATAAGGTGTAATAAGCGTGGTCAACATCCTCGCGAAAATGTATAAAAATATCGTTAAACTTACTTACATAAAATAAACGCAGGTCCGCCCGCCAATCGTTAATAATGGTTGTCGTCTCCACCGGTTGTTTATTGGTTTTTGACGATAAATTAACCCAAATTTCGTATTATAAAATGGGAAAGTGGAAGATCAATTCATGAGCTTCAGATAACGTATTGAGAAAGTGGATAACAAATAAACGAGTTTCGCATTATGTATCAAGGAAGTGAAAAATAAATAAACAAGCCTCGGATTACGTAAAGAAAAAGTTAATAACTTATTATCAAAACTACGGGCACGTATAAAAGCTTCAGCGAATCGCCTTAACATCACCGGTATAGGGGTGTACCCGTTGTTGATCCATTTGCAACGGTGGCAACGGGAAATAGCGCCCCTGCTTTAGCGGTATTCTCCAAAGGATTTACCCGCGGCGACGAACGTAATGCACAGAACGCAAGTTGTATCCATTTGCGGACCAGGGACAATTATCTTGGTAAACCGTTGTAGCGTTTTACGTATCAGAAAAGCCTTGCGATGTATATTAACGAATCGCGTTTCAAGAAAGGGGGCTCGCTTTGCCATCTCCGCCTTTTTTACGTCACAATCAATGTATTATAATTCGAAAGAATAATATTGTGTCTCTTGTTAAAATTAGATACTACTTCACTTACGGCGCCAGAGCGGTGTTTTATGCAAAGGCGGGGTTTTTGTTTCTAGAAAGTAGGTAAGTTTTATAACTTTAGATAACTCCCGCTTTTACTCCTGTTATTATTATTGTTATAGTATATTGAGGGAAGGGGGAGAAGAGTGAAAGGAAAGAAAAGAAGGGAGAGGGGGGAGTGGCGGCAGCGGGGGAGAAGCGGAAGTGTAAAAGACTAGTGGTGGAGTCAAGAGTACATGCAGCGGTTACGGCAGTTGTGGCGCGACGGTATTATCACACCAAACGGCACCTTTAAGTGCGATTTTTGCAAGGTATATTATTTGATATAATGAGGAATCTCCGCTGATATATATGATTGAATAATCGATTAATCAATATAAGAGAGTAGTATAACTAATTGGGATCATACTTGACAAATGTTAACGAATAGTTAAGAGAGGGGAAAAAAAGTGTTGCGTGGACCGAGAGCAATATACTACTTTATATTGACTATGGTATACTTGAAATCAATAGTTATACCTAAATAAGCTTTATTCATCTTTTAAGACTAACTTCTAAAAACCAGGTTCATAAGGTTATATTATCATTATTTCCAAATAACTAATTTTTTTTTTCAAACAAATTACAATATATACTAACGTTATTATCGAATATTCTATTGATGGTTTGGATAACGATATTTTTATTACTCGGTTATGGATATAAAGGTTAATAAGAACAAAATATTGCCAGTGTAGATATTACTAGATATCATTATAGTTAACAAACGTGGGGGACCAAATTTGCAGAGTATATAGTAAAGTGTCAAGCCTTAGGCGGCGCGTTAGAATAGTGCATGGTATAGTTCTACGCTCTAAGTAAGAGCTTACAAACTCTCACCTAAAGCGTATACTCTCCAGATGCCTCTTTCCTTTATTGCATTTACATATCTATCTTACTACTTTGGGACTACTATACCATCTTCTTTAGACGTTGATATAAAGACCTAATCAACATTATGAAAATTCGTCGCGTTTTTCAAATATATAAATAATAGAAAAACTACTTATAGAAATATGTAAAAAGCAAAAAAAAAAAAAAAAAAAAAAAAAAAAAAAAAAAAAAAAAAATGAATAAGATGATATTTTTATACTTCTCCAGTTTATTGATTCCGTTTCGCTACGTAACCTTGATATTATATATATATATTGTGATGTTTCCGTCTATATTGATACTATTTTATATAGTATTTATTGGTATTATAAAGATTTAATCAATACACCTTGCCTTTCCAAGTAAATTATAGTGTTATTTTTGGGGCAGCGTTCAAGTGCAGTGCTGTCAAAGTTGACTGCACTGGCTGCAAGTTAATTGTAGAAGAGTGCCAAATTCAATGTAGGGCACGGGAAATCTTGAAGAGCGTAGAGATTAACTGTCTGAAGCCTTAATGTCAATCGTTAAAAACAATTGTTAAATTGTTAAAACCTTTACAATTAGTAAACAGTTAAATAGTGAATACTGTTACTACAAATCGAAATTACAAATAGCTAGATCTAAGAACCCTTACCACAAACAACGAATTTAATAACATATAATCTATAATCTCTCCTCTTACGCTAATCTTTCTCTATATTACAAATTCGTTAATCTTTTCTCTAACCATAAGATAATCAAGTCATAAACATAAAAACACGCAGATTTTACCAGGAATATTATCAATTTATGAAGAACAACTAATTCACTCAACTCAATGATATAAGCTATACCAAAACCGTTGAATATCTGTCCTGATCGAAACTAATGTTGACCTACAATTTAGAACATGGAAATAACTTCGGAAAACATAAGGATAAAGACTATTAAGGAATTTGGACACCTTTTTGCTAAGCATTACAATGAAAAACTTTAGATTAGGAACTTTAGTGCTGATTTTATTCAACAACACTTAATTAACTATATCGGGTCATCCACACTCAACTCAAACTACATCAAAATCATAGGATACTTCATATTACAAATTATCGAAAAGCGATGGCACTATGGCCAAATCTATATTTAGACACCTAGAACATTAACATCTACTTTAAAGAACTACGAAGACTTTAATTTATAAACTTTATATTATCTATTTTAATTGGAGAAAATTCATAATTTATATGTTCTAAACTTATCAACCTCTTTCTATGGAGTCAAATTCCCCAAGTTGATGTTGTCGAAAGATACTTAGGGAGTATTAAGAATATTACGGACTAATACATACCTAGAACTACTCAATATTATTTTCTATGATATTGACACTAGCTTCTTGGTGATGAAGTTACAAATTAATTCTGAAATGGTAGTTAATTAATATAAACACGTTCCAATTGCAACTGACTGAAGTATCAAAAAGTTGAGAGAGCGCAGTTATTACTACAAAAAAGGTATAATATCTCCGTATTAAAAATTGAAAATTTATAGATAAGAAGATACGTCTTCAAAAAACAGTGAGAGATTTAAATTACACCTTATAACCTAACGGCTTGATAATAACATTATTAGTTTTTAAATAATATCTGTCGGTAGGGTCTCAAGCCTATAATATTCACGTGAACATAAGGTATTTGAAGAGTAATCAGAATGATTGGTAGTTGTAGTATAAAGTAAGATAAGATAATTTCAGTCCGGAAGAAGTATCCAGTGGTGTATGTTATAGGTGAGGGCTAATAAGCCCTCGCCCAGAGAGCATGACTCTGGAATACTTCTGCTAGACCGCTACACGCATTTCTGTCGGCCTGGAATAGTATTCCAGACCGATCTATTCATGGTGCACTTTGCGTCTTGCAAGAGTGCAGCCTGTAGCGTGATACGTTATCAGGCACCCTGCAGGAGTGCACCCTGCAATACAGCGCACTGTCTTTTAGCCTATGTATACTATCTGTGAGGGTATATAGTAATATCCACAATATTCTTATTTAGCAAAAAAATCTTCATTATTAGAAAACAGTTAGAAAACAGTCACTATATATAGAAAAACCTGGAAGGAATTGTAGAGAGAATCTGTAAAGCGTCAACTCAAAAATGATATTAACACTAGGACATATCGATCTACAATTAACATTCTAACATTACCATTGAAGAATAAAATCCTCTTATAGCGTAATCTAGAAGAAGAGAATGAAACATGCAAAGTTTAAAATATTGCTAACCCAAAAGTAATTACCAAAAAGATTAACAGTTTTACTATAATTCACATAATATAAGTGAAACTTTATAAAATGGCGACTAACGATAAAGTTCTCCCAACCAAGCGAATCAACAAATACAATCTACATCCTTTAGTGATGAATAAACTGATCAACCTAGGGCAGCGCAGACTAATAATTGAAAGAAGGAATCATAAAAATGAGGATAAGAAATACAAGCTAAGACATATATATATAACTGCTGAGGTTGATGGGAAAAATAAAAAGGATCAAGATGCAACAGTTAAAATCTGTATATAAGAAATTCTCAAAGCTCCAGAAAAATATTGTAGAGAGAACTATAGGGTTGAGCTTAAAAGACACCTTATACTAGTAGTTATTTAATTTTTAACTAAACACGACTTCGAACTTAACAACTACATCTTTGTAATCTGCAAGTGAAAAAAAAATCCCTTACGTGAAAGGAGGGCTAACAAACAAACGGTATAAAAAGTTTCGAATAATACCTTGAACATACAGAAAGAAAAGAAAATGAAATACCATTGCGTAATCTTTATCAATTTAGAAAATCAGTTAATTCTTGGTAGCTGTATTAATAATAAATTTGGTTAGGTCTTCATTAGGAGTTTGCCTTTAATAATAGTTATATTACTTGACTATTTACTCATTTTTCAATTAATCTATAAAGGATTATGTTATTAGAATTACGTTAGGATATTTTGAACAATTACCTATTGGAAGTAATAATACGATAAGATATATCCTTTTGTGAATTGGTTAAACTTGGTATTGAAAATTTTCGATTTACTCATCGCGCTTTAAATCTATAACAGCAATAAAATCCATAACTTATGCGATATACTTGTTATTTGCGCAATTGAATGAATATTTCGGTATACAAGATTTAAAAACTAACGATACACTGTTTGACAGAACTATTGACATCGTATAAATAAAACAGCATATAATCAAAAACTTCAATTTTGGAATTCTAAGTCGATAACAACTTTTACTAAAAGCAGATATCTAAACTTTAACGAATAGTTAATGAAAAAATGTAATATTTACGATACTAATACGAAATACTTGGATTTTTATTAAAATGGGTAAGGTATTAATTAGGATACTCTAGATACAATCAACATCTAGGAAATATGATAATACTTATAGCAACGCGCCTATAACAATTTTATCTCAACTTTATATCAATTGGATACATGATACAACATATTAATTACGATAAAACTCCAAAACAACAATTGATAAAAATGAAAACTACCTACAGGAGCAATTGAAGTGACCAATAAAAAATTCAAATCGAGAGATTTATATAATCTCTTTTAACTTAACAAATGCTTCCAAGTTTATATCTACAGAAGATTCTTTCGTAAAGTACACAAATATATCGCATCAAATCGAATTTCTTCAAATGATAACCAATGAAAAAAAACTACATGATGACTAATTTTTCATTTTCGGCCACCTGATTTATTTGATCTCTATCAAGTAAAAAAAGTTTATACAAGATATATTCACTTGAAAAATTGAAGAAATCATGGTCGGCTTGGATATAGGTGTATTTATATAAAAATAATATGAAATCATTACCAAATAGTTGAAAATTCCACGAATTCCGGTCGTCTTTTATACCGATTCACGAAGTCTATTCGAATACTCCCAAACTCGCAACAACTAACGAAAAAAGTTTCATAATCAACGTAATAACTATTTTCCAAGCCTATAGAAGTATAATATTGAGGAATTGAGATAGATAAATAATGAGGATAACTCGGCTAATGTAATAACAAAATTTATATTAAAGTAGGAAAAAAAAATCAAGGAAATTACCAATTAGATATTAAGCTATATGAACCTTTTATTCAATAAGACCAAATTATAAAACTATGGATGGAACAGGAGGAAAGAGTACTCTGAAAAATTTGAAAACTATTAGGTTATTATTGATATATATTTTATATATGAATATAGTTAAGTTGTTTGTATATGAAAATATTAAAGAAAAACAGTGGTAGAACACTCATTTTGGGGACTAGAAATGGTAGGAAATTTAATTACCATAAAAATCGAAGCGTGAAATAAATAATAAAATACTTCTGGTTTTGAATAATGGCTTTACAAAACGTATTTTTATTGCAACATAAAAATCCATTAGTATTATGACAACATTCAAGTACAACGCAGTCAAAGTTTACTATACTGATTTTAAGTCAATCACAGTAAAGTGCCTAATGAAATATAGGGTAAGAGCTAATATATAACCTCTAAAAAGTAGTGTGTAGACCAGTTAGCGGTGCTAGAGCTTAACAAAAATAACAATCTACCGCTTGAAACTTGCAATACTACTATAACTTCGACCATACTTAAAATCAAAAATATTCCAACGTTAAAAGACCTATGAACAGCAAAATGTTGAAAACAAATCCGCGACCTTAATTCTAAAAATATTTCCGGAATTATTACAGTGATATGATACAGTAATGATAACAGTTTAAACTATAAAGTTTTATCAACCATCCTATTAACCTTTTGGTACTTTATCTCTCCGATCGTTTTAATTGAAGTATTAGAAACGGGTTTGCCGAAGTTTGGCGATTTAATCGCTGTTAAAATATTTTTTTTACTATTCGTAATGGATATCAAAAACGCGACCTCCGTTCATACAAAAACGGGAATTTTAGCTCAATCGAGCGCCGATGCCTTAAAAAAAATTGGAAAATCCGTAATAACTTACTTTAATATAGCGAAAACGTGAACACTTACATTCGATTGGTTTCGCCGTTATATAAGAAAAATAGACTTAATACGGTCATAAGGAGTCGGGGTAGTTAAACGTAGAATTTTCCTTGCAAAGATACAATAGACTAGAGCTGATGTATAAATCTTGCAATTGAGTCGGGTTACTAACCTCAAAAAAATGCATAGAATTATAGTTAGTATAAATTTTCTTTCCTATAACGAACCTTGCTTCTCAAGATCAACGAATATCTTGTTTTCGATTTCTATTAACAAACTTAAATTTTATATCTTCGACCTAACATCAACTTTCTTGGCATGGGTGTACGTATCACATTATTAAGGAAGGTAATGGGCCTACTCTGTAAACCTTAACAGTGCACACTTCTAAGACAAAAATTCAAGTTTGGTCATTCTTAACACCATTACTTTACATTCGCCCTAATCCACCACAACATCACTAATTGGCTCGACCACCACTTAAATCTTTTTCGACGAACCCTTTGGAGATATGAATATTGTCGGCGGCTCGGAGCAGCGCTTGTATACTGGTATATTAAGAAAATATCCCTCACAAGCAATAATTCTATCCCTCTTTACTTGTGCTAACATGGCCCTTTAGACTTGCATCAAGATACAACCAAAGTCTGATTCCTTTTTCTTTTCAAGGTTTCAAGCAAACACATTTATCATAAGCGCTCGCATATAACGACTCTGTTTATATATTTACTTTTAATCCATCACCACTTTCTCTAGCCCCCTGCTTATTGAGAAAGTCTTTCGACAACATTTTAGACACTAAACTATCCACAAAAGATTTGTCAACGCACCACCCGCTTATTAATATACCCTTTTACGTTTTTTACACTTTTTGAGTTTACGGTCTGTGACAAAAAGATGACTCATCGAATGAGTCAAGAAGTATATCTCTTATCGTCACGGGTTCTCAACCTAGATATAGGTGTTTAATAAGCCATTTACTCTTTCAAGATTGTAAAATCTTCGATACATGGAAGCGTCGAACAGGGACTACGATGACCGCAAATATGGTTCGGCCAAAACTATAGTTTTTAAGCTCATATAGTATTACTGGTGTCTAAACTATAAGATACCTTAAAACCTTATATAAAAACTTAGCTTAAGGTTCAATTTATAACAAAAACTTTGAGTTTCGTTTTGTAGGTATAGGTTATAAATATAAGGCGATTAATTCTACCTTGTTACGAATATTTTAAGTTAAAACTTTTCGAATCACAAAATGGTATCGTCACTTTTTTACGTAATATATCAACAAATTCATGTAAATATAATCCATATTCATAAACATTATTAAGTTTATAGCAAATAATGAGAACCAAGATAAGTAATAGGGATAAGCTTAATAGTAGGTTTATTTCCATCTACACTACTATATTCTGGCCCAAGGCTACTTACCGCGATACCGTCACTGTAGAGGCGCTTGTTGGGTGCCTGACCGCCCCTCAGCAGCCCTTTTACGCCGTTATCGAGGAGGTGAATGGTGGCACGGCGTAAGCCATAGCTGTGACGTTGTTGGTACGAATGGCCTGCTCTACCAACGGGAATAACACCAAGGGCGGCGACGATAGCAGCAGCAAAGACGAGACGGGCTCGATCGAAAACGAGCCTGTTGCTGTCACCCTCACAGCTGCCTCCACCAACCCCCCTTTTTCTGGATCCGCTCCTGCTCCTATTCTTTCCCCGAACTTCCCCCCTCTAAAAAAATAGTTTCCTTAATTATTATATCGAAGGTATTCGCTCTGACATATATGACTTCGCTGAATATCGTTACCCTTAAAGATGATATCCTAACTTTGTGAAAAAGTAACGTAAAAATAGCAACGGTTTCAATTCGCTTTTCTTTTCGAAACTATTGACGTCTGTCATCCATTTATTCGTTATATTACGAAAAGACTAACTGCCTAGTTACCCACAACTATTTACCAAGACCCTAGGATACGCACACCCGAGACTATCAAATCAAATTAACTAGAGCCTGTATCCAAACAATCTTCACGACTTCTTGTGATGCTAACGGTATTACCTCATGTTTTTTACGATTTAAGTAACCTACTTCCCCCCAAACGCGTATATTGTAAAACAACCCGTTTTAAACCACATCTAATAATAATAAATAAGGAGTTTACTTCCTCCTTGAGATATTTACTAATACTATTACGGTTTTTTTACCCAGTTTCTCGAAAACTTTATAAACAGATGAATGAAAAATGAGAGTTTTGATTTTTGCCACATAATTTATCAACCTCGAAGAGAAATATATCATGGTTTTCACCAATATGTTGCAATGATATAACTATAGGTAAAGATTCGTTTAATAAAGATTCATGGTTCTTTGTAACAGCAACGTTATTATATTAAAGTTCAAAAGTTATTAACCTGCGATACCCGTTTTTTACACGAAGGTTATTGAAGTATTTCAAAGATTAAAAATAGCTATATACGTGTCCTAAAAAGACATAATGGTATATGTGAATAATAAGTTTGTAATTCGAAACCAGAAAAGTAATATTATCACCTGGTTTCAATAAAGCTTTAATGTATTTCAGGTCGCTACTGGATCTATTTACTGGTATATAACGATAAAACCAACTTTCAATATATTGTTATTACCAGTAACAAATAGGTTAACCAATTCGCGCAAAACGACACTAAATCCCATAATTTTTTATACGACAACGATAATATATTGTTGAACGACGTTGAATCTGTATTTAAATCGAAATTTAAAGAAGTCAAAGTAAATTGATACGTTCCAAATCAAAACCAAAAAATATCCCTTTCATATAAAACTGGGAACTTACGTATTCGACACAGCCCAAAACAAAATTTAAAAAACCTGTTATTTGGGTCGATTATTCCTGTTGCTACCATTATTACAGTCTATTATATATCTATTCTGGGAAATAGAACATGTATAAAAGGAGTTTCAATTATGTTATAAAAGTTTTGAAATTTCGAATTTAAATTGACGTAAAGTAACGCCTAGTACAAATGAAAGCGAAGTCACTCGTATTCAATATACTCTTTGGACTTTTGAAATGTCTAGAGATTTGAGCTACGGTGATTCAAAAGACTATCAAATGAACAGGTAGGTGAAATTATTTGCGGACTTTTAATCGTGATACGAATTTTTTTTTCCATGACGAAACAGTTAAATTATGGCTGAATTAAGCTAGTTTTAACGCCTGTAAGCAAGAATGAAATTTTACACCCGCCGACAATATTCAAATTTTCATGCAAGCCGGCTAAAAACCCACCATTATCGCTATCGACATTATCATTGATTCTAAATATATTGGGAAAACAATGACGGCTATCTACCACAAACTATAAACCATTAACATTGTAATTAATTAACTATGTTAGCTTCCGCACCCAAATATTAGCTTTCTGTTAAATACTACATTATTAAAAATGGAAAACCCCAGGGGAAAAAAAGAGGGCAATGCTGGAATTAGCGCAAGAAGGATTGACGAAGTTAAAGATGGAGACGTTCGCGGTGAACTCGTTCTTAATAAAGTCTGTATTGTTTCCGATATCGTTTTCCATGTCGCTATCAAAGCTCCTTCCGCTAGGAAAAAAAATACAGGTGTGCTAGCGCTACATGACGACCGCTCAACAATGCTGCGATCGAAGCCTACGCGACGCTGCCCTTAGCCACCTCAACATAGGTACGGAAAAGCCACGGGAAGGCAATCATGCGCCCAGCCGATGAATTTACGATAAAGCCAACGTGATAAATGGCTAATGATCTAGCGGTAACAGCAACGATAGAAATGTCTTTTTCTTTATACTCTCTAACTACCATTTATAAATTTTCAACATCTTTGAACTAAACCGACAAAGGATTTGATAAACGTAACAGAAGTATTTTACACTAGTCTCAACGCCTCATATACAAACTACGTTATTCGATTTCGCCAAAAAGAACGAATATAAACCGTCTAAAGCGGCGACCCGAAAAGTTAGACAAAAGTAAAGGGCGCATGTGAACGATGAAAAGAAAAATAAATTGCACGTGGAAGGAGTGGATCTGAAAGCGCGGATAAGATTTAAGGGCTTTACAAGATACAACATATGGATGAGGTGAAAGTAGAGCATAACGTGTGAAGACATGGCATGTATACGAGTCGTGCTAATCTTTCTGAATAGGGCTACTATTCGCCTTCATAAAAAAACTCATGCTAATAACGAACAACAAACCGTAAAAATAGTTTACGATTCGGGATAACATAGTAAATATCATATATAAGAAGAAATTACGGATAATGGTTTATTTCAAAAAAGGCTTGATTTTATTTTATTTTGTTTTTAATATACAACGTACTAGCTATTCAACCTATATATATCCCCTAATAATAGTTTTCATGATATAATGGCACACGAAACCACGATAAATTTCATCTTTTCCTCTTTTTACAGGCTATTTTTCTACATATTTGCCTGACAGTTTCCCTCTCTCAAGGATACATATAATATTATCTCCAACGTAAGTAGAAGCTGGGCGGGAACTGACTAGGCCACGCCGCGCGGCCCTAATAAAGTGTGAGTCTATACGCGTACAGGTAGCTAAACTGTGGGGCACCCTAAAGTCTTCAAAGGATAGCTTAGAAAGTTAGGAAACTATACAGGTCCTAAGAAGACTCGAGTTACAATCACTCCCGCCGGTATATACAGGATTATTTTGTAGCAGCATGTGTGACACTTTATGAAAGAAAATACCAAATAATAGTAGAACAAAACCAAGGCTTAATAGGAGAATAAGATATAAGAAAAATCAATGGTAATAGACTTTATGAGCTTAACAAGTTTCATAGGTGTAAAGAGTCTAATAATCTTAATAAACCTAATGGATCTAATGATATTGGTGAACCCTATCAACCTATTATGTTTGGTAAAATTACGGAAGGTAATACCTCACTATACGAATGAAAATTACCCAAGAACGTCAAAATATATACTTCAAAAGCGTCGGTTAATGAAAGTTTTATGTACACAAGTTACGCAATGAAAAAGAATAAGAATTGAAATGCCTATGTGAATTGGAAAATTGTCAGGTTACTGTGCATACAAAACCAATTTCAACATACTAGTTAGGGTATATAAGCTTTTAAAATAAGATTTGAAAGTTGGAATCAAAGACGATAATACTTGAAATAATAGTGTATAGGCTTGTAATTGAAGTGGAATTTGTGGGTAAAACTGAATAGGATTGATGAAGAAATACCGATAGTGATGATAGAACATTTTAATGTTACCGTTGATTGGTATTTGAACATACAAACACGTATTCTAAAAAGAAAAAGTTGGTAGTATTAGAATAAAAGTGAATACTAATGTAATAGATATATTGAATTAATATTAAGTCTACTCTATTTATTTCATTTTTACCGTAATAACAGAATTTTAAATGTATTGATTGTAATTTAATTGCCGTGTAGTGTTAATTTCATGAGAAGTACGGTCTAATAAATTCCCCATATATATTAGTGTGTAGACCAGCTAGTGGTCTACAAAACTTATAAGAAAACACATCACCAATTTGAATGAAGTACACCAGTGAATTAGATCATGATTTGAATCAACTTTATGGCAACTATCAAGGCCTATTAACACTTGAAATATTTAGATTTTTTATACTAAATTACGTTTGTTAAATAATATTCGTCAGTACTTACCCAATATTTGTAGGCAGCTATAATGATATGATAATACTATCCTTAGGTTTTCGAATGGACGAAATTCTGATCATTGTGCCTGATATATTAAAATGTATTTTATGTCTAGTCTGGTTGTCCTACGAGCCTGTTTCCTGATATAATAGCTCTCTGTATCGGATCCAAGTTATCCTACTTTTTGTTTTGGAGAAAACGGGTTATAAAGTTCAACTTTATATTTTACTACATTATAATTTTCAAATGTACGATAAATACGTATATTTTTAATTAATTTACTTAAAGCGTTATATTTATTTCCCTTTCAAAATGGTTGTGTGTTTCCGTTTGTTAGGTTATATGCGAAGAAACTTTAGGTGTATAGATTTAAATTAGCATAGCATAATTTCTAATCGTTTTGTTCAATAAATGATAGGTTAAATCATTTTATATGTGTAAGATTAAATCTGTTACTGCGGTTTTATTTCAATGATTCCAGATTCTATTTCTTGATTCCAATTTTCTTTCTGTAGTGTTTTCCCTGTTGTTTTTGGTTGCTCAAGTGTTCTTATTCTTTATTTTAGGTAAATCGTCGTGTTTTTTATTCGGCTTGGAAAAGTTATTGGGGTTGTAGTTAGTAAGGGGCGATTGCGTCTAGAAATAGGGAATTTGATGTATTGAATTGATTAATAACTCGGGAGAATGACTAGTCGTGAGGTTGGGGGGTTACTTAAGTAAGGATGTAGGATAGTTAACATTTCGTTCTTTTCCGTTAGAAATGATTATAGGGATTATCCATGGAAGAGTGGGTTGCAATTGCGAAGGGGGGATAAAACGTGTTAAATTCATTAGAAATAATGATAACTGAGATTGGAAGGATGATTGCGAAAGGATGAAAGGTATTAGTAAACGATAGTTCTTAAAGGTTAAATGAACTAGGAAAATATATATATAAATAAACTTTTTAAAATTTTAACATAATAAAATATAAGTGGTTAATAGAAAAAGCACCACTGACACTGCACCAAACAACTAACATTAACCCTGTGATGCATAACCCTAACCCTGGTGCACTACCATTCTATTACATTATTCTATTAGTAGCTTATTTAGACTATCTTTTTTCCTTGTACATAGATATATCCACATACATTAACTATATTATTATGGCCTATTAAAATTGTATTTCTCTATCCTACAATCAATGTTACAAATATCATGTATTTCATGTCTATGTAAATCCTGACAAACCAGTCCATTCATTCCGCACACTAAAAAAATTGCCTTCTATACTATTTTCTAACGTAAATGAACTAAATCATATATGTAATCAATTACTTCTAGTCTTTTCCTACCGAAAAATACTATATCCACCATAAAACCAATCGAAAACATTTTCGGAAACACGTATAGGTTTAAAGTCCATTTCATCAAGTTCGCCGAAACCATTTGTACCAATCACCTACTTTACAACACCTTTGTCTTCAACTATTCCAGTGAATGCATTTACCAGACCACTTTTATATTTGCTTTCCTATTGAACAATAGGACCGTCCCATATATTTATTTATTCAATCAAGTTGATATCGTCTTGAGTCATATTGTCGATGAAATCAATAATAATAGTTCTTAGGAGAGTCCGATAACCTACTATATAACGTCAATATATAACACCACAAGCCAAAACCTAAATTCTATTTTGATTAAAGTTTTTGAAAATCGACCTGCCTCCACCGTTATCATCATAATCAATATTATTTAGCATATTGTGGAAAATGATCCAAAGTTGACGATTAAGTAAATTAATATAATTGCATACTAATTTGTTTACTGTATCTTATAAGACTATTCAACCTGTTATTCATTCACTATTGATGTATATTATACATTAAAGCCCCCATTCTCACGTATCGTAACATGAAAAATTTAAAATAAATTTCAATTTTCACTTTTCTCAAACCCGAAATTTGATTGAATTTAAAATATCTATTCAATATTATTGTTAATTATATAGAGAAATTTTAACATTGTTGATGATTTGATGAATATAATATTACGAATTTTTAACTCAATGATATTTTGAATGAAATTTCATTTCTTCATCGCTCTAAAGTTGTATACTTTTGAAATAAAAAACATTGAATTCTCTGACCTCAATATTGAAATTCCCACCTTAGCTATTTTCTACGGTAAATTCGGGTTACAAATAGTTCATGTGTTAGATGATATAATCTGTTGGAAAGATATACAGTAAAAAAGGCTAAAAACAAACCCGTTTGAAATGATTACAAGTAAGAATTATTTTGATAACAAAAGGTATACGTTGTCCTAAAGGATGAAAAGTACATTGAAAAAATACTCCCGTAATATTCTGATAACGAAATTGATAAACCAGAATTGAAGTTCTTACAACTCTATCTTTTTAAACTAAACTTCATTTTGGATGTCAATTCCCTAAATTTAAGTCGCGTTCGTATTACTCTTGATTCATATGTTGCATATAAATATTTTGATTATTATTAGAATCAATATGCTTTATATTCTAAAAACTGTAATTATAACCAATAATTCAACATTATTGCCCTTTGTGGCTAGATATATGATTGCAAACGCTATGAAGGTAGCGGTCATAGAGATTGAAGCCAAAAATTGTATAAACAGTTTGAATTATTGCAGCGATGCCGTCATGGACTTTTTTAGCGGTAGCAATCTATTACTTTTTGAAAACATTAGTTACAATCATGTTTGAATCTGTGGATATTACGATATATCTCTATGGTTAGTAAGCGGCCATGCGACAGAGTGCACCTTTGCAAAGTGCACGGTACCGTACCACTCTACAAGAAACATTCCTACAAAGTACAGAATAGCGTGCCACTGCCTCGAAGTAGCATTGGCAGAGTGTACGGTAAAGTGTTACTGCCTGTATAGAAGGTTATAAACCTCTTACCTGTAGCTTACACTCTCTAAATGCCTCTCTACCTAGAAATCTTACTACTTTAATATATACCAATTTCTACGATTACTATTTTACTTTTTACGTTTACGTAATTAGGTAGAGACATTACCGACACTAATTAGTAGCTGTCTCAATCGACTACAAATAAATTGAAAAATAAAACATAAACCTAAATTGAATGCTTAGAATGGGGTGTTATAGCGGTCCTAACTATCAGTGTTTTAAAATTACGGCCTATAAAAATTAAATAAAAGTGTAGAAATACACGGGATCTCTTTTGAAACACTAAAGGTAAAAAGATTGTAAAACTCGAAATAACTTTTAAAAGTATTACTTTAATATAATACCATTATATAAGTTAATATCCTATTTAATAAAAGCCTTATTACGTTATCCATTAACTCGTTTTAAAGATTTGAACGTTCTTGGGTACTTTTTAGAAAGCCTCTCATTATGTATTAGGCTACGAAAGCTAAGACTACGAAGTTTTGAAAACTTTGGCTAAGACTTATCCGATTTAAACATAGTATCTTAACCGTTTATATAATTTAAAAGCTCTTGAAAAGCAATAATCAAACCGTTTACAGACCCTAAAGCGATTACGACATAACACTTAAATCATTTACAAACGTTGAAAGTGGTTGAAACACGATATGCAAACCGCCTACCAAATGCATACTGCAAACTGAATACCTGTACCAAGCGTTATACACTATCTCCTTGAAATATTCATTTTTCATATCCTTACTTTACTCCATTCACATTACTCCATTCTCCTTCCTTTATCCGCCTCAAAAAATACCGCTTATTTAAATTTATTACTTACGACGTTTAATTTTATTAGCCGCTAAGCTAATTTAACGCTTATAAAGCATTATGAGTTTAATTGAGAACGCCTAAATAACTTATAATCACGTTTCATTTACATTATATTTAAACTTCCTTAACGTTAACCAATGCTAGAAGTCCATAATTCATATGTTTTGCTTCACTTCATTTGCTCTCATTTCACATATTATACGCTTTTTTTCAACCGAACCTTTTTAAACACTATATTTTAAATATACCCAAATCCTATATACTACGTGAAAACAAATTTTAATAACGCTTAAACATTCTTGGTATACGAACAAATTCACATACTAACCACTTTAATACAATTAATATGCTTTTAATCATGGCTTTAATAACAATAACTTTAAAAAAAGTTAAGGAATATATATACTATTTATTTGAAAACATGTAGTTTCGTAAAAGCTTTTTCAATATCTGAGTCTTTACTTATACGATAGCAAAATCGAAGCTTCAATCGTGAATCTAGATCTTTTCAAGTCAAATAAATATGTTATCAATATGATTTATAATGATTATAATGGAGATATTAAAGGACACGATTTATTTGAAAGTTTTAGGAAGGACTTTGCGGACTAGATTCTAGAAATCGGGCATATATTAAGCGGTATAAATTTGAAACTACTACGTCAATGATTTCGGAACCAAGATATTAATGTGACTGGTGATAATAACAGCCGTATCGCAAAAACATTGTCGGTAATAGCACGGCTTACTTAAATGTTAAAATAAGTCGATAATAAAGTGATGGATGAGAAATTAGCTAAGAGATATTAGTTAGAAAAACGAAGAAATCTACTACTGAAAATAATGGATAACCAACAAAAAAAGACTCTATAAATATAAGGAGTAAAACGTTGAATAAAGTCAAACATACGTTATGAAGTGCAGATAAATATGGAGAAATTGATAAAAGAGGAAGAAGGACTATAAATATTATATACAACTCGTGTTCAATACAGATCTTTTCTGAACCGCAATTTTCAATAGAACTATAAATAAAACTAATTTCTAGATATATTAGATAACTAGCTTTACCGAAATAGAATAGATTTGGATAAGGAAACAGGCCTGCCCTAGTATACGATAAGCAGCGTAAAATGATAATAAGAACCTTAAGAACCAATTCCTACTAATAATTAATCTTATTATAACGATGTACTATACCACTTTTAAACTAATAGGAGAAACCTAATAAAATCTACCAATTTACCAGATTATAAGATAAGGAGCAAAATTATAGTGGCGAGCCGTACGACGTTATCGATAGTAAGATACTTGTAATACCAAATACGTGTAAAAAACTGGATATCAAGCCATTATAGTCCCATGTTATTTTACCCGGCATATTATTTAGGTAAACAAAACCTTAGTGCATATACCACCATGTTGAGGTGAATATATTTACGAAGTATAATAACCGTTTGAAAATATATTTCGATACGGATATAAATCACCAATTATACGACAAAAACTTCATTTTTATTATTTCGGAGTTCGAAATGGACCAGCGTGAAAATGTTGCAAAAGCTTATATGAATTATTTATAGCCTTGTTAGTTAAGTCCGAAGGTGCCGGACTACCCTTGAACCAGAATATAAGGGAGATATGCTTTTTATTCAAGAAGTAATAAAAACATGTAAAAAAAAAAAAACTTCTACTTTACGTTATTTAAGTTAATAAAACATAAAAACGTCTCATAAAAGCCCTAAAATATCGCTTGAAACTTTTATAAGTTAATTGACGAGCTTTAAATCAGCATTTATAGCCGAGAAAACTGAAGGTAAAGTTCAGAATACCAAAACAAACCTTGTCGAAACATTTACTACTTGGTAGAACCAATATTAAAAGTCTACCTAAAATAAAATAAATGCTATAAATACGAGGATGAAAACTATAAATATTGAGGAGAAACCCTCGAAAGCTCAATGAAAAAGAATTTTAATCGAAAATAAACCTATAGTTAAGAGCAAAACTTACCACGTTTATAGTAAAACCTATAAAGGAATATACAAATCTTTTTATATTTTTAAACACGTTGTATCGTATACGGTAAGGTCGGTTGTTAGTTTATTACTCACTTAATATACGAATAGATTCGGACTAAACGTTAATTTCAAGCTGATAAACTATTAAAAGACTAAACAAAAGTTAAATTTTCAACATACATAGCTGAATACGAAGGCGTAAAGAATATATTTAACGCCTACCTTTGCGAGTATACCATTAAGGCGGAAATTTTGAGGGAAATGATGCTTACCTAATAGTCCAGGATAAGGAAGCTGCTAAACGAATTTTTACAGGCTTTTAAGACGACTCTTTTTAAAATAACGCGTGCTTGGATTGCGTAAATAACGTGTTCAGCAAATATATATATAACGTTGTAATTTATACTTTTTAAAAAGTAAGGTAACCGATTCCAAGGCATTATGCCAAATACCGGAGTAATTAAAATATCGATTGCATGAAAACCTAAAATTCAACGCGTTCGCAACGAAATTTCCAAAGTTTTAACTCAACCAAATTAAAGAATACAAGAACTTCTTTTCGGCAAAGGCAAAGCGTCGTCGCTTGGTATAGTTGTTATAAATACACTATTTCAATCAATTAAGTTTTTCTTAATAAACTTTTAAACGTTATTTCTGTTGTCGTTAACTAATATAAAAAAACTCGGAATCGAAGTTCGGAATACAATCAACCAACTTCTTTGCGTTTCGGATAAAGTATCTATACCGTTTTGCCTGAAATTTAAACATCTGTAGTTTTTTCCCGGAAAATGTATAATAAAACTCGTTTACCTAATATAATTGTAACTAAGAATATTGAACCGCTGATTTGGACACTCAATTGTAAAACGCCTTTTATAGTTACTTCATGCCGAAAAATATACTAATATAGAACAGGGAACGCTTAAAGTTATCGAAAAGCATTACCACAAATACTAGTAATATTTCTAATGCGTACGGTGGTTTAATTTTCGTCTTTAAGACGGTGTTAACTTCAATTACAAGGTAATTATGCATATAATATACCTCAACAGTCAGTCAATATTACACTTTATTAACGTAATAATATTATTTTAGGCCGAAAATTTAACACGAAGTGTTTCAGTTATAAACTACTGGAATACTTTAATAAATTCCTAGTTGAAAGTTTACTTTGGACCTTTGGACTAGATTACCTACGATATAAGCACGGATTCGAACTCAATTAAATAGCGTACAAAAGCTAATGTCGCCGGTAGTAAATGTGAATAGATACTGGTACAAAGAACGATAAGGAATTGAAAAGTGTAAAAGATACTATGGACTGCATGAAAAAGCAGATGTGGTTTTATTTAAATACCTAAAGGGTATCATTTTTAAGGAACCGATCTTATGAATAACGGTTGACATTATAAACAAACGTATCCGGTTCGAGTAAGTTTAAACCAGTACTTCTTATTTTCGTTATTTACCCTAAAGTCTATATAAAATAGCAACATTTCCAGCTACGTTGTAAAGAGTAAAGTCAGTGGAAAAAGTTATGGTAGTATTATGTAATCAATAAGATAAAATAATGTTTTGAAAGCATTGTTTACGAGAAACCGCCTGCGTAAAACTTGCTTTTTAGACTTTTATTATTATTTAAAGTCCCAGTTAAGAAAAAGAACAACGGATGTACTAACCCTTGGAATATTAACGGATTTAAAAGTCAAGATATACTTTTCGAATTACCAAATAGCACGAGTTTATTCCGATAAATTATGATGTTGGAATATAAGAAGCAATGAGTGGACGAAAACGGCCTGAAACTGTAATTAAACTAGTAATACCGACGAATCAACTTTGAAAAAAATGAACACAAATCGGCCCCAAAGCTTATACACCCCCCAAATACTATGTCTAAACCTTTATAAAGATACGAAACAGGTCCGCCTATATTAACGGAACTAGCATTGTGCCGCCGAAGGCGCCCATTTAGCTCCAAGAATAAGAAATGCTTCAACGCCTTTGTCACAGATTTCTTTATCACGTAAAAAGAAATAAAGGAGTATAAATCAAGCTTAGAACATTATTTAAAAGGAATTATTACTACTTTAAATACTCTGTTGAAATAGTCTTCCTAAATGTCAATCACTATTTTAATCGAACAAGGCGTTTTTCAACTAATAAAGTTTAAATGAATGATTTAAAATACTTACAAAACTTTGATTATACGTTCAATATACAAAATGAAGAATAATTCTGCTTAAACTTATAAAATGACCTTATAGTTAAAAGGTACTATAATACCGGTAAAAAAAAGTTGTAACCTAATCCCTTATTATATAAAAGGCAGGAAATCGCTTAGTTTTAGCGTCTGCCGACTCCATATATACGCTTTATAACCTTTATATTAAGTTTCGTTATATTCCATAGGCTTATATACAGTCAGAAAAGCGGTTTAAACAATATATTTACCCCTATATACCTATGGAGCTCCGGTCATATTATCCATCCAAAACGATTTTACGTATTATAAAACCGCTTTACGAACTCGATAAAACTGGTATATATTAGTATAACACTTTTTAAAGATATTATAGGAAATGGCTGTAAATAGCTAATTCGACTTTCAATACGTGTATATTAATTATAACTACATATTTGAAAGGCTTTGTACTTGTAAATATGTAAACAGATAACACGTTAATGTTATGTAACACTTCATTTTAAGTATCTAAAAAGACGAAGTTTTTAAAGGCTAGTCTAAAAACGAAACCTAAGATATACCTGAAGAAGAACCGTGTAATCGACTTTAACGGAGCGACGATTACTTTTCGAAACGGTATTTTAAACCTTATGCAAAAGGGGCGATTCAATAAAATCGCCCTTATTAACCTAAACAATGCCAAACGAGTTGATAAATACAAATTTCAGCGTACATTCGGCGCTTAGGTCACCGTAATAATACAGCCGAAAGCAACATTTAGCCTCTCGGTCGCTACGTAATACCAAACCGACCCTTTGAACAATATATAAGAAGTGTTTATTAAACACTAAACATAATAAATAGGTAATTAGGAACGCGGCCTATAATTAATACCGTTTGATATACGTATTATAAAGCCTTTTATTTTTTCTAACGATTTCTTCGCTAACAATATCGACTACAACTTTACAATATGATTCGTTTTTGTCTTGAATACCGAAATACAGGCTCCAGACGAATTTACTCTTCGTAGTAATATTATTTATTAAAGCTTGAAGAAATACAAATGGGTTATACAAAACTTTTTAGCCTTAAAATTTTACGATATAGTTCAAGTCTTTGACTCCGGAATTATTATAGAGATAATGGTCCAAATAATCGTTTTGAATCCTAGTTCAAAACCCCTTTCTTGTTTTCGTTTATACCATTTTTTCTGTTTTACAAATATCTTGTTAAAATCGGTATTACGCACGAAAATCGTCTTATAACCAACATTATTACCTTACGCGAATCATAGAAACGCCGCGAAATTAAGGAAACAAAATGAGTAGACAAGAAATTAAACCATACAAATGTAATAACTAAGTGCTCTCCAAACGGAGCATTAAATTCGTTCGTATTAACAACTATTCTCTTCGTTAATATTGCTAAAAGGGTTTTAAGACCCCATCTAGTTTAAGTATTTTACGCCTGATATTTAGTATTTCCTCTTCATTTTTCACGTTTACATCGCTTTTAATATCCTATCCCTATTTGAATCCGCTCTTTTCACCGCTTTATACGTTTTATCAGGATTCAAATCTTTCATTTATACCCCTCTTATGAATTTTTTTCTTCATCAACGGTTACAATTCGTACCGTTTTTAATATATTGTTACTTTTTTTTTTTGACTATTAATGACTTTACTCAACATATTTTCACTATTTAATGGTTATTCATATTAATACTTTTAAAAAATTATTGTATTGTTATATAACGAACTACACTATAGCCGGACGCGTCGGCCCAAATAAAAATAAACAGCTAATTATTGTCGAAAAATGATGGAAAGGGCGACGTTATGTCTTTACCATATTTCTCCTTACCGCCCTCCCCCTCTTTATTGGCGTTACCGCTCTCACCGTTATCGAAGCCGCTATTAACGCCACTGGAGGGGTAACACTGCGCCTTAGGCTACATACTACTAGGCAAAGGCGCCTGTGGGTTTTTACCCTTTTATGGCAACGCGCAATAACGTTGTCGAATTCGCTTATGTAATATATACGTAGTCACCGTTTCCAAGCGAAGATAACGGTTATCGTTTTCTTGTTCCGCCGTTTAACGCCTACTACTAATTAATATCAGTTTATTCTAGTTATTTATAATTGTAATTGTTTTTCAAAACGCTTGAAACGATATATTTATATTATTAGGAGATTTGTATTCGCGGTTAGAATTACGAGTTGGGAGTAAACTTACCGTAGAAACGGTGGAATCGTAGTAGGGCTTCGGCTTACGGCACTAAAACCACTGAAATAAGGAGGTTTCTGCTACCAATCCATTTGTAACGATAGTAACAGGCCGAATAACCCCCGTTTTTAAAAGAATTGCTAATATAATTACCCACGACCACGAACGCGATATATGGTATATAAGGCGTATCTATTAACGGGCTGAGGCTACGGACATAGGTACGCCGTTTTAAAGTTTTATGCGTTAAAGAGGCCTTGCGGCGTACTCTGGCGAGCTTCAGCTAGAGACGACATATTAGGTCAACTTTGACTACATAGTTTATAGTAATATTAGTACGATATAACTTATAGGGAGAATTAATACAACCAATCGTGTTGTAGTTTAGTTAAGCTACGTTTACGAAAGCGGGTAAGGGTGGCTGTTATAGGAAATAAGGTCTTTATACATAACGAGAGGATGAGGTTTATAAATCTAGAAGCTACCCGTTCCTCCCCGTTAGGTTTGGGGGGATGAGTAGAGGGGGAAAAGAAATAAAAGGGAGTGGCAATATAGGTGGCGGCAGCGGGGGAGGCAGAGAAGGCGGCGAATGGGAAAGCCGAGATCAATAAAGTACTACCTTTAAAGGCAAGGCTAGCGAAGGGGGTAACGGCGACGTAACGAACGGCGGCGGCGATAGCCTACTTGTGTTTACACTCCTGCATCAAACGGCACCTAAAAAAACTGTTTTTACGCAGCATCTATTTCCCAATAAGGTTAATATATGGAATTAGGTAAGTAACTCAACTATAAAAACAGTTTTAAATATGGAGTTGAAACAATAGATCAAATCTGTATACGTTAAATAAGTATTTAGAAATTATTTTAGTTAAAAGGATGCTTAGTTTCAAAGGAAAAAAGGTTTTACCCAAACCGATAACAGGATATTTTTTTATATTAACCCTAAAATACGCAACGCCGTAATTATACGTACATAATTACACCTCTACAGCAATTACAAAATTTCACCCCCATAAGAATCGATAACAATATCGCCACCAATTATCTAAATGAATTAAGGCCTTACTATAACTACTATCGCGGTTTAACTATTGATCCAAACCTGCACAATTTATAGGGCAATCAAATAATGATGACTAAACTGGGAATAAAAATTAGAGGAAAAATAAACTATTATTGCTAGACCACGGATACAAATTACACTACAAATTACACTATTATTACTAAATTATGACTGAGGGCCTTAAAAATACCTATGTAGATATTACCATATATTTTTGTAGTTAGTTAGCGGTCATGCTATAAAGTACACCTTAATAAAGTTCACGGATACGTGTTACTTTGTAGAGTGCACCTTTATAAAGTACACTGTAACGTGCCACTTCGTAAAGTGTATTCCTACAAAGTACATAATAACATATCACTGCCTAAAAGTAGCATTGGCACTGTGCATGGTAAAGTGCCATTGCCTGGACAAGAGGTTATAAACCTCTCACTTATAGCGTGCACTCTCTAGATACATCTTCATCTATCCATCTTACTACTTAAGTATACACTAATCTTTACAATTACTCTTCTACTTTTTACGTTAACGTGAATAGGCAGAGACTTTACCGACATAATCAAGGATAAAATCACGTTTAAAATAGGAGAAATATTTATTGCAATCAATTACTTTACGTCAAAGTTAACGTTTTTAGAATCAGATGCGTGTATTTCAATTGAACGAAGATAAGAATAGCAATGTTAGTAATTAATTTCATATTTTCTTCCTCAATATTTCTAGCCAAACTGGAAATGAATGAACCTGAAGTATTTCTTCATTTATTGGTCAACTAGGAAATTAAACAATAAATATTTCTTGTTCAAAACCCTTATTATCCTAAAAGATATATTTTGCTCATAAGGGGTCAAAAATTGAAATTAATCAATTGTTTCCTATCTTCGACGTTATTCAAGTTTATATCTATTAGTTTTCTCATTGCATTATATTATACCAAAAATAATATTATGAGCAAAATTTTCGCCTACTAATTACCGTAGAATGTTTACATTTACTTGAAAAATGACCTTTGTTTTTAATAAATCTTGGGGTAATGAATATCTTCACAAGGTTTGTAATCTTTACAATTAATTAGTATTATCATATTAAAAAGCAAATTCTTTTTCTTTTTCACCTGGCATATGTTATCCTTTTAATTTCAGGTTTGTTTTGACTACAAAGTTCCGAGTTTTTTTATATATTTTCTCAACAAAACTTTTGACCAAACTTTCGCTTTTACAACGTTAAGTTTTTTACGATGAAACCTATTTTCGCGCCACTTTAATACATGTTTAGCTTCAGCAACCTGTTGTTTCTTATGTTAGCTATTTATATCAAACGATAAATGGTAATATTCAAATTCTTGAATCCTGGCGTCGGTATGTTCCATACCGACGGGGCTACCTCTTCAATATTGAAAGATATTTTGAACAATATGAATGATCTCTGTCAAAACATTGGTTCAAAGATTGTTACCACAGCTTTCTAACTTCATATGTTTTTCTTTTTTATAAGAACAACAGATATCAGAACTACTAAATTCCATGAATAGCTCTCAGTTTCTGTACAATCAAGTTAACTATACTAACCGCAAGTCAAGTACAAAATTGAATGTGGGGTATAGATCAGGAAGTTACCCATACAGATTTATGTTCAGATCGGATAGAAGTCCACCAAACTTCGAAGTAACAACTACAACACCACATTCAATATAATCCACCTGTTACTTCGATCAGAGATTCGAATAGACTATATTACAACGATTAATCCCTACTAACATTAAACAATAATTATTTGGTTAAGAATAGATAATCTAAATGAAAGAAAAATCTACTTTACGGTTGTTACGCTTTGTTTAAACAAGGGAGAGGAAAGATTCTTTCATAACATTCAAAAAGAAACCTATGTTAGCTTTCGCCGTGTTTCAAAAGTGCCGACGGTATCATCCAACCATGGAAATATATTCATTGGGCTTATAAATAACCTTCAACATGGAAACTGAACCGTTAAAACTCTTTTAATTAAAAAGTTGTAATTGATTTATACGGTCAGAACTATCAAACGGATTAATCGCTTGTAGAAAACGATTAGTTCAATTACTCAGCGACAAATAATCAAACCTTTCAATGAACATTTTATATTGATCTTCCTTCCCACTACAATATCGTCAATTTAACAAAAAATAAAACATCTAAACAACTTTTGAAGAAGTAAAATCTAATATAATTATCCACTCCGTTAGAAACAAAGCAATCTAAACCATAAGAACCATGTTAATTAAACACTTTAAAAACGACCTGTCATTTAGACCGACAACGAGACCATTATACTAAAGTATTAAAATGATGCAATCTGTTATTTTATTCCATACTCATAATTTATAGGAACCAATAATAATTTTGCTGCTTTTGATGACTTTTATGAATAATTTGATGATTAAATCGTATCAATATAGGAAAAAAAAGATAAATAAGTTAAGACAAAACTAAAAACTATTTTTTTTGCAACCCAGAAATTAACCTTTTAGTGAAAAAAAGAAAGGAACATAACCTAGAGAATATAATCTACAAATTCACTACAAAAATTCTTAATGGGTACGTAAAGATAAGGGAAATGATATTTCCGGCAACACTACTCTTTAACGTCTATACATACATTTATGATAGTTTTTTTCAAAATTCATCCTAGATAAATCTTGAAACCCTTATGACAATGCAATTCAATATCTCACAACTATAAGTATTGAAGTGGAATTAACTGATATAGATATGGCAATCCATTGGGTCTATTAATCAAATGAGTAAGAATCTTAATACTATAAAGAACTCTACCTGACAGCCTTTTAACACCAATAAGAATATTACCAAATGTATGGAAATCCTGAAAAGATCGCTTAGCACCTTGTTCTTTAGCATCTTTAGAACTTTCATTTTCAATAGGTTCGCTAGTAGTACCAGACCTAATAATAGGGAGAGAGCGGCGCAAACCTACCGTGTGTATAATCACCAGATTTTTCTCTCTAAACTTTTCGAAAGGTAAGTGCTTTGCCTACCATCACCATAATTTCTAATGCATGACTTAAAAGGGTTATTATTGGTAGGCCTTAGACGTTGCAACATTGTCGATTCGATTGGTAGAAGTAACAGTAGTATTGCAGTAGTCAGATGGTGGATATATTGTTCTAGGTTTGGCAGACCGCTAGTTGGTCTGTACTGTAATTTGTATGGCCAAGAGCTTGAACCGTGCCCTAAAGTAAAGTGCAGCGTACTGCATTCGACTTACACTCAATACGGTTAATCCGTACAAAGTAATACACTTGTAGTACATTTAACTTTACTTATAATAAAGTTGACCTACATCACTGCATGTAATACTATTCCAACATTAGCAGCTTTTTATTTTGTGCGTGTACGTCAGTATAACTGACCAATCTTTTTCGGTCCATAATAAATAGTGGCCTCGTACTCCCTGTCAATTCCAATTAAATTTTATATCGTATCGCACCCAATTGCATATAAATTGACCCCATTTAACCTGAATTACCCCGCTGTACCAAGATCCGAATTTATGCACTCCCTCTAAATCTTTTTCTGCCATAGCCCTTCGCAACTTCAACTGTAACACTTAAACAGATTACCGTCATTAATCCCCTAGTAATCTTTCAGTTTGCTAGTATATCCTTACCCGCCGTTACGTACCTTAGGTTTTTCGGGTGGCCTATCCATGTATTCCTCGATACGTATGGTCAGCTTGTTACTATCCACAAATCTTTCCAATGTTTTATTTAACGTGGCTTTTGTCATAACATTTGCAAGATTTTCTTTGCTATCGATTTATCGAAACTCCTTAATCTCCCTCTCTTCTTAGGCTTTACAGAGTACTATTACGTCAATTATCAAGTGCTTTTCGTTGGTAGTCTCGAGGTTTAATAGGCATTCGAAAAACCTCCTGGAGTTGGTAAAAATTACTACCAGGATAAAGGGAATCTTCAGCTGCCTATTATAAGGTTAAGGGTTTCCCATAGCTCTATGCCTACGTTAAAACCCGCTATCATACCGTAGATATTCGAAGCTAATACGTTTCGTATAATCCTTTTATATTTAAGAGATGTCCATTCAATTCGTTTGCCAATAATATTTAATTTATCTTCCTGTTTATCTTCATTAACAATGGTTATCAGGAAGCCGATTTATAAACACAAATCGGTGCTATTTGAAAAAGACACATCTGTAAAGATTATTAGCTTTGCCTTTAAAAGGTCGATAGGCACTATATTGATTCCGCGGTCTATGTTTTGCATCTATTACTCAAACCTCTCATTCAGTCAGTTAAAGTCTTTATCCGTTGATATTTATACTTATACCGTAATAGATAAGTTGTATAAGGCTTCCGGTTAGTATAAGATAACAATATAGCTACCACGTATACGCTATACCAAGTAACGTTAAGCCTTAGACTTATTGATTTTGTCGATTATGGCAAGGATAATGCCGTGGCTCTTTCGGCGAAAACTTATGCCGGCTTTAAGTTAAATTTATTGTTTTCTGTTAACGTTGTTATCTGCTTGTAATTTCAAAACTTAGAGTCCTCAATCGTTTGATATTCTAATACCATGGAGTTAACCGTTCGGACGAAAAAGATATCGTTAATTTACCTACCCACTATACCGAAATCTTTCTTTTACATTACTAATAAATACGAATCGTATGTTGAAGACTTTATCGTTAGCCGGGACTTAAAGTACTACTAGTAAATTAGGAACTAGTAAATGCCAGCCTTAGATAGTCTATATAGTAATTTAATACACCGTATTACCGTACCTAATAGGTAAATAATGCGGAGTTCCTATAATAGCTTTAATCATATAACTCGCTGTAAATCCGTTATGAACTATATATAAGCTTACGTAATATCACGGCTATTAAGTATAAACTTGCCTTTAGTTCTAGTTAGCAAACTTGTTACCAAGGCAATCACTAGGCGTTAGCTAATCTTTTAAATCGTTAACGACTGCATTAGAATCCAATCCTTGCTTTTATCGCCGTATTCTTAGGTGATTAGTCGTGATTTTTTATAAGGCCACCCCTTAATTTTACTTTTAACTTCGTAGATAATCCACGACTTAAAAATCACAATGTTTGGGTTTTAAAGGTTAAAGTTAACCTTCGGCATAAATTATACCACACTTCAAATTAATAGGCCGTCGATCTCGACTTTATCGCCTTTCTTAAAAGGTTTTTGGAAGTTTTCATAATCCCTTATGCTTTAATTTTTACTGCCAAGTTTTCGTTATACTTTTTTTTCCTGATTAACTAAACAGTATTATAGCTACGACCTGATGTGTATTTCTCCTCTTTAACGTTCCTCTTTTTCAGAGGTCGTCCACGTCGACAGCGTTTTATTGGCTTATCAATAACGGGCAGGCAAGGTTTGTGTTAATTCGGTCATTTAACTTAAGGGGTTTTATCGTTAGTAGCCTTAATATAAAGCTGAACTTACTTAATACGAAAATATATAAGGCCGTTAATAGTTTTAATGATTACTTTAGAGTTTATGATACTTAATATTTTATATGACCCCTCCTATTTACCCCGCTCCCGCTATACGAGAATTTTACTTTGCAATGGCAAAGTAAACACGTTGATTGTTATAGGCCCGTCTTCAATATTAAGGGTATTATTAACTTGGCGGCGTACCGATTTCCTTCGCAATTCCTTTAAAGCTTTGCTATAAGTTGTAATACGTTTTTAAATACTTGTCGAAGGTGGAAATTTACTCTATAGGCGTGGATACGCTTTAAAGACTAACAACGTCAGCACTAGTCCGTCAGAGTCTACAGTATCGTTTAAGCCCTTTCCTACCATCTGTAAGCATGCCTCTAGATTCGTAAAACTTTCAATTTCTAATGTAAGGATACTATACGCTCGGCGAAGTAAATCGTATGAATTTTAAACCTTTTCAATGCCCCAATAGGCTTTTACAGGTACCTGTTTACACTGAGTACCTATTATCTTGATATCTTTCTATAACTTCGCCACCGTAAATTTGGTACCGGAATCGTAAACGACAACGTTAGATGGATCCAGGCACGTGTTAATTCATAACATCCTTAACGTTTCCCACGTATCCTTTACCGAAAAGGACTTCAAAAACTTGGCTCCGTAAAAAGAGGTTACGAAATCAACTACATAAAAAACAGGCTTATTATTCAAGTAAAACACATTAATAAAAATTTCACAATTAAAATCCTTATTATCTTTTAATGTGAACTTAAATTTCTGGGGGGCTTAGGTATAAGCTTAACAATGGTAGCAAAGCCTTTTAATAGCTTTAGGGTAGAGTATTCTACATCGTTATGCACTATAGACTTTAACACTTTGTATAGTTTATTAATAACTAAGTGGTTAAACCGACAGTGTAATTTACGAATTTCCGGCTCCGTCAGGTTTAATACCATCGCCTCCGGGTCTCAAAAATAAAACTATAAGTACCCCCACTTAAAGGCAAGTGAAAACCTTTAGCCGTTTTTAACTAGCTCGTTTGCGTTCACGTCCGCGTTAATGCTAAGGGTCTTTATGTCCTTGAAGAAATTTAGAAAGGGGTAGAGAACTTAGCCATATAAAACTTAACTACTTTTACAACAGTCTAAATTACCGTTATCCTTAGTAACAGTAGTTATTCGCCTAAGCCAAAACCAATTTTAGCTCTAATAGTATCGGGACAATTAATCTTAGTAGCTATAGTACTTTCCCTCCTCAATATTATGTATTTCGAATAATATACTGTTAAGTATTTTGCTACCCCTAGATCTGGTATAATACCTTAAAACATATAGCCTGCTTAACGATTATGGAGATTAAAAGTATATAAGGGATTAAGGGCATAATTAAGGTAAAGATAAGGGTTTTTACCACCTAAAAGGTATAAAAAGGCATAGTTGACTAGTTATTAGGCAACTGTATTAGAAGTAGTATTTTCGTATCACTTAATTGACTTAGGGGAATTACTATTGACAGGTTTATCCCCTTCGAAGTTTATAACCTGGTTAAGGTATTTTTATTTAAAAGTAATACAGTACTAAATGTAATATATTACCTTTCTATTATTAGGCTTGATAAGGGGGTGCCGAATTAACCAGTAACTAGTTTTTCCACAAATTCAACATCTCTTATTACTATTACGATGATAGTTCTAGCGGTTAACGGGTCCGTCTATATCTTGTTAACGTTAGCGTAAGTGTTACTTTCAATCCGAGGCCGAGGTTGAGGTTGATAAGCCAAACCTTAGGCGTTGTAAACGTCCGTATTTACGGTCGATGTAATTAACCATCACAAAGTCTTCTTCATCTACATTAAGGAAATTGGCGGCTTAGAGGTATATATCGAGCGAGTTTGGTAAACGTGCCATTACTGTGGCAAGCGAAAAAGGCAGCTAACTAAAAAAGCCTTCATAGGTGATATTTAGACATTGTAAGGCGTATTAAAACTCGTTAACACCCGTAACTGCTGCACGTACCTGTTCCCAAAGTATAACTTCGCTAACGTAAGCCTTCGCCATTTCTTTTTAATACATTATAGTTTTTTAAACATATGATAAAAAATATCTATTGGTAATTCCTCTTTTTCTTCTTCTTTGCTATCATTATAATTCACCGCGTGGTGGCACAGTCCGTATGGTATTTCGCGAAATAAACGTAGTGCTCGAAGTGGTCCTTTATATCATCGTAAATCTCGCGAAACGTATTGGCACTCGTTAGTAAAGTTAGGTAGTAATTTTGAACGTAACCTATAAGGATTCCGGGAAATAGTAAGTGAAAACCAGAAGGTAGGACCTTTATCCACTTACAAATGTTTAAGAAGGGTATTATCTTAGTGTTAAGGAGGTTATAAGACGTACCGTTATACTTATTTATATTATTCTAAATCTTGGCAAAGTACTTCATTAGCTCGTAATTAATGTTAACTATCCTGACAGGTCTTAAAAGAAGGACGCGATAGTCATCTCAGACATAATTAGTATTTCCTAGCGATTTCAGTCTTAAAGATTCCGAGGCACGGTGTTAAGAGTAATTTCCAGTCGTTTGACCCGATAGGTAAAGTCCTGTTTTAGGACTTTTGATTGGTTTACGTACGTGGGGTCCAAAGGGAAAGAATTCTTAATACGTTTAGCGATTGTATCGCTAAGGGCCGATGGGGCCTTAGAGGTTCTTAAAGGCCAGAAAATCTTGCTTAATTGACTAGTATAAAACGTCAACGTCAATAACTTTAGCCGCGTTGATAGCCCTCGCTTCGCGTGCTTTTCCGCCGCTAAGGGCGTACTCCACGCTGTTACGTAGAGGTACTAAGCTATCGAGCAGGTTAATAGGTTCCTTATAGTCAACGAATAAAGAGGCTTAACTTAGCTGCTGCTAAAGGGAAAGTCCTCTAGACCGCATGTAGGAGCGGTAATATTCTTTAACGCTCTTTCCTTTAAGTCGTGAGTTTTAAGGGTACTCTTCGAGTTGTATTAGATTAAACAGAGTTTTTGACAACTTTATGAAGCTCTTTTCTAATACGTAGATCCCTCGACATTTAAGTTCTTCCCTTAATTTGGACTTAATAGTCTTTTGAACTCTCTTCGATATATCCATAATCCAGTTTTCGAAAAGCTTACGGTATTTATAAAAGGCACGGGCACCGTAGTCAAGTTCTCGGCCGCCGTTTTACTCAATAATATAACAACCAACAAACTTAGTTAGGTACTTTTCAGTAAACTCCTTATCGACGTCGCATTCCTACAGGTTGTGGTTGTAGTACTTAATAAAAACTCATCTGAAGTTTTTAACTGCTTTTTTTCAGTCGGAGTCGGTAATAGCTTAAAAGTAAGGATTTACGGTAGCTATCTTAGCGTTTTGACTTATATATAACGTGTAAGGCGAGGTACTTGGTGATCTTGGGTATAGAGGACTTGGTGTTTTGGCGTAGAGTCGTGTAGGAACTTGGTGACTTGGTAAAAGGTCACATAACGTAGCTATTTTGTCGCAACTTATCGATTCTCGGTGTTTTCGCTTGGAGCAGCGAACTTAACGATTAAAGTAGCGTAAGGAGTGAAAAGAGAAAAGTAAGGGTGAATATTTGGTGTAAAGGGTAAGGTCGGAGGTTGTTGTTATTATTAAGAGCGAAGGTTGTTTGTTATTGAGCCATATAACTTATTCGTTTTTGTAGTAATAGCAGCCGCAGTAGTACTAACTTAGCCTTTTGCCAACTTGCCATAAGTTAAGACTTCTGACAGTCAATCTCAACATCTTTAAAAAAGACCAATAAAGATTTCTTGATGTTTTCGATAGTAATACCGTCGCCACCTCTAAGCTGCCATTAAAACCAACGCAGCCTAAAAGTCTTCTCTACTAATTGCTTTTAAAACAGACGCATTAGTAAAGGCCCTTCACAAGAATCTTTCTTCTGCCCTAGCCGCCGTTATTTGACGAAAAACATAAGTAGAAAGTAACTTCATCTTCTACTTAACTCATCTGTGCTTAATCTAACAGGTAAGCAAACACTAATCAGTGTTAGTAGGCCTTAGACATTGCAACGTTGTCGATTCGATTGATCGAAAGAATAGTAGTATAAAAGTAGTCAAATAATGGATAAATTATTCTAGGTTTGGCAGACCGCTAGCCGGTGTGCACTGTAATTTGTATGGCCAAGAGCTTAGCTCATGTCCTAGAGTGAAGTGCAACATACTGCACTCGACTTACACTTAATGCGGTAAGTCCGCACAAAGCAATACACTTGCAGTACGGTCAACTTTACTTACAGTAAAGTTGACCTACTGCGCTGCATGCAATACTATTCCAACAGTTATAGAATTACTATAGAACCCTCCCTCCCCTTCAAAATATTGCCATTGTGGATACAGATTATATAGAAATTACAACATTTGTAGATAACTGAGGTAAGAAGAAAATGCATGAGAGTAAGTTTGGTAACTTCTTTTATATTACATTATAACCTTTTTTGAACATTTACTGTCAGATGAGTATTAAGCTAAAAGGTTTCCACTTGTTGTATCCCAGTACCCTCACCGGTTAAGGTAAGGATTACTATCTCCATTATTCGAAGAAATACATATTGTGTAGAGATATTTACGATGATTTTGGAGGTTATTTCGAATATTACATTAACCTTGCCTAGCTCAACACAGATTGAGATATTATTAAGTGATCTCATATAATGAAATATTTAAAAGATTCCGAAGAAAATATACACTTCCTGAATTATACGATAAATAAAGTAATTGTTAGTAGAGCTTTAGACGTTGCAACGTTGTTGATTCAACTGGTCGAAGTAATAGTATTATTGAGTGGTCAGATGGTGGATGTATTATTCTAGGTTTAGCAGACCGCTAGCTGGTCTGTACTGTAATTTGTATGGCCAATTGCTTGTCCCGTGCCCTAGAATGAAGTACAGCGTACTGCACTCGACTTACAACTAATGCGGTAAGTCCCTACAAAGCAATAAACTCAACTTGAAATATAGCCAACTTTACTTACAGTAAAATTAGCTTACTGCACTACATGTAGTACTATTCCAACAGTAATGTTTCGCTATTCAGAAATAGGGAATGTGAGAGTTGAAGAGGGCAAATTCCGCTAGCCAGTTAGCTATATTTTTACGTGCTACAAAGAATTTCAAAATTCTCTACAAATTTCTAACGTTACCTGTCAAGGCTTCTTTAACTGATTACTTTCTTTATTGAAGATTATGATGGCGTGAGTATGAAGATTAGATTATAAATGTTCCTAAATCCATATGTTCGATGGCTAACATAACGATAAAAACTCTGTATTTTCTGATTATATTAATCGTAAGTATATAGAGTACAGATAACCAAAAAAACAGCAAGTGTACTCCAAGACGGTAACGTATATAAATAAAAAGATATTTCAATTGAAATCTAAGTTAACTATTTCGAGTTCCTTGTTAAAATAACCTTAAAATTGTTGATTATAAAGAAAATAAGGTTTATAGTTAACACGTTACATTACTACCAAATGACCATCAAAGAAAGTTATATGTTATACTTGATGTTCGCTTCCCTTTAACTGGAAGTAAATTGAACGATTTGTTGACTTTAAGGGAAATAACGTCAAAATTCAGAAAAAAAAACCTAAGGTTATTGGTTGGCATAAAAATATTAGTCCTAGCCTTAACGCATTATAATATTTAGTTGACTATCATTCTTGTATCGTCTTATAGGGGAAGACTCTGGTTATCGTTATGATAAAAATGACCTTGGACTTAAACTTTTATTTACTATCTGCAATCTTTATGCGGAGTAAATCTTTTCAACTATTACGTCGAATACTAAGATAATGCAATACTTAACAAGATGTAATCATTATATTTCGCACTGAAAAAGGAAACTATCCCTATTACGGAATATTACTAAACGAACACTGGTAGAAACAAATTTGTAATTGGCCTTGGAAAGTAACTCATTTAACTTTTATCGACGATTATAATCATAGCTGTTGAAACTGTTAATTTATATATATTATAGTTCCCTACCTCATTCTTCCTTTATGAACAGAATACAAGAACCCTTGACGTTTACTTGAATATTTTTACTCACTAATTACTGAAAGGTAACCGCTAGTAGTTCAAATTAAGTTTGAAGTGTAGATACTTGTTATTTAATAATTCAGAATCCAAAGTAACAGTACCATATTTGATGAGGTTTTCATTTCATCAATTCCGTCGAAAACCCGATCACCACGACAATGAAAATTTATATGAAGTTTTTGAGGAAACTATCTATAAATATATAGAGTAATCCGCATTAAAAAGAATTGAAAAACTTTGGTCACTATTACCAAATATGTTATCTGACCCCCTTAGATCTAATTTCTAGTTGAAAGAAGATCAAGACTTCAATTTCTGTGTTTTCGTTAGATTTTTTTCTTGGAAGACAAGTTTAGACTTTACGTCGCTAACTCCAAAATGAAGTTTTAAAAAAATTAGGTTTTTGAAAACCATTATAGCGAATAAAATGTAGGAGACTTTACGTACATTATAAATAAATATGCTTTTGGAACCTCCAAACGTGTTGGTTCATAATATTATAACCGACGTTCCTACTATAAAGATTTAAGTGAACTGTAAATTGATGGAAATTTGATAAAATGAATTCTCTATGGAAGCTTTTTCGGTATTAGTAAAATCGAAAGTGTAGACACATTTTTATATAAAGATTACGATATTTTTTAGGTTAAAAATGAATAAAATCACTAATTTAGCAGCATAATTACGAATTAAAGTGATGAAATTTAATTTCATTTTTAGTTTCAATAACTCAATACCAATTTTATTGATGTTTAGTACATACTCATATATAACTATTCAATTGCTTTCATCACCAAATGCTCGAAAAAAAATACGGCGTACCACAAAGCCCTCAACGAAAGAAGGAAGAAATGAGGAAGGAGTTAGATTAATGATACCATTGATACCAGAAACGAACCATGGACAATAAATGTACTATTTTTATATTTATGAAACAAATTCATTACGTCAGAAAATCTCAGTACATAAGATAGACCCTACATGATTTTAAATATAGCGAACCTAAACTTCATGGTTGAACCCGCTAATGGTTTTGAAAATCCTTTATAATGTATACATCATAACGTATAAGAAACCTTTCAAGTTCGATAAAAAATCTTTGAGCCAAACAAATCAACTAGTATAACCCCTTTAAATAGATTATCGATAAGTTCATAGAATAACAATGGAGTGGATAACGACCGAAAAAAGATATACAATAAAAGTGAAAAAAGAGATAAGAATTACAAACCCATACAAATATACAACATGGCCTAGATGTCGTAAAAGAAGTATTTTTCATAGCTCTAGGCTTCTAGTCATTAATTCCATAGATTGCATAGTTATGCACGTAACTGGATGCACATTTTTAGCACCCGGCCCTGCCGCGGTTTAGGCGTAGTCCGCAGACGTTACGTAAGAGGGTATGTGACAGAACGAGCATATAAGTCACGATTTTTTAGTCGTCCTCACTATTTTCATTATTGATACCATTAAGCACCTAGTTGACATACTTCTGTTACTTGAATAATGATATTAAATTAATATTTCATTTCATTTTTTTTTAAAAAAAAATGTGCCATATAATCAATGAATTGAGGGTAAAAATTAATAATTTCGCGTTACAATTAAAGTTTACCAAAAAAGGATAGGCTGTCAGCGAATACCCAATTCTTTCCTTTTATGGATATACCTTTCACTCTTCCTAGACTAATTCATACCGATATTTATCGTTTTTAGTATAGTGTATGATATGTCAAGTTTACGTTAAAGTAAATATAATAGTACACTTTTTTAACGTTTCAATCGACTTTCGCCCTTGATCCTAACTTTTTATATTTTTTCAAGTTCGAATTTGCCTAGCTTATCATTCAGATTCACTAACTTGAAGTTGACTTAACTACTATTCAAGTTAAATTTTTACGCACTTAAACGCGGTTGGCAACGAAATAGCCAATTATAATTGAATAAATTTATTTTCACATAAATGGCTACGTATCAACTTATAAAACTTAGACTAGGGGCAGATAAAATATATTATAGAAAGGCTAGTACGCAACTTCTTATCAATGAGAATGTTCTATATAGATCAAGAACTAAGTCATTACGGTTTATTACGAAGACCAGAGATAAAAAAGAATAAAGAATATGTATAGGGTTTTCGATTATTTTAAGGCTGGTTTTAATGACCCCTACCATGCCAATAAAGCTTTCATACTATTGATAAGCTTATTCATAAATATTAAAAACTTTTAATACTCTTCATTATTATATTCGAAACGTTATTAATATAGATAAGCCATTTCATCTAGCTTTTAATTATCAAATGTAAATAGCTTTACTCTCTTATATACTTGTATATTTGGGAAAAATGTTTACAAAAAAAGTTAAACGAAAAAAATATATTTTTACTTTAATAGAATAACACGAATATAATAACTACCTCAAGGTTTTATATTTAAAACAGAGTAATAGATGATAATTATTAAACTACGTATAGATATCGTAACTAAAGGAAGATAAAGTTATAACGGAAATTCAAGTTATTTAGATATCCTTGTCGAAGGTTCTCGGTATTTGTAATCGGCCACCTTAATAGATCTTTTCAGCTTAAATCCAGGATCAAGAACACTAGACAATATATATGACAACAGAGAAACTTTAAACCAGATAGGCTGTAAGACGTAATCTATGTTATAACTTTTCGAACCATTTTTAACAGGGTTACAAACTCCCTCCAACTTTTTTTCCAACGTTTATTTATACGGTTTAAGTTTAAAAGATTAATGGAATTCTCTGTTATCAGCGACGGGGAAAGCATTTATCTTAAACGTCATTTAGTTTCAGAGTTATATGAATTTTTTTACGTAATTGAAAAATTGAACAAATAGAAGTTGAATTTAATTAAAATACCTTTAAAAAATATCTATTTTTTCTGTTAAAACGATTTAATGATATTTAGTTTTTAGATACCCAGGTCGATTCTAGTTGGAATTATCATTATATTGTAAAAAAGGCTTTAGGAAAACGGTCTAAATGAAATGAATTTAGGCCATAACATCCTCGAAATTTATGTATAATATTTGTATTTTGACGAAGTATATATATTAGTTATATAGTACAATTTCGAGTATATATTAATAGATCGCTGATCCCGATATTAATGTTCATAACTTCTGAAATAACTCGGATTTTATTTTTAGTATATCATTGATTTAAAATTAGTAAATAACTTAAAATGCCGGTGGAAATCGCCTAATAATTCAAAGTTCAAGAGGGTTATTAATCAATACGATAATATTATTCCTTAGTTCGAGAGATAATAAGGATTTGACAAAAGTGACTCTGATAAAATTTGCGACTTGGATTTAACAGTTGGCAAGGCGTATTATGAATTAATCACGGTTAGTTTTTATTATAAACGTTTACAAAATGACGCGGATTTTATAATTGATAGTGTTAATGTTTGTAAAAGGGGATAAAAATTAGTGTCTTCTCTTTCCCGTATTAGCGATGTTTCGCAACCTATTTAATAAGGAAAAGATAATGCCTTAACTCCCGTATAGAGCGAAGTTTAATTACCATATTTATATTGAACCGAATAAGGAAGAATCTGATCCAGATCGATTATTAGGGCTGTTGTATTCGACATTACGAAATTAACTTTTGAAATTTCGACGTTAGGTTACTAAGTTTATGGATAAGGTTTCGATGCAGAAAAATCTTTTATTGGTCGTGGCGTCGATACTATTAATTTTAAAACCGGAAAAAAGGTTCCTATTTTGTATCTATTACTTTATTTTCAATCAAATGACCGAAAAATATTGTTTCCCCCTACCTTTAATTAAGGAAACCCCACTTGTTTTATTAAAATGGATGTAATTAACGAATTTATATGTTGGGATAACCTTTTACTATATCTGATTTGTACCCAAGTAAGAGGAATGAACAAATTTTTATAATTCTTTCAATTGATTATCATGATAGATTACTTTATTTAGGCTAATTGAAACGTTAAAGACGTTTAAACTTGATATTCATTATATAATGATATATGATCTAGATAATTTTTTTGCGGTTTACATGAAGGAATTTTTAGTCTTTTCCTCTGGTATCACATAGAATTATATAGGAAATGTTCGAGAGTATCTGAGGCGCCTTTCTAACATCAGTTCAAATTTAGATTTTAAAAAATCTCATTTTGTGGTAAACCAGGTAAAATACTTTAATTTCATTTAACTGGTAAGTGTAAGTATCCGGGCCGACGCCGAGAAAATCCGGGCCGTTTCCGAATAAGAGTTTTCTTGTATTTTTTGGGAAATTATAAGTTTTTTGGGGGTTGGAAACGTTTATCAAACCTTTATTAATAACTTTTTCGAATTAGCTAATTATCTTATTCGACATATAGATACGCAAAAAGGTAGGCTTGGATAGATCCCAAAAATTATGTTTTCCCAATATTCAAATGAACATTTTTATGGTTTCAATATTAATATATTAGGATGCCGACCAGCTAAAGGTAGTAGAAACCGTTTACTCATAGATAATTTGCGGAAAATTCTTTTCGTAAAAGAACGGAAATGGTATCCTTAAACAAGTTATTAACTGTTCCCTACGACTGTCGCATAGGAAATATAATTATATTACCTACAATAATGATTTCCTTACATTGGTATTTTGTTTCAAAGTCTGGTTATCGAAACTACATAATATTCTGATCCTGTTAACGATTTTGACGAATTATAATGAATTAAATTATTTTTCATCACCCCGTTCAATCTTAAAACGGTAGAGCCGCTCGGATGAGATCTCATTCTATTTTACTTTTAATTACATTATCGACCCGTAACTCAAAAAACTCGTTCCAATATATTAACCCGTAGGCTATAGGGTGAACAGAAGTTAAGCAACATTTCGTGCGGTGATTTCAATTTATTTTCATAATTCTATCGAATATACTAGTGTTCAATTCGTATATTTTGGAAGTTATATTGCAGCAAAGTATATATATAAATTCATGTAAAAGATTGTTTAATTACTTAATCAGGATAAATTGCATTGAGAAAACGAGTTGAAGAATAACGATATGTCGATAGTTATTATAACGTAATGGGCCCAGTTCGCAGTAATATTACTAACTTTGGAAGCGCCGGGTAATTACCTTATCTATAGATCGGATATTTAAAATAGTTTAAAGAAATAAGATAAGGTAAACGACTCGTTTTACGCGATCCGGTTATTAATGATTACTAAGAACGTAAAATGATTTTCGGTTGAAGTTAGATATTCGGTATAAATTACAACTTATAATATCGATCCTGAGAGTACGTTATGTTACCAAGATTGTCAATCGTTACCGAGTTTGGAACTATGAACAATAAAAAAATATAAACCTACGATTTTCTTATTATAAGCCATTAAAAAAATATATATCTTATTCATGGTTTTTGAACGGGATAATTATTAAAACGGTACAGTTGTTAATATTCGATCAAGATGTCGAATATATATGTAATATAATGGTATAAAACTTCTTCGTACCTTATGGTTAGGCCTTTTTTTGCCACTTCTCATCCAAAATTGTAATTAATACTATATTTTATTTCACTTTATGGTAAACTAATTAGTTACTTATAACGGTCTATAGTAATTGTAAGGTTTTACAAATTGATTCTTTAAACTCATTAAATCAAAGATAATTTAGTTAATAATATTTTTTGTGTATACAAAAGTTGTTGCGATATATGGTAACGATTTTAAAGATTTCCCGAATTTATTATCAACAATTGTGGCACCAATTGAGTAAGTGTTTTCAAAACTATTTTATACTTTATTATAATAGTCAAGCAACTCGTATTAATAGTATACTACTTTAAAACGGACAGCGGCATTGAACAGGTGAATTATAAGGTGTAAAAATGCTTACGAATTATTACCGCCTTCTTGTAATCTAATTAAGTATTATATCTTTCAATGCATATGTCGGTAGAGTCCAATATGTTAATTCATAAGCAACAGTAGAAGAGTCATCATAAATATTGGTAGTGTTTATTGAAGTAGATAGTTAAAAAGTAGAAGAGGTATCCGGAGACTACACGCCTCAGGTAGGAGCTTATAAGCTCTTACCTGAGAAGTAGCACTTTACTTTATACTTTGCTAATCTCCCTTTTGAGCAATGGCATTTTTCTGTAAATTCCGCCAATACCTCTTTTTGGCAGTAGCATATTATTTTGCACTTTACATTAAAACACCTTGGAAAGGGACACGTTATAGAATACATTACAATGAGGTAACCTAAAATGTATCAATTTACAAATTATAAAAATATATATTAATATTTATATTGGTAATATTTTCTTTTCCTAAATGGATAGTATCCATTATCCTATAATCATTATCTGTATTCTAAAGTTAAAAGTAATAATTTCGTTGATGATATATTTCGACTAAAGTTTTATTTACTAGATTGAAGAAGTGATTATTGTACAAAATTTTCAAGATTCAGGTAAACAGTTTCAATCGCGATAATACTTATGATATGAAATTATAAAGGTTCGGATTAGTAATTTTAACTAATGTCATAATTATAGTAAAGCCTTAGCTAATTGAAGTTTTTGGTAGCGGTATAAATATTAGTAACCCTATATTTATTAATATTTATAAATATAGAATCCTAGAGGGGTAAGATGATTGTAGGAATAACATGTTTTGGGGTTAATATAAAAAGATATATCGCTATTAGTTTAGATAATACCTCTTTTTTCCCCCTTTGACATCCCGCCTCCTTTTACATTGTAAGTCCTTAATTTATTAAACAATTAACGTATACAAACCTTCATTACTATTTCAATTGAATATTCACTTCGCTTCAATAGGTAGGTAACCCAACGATCGCTATATTTCAACCGCTTCCAAAAATAAATAACCTGTAAGAACTGTTTCCTTAGGCGCCGTTTGACGAGTTAACATAAACGCGAGGAAGAAACTTCCGTTGCCGCCCGCCGTAACGCCGTTAATGCCACCCTTAAACCTGCCTTTTTTGACGGCATATTGTNGGACAATAAAGCCCTCACTCTCATTTTTTTTTCTCTCCCTCCCCTATTGCCCTCATCTTTCAAGAGGAGGAGTGGAGAGATTTTTAAGTTATTAACCTTATCCTTTCGCTACAAGTGAAAACCCCCTTACCCGTAATGGTTTTCTCCCATCGTTACAAAAGTAACCTAAGCGAGTTATAATGCGGTTTATATTATTAAGTTCCTCCTTCATTTATATTATACTAATATAATCATCAACAATGACGAGACGGCCAACCTAATCCACTGTTTTAAGTTACGGCTTATTAAAGTGCATTGTAAAGCCGTTTTAACACGTAAAACAATAAAATAATGTACCTGGAGTTATATCGCCGTAATGATAAGAAAAACGAGTTATGTACAGTATATATTATCTTCGATTGCGAGCAAATTTATAAACTATTACCATTAAGATGAAGGTCAGTCAACCTTCTATTACAGTTATAAGTGAATCAATAACGGAAACACCTATGTTCTGGAAATTTTAGAGCCATAAAACAAATAATATAACGAGCTTACCGTCTTTACGGTAAATTTACTTCAAATTCGTAATTCTAACCGCGAATAATAATTATTCATGGTTTTAACATACTATTCCATTCGTTTTGAAAAAAATGACTACACTTATAAAAGCTAAAATAAGGAGATATTAGTTAGTAGTAAGCGTCAACCGGTGTCCTAATGAAACATCAACTACTATTACCGCTTGAAAGGCGATTTTACGTATATATTACGCAGGCGAATTAGACGACGGTATTGGGAGTCATCATAAATAAGGTAACACTCTCTTCGCGCCCTTACCTAAAGGCATGTAACTCAAAACGCGGGGACCCTCCTCTGGCGATGTCGGTAACGACATCGATAACGGCGATGGAGGTTACGCCAGTAATAATAGCGGCGGCAGTGACAGCGAAGAGGAGAAGGGAAAGGACAATGACAACGACAATGTTGACGTAGCTCCGCTCTCCTCCCCCTCTTTTGGCGACAACTAACTGCTTGTTTACCTATTTACGCTGATTGATTCGACCATAATACAATTCGCAATACAACAATGAAATTGGGTTTTATAAATAGTAATGCAAGGAACAAATTATAAAAGTAAGAAATAAAAAAGGAATCCCATAACACCGTAAATGGTAAAAATAAAACTGACAGCATATTAAAAGCGATACAAGGAGTAAATTCAAACAACTATAAAATATAAAAAGCGGTACAAACAGTAAATCTAAAGAGCCAAAAAACATCAAAAGCGTTATAAATAGTAAATCAAAATGACAATAAAATGTTAAAAGCGGTACAAATAATTTAACTAGAGTAAAATCGTAGAACCTTTCCAATAACGCCAACGAAGAAAAGTGCTCATTAACAAGAAGGCTTCTAAAACCTAATTAGGGGCGCCTTTAGTTATTACATATACTAAGTTTGACTTTCCATCAATCTACCTTATCTCTTTGATCTTGTAGCATTCGTACGATTCGCATAAAGCTATAATATCGATTATAAGGAACTTCTCGTTTATAATACCAAGCTCAATGAAGTATTCGTAAAGAGAAAAAGAGTTAGTACAAACTACTTAGAGAAGGTGCTTTAAACTAAGGTTTAAAATAATTATTAAAATCGTTATTACTATAGTAATCCTAGAGTCGAATCCTTCAACTATGCCGTAAATTTCCCAAGGCTAGAAATTTTCGAATGATCCATTTACGCTGAATGAAAATCAAAGAAATTATACTCTTAAAAAAGTTTTTCTGTTTAGAATTGGTATTTCCTCATGCAAAATGAAAATGAACACTATTTAAAAATTATAATCGATATAATTTGTAAATAATCCATTGGTGAAAATAAAAAGTTTCACTATAAGTATATCAAACGGTTCAAATTTCAAGCCGAGCTTCAAATTGCTTATTTCCGACGTAAAACGCCGAATGAATTCTTTACATACATTATTTAAAGGTAGGTTTAATCCTAGGCAACGACTAAACGGTTAAATACCGTCTGCAACTTTACTACCAATAGAACTTAAACTCTACTCATACTTTAGTATCTATACTATTAGCTTGTTTGATACCTTAAAGTTCGACTAAGGCAACTTTCTTCAATTACTGCTTTTGAACAAGGTCCAAAATATCGTTCCAAAACGTAATTATTACGCCGATAAAATTAATTACGCGGTTCTTCATTAGGTATACTTTAAGTTGCACTTTTAGAGCAGCTTCCAAAAGCTTTTTCTCCTTTACAACGGAAAACTATGCAGTAAAAAACGTTAGTATATCGTTAGTTTACATGCCAATTGATATAAACCCCTTAAAAACGTGACATTAAAACCAAAATGCATAAGTTGAATCCGAAGCAAATCATTCCAATCCGTTCCTTATAATACCCTTAATAAATACTTTCTCAATATACTCAAACTTTAACAAACCCTTGTAACGATTTCAACATACGTAAATTAGTTCTGGATGAATAATACTTTCGAAATTCTACAAGTGAATAAGCGTCAATACGACGTTTTAATCGCATCTTCAATTACGTATAAGCTTTTATAATATTATAAAATTTGATATGAAGGTTATAGGATACACGTAAAAATTTGGTAAAGGCTAAAATCATCCGATTGCTTACTTTTTGAGAAGTAGATGGCGGCTTTATCCTTTACCTCTATAACTTAATGAATAGATTTTTTTTATGAATGACGTGAAATATAAGGGACAATTTTTCTAAGTAAAAACGCCCTATTAAATTTATGTATTTATTTTATATTAAGTATATATTTGAATGGTGCATTTGAAATAATAATAATACCCTTTCGGAAACGTTTTACAATTAACTTACGATCTGCCGTTTTCATCGAAACAATAAAAAATTCCGCAAGGGAGATTTTAAGACTTTTTTTTTTGGCGGCTAAATAAACGTGTTCGACGACGTAGTACTACTTCCCTTGAGATTTATACCCGATTTTATGAGGCTTTATGAATTAAAAAAAGGGATCGGAAAGTTATATGAAATTAGAAACCGATTTAAATTAGTTGTTATAAAGGTAGTCTAATTAATATCACTCTTTGTCAGTAGGATCTGAAAAACCTGTTCCTGTGTGGAGGGAACTTAGAAGAGGAATCAAAATTATTGGAATATGTAATATATTCAAGATGAAGATGATGATTAAAAAGAAGTATCCAGAGGTATACGTTATAGGTGAGGGCTTATAAGACCTCGCCTAGAGCGTATGACTCTGTAATACTTCTTTTAAACCGCTCCACGTATTGCCGTTTGCTTGGAATCGCATTTCAAACCAATTTATGCATAGTATACTTTACGTCTTGCAAGAGTGTAGCTTGCAGCGTGACCCGTTATTGTGCACTTTGCAGGAGTATACCTTATAATATAGTACACTACCTTTTAGCCTATATATACTATTTGTAAGGGTATATAGTAGTATCTATACAGGTAATCTTTACTTTACTTTATATATGCTTCGTACTTATAGCTTAATAACAACAGTATTATTGTCTTCATAAATCGTAAAAGGTTCAGATTAGCAGTAGTAATAGTGTTATTATTATTTTAGTTGTAAAAGATTCAAATTAGCAGTAGTAACAGTAATATTATTAACGTATTAATCCTAAAAGGTCTAAATTAACAGTAGTGATAATGTTGTTAGCGTATATGTCGTAAAAGATCTAAATTAATAATTTTAAATGAGATTAGCAAAGTTTAGTTTCTGTAATGATTATAAGTTGGCTCTGGTTGGTATAGACAAATGGATGTAATATGGTTGTTAATAGCGCCTTCCGTTATTTCTAATAAGAGTAGTTACGTAGTAGTGATGACGAAGGGGTGATTATATAAAGTAATTACGTAATTGAGTAATAGGTTATTATAAAAAGATACATCGCCATCGTTCTAGGAAAAAACTCCTTTGTTTCTTTTCGTTAAAAGCGCACAGTTCTAACTAATGTAAATCTCTATTCCAATCTAACTTTTGGTTTATCCAACCAAACCAAGCTATCTAAATATAAAGGTTACTTAGAATATACATGTACTAACTTAATTTCCGAAAAAATGTAGCGTAAAAATAGCATTGTCATGTGCCGTTTAACGCGAAAGCGTCGGCGCTTCGCCGCCGCCGCAGCTGCCGCAACCGTTGCCCCCAACACCACCATTACTATCAATAACCACAACCCGCCTTCATCGGGTTTAATCTCCTTAATTACTGCCACCCCGCCCTCCCCCGTTACGTCGCTCGCCGCTACGCCACTAAACCCCGCCGCTGCTACGTTGCCCAACCCCGCCGCTACCACGTTTTTTAGCCCAGCCGCTGCCTTCGCCTCACCCCTTCCCGCCGCCGCCGCGCCGAACTCCTCCTCCTCCTCCCCCCTCTTTTCCTCCCCATTCCCCAGCTCGAGAAAGGAGCGGAAGGCTTTTAAGGTCATAAACTTCACCCTTTCCCTATGAGTAAAGACTCCATTACCTGTGGTGGCCCCTTTACGCTGTAAACGCAGCATGGTGTAGCTACGTTAGGATATATATATCTTAAACCCTTCTTTTATTAGCTTTTATCTTTTTCCTTTATAAATAAGATGTACGAGGCGGATCTCCTTTGCCGTCTCGAGCTTCGTATCATTAGTACACACCGTAAGGAGTCTTCAACACGCTAAGCGTTAAAGCGACATACCCGGATCCATATCCTTAAGCCGTTAATAGATACAACCTATGTGTCTTATATTGCGTTCGCATCCACAGGTAAGTTTATTGGCGATTGCTATGAAAACGAGGGTCGTTCGGCTCGTTACTATCGTCACAACCGGATTAATAGCTCGTATACCCCCGTTTCGGTAGTTTTGGAGCCGTAAACCGAAGCTGTATTACTCGTTCGCTGGCGTTTTGATAATTTTTAACCGAATCCCAAAATATTCTTTAGTAACAACACTCGTTTAAAGCGAATCGAAAAAGAAATCACCGTAAGGAACTAAAACAAACCGATACTAATTAATAGTAGATGTTTACTGGCGAACTAAGGAGAAGGTAACCGTCGTCTTCACTTGGAAACGGGGCTTACATATATATTACGTAAGCGAGTACGACGACTTTATCATACGTCGCCGCGAAAAGGGTAATCCTTCCCTTATACTTTTACCCAAGGGCATAATCAACAAAGTACAAGGCTATGTCCTCGTTAACGCTAATAATATCGTTCAAGGTAATAGCGGTAACGTTAAAACAAAAGGAGAAAACGACAGAAAAAATAGTTGGGAGGCGGCGACGTTACCTTTTCCCTTCAATAGTTGATAAATACCCTTTCGACCAGGTCGGCGTATTCGGCCATAGTGTAACACGCTATATAATAATTTTATAGTGTTTTACGAACAAAGTTCGAACTAATTAACGTAATATAAAATGTGAAATAAAAGGAGTAATGTACCAAAATCGGTGCGAATAATCGTATTATACAGAGGCAAAATGTGAGTCGTTGTAAATAATATCGATAAGTCGATTTAAGTTGTCGAAAATCGGTAAATGAGAAAATAAAAAAGGTAATGCGTCAAAATATGTATAAACCGCTATATTAGGCAAAATCAAAATGTAGTTCGGGGCGAATAATATTGATAAGCCGATCCAGGTTGTTGTAAATCGGTGTAGCGGCTTATTAGGGTCGCAAAACCTTTTCAACAACTTTAATAAACAATTTACTTATCGATATAAGTATTTTTAAGGCGCCGTTTAATATTACCTTTATCATCGCGTTTGATAGGTTTAACTTTCCATTAATTTATTTGGCTTCCTCGATTTCCCAACGTTTGTACAACTCATGTAAAGCTATAATGTCGTTTTTTAATCGTTTTTCGTTCGTGTTACCTAGTTCAACCAAGTATTTATAAAGCGATAAAAATTAATACAAATGAATAAAGGAATGGGGTGTAAACTAAGGTTGAAAATAATTATTCGAACTGTTATTTTTATAATAATATCCGAATCGAAACCTTTAATCATGCCGTAAATCTTGGAAGCGAGGACGTTCCTCGTAAACTTTTTATACTTGGTACATCTTTAATGAATAATGGTTTTACGAAAAGTAAAGTCGTTCCGAGCCGGTAATTAATTGCCAAAAATGAGGATAAAGTCGATTTATAAGTTATAATCGTTATTATTAGCAAGAGCTGTTAATAAATAAAAATGCTTTATAATACGTATATTTAACGGTATATATTACAATCTTGGCTTTAAATTATATATTTACCATAGAATGCGTTTGTTTTGTGTTTTATATATATAGTTCGTCGTGTCGATTTAATATTGTACGGCTACCGAAAAGTTGAATGCCGCCTTTGGTTATGTTATAGACGTAACCAAAACTCCACATACACGCTAGCATTTATATTCCTCAGCCCGTTTTGCGTTATCCAAAACGATAAAAGCTAACTTATCGAGTTATCCTTTTTAAGTAAGTCCTAAAATGCCGTTTGAAGTGCAATCGTAATATTATTGAAATCGATTATATTGTCTTTTAATAGTTAAATCTTCGGCTTAGATTATAAGCTGACTTTTAAAAGTTTCCTCTCTTTGGACGCGGAAAACGAGGCGTTACATAAAGTTTGGGTATCGTCTGTTTATACTACCATAAGTATAAATCCCTTCGAACAGGTTATCCATATTAATAAGTACGGATTGAAAATAAAGTTGGTTATCTTGAGTCGTTCCTTATAATACTTTTGGTAAATATTATACTAGTATATACTGACTTTAGCTGAAACGTAAAGATATTTTAGGATACGTTCGATTATTTTAGGCGGTTGATATTATTTAAGGTCTTTTGATATATCTATGTAGATTCGCCGTTTTAGCCGTTCCTTAGATTATGTATAGGCTTATATTATTTTCCGGGGTTCGATATATTGGTTATAAGGTTCGCTAAGGAAGGCTAAAAGTTTAAAAATTAAATGCAAGTTGGTTTGTTGTAACGTTGGTGATTAGGTTATAATGTTTTTTCTGTCTTCGTTGTTATAACCTTTAATAATTATGTAAGTCTTTTCGTAAGATTTTTTAGTTTTATTTTTTACCTAGTGGACGAGGTAGGTTGGAAAAATCTTGTAGATACCGTAAATAATAAGGTAGAATTTTTTTAAAGCAAAAAACGTCTTGGTCGATTAAGGCTAAAATCTCTGTTTAGGTAAATAGTTTAAATGAGGTACCTGGGGTGGTAATAATACCCTTTTAGTGAAGTTTTAAGTTAAGCTCGCAGTTTATCAATTACATTTACGTAATGGAGAAATCCGTGATAAAGTTTCTAGGGCGTTTTTTTATTTTCGAGCCAAAGGGTCGTCCTTGGTAGCGAGGTTTTTGTACAGTTGGCGTAAATGTGCCCTTTTTATTTGTTATAGTCGGAGTAAAATCGTGTTTCGGGGCCTAAGTTGAATACGGAGTCGGGTTAAGTTCGTTGTTCCGGGGGGTGGCGTATAGGCGGTTTTGATCATCCTGAGGATCTTAGCCGATTCTTTCTACCACTTTCCTATACCTACGTACCATTATTGATCGAAACGAACTTGGGTTGTTTGGCAAATTAACTAATATATTATGGCCTTCGAACCCGTTAACCTTCCAAAGTCCAGTTTATTTATATTTTATTTTCTAAACCAAAACTTGACACTATAATAACAAATCTAAGACGTTGGCGTTACGTAAGCCATTCTTTATAGCTAAGGCTTTGAATACGTTATTTTTGGCTTGTAATAATCGCAAAGCTGTCAAAGCTTTTGCTACGGAATTAGCTCTTTGTACCGGAGATAGTAATGTTATAAAGTTGATGTGGATTTTTGGGTAAATATCGAAAACTAAAAGCGTAAGGATTAGCTAACTCGAGCCAAAAGTGTTGTTAACGGCGTTAACCGCTATTTAAAGGATATAATCCTTAAAGCTGCTACCATTTAGCTTTTTCTATAATATCGTGTACGTTTTCTTTAACGGTTTGTAATACTTTTCGTATTTTCCAATACTTCATAGGGATTTTACTAGGATTTACCTATACTTACTGCCGGCTATCCGTGCCTTAATACGATATTTGATAGAATTAAAGGTCGTATTAACGTTGTATATAGTTTAGTTAAAAGGCCTGAGGTAAACGATAAACTAATAGTTAACTTAAGGGTCTTAATAATTTGTGACGAAAGCGTTTTGTGTAAACTTAGCGGTCTCAATCGATATTGTTTTGTCGACGGCGTGTAAGATTGGTCAAATATTTAAATATATAATATTAACGATTACTTCGTAATTAAAGTTTATATCGTCTTAAAGACAGAACTTAAACCATCGTAATGCCTATAAGTTTAGTTAGCACTTATGGCAGAACTTTTCGATAACTTGAAGTAAGCCTTTTCCTATATCCGTATAACTTACGGCATAAAGTAGGCGTAAAAGGCGTTTTATAAGTGGGCATTCGAATCGTCGGTGTAATATACGTAGTTCCGATTATATTAAGTAAACGCCTCGATTATACGGTTTTTTTTTTTAAAAAAAAAAGAAACATAAGTGACCTAACTTAGACTGGAGAGGTACAGATATACTATTTAAGGCACGGACAATTTGGTTGGTTATATTACGGACTTCGGTTTCGAGCTTTTTTATGTTAGTTAATAAAAGTAATAAAAGTATTTTAAAGTTTATTACGTAAAACTTAACCGGTTCGAAACGTGTATTTACAACGACTATTCCGAACGAAGGCGTTTTATTTTTATTAAATAAGAACTTTCGGTATTCCTTTATACGGTTTAGCTAAAACTTCGAAGACCTCGCCGTCAACGCGTTGAACTGACGTTTTCCGGCCGTAGAAATTTCGGCTGTTTTAATATTAGGTAACCTTAAAACCTGTTTCTGTACCTATGAGATAACGTGAATTGTAACTATATATAGGCGTCGAGTATTTCCTTCGTATAATTCAGTTCGGCGATATACCTAAAGGAGGCATTTTACAATTCGATAAAGATACGGTAAGCGGTTTCGTCGTTTTAGGCTAAAAAATAGGCGTTATCGTTCTCGTAATTGTTCTTTTCAGATGTATTATTATATAAGTAAATATTACGTCCGTTATTTAAACTGTCGTATTCGGCTACATATTTTGTAAAATTGGTTTTTATCCGATATTCGGGTACGTAATCGGCTAAAAACTATTACTTCGTTCGAATCATCTCGTAAGCAGGGTGGTTTATAAACTAATAGCAGGTTTTACCATATACTATATGACGCCTTTATAAATTTATAAAGCGTTGTATATCCTTTCGTAAATATTGTTATAGCTTCGATACATTTCTTTTATTTCCGAACAATCGTCACTATCTTTTGTTTCCTGGACTTCCTCTTTAATACCTGTACTTTATTCCTTCATTTTGTCTTGGGTAAACCTTAAATTTCCGGTTTAAAATATAATAGATTATTTCGACAAGGTTGATTTTAGTAATTTAGGTTTAGTTTTTTATTTTATCAATCACGAATGCTAATCCGAGGCTTGTTTGCCTGCGTATAAAGGTTTCGAACAATGTTTTAAAGCTTGTATAAAGGGCTTTTAAATCCTTTTCTGGGTTAAAAAGTGTAAGGTCTAAATCCGGGGTTTTACAGTAGGCCTTTATTTTTGTTTTAATAACTAGTTTGTCGCCTTTTCATTTCAATCCGAGGGCTATTTAACATTTCCGGAACATTGCTAATAAGGCGGTAAGGATTTTCTAGGAGTTTTTGTCGGTATTCTTTTATTGGTTTCTACAAATTTCTAAGACGTACTATTTAAGTCCTTTTTGTACATATCGTAGTTCATCTCAGTGTTAAAGTGAAATTTAAGGCGGTTATAGCATTCGGAGAATAGAATTACTTGTATAAGGAGGTATATATACTACTTCATAGCTTACCGAAAAGTATATCAAGTATGATAACGTGAAATTATAATAATTTAATATTTCGATCTTTATATGTATTGAGTATAATACGTATCTTATTGTCTAATACGTCGTACTGTTTACCATTGTAATCATAATCCCTATTTCATAGCCGAACAAAATTAATTAGCTTCGTAAAGTCGTTTTTATTTGTAGGGAAGCGATATAGTAAGAGGTTGGGGTAGGGGTTGTAATTAAAAGGCATTGGTCCGTACGGCACGTATTGACGTTTTACGCCGTTTATCATATCATGGATTGGGGTGTTTTACTTATTCCGACCGATTATTGTTTTTTAGAGCGAGTTGTTATCTATATTTCGGCCGGTTTTATCACGGCTAAGTGGGTTGTTTTTAACATTCGGGGTGTATTTTAATCTTTGTATCGGTTTAAATTTACGTTTTAAGGGGGCTTAGTCATCGAACTTTATTGTAGATAATCTTTGTAATGCTTTTTCTTTCTCTGCTGATTTCTCTATTTTTGTTTTTCATTAGGCGCCTAGTCCTAACGAACGCCATATCCTATTTTATAGTGGTTTTTTTAGGGCTTTACTTTTTCAAATGTTCTTTTCGATTTTACAGGTAGTATCCTTTTACAAAATCTTCTTTTATAAATTTTTAGGCCGTTTATTTGGGAATATGTATAAGCTGGGTTGTTTGGGTTTGGGACTGGGCTTTTGCTATACGATTGTTGATTTTACCGGATATATTAATACTTTTACTTCGTAATTGTTTCCTTAGGATTTTTACCACTTGTTTATTTACTATTTACCATATATTTAACGTCTAGTTCGTAAAGTCTTTTGTAAACTCTTCTAATAATTCGCGGCCTTTAATGTCGTTATTAGAGTAGTTGTAAATCATGTTTGTAACATATATATTTGCGGTGTAGGGGTTGAAATCTTCTATTAAGGCCTCGTTCTTGTGATTTTAGAGGTTAAGGTCCAAATATCTGAGAATAGTTCTTTGCAAAGACGTGTATGTAAAGAGATAATTTATATAGTGGTTGGTTTTTATTGAATTTATTACTGGTAGAGCTATTATGTATATATATATATATAGTAATTTGTAATAATTTGAAGTTTTGGATAACATAATAAATGTAAAATGAAATAAGGTAATTAAAGGTCGGAATAAAGCTTACTAATATTTGTTAGCGTAAATGAACTTTAAATAATACGTAAGCGAAACGGGTTTATAAACTAGTTAAACATCCTAAATTAGTTTTATTAGCATTGATAACGCTATATTGACTAAGCAGCTAGTAAAACAAAAAAGGTTATAATAACTAAACTTAAAATATATAAGGCGAACGTGGGAAAACTTGGAATGAATAGGGTAGATGTGGAAAATTAAGTAATATAAGGGAAATATAGAGTTATTATACGCTTCGGTATACGTTGGTTTGTTCGTATTGGCGTGTTGTAATAGAAATTGGTAAAGGGATCGGTTGGTTATTTAGTATGTAACCGATATTAATTAGGGTTATTAGGTTGATTGTTTTTATGTAAACTATACTAGTTAAGGTGATCGGGTTGATTGTTTGTGTGTAACCGATATTGAATAAAGCGAAAATCGGGTAGGTTTTAACGAAGGGTTCCAAAACTTGTTAATTTTGGCTTACGTGGCCTGGTATCCGGTAGGTCTCAGTAAAGGGTTCCGAAAAACTTGGTATTTTGGCTTACGTGTCTTGATACATAATTGGACGCTTTTTAAAAGGGCTTAGGTTGATCTTTCAAAACGCTAATACAAGTCGGCGGTTGACGGAACAGTGCAGATCTTTTTAAAGTTACTTCAGATCTTATAGTCTTGTAACGTCTCGGGTTTTTCAGCGCTTCCGCGTAATTCCACACTCCCGTATGGTTTTTATAAGGCGTAGTTTAAATACATGTAGTTTGTACCGCTATAACATCCTGTTTTAGGTATTTAACGAATGCTTATCGCTTGTTCCTAGGTTATTTATAGTCGACTGAGTCGGCTATTAATTGGTATCGGTAGGGTTTAAAAAACCTATTTACGTGAAAATGTAACTGAAAAAAGTAATTAAGATAATTGGTATTTGTAGTATAGTAAAGATGAAGATGATAATTAAAAAGAAGTATTCAGAGGTATACGTTACAGGTAAGGGCTTATAAACCCATGCTCAAAGCGTATAACTTTGGAATACTTCTAAACCGCTCCACGCATTGCCGTCAGCCTGGAATTGCATTCCAGACCGATCTATGCATAGTGTACTTTACGTCTTGCAAGAATGCAGCATGCAGCATGATAAGTTATCGTGCACCTTGCAGGAGTGCACGCTGCAATACAGTGCACTGCCCTTTAGCCTATGTATACTATCTGTGAGGGTATATAGTAGTATCTACACTCTTTCGATTACGTTTCCGTGCCGCTATTGTTTATCACTTGCTACTTATATTTCCGCATTATCACCCAAAAATGATTAATATAATTTAATAAGTTTATGAGTATGGCGTAACCGATAAACTCGTTAATTTTCTAAAAGCTATTCTGTCCGTCCTTCGTTTTCTAAACCAAAACTTCAGATTATAGTAATAAGTCTAAAACGACAGTCCTACACAGGCTGTTTTTTATACCAAGTACCTTCGAAATATTATTTCCAACCTATAGGAAACTTAATGCTCTCATAGATTTCGCCATATCATTTTCTTTTTATATTGTTACTAACCACTGTACTAAATCTATATAAACTTTAGAGAAAGCACCAAAAATGAGAAATATTAAAATTAACCTATTCGAATCGGAAATGTTATTTCCGACATTGACCACCATCTGTGAGATTAATTCCCTAAAACTGACACTTTTTAGTTTCTTAAATAATACTATATATACCATTTTAAACTATTTATAGTACCGTTTACATTTTCTGATACCCCATAATATTTTACTAACATTTACTCACATTAATTACCGGTATTTTATACTTTGATACACTATTTTATCAACTTGAAAACCGTATCAATATCGTAAAAAATTGGTTTAAAGATCCTTAGTAAACGTTTAATTAATAATTTCATAAAAAAATCTAATTATTTACATCGAGAACATTTCGTATCAATTTCGAAACCTAAAATAAAATTATTTTGTTGATGGCGTATAGTATTCGGTGCCTACCAAATTGTATTTTACTTATTATAACTTCGTAATTAAAATACACATCGTTTTAAAGGCGAAATTTAAATAGGTGTAAGGTCTAAGAATACAACTACCATTTGTAACAAAACTTCTTAATAACTTCTAACACTTCTTTCTCTATATTTATATGTTATACTATGTAAATCAAACGTAAAAATCGTTTTATGGCCGGGTATCCAAATAAACAGGTTGAATTATACACAGTTTGGAGACAAATTATAGGTAATGAAATTTAAAACGAAATAATATGAATACGTTATCTGAAGCGCGAATGGGTTGTTTGATTGTACTCCAAACTTTAATTTTAAATTTATTGAAATCAACTAATAATGATATAATCAATATTTCAAAATTTATTACGTCAACCTTCACCGGTTTGAATCCTACATTTATAACGACGTTGCTAAGGAATAATGCTTTCCCTCTACCAAATGAAACTTCCCGGTATTATTTTATTCATTTAAGTTGGAATTTGAGAAATATTACCATAAAAACGTCGAATTATCGTTCTCCGGCGATTAAAATTTCCACTAGGCTAGTTTTTGGTATAATACCATAAAAACAGTTGTCGTACCAGTTAAAAATATAAATTACGATGTCATATGAACATTTAACACCTCGTTTTCGCAATCTAGGCCTACTATATTTAAAACGAAGGTATAATATAGATTTACAAATACTAGTTAATCAATTCTTCAATCCTAAGGAATCAAGTAAATTCTTTCTCTCTTTAAGTATTTGTCTCTCAAGGTATACTCGTAGAGATAGTCGTCGAATTCATCCTTTATAACTTAATAGTCGGTTATATATATTATAAAATTAGGTTTTACTTAGTTCTCGCGTAGGTAATCTGCCTTAAATTGGTGTTTAATCCGAATTCGTTTGTATATTACATAATTATTCAACTTATACCCGACATTATCATTTATAATATCTCGGTTTTTAAAATTTCCAAAGCTTTGTATTCTTTGCTTTAAGTATTGGAATATTTACAGTAGGTCTCATATTTAGTTATAAGGTTGTTTTCATTGGTAATTAATTTATCTTCAGTTTTTGAAGCTCCCTTCCTAGTATTTCTCGCTTTTATAACCGTGTTTGGGACGTTTATTTCATCTCAGGTCCACTTTGAACCGTCGGTTTAGGGTATGGTGCATTGTTTCGGCAAGTTTTGCCTTGGTAATTTAGCCCTGAACTTTGGTCCTTTTAGCTATAAATACTCATTTAAGGGTCGTTCATCAGCGTGTAAATGTGTTAAGCGAAGTGGTAAAGTTTGTATAAAAAGCTTGTAAGTTTTTTTTCGGTTGAAATAACGTAAAATCAAAGTCTAAATTTGTGTGACACATTTTCATAAATATTGAGATAACTAGTTTTTCTCTCTTATATTTCCACCCAAGGGTCGCCTGGAATTTTCAGAAATTTGTTGATAAAGACGTAAACACTCTTTATGGGGTTTCATTCGCGTTTTAACGTTAATCAATTACGAATCCCTAAATAATACCCTTATAATCATTATCCTAAAAATCGTGATTTATTTTCATATCTAAATACATTTTGAAGAAATTTGTAGACTTCTAAAATATATTGACTTATGTAAAATAATATATATACCACTTTTGAGTTTACAAAACCAATATACCGGGTTGAATTTTATAAAATGGTAACAATTCAATATGTAGTTTTATTCAAGTATTTAGTATTATACAGATTTTATTATCTAGGAAGTTCTATGGTTTGTGACCATAATTTTCATTGTTATTTCATGACTAATGAAGCTTTTAAATTGTCTTAATTTGTTTTTATAAACGAAAAACCGAAGGGTCAAAAGGTTATGGTATCGGTAATGGTTATTAGTTATCAGTTTATAAAGTTCGTATTATTGTTTTAGACCACTTAACCTATTTCTGAAAGGGCCGTTTTCTATATTCGGGCTGTTCTTCTTGCAGGTGAAAGGGTTGCTAATTATATCTGGGAAGTGGTTTGGTTTATGTTTTTTTGAAAAGTGTGTTTTCGAAATGATCTGTATTCAACCCGAATAATCAATAATTTTTATAGCCCTTTCTCCTCTTTTGTTGATTTCTTCAGCTTCGTTTACTTTTTGTAAAGTACGTTTAGTTTCGCCAAACGTTCTAATTCCTATGTTTACGGTTTTTTTTCTCATTTTCTATTCATTATTCTCCAATTCCAGTTTTATATCTTCTTCAACCAGTAACTATATACGAATTTCACCTCGATTACTTTATCGTCAGTCATTTTCGCATTTAAGTAAGCCGGGCCGCTGCCGACAAGGATTTTACAATACGGCTATTATTTTCACCGGTCGTATTAACTCCTATACTCTATAGTTATCTTCATAATATTTTTCAAATTATACCGTCTACTATACACCACATCTCTAGCGTCCAATTCGTTGAATTCTCTCGAAAATCACAAAGCGAATCGCGTCTTTTAATATCTCTGTTCTAATAGATAAAAATCATATTCATAACATATAATTTTAAGCATAAATGGTCCAAATTTTCCACTTATACTTCCATCTTGTTATCCAACAAGTTAAAGTCTAAGTACTTTCAAATGAATTTGCGAAATTACATATTTTTCAATGAATCATTGATATATTCGCTAGTTTATACTAGGGTGGTTATTAGTAAATCTACAGTAGTAAAAGTATTGAAGAAAACGAGGCGATTTGAAAACTAACTTTAATATATACTGAACTTTTTAGAGGGTTAGAAAGGTGAAATTTTCATAGTAATCAAGATATAGGTGAATTCAAAATGTGATATAGAAAAAGGTTTAAAAATACAATGTCAACGAAAAATGAACGATATAAAGCAGTTTAAAAAACAAGCCTATAATAAATAAATGAAAAGCAAACGAAATGTATTTAATAAATCAAAATGATGAAAACGAAATTTATTAATATTAATGAAATGAAAATAAAATGCAAATGAAACATAACTATGAGATAGTTAAGCGGTTTGAATTAGCACTTTAACCTCTTACAACAATTTACTAACCAAAGGACTAGTATAATTAAACATTGTAGAAAACAAATTTAAATAAGTAGTGTAATTTAAAGCAGACTGGGAAAGGTAAACGGGGAAAAGGATATGAAAAAGTATGTGAAGGTTAAAATATTGTTAAGGCTTGGTAAATCTTAGTAACGTGGAAAACACTTCTAATGTTATATCTGGTACACGATATGCATTTAGTAAGTGGTTGGAATATTGAATTTCAACGGATTTTAAAGTTAATAAGAGACTAAAATTCTACTTCTTAGCCGTTTCCAAAATTTAAAAACGATTTGGATATAAAGTTTAAATCAGATGTGTTTAAACGAAGGGTGCGGAAACTTGTGAATTTTTGGCTTATGAACCCTAATACGTAATGTGACGTTTTTTTAAAAAAAAATACCCGAATACGTTCAAAACTTCAAAACTAATTGGCGAATAACGTAATGAGGCTTTAAGTAAATAGGACTCTATCCAAATTTATGATATTGTATTAAAGTTTTCCTTTTTAGAGTTACTTTAAGTTTTATAGTCTTTTAAATATTTAAGTTTTAAAGGCGTTTCCGTATATTTCTATATTCCTATATAATTCTTGTAAGTTGTAATTTTAAAGTACGGATGGTTGAGACCGTTATTATATCCTATTATAGGTTTTTAATTTAGATTTGTCTATTTTTTCTTAGGCTATTTTTAATCAACTAATTTAGCTACTAATGAGTATCAATAGTATTTAATACATCAACTTAAAGGTAATAGTAAAATGGTAGTTATAAAGATTGGCAGTATATATGAAAGTAAATAGTTGAAAGGGATAAAATACATCCTAAAAGTATTGGTTTTAGGTGGGAGATTATAATTTTTCATCCGGGTAGAGGTACTTTACCATATACTTTGCTAATCTTCCTTCTGTGTAGTGGCACTTTACCGTGCACTTTGGTAATGCCACTTCGAGGCAGTAGAACGTTATCATATACTCTGCAAGCATATACCTTGCAGAGTAGCACTTTATCGTGAACTCTGTAATGATGCAACCTACAACGTGGCCGCTGACTAACTAAAGAGATATATGGTAATGTTCACAGTATCAGTTTGTATTAAATAGCCTGAACTTGATGGTGACACAGTTTCATGCGAAATATTAAGTTACTGTGTTCAAAATACCCCCCATTTTTAAGATGAACGGAGATGTAAACTTTATAATTAACTTGGCAAGATAAGCCGTTATATTTTCAGTATATTTATATAGTGGTAAGGAATTTGTTTCAATGGTTGTGATATAATTTTCATAATATATGGGGAAGGTATAAAATTCTTAACAATTTTCGGCAGAACGATATACAGTAATCGATTAGGTTTAGTTCAGTTTGCGTAATATCAAGATTAATCGTGTAAGTAAGGAGTTCGATTGGTTTTATAATTAATACCATATGTAGGCTTTTCGAATCCGTTGAATGTTGTTTTGGATATTTTTGGTGAATATCCTGTGTTTTCCGTGGATTTGGACGAACGTACACTTACGAATTACTTTCCACTACAGGTTGCATTCGATATTCAACCGAGTCCGTTTTTCGTTATGGATGATACGTAAAATGATATATACAAATAGTTCAATTTTTTAATTTTTTTTTACGGAAATAGCGGTGAGGGATATTCGTTAATACGTAATAATTAAATAGAAGTGGTACAATAAATTTGAACCGAAGTTATGGGAAAATTATGCGTATATTATGGTTTTGATAGTAAATAAGACCGGGTATATTACGCCAGGTTTCGCCAGATAGTAATTCCACCGCAGGTAACTTCTATTGAATTTTACTTATAAGATATTTCTATTAATTTATTTATTTGAAGGAGCAGAATGACCGAAAGTTTTAACGACATTATATTATCCGGTTTTAGGTGCCGGGGGATGCCGATTTGTAGGAAAGGTGCGAGGCAATGCAGAAAGGGCGTTTTGTTAGGAGAATTACAAAGTATCATAATATATTCGGTTACTTTTGAGCTACGCGCTCAGCGTGAACGCGGTTATCGATACGTTTTTCATTGGTTTAATAGACCCATTATTATATTAGTTTGATAAATGGAACTTGGACCAAAATGGTCGGGTTTTACGGTTAGGTTTTAAACGATATTTTTTATGTTTAGAAGGCCGCAATTAATGTTAGCAATAAAGAATAGGGCTTAGGTTGTAATTCTACTTTCATCGTTTTAAAGAAGATTATTTAATAGTTCGATGTATATATTAATCGCGGCCAGAATAAATATATTACGGGTTCAAAATCTATTGTGGAATGTGGTAGAGTTACTATTATTGGGGAATAGGGATGAAGGTATATCAGACAACAACGAAACGGTGAAAAGAACGAGCCAGGGGCCTATAAATTAAGGTGTCGCGGCTTTTACGATCGAAATAATTGATGCATTTTATGTGTGGGATATATTACGTAAGCATATAAATTCGTTTGCTTGTTTTAAAACGATAAAAGCGAGAATGAATTTTCGATCAGTGATATCCTTATTACGTTTACGTATCGGAAATAGGATATAGGTACTTTCCTATAAGAAGGCTACGAATTGGCATAATAAGGAGTATAAACCGGGAGAAGTGGTAAGATATATGTTTTCTAAACATATTGTGAAAAAGATTGATACGTAAGTAGGTTTGTTATGAAATTTATTTTTAGACTTACTTTTTACATACTTTTCGATAAACGTGACACACTTATATAAGAAAAAAAATTCGCGTAGACTAACGGTAACATTCAATTAAATAAGCGATTTACGTAAAATATATAAACATTTGGGGTCAATGTAAAGAAAAGCTTTTTTTCTTTTTGTTATAACCCAATGTTAATAGGTCTCCTATTATGTGAGAGAGTTATGTAAAGTTATTAACGGTAAAGATATTAGGTTAAAAATGGATGTTACATCTTAAGTGGAAGTTAATCATCGTTACCAGGTACTTTAATGGCAGTATCGATTATGTTAACACTATTAGAAACATTGGTTATATTATAATAAGAGTGTCGAGAAAATGAGTAAAAGTCAGCTTCAAAGGAATTAAATTGTTGAAAGGATAAAAACTAGTATAACTTATATTATCAGTTGACTAGAGGCTAAATAAAGGTTTAGTCATATAAAACACAATAGAAACTTAGCGAAATAACAGCGGATAAGGAAAAGAAAAAAAGAAAGTTAAAGGTATTACACACGACTTTAACAGCTGTTTTTATACGCGAGTGGTTCCAAATCGATAAGTATATAGCTAGTTTATATCAGTTTACTGCGTGCTTATAATTAAGTAATAACGTTATACCTTTTTCACCCAGTTCACACCTTACGCGGATACGATTTATATTCAACTTTCGGATGGGAGGATAAAGATACGAGCACAGCTGCTTTACGATTAGCTTATGATTATATATGTCCTATACTCAGTTTATATCCGTTATAACGCATTATCTTTTTCCTATGAAAAAGGGGTTGTGTTATGGATTTACGCTACTAGATATTTAATTAATAAATAACGTAATTATGTAAGTAAATAAATATATATATGTTGTAAACAACTCGAACGCGGTTCGGGCACGGTTCGAAAACGTTACGTTAAGGGATACGTAACGGACTGGTCATATAAGTCATATATGAGGAACTTTTGTACATTTATCAAGTCTTCCCTAGTACTTCAATTGTTAACACCATTTCGAACCTACTAGGCGTACCTTTTTAGGTTTGACGATAAAATTAGTTTAAAAACAAGTTAAGTATGAAGCTAAATGTTTAAGGTATCGTTAACATGATAGTTAGACCTTTTAAAATCCTTTTTATCCGAGTTCTAAGGAAACTGATATTACTAATATAATTTGAAAGGTAATACGTGACAATTATGCACCAAAACCAAACCTGGAAAAGCTGAAGAAAACAATACGAATTGGAAATACTGAAATTTCTATCTAATCGTTTAAGGATACAGTAGTAAATAGAAAAACTAGATTTTTACTTCATCATCTATAATTTGGAAGATTAGTTAACGTTGGAGTACTGAAATTGTTGTTGGTTCAATTACCAAAGCCAACGGTAAATTTACATTTAATAACTTCAATATTATATTATTTTACACCAAATCTGCCACTGATCTTCAACATATTTCACTTTTAGAACTGCAAAAGAAGTTATAGGATGAGATCTATACTGGAACAGTTGTAAGCTACATCAAACCTCTACGGAATTCTTATAGCAAGTATTCCTTAGTTTCTAATGTATCGAATTCACTTTGAAACCAAATTTAGTATAACGATATTAAAGTATAATTTACAACTTCTGATTACATAATGTAAAAACTTCGATAACGTTGGAATTTACAAAACAGATGTATTTTTCCCAAGCATCTTTGAATTGATAACAGTGAAACCATGCAATATTTAATATTTACGCCTTTGGAAGTGTAAGATAATTGAAAAATTGGTTCAAATATACGAATTGGTGTTAATGGACAATTAATTCATATCTTTAGTATTAAAAATAACTATGATTCATATTTTAACCTACGCTCAAAATAGAAAGCTATGAGTGTAACTAAAATCAAAAATCCCGACAATAAAAAATCACAACGTTGTTTTTAGCAGGGGATTGAATAAATTACTTCGCGATATAATAACAACCGAATGAATCTTACAATATATAGGTTACAGTATAAGTTAGAGATTTATAAGACGAAGATTTTTGGCAAGTTGAATGAATGCTTACAATAGTATGTGGATGACTCATATAAAGGAGTTATCATAGTACTAGTAATCTTAACAATAACGAAGTTGAAAATGTTTATGGAAGGGTTTTTTACAAATAACGCCAACGTTACTTTCTATGTCGGATTCTTTCTTTTACAAATTAACGAAAATCCATCATCTATACTATAGCATATAAAGTTTGAGCCAATATATTAGGAACCAAAAAAGTATTAGTTAATTATTAGAGCTTTTAGTTATATAATGTTCCAAATTAATTCAGATATCGCCTTCCTAATATTAGTAATTTAAGGTTTTTGCCAAACTTCTTTACATAAAAACATTACACTTATTCATTACAACTTTAACTTCTTAAAAAGTACAAAATTCATGCATTTCAAATGAGTGGTAAGAATAACTATTATAAAGTTCACATAAGAATGCTGCAGACTTCAACCAAGATTACCATAAAGTTTCGTAAAGGCTTTCAATTAACGGCTGGTGTGATTTCGACTGAAAGGGGTATAAGGCCACAGGAAATTTTACCTATAAATATTCAATTCAGATTGTCGATAATACGATGAACTAGGTATTTAATAGAGGATCCAAAGTATGTCTTTCGTTTGTGGATACTGAAAGTGTGGCAGTTATAAAAGTCGCCTAAAATACATTATAGATAAGGAACTTGTTTATGAAACTACGTATTCCTATTATCGTTACGATATACTATAATAATGAGGGATTCATCAGGATATTTGGAAACCCTAAGTATGACCGACACATTAAATACATAACTCTTGAAAAATACTTTATAAAGGATAAAGTAAAATATAGTACCATATAAATCGAATGTGTTCCTATGGATGAACAACTGGCTGACGGGTGAACAAACCTATTGACGAAGACCAAATACGAAGTAATAATATAACAGCTTGGCGTAATTAACCTAGTTTTGGGTTAAATCAATGTTTTATCAAGCTTTATACTTCAAGTTACCTTGTGGTATTACAGGTATGAAATGATAAAGTGGTTTTAATACAAAATTATGATATTAACAAAAGAGATACTGAAAAAGTTATCGGTTTAAATCGTATTATAACGGTCTCTTTTCTTTTTATATATACATATTATCTTTTCTATGCACTTCACTTCCTTCACTTTACCTTTAATTTTTGTTTGAAAATACTCTTTCATTCTTTCTTTTTTATTCTTAAGAAGATAATACATTCTAAAGGGGTGTGTTGAAATAAACAATATATATAGTCTCACAGCACTTAGCTCAACAACAGAAACAACAAAGCCAGTTACTATTTGATACAGACTTTAAGTACTAAATCTCTTAACAGCAAAATATAAGAAATTCACCGGAGTTGTAAATATCTCTACTAACACTAATATTTACTAGTACGAAGGATTAACAAGGAGGTGCTACTTGGGATAGTATTGACTATCACGAAGGAACTAGTATTTAGTATTATAAACTAGTATCAATTAGTACGGAGTCTCAAACTTTGATAGAGATTTCTAGGAGGATACACTTGATCATATATCAAGTCCTCCATGTAGATTCTAGAATACTTGAATCCATAAGCCTAGATATTATCTTCTTGTGTAGTACCTTCGACAAGTATAATTTAGTTTCAAAATAATGTAGAATTTGTATAAAATTACCGGCTAAAAGGAAAGATAGTTGAACAGTTATCTTTATTTAACGATTCTCCACGTTGACGCCTATGCACAAAAAAAAAGGTCTCAGGGATTGGAAAAATAATCAACGGAAAAAAAAATATGTTGGGTGAGGTCTTTAAACCTACTTATGAAGAAGATAGTGTCATATTCAAAATATGTTGGTAAAATTGTATGCAAGAAAGAGAAGAGACATCTGGAGAGTATACGCCTCAGATAAGAGTTTATAAGCTCTCACTTCGGTCGTAACACTCTACCTTTCATTTTGCTAACGTGTTCCCTGAAACGTGGTACACTATCATACACTTCGCAAAGGTGGCTCCCCACATTTGCTAACTATATTAATATCTATTAATATTCAGACTAGCAATCTTTATTTTTTTTTAAAAACCCACTTATCCTTAACTTAGTCATAATAGTATTGTTCTTCTAAGCAATTACTTGGTTTTTCGCTAATAATGATGGTATATTCTTTAGTTTTTTCTAAAACGTAATCAGTTTTTCGTTCATAACGGTAGGGTAGTTTGTAATTTATTTAGGAAGTCTTTTTTAAAAAAAAAGTTGGCAAACCTTATCAAGAACTAATTAAAGACGTTACGTGTTCTAAAATAAGTATAAAATAATATATCGCTATCGGTTTAAACATTTTTTTTCCTCCTTCAACGACGTGTTACTATTTACTAGGTAAACTTCAAATTATATATACGATGCTTACATGTCTAAATAAGAAGCTTATAATTAGATATACGATACTTACATTTTTTAATAACAACCCTTAATTATTTTATTTAACTTTCCATATTGCTAGTCGCGTAGCAAACGAGTTATTTTACTCGATAACACTGACACATTGTAAACGCCGAAGCTGATGCTTGTGGTCCCCCTAACAATCCTTCTTTCCGTTCCTCTCCCCCGCAACCACCATACCGTATTCCCCTTCTCCCCACCCCCTCTTTACTAAATGTCTGTTACAGTAACAATATAAGTAGCAGTAATAGCAGCAATAATAGGATTAATAATAAAAGTTATAATAGCAGTCGCATAAGGATATAAATCTTACTCATTCACCACGGGTGAAAACCACACCTTTATATGTGGCGCCTACCAAACGCCGAAAGTACAGCATTATCGAACTGTAGCGAGATATATAGTAATTTCCCTTTAACCTATAATATTTATTAATTGTTATGTAAATAATTAGGAGAGGTTTAAACAGGTTCACCACCTCGAGGTGCAGCTCGTTTAGGTATGTCGAGAAGCTTTTCTAACGCGTAAGGTGTTAGAAAAGCGTACTAAAGTGAATGCCCCCGGCTTGCCAATAGCAAATATTTATGTAAAGTGCGTTGTGTCCGCCGCCGAGGGCTAGTTCTTTGATAAATACCATTAGAGCGGTAGTGTATTTGCAAGTTATTACTATTACAAACATGGTGATAATACGTATGCCCCTGTGCCGAGAATTCTAGGGCCGTTTACCAAAGCCTTTTTATTTTCTCGCTTTTTTTACGGTAAATCACTTACTTTTATAATACGTAATCTGAGGCTTATTTATATGTCATTTACTTCCTTAATACGAGATTCAGGATTTATTTATTTATTGTCTACTCCCCCAATACATAATCCGAAGCTTATTAATTTGTCGTCCACCCGCCTAATACATAATACGAAATTCGCGATAATATTTCGATAAGTACTAATGAACGGTTTGCAGAAACCATTAACGTTATTACTACGTAATACACCGATCTACGATTAAATTACATAGGCTAGTCTCACAACTTTTTCGCGCGGCTTTGCGAAAAGAACAACCACTTTTATTTCTTTCTGTCCAATGGTATGTAGCTTAAGGCGTAGGGGGAACCTAGATTTCTTTAGGGTATCGACTCTGGTAGTAATGTCGATGGTGACGGTGACGACGATAACGACGGCGACGTTGCTAACGACGACGAAAATAACAATATTACTATCTCTTTCTCCCTCTTTTCGTTTCATAACGACTAATTGCCTTATTCTCATCATTTTAATTGGTAAAACAAGTCGATGTATAAATAATTACACAATAAAATATTATCTAAAAAATCTCAACATACATAATGAGCGGTAAATATAACAAGTTATAAAATTATAGTAAAATGGAAAATAACCTATGTAGAAAGTGAAAATATATTAGTAAAATCGACAATGGTAAATGTGAACATGAAGTTCATGACATCAGTAGCTAATGGTCATCTTAAAGAATGAAAATGTATTGGCTAAGTAGTAAAAATATTATTAAGAACGTGAAACGTGTAATATAAGGGGTTAATAATAAAACCCCAACGCGTAATCGAAAGTATATTTATAAAGAAATAAAAAGATACGTTGTATATTCAAGATAAGTTTTATAATCTTTTTGATAATTTCGAGGAGGATAACGTTAACTATCGCTTATAATATTCCATTCGAACTACCTTATTTTTGCTTTCCTCTCCTTAATATTCATATTCAAGATTAGCCTTCGCGATTTGTCGATCTTCCTAATTTCTCCAAATACGAAAATATTTTGTCGTTGTTATTAATTGAAAATCCATATCATGTAAGGTTGTTATATAGGTTATTATCTATCATTTTCGATTTGTAAGGTTCCTATTGGTTCTTGTTATTTTCTATATTTTTTCTGAACACGTTGATCTTCTATTTGAAAATGCTTTTAATACGGTCAAAAAGTTTATTTCTTTTATTTGGAGAGTAAACGTTTCCGGAAACGTCACATCCTTGAATCGTTGGGTCTGAAATATTTTAGGCGTAATCTAAAGAGCCTTTTTTTATTATCACGCATATACCATTCGGGATCGTTTTTCCCATCATTTATGGTGATTTTATCTTGGTTACGAAGGCCATTTTCATATAGACTTCTAAAACGTTGCCGCTTTTTATATTCTTTTAGGAAGCGCCGTTTCTTTTTAAGGGCGTTTTCGGCGCATTCAGAATGAATATGTCCTTTATTCGGGGAATAGATGTTTTTATAGATACCTAATTCCTTATTCGTTAGGTTTGGAGTGTTCTTGGCGTAGTCGAAAGAATTTTCATCTCTTATGACGTTTCTTATATTCCCTTTATAAGCGTCGTCTCCCTTTTTTGGATCGCTTTTATCATGGTTCAGAAAGTTATATTCCATGTACTCTTTGGAAACACCGAATTCCTCCTTTATCCTGTAGCTCTAATTTTCATTCTTTTCCAAAATGTTTGTCGAAACAGTTAAGTTTTGAATTCGAGTGGAGGATGGTCTTTACGGCCTTTCCTGCTTTCGAATCTGAGTGAATTATGACTTTTACGGCTTTTCCTCCTTTTAAATCCAAGTAACGGATAAACTTTGTTTCATTTCCTTCATTTAAAATCTAGTAAAGGATAACTTTTGCAGTCTTTCCTCCTTTTAAACCCGAGTAGATATCTCTCTCTACGCATATTAAGTGCTTCCACATATATCTTTTATAAATTGATCTTTACATGTAACTAATGAATATTCTTTTATTTTTTTAATTTCCTAATAGTAAACAATAAAAAATATTGTTTTAAGGATACTACTGTTGTTAAACGTATTAATATCTTTTCTCCATAGTTATACTCATATTAATTGCGAGATTAAGTTATGAATCATACTTTCTATTTTTCACGTTTAATTCAAAATCTTTTTCTGAAAATTATCGAATAAATCGAGCCCCTAAGACTTTCTATCCCAATAGCAATAAAAACCGTTTTTAGGTAAGTATTCGTAATCTACGAGTTTAAGTCTTTTACAAACTACTCTAAATCCTATGAATTGAAATCAATAAGATTTAAAACGGTTTTCCAAAACCATATATAAACAATTAAAAGATCCATTTACCTAATAACTTTAGTCAAGCTCGTTATTAACAATATCATGAGAATGCAAAATGTATCAAGGGGTTTTAGAAGCTGTTGTAATCGCTTTTGAAATATACTGGAACGCTTCAAAAGTTGGTTTATTCGCTTCCATAATGTACTGGGACGCTTCAAAAGCTGTTGTACATGTTTCCTAAATATACCGAAACGCTTGAAAATTTGATATATTCGCTTCCGGAATGTATCGAAGCGATTCAAAAGCTTTTATATTCGTTTCCACAATGTGCCAGATCGATTATGTTGTTTTTATAGCACAGTAATCAGGATTTGAATACGCTAGAAATAATGAGATCAAAAGGAGATTAAAATAAAATGTCAAATACAAGCATACAATATTCAAATAAAATGTAAATTAAATGTAATAATAGGTTTCAAATGAGACATTTAGAGTTTCGTGGTATATATAAAATTTATAGAAGAGGTGAACAAACAATAAAAATACAGTATTTAACGTTTACAAGTATAATATTAGCTATGTAATTGATAAATTTAAACGTCGTAAATATTAACTTCGACAAGCTGTGTACGAAGAATAATATAGTAGATTCCGAAACAAGAAGTTATGTACGAAAGTAACCATATTATGTGAAGAAACGTTCAGTTTTTTTAGAACAGCGCCGGATTTTACTTTGGTTGTTTCTAGTATTTTAAACGCTTCCAAGTTATGCTACACCTTGAAAGTAATGGTATAAGCGCTCCAAATACTAATTTGATCGTTTTGAAAACATACGTAAACTATTTAAATATTAGGTTAATGTATTAATTTGTTAAAATATGTCTGAAGGAAAAATTCTCCTATTTAATAATTTACATAGTCGATATATAATAAAACGCTTTCTATAAAGTACTCGGATACCTTAATATAATTATCCGAGTAAATGGTAACCTAATAGGGCATTCAAAACTTAAAAAAGCACAAACGAAATTAAAATAATATCGTATTAAAGTTATTTTTTTAAAATTTACTATAGGTTTTATAATCTTTTTACATACTTACGTATTTCTTGTCAATCCTAAAATTGAAGCACGAAATAGTTGAAACCGTTATAGAATCCTGTTATAGATATTGAATTAAATTTCTTTTTTTTTATAGGCTATTTACAATTTACCATGTTGGTTACTAATCAGAATAAGCTAAGCTTTTATGTCAACATTTGAAAGAAACAGTATTTTATTCAAAGTTTGGTAGTAAAAATGCATATAAAATGGATAAAAGTTACCTAAAGAGTACATGCTTTAGATGAGAGCTTATAAGCTTTCACCTGGAACGTGGCACTCTACTATAAACTCTGCTAACGTGCTTGCTAGAGCGTTACACACTATCATACACTCTGCAAACGTAGTTCCCTATTCTTACTAACTATAGTAATATATAGTAATATAAATAACTATAGTTATTCTGCTAAGTTTAAATTGATTGTATTAACTACAATTTAATTATATTCATTATAATTCGAATTCCTTGTTTAATAGGGGCGTATGCTAAGAAGTGACCTATATATATTAATTCAGAGATACGATTATGGTCCACGATATATAGAATTAATAACCACATCATTACTCTTATTGAAATACGTAATTGAATTCTACCATATATTGTAATCAACTATGTAGCAGTGATGAAGCCGTGTTAATATAAAGAAATTGAGATTTACTATTAAAATCATATGTAAAACCTTATTAAAATTACTATAAAAGCCTTAGAATACCTGTGGGAAATATAATGATTTGAATAAATATATACCGTTTGAATATAATATAAATCTATATGAGACGATAATAATAATATTTTGTTTTCAAAAAAAAAAAAAAAAAAAAAAAAAAAAAAAAAAAAACTATGAGAACCTACGGCCACACTAAGACAACAAACGCGCTAACAGCTTCTAAGCGCTATAACCTTATGAAAAACAATATATTTATCATAAATCCTGTTATAAACCAAGGAAAAAGCCTCTTATCTGGTTTATAATATTTGTTTACGGCTTGCTCTATATTCAAAATTGATTTAACCATTTAGGTAACAAATCAAAATAGCAGTTTTATTGGATCAGCAGTTTATTGCAATATGGTAAAGATAACCGTATTGGCTACAAATATATTGAAGTGTGGAACCTAATTAAATATGGTGCACATGAAAGAGTTTTCTATAAAAACTAGAGTTTATACATGCTAGGGCACTGCTAAGCTTAAAGCCCATACAAAATCATGAATTTAATAATAATCAATTTCACCGGAGATTTTAATCGACTTCGTTGTAATAATAAATTCTTACGAATACTGATTGCAGCTAACTGAATTCAAGAAAAATAATCAAAGTAAAACAATTACTTTGCGGTTACACTTAGAAATTACGTATAATAAATGGAAAATTCTTTCAAAATGCTTTTACAAACCTACATTAGTCTTTATAGTAGTTTATAAATGATGACAGTATCGCTGGACCATATAGATATTGTAGATACATTAGTTTCGAAATGAAAACATTAAAATTAACCATTGAAAGACTTAAGTCAAGAATGTTATAGTATAACCCGCGATAGAGATCCATGTAGTTCTCAAGTGGTGTTATTAATCAGAATACCAAGATAGACTAGAGAAACATTTAATGGAGTTTTCCATATAGAATAAGTGCGTATAATGTCATGTATTCCGTTGTGAAACTATTACAAACCTCGTCTGTACCGAAATAGTATCGCGCACGTACTGGGCGCGTAACGTATGCAGTCTCTGCATTATATGTGAAGAGTTTATTATGAGTAGTATGACGTAATTTAAAGACATAATATCAAAAAGCTTAAGTTTATAATATACCTTCCTTTCGTAGCAAATTCTTACTGTTTATAGATTGGACGCGAGTCAAATTCGAGTGAAATGTAAATTATATGACGTTATTTCCTAACGATTCGACTAAATATACACAAACGTTGACTTTATATACTTTTTTCAATATTGGTCATAGCTTTTAACATTTCGCCCTGTTATTCGGGACTAATAATTTCTTTTTTTAGTCATTCTTGTCTTTCCGTTTACTATTAGTTTTTCTTTTTTATTAATGCGTTTTACCTTTTCAATAAAATATTTTAAATGTATTTAATAGGATTGTGATTGGTTATGATACTATAGGTTCGCTTAGTCAAAATGTTAAATTCTTACGTAAGTTGAGCAATGTATTTTGTATTGCTATTTTGTAGTTGACATGTTATGTGTAGATCGTTCGCATTATGATCGATTTTTTTATCTTCAAAGGTAACGAAAAAAAAGAATAGTTGCTATTTAGATAGGTATAAGATTCCTGTATACCTTGTTTCTAATATTTCCTTAATTTCTAAGTCCGTTTACAGTTCACGTATATTCGTTACTTGTAGGATTATCGGGTATGTCAAAAAATATATCATGAATTAAAAATTTCTCGTCTTTTTTATTAAGGTTTATAATAATATTCAAATTTATATTACCCTTTGTATAATATGTTGATTAATCTTATTTGTTGGATATATCTTGTGGTTTATGTATTTTAATGCTCCAATTCATTATCTTAACCTAAAGCTACGGTTTTACTGTAACAATGGTCTGTAAATTGGCCAGAGGGTTTTTGAATCTCCTCCTTACCCTTATTGCCACTTTTAACTAGTTCGTAAATGAGTTTTCTCGTTTTTACGATATATCGCGCGTCTAGGACGTACCAATAATCTTAGAAAATCCAGTGGTAACTTCGTAAGTTTTATACCCTCGACCAACTTTTCTTAATACCCTTTATTCACCCTCATTACCCTTATTGTTCATCCCTATTTGTTACGTTATTCCTCTTGTGTAAAATTGTATTCTAATACATAACTTATCCACTCCCACTTTCGTTATTTCTACTATAACCTTAATTACGATAGAGGTTAAAGTAGTTCAAACGACGTCATTATACAGGCTTCATCTTTAATAATCATTATTGGTTACATCTGGCAAAATATGGCGTTCAATACTCACAACTTGACCGAAAAATATCTACTTCTATTATATACTTCATTTATTTACTTATAATAAATTTATATCGATCGGGCTAATAAAGTGCCATCTGACAACTAGGGAAATCCTTAACGCCTTACGTATATTAGGACTGACGTGTTACTATTTTCAATTCCCGGATTATAAGAGCACACAGCTCGCGGCACCTCTTGCCGATCGGTTCCGCTTAATCTTCAGAGTGCAAAATATTAGGGATTGCAACGTTGATAATATTCGCGTTTCCTTAATGCCGTCGAAAAAAAAAGTTTAACTGAATATTTGGAAGGAAGTTATTTTACGGTCGGATTGATAACCCAAATGATTCGATATTAACCACCCAACTTCAGTGAAAATATAACGAGAAATAAGTGGAAAAGTATGTTGAAAAATTATTTTAACCATTACATTTATATTAACTTCTATGGTATAATTATATAGTCGATATTGGTTCTTTCAATTTCATACGATATTAATTTCGGAACTTGAACGTGATACAAATTTTCATGTCAACTTATTTTTCTTCTAATACATCTGATCTTATTATTTACGTACAAGTATTAAAAAAATTACAATAAGGTTTATCGTATTTATCTCCCTTGATTGAAAATATATACTTGGCTCGATGCCTTATTTTGCCTAGGAGACATATTAAACTTAAAATTTGTTATATAATCCATTATGGCGTCATGAGTTATAAAAGCTATACTTGGACTAGTATTAAATGATATTTATAAAGAAAGCTGTTTCGTAACCATGTATTTTAAGATATTAATATGACATTCCAGATATTCATTAAAAGTATTTGAAACGATATTTATCGGATTCGAAACGTTTATAACTTAATATTAATTATCAAGTTAATTGAGTTTTTTTTTGACGATTTATTGAAATATTATGTTCATTAGATCCAAACTAACCATTCATTTAGTAGCGTTGAGTAAGATATTGACATCGATTCATGTTTTTGTGAATCCGTTGTTAAACTTATATTATGGTAATATATGTAATTTTCTCATTTTTATATAAATAAGTTCACAACGTTTTGACTCATTCAATCATATTTCTTTAGGCGTTCGTATTTCTGTTATGCTTAGAAATGGGGGATATTTTATATCTGTTTATTAATCAATTTGTCTTGAACTCGGTTACCGTTAATTTTTTGTTACTCAAAGTTCATTAGCACGTTCAAAGGTTTAAAATTCTTCTTATTTACGAAGAATCTAAGATAATCCGTAAATATTTCCAAACTTTTTCATTCGCATGTTCCGTTTCACTATTGGTTTTATAGAGGTATACTGACAATGGAATTTGTTGAATATTTATTCGCAGATAAATGGTTGTTGAAAATATATTTACTTAATCTAATCCCTCATTCTTAATAATAAACGTAAGAAAATTATATATATATCGGCTTTCATAAGTGATATAGTTCTTAATTCAATGAATTTTCAAAATTAGGTTATAATAATTCAAATCATCGTGGGCCTTTATGGGTGAAGTGTTAATCAATTATAAAATAAATCAAGATGTAAAACTAATATCGATTTAGAATAAACAAAATTTCAAAGAGTATTTATTGTTAGTAATGACGAGGTTTCGTTTCATTACATTACGTATATTCCCGATAAAACCGCCGGATGTTAACGATTATCTCCTCCTAATACAAATTCTGTCATAGAACTTGAAATAAAATGTTTTTTTTGAGATATCCTAATATATACTATTTGTATAGTTGTTGAGGAAATTTTGTCGGTAACAATTTTTATCTTGATAACTATGAACTATTATGATATTGTAGTACTTTATTCGGGTCGATTTTACAATCGTTGATTTATATCGTGTAGCGAACATTTATTAGGAACCGTTATATGACTTCGTTGATTAAAAGCAACTAGGCAATATATTACAATGCTCTTATCAAGTTTTGAGTTTAATGCTTCGTAAATACGTTCGGTGCGAAAATTATGAGATTATTTGATGTTAAAAACATATATGAAGCGATTATAAATCGAGTTCGTTACGCGGCTATAATTTCCGATATTCTTTTATTTTTCCATTTACCTCTTAAATTAAACATATTTCTATTTGATAACCATATATTAAACTCGACCAATCTATACGTATATTTTATCGTGATATATATATTGATGATACATACTTCTATGATCACAATATTCGTTCTAGTACTTAGAATAGGTTAAGATACCTGTAACCAGCGTTTTTTTAGTCTCGATTTCATTTTTTAAATTTCATATTGAAATATCAGGGCGACAATTTGAAGGAATGGGTTGGTGACAAAAAGATTTAGTAAAAAACAATAGCATTTCGGTTTAACTGGTCTGGTATTTAAAAATGAAACAATGTGAAAAAAGCACCTCGATCTATGGTAATTAGTTTAAATGGTAAAAAAAGGAAAAATATTACATAACTCCGATAAATAAGTTTCAAAAAAAGACAATATTGCGAGTAGGTTTTTTTTACAAATGAGAAAATTGCGTTTAATATTCTATAGGTGTGTAAAGTAGTAAACGACCAGGTTTTTTTTTTTTTCCTTTCTCTTTTGAAAAAAAAAAAAAAAAAAACTCTTTAAAAGTTTACGCGAACAATATATTTCTATAACCTTTAGTCAAAACGAGTGATAATTTGCTAAAATATAAATAATAACAACCGAATTTTAAAGCTTTTTAAAAACTTGTTTCTCTTCATACGGCTAGTCTTATGGATTCATTTATTTCGTAAACCGAATAAGGTAATCATCCATATTAATAAGTAGCTAATAAGGTCCGAGTAATAATTTGTAAAATTTGAAAAGTTTCGTACCTTCCATACTATATGTGGGGATTTTAGGTTACAAAAAGCTCGGACTTTTTCGAAGTCGATGCAAATATTTACCACTATTAATATGATAATACTAAAGTATTTAATTTATCTAACTGTGAAGCTATTTTCCTCTCAAATAAAGTTTGAACCGGATTATTAAAAGCGATATAACATACCGAAAACCATCGTCATATAATACCATTCGAAGTTAGAAGAAAAATTAAGATATTTTTTAAATATGCTATAATAAATTCATTTACGATTTGTATGATTACATCATTTCTGTATCGCTGGACTATGATAAACGTTCTGGTTAAATCGAGGGATATAACCAACCATTCGAATAAACGAAAACAAATATAGAAAGTTCTTAATTTCCTTTGTTTTGGTATGATCCGGATATGGTGAAAAGCTGGCGAAATATCAAATTTCATTTCCTATACCAACTTGAATAATGTGCGTAAAGTTTTATCAATAAAGAGTAAGGATAAATTATCTTATTCGGTAATTGTGTTAAGGGTATAATAGTTGATATAAAACCAAAAACCGCCCTATATTTCGAAATTAAAAATATCGGCGTTGTAACCGATGAGAAACTCGTTTGTATATAACCTTTCTTTACTAACTCGATAATTGAACGTCGAAATTAGAAAAGTTAATTATGTTTTTTCGAGTATAACGGGCTTTAAAAGATTTATAGAAACATATAATTCTTATTTGTTTATCACGAATATAACAGTTAAATTTACCTTGATATAAGTGTAGAGTTAACAATCTCTTTTTGTTAAATAAATTACGGATTTTTATAAGTTCTGGTAGGAAGCGGTAATGATTTTATTTTATTTTATAATCTGTAACTCAATCTATTATAAAATACGGGGTATTTTGAAACAATTGGTGTTCAAATCTTATTACGACTGGTTACCTATATATTTAGTTATATGTTACATTCGAATTATGAATACATTAAAAACGAACCTTTTTGGGTTTCAAATTTCCTTGCTGTGGTACGAATCAACATTACATGAATTAGTAAATACTTTTCAATCCTATTATAAATTATTGTTTTCTTTATATAAACTACTTATATATACTATATATATAATATACTTCATATTATGTCGCTCGTTATTTCAAAAAATTCATAAACCAGGAATCGTTTCTACTATTTATCGATATTTAAACAAAACTTTATTAATTGCATAATATATAAACTGCGTTATAAATCTAATAATGTTTTCAAATTTTGAAGATAAGATATTTGAATTGTTTCTATTTCAAGCGGTATATTTAAGTTTTATCTTTATTGTAATAATAATTTCAACTATAATTAAAGTGAGTATCTTAAATACGGGCTTTATTTAAAGAATAAGGATAGGAAATGTGTCTTTCTTTCTATATATTTTAATCAAATCAAACTTTTCATTATATTTCGCAATTATACTAGTTGTTTTGTATACCCTTCAAGCCAAATTAAGCTTTATATTTAGGCTTTCACAGTAATCAAACAGCTTACCTTGTTTTTCGATCTGGGTTACGGAAATATAAAATAAAGATAATGGCTTACTTAGTTAAATGAGGTATAACATATAACGACAATCCAATTTGCGAGGACTATAAACCTTCCCTGTAGGATTGCCTGCAGGCCGATTAGTTAGAAAGGTCGCTGTACAGACTATCGAAATCAAAATTTGCACGAAACCAGCAGTAGCAAATTTATAAAGCCTATTTCAACTGTTGAAAGCCCTAGAAATGGATGGGTACGCTTGTCTCTGAATTGTTTTACCCTCACCATTTCAAGATGATCCGTCCACCATTTTGTAACATTCATCTGCTCCGTGCATGCGAAACATGGAGATGAATGATTAACGTATTTTTCATCAAGTTGTGTGGCGTACGTATTATGCTGCTCCCGGGTTACAGCCTCGGGCGGCGCTATGACCGGGACTCTTGACACCGCAGGGCGCGACTGAAATAGCAGACACATCATCTCTGGCCCACGTGTGTCCCGCGTGTTTTCACATGACATGTTGTAGCCTTTCGATTCTCGGACTGGCTACTAGTACAGTGTGCGCTGACTCGGAGCACGTCGAGCGATATCTACAGAGTACTGGTATATAGGCATTTGCAGAGTTGCAGCTAAACCGGACTTGGCAGTTGGCTTCCTGAACGACCACCCACACCACCGTTCGGAAGCTCAAGGCGCCCATCACGACGTGGCCATCCTAGACGTGCTGTAGCAGCATCACGGGCACATCATGGCCACCCCCAAGGAGATCCTCGTCACCTTGTACGCCGGACCCGCTGATCGCAATGTCGAGTGGGAGGAGGACCTCATCCGGAGGTGCGACGGCAAGCTGGAAATCCGATGGCAGAACAGCCAGACGGCAGGTGGGGCGTTCCGAGACCCCTTGGACTACGACCCGGCCGTCTTGGACGGGGCCACGATGCTTTATACGTACATGCCTGTTCCTGATGGTGAGTCGAGGCGATGTGGCCGTCTGCCAAACCACACATCACCAGCCCTGTACTGACGCAGATTGGCAGAACTCATGCCCAAGCTTCGGTTCATCCAGCTTTCCTCGTCGGGATCTGATCTATGGGCTTCGCATCCGAAGTACATGAATAAAGACGTGGTGTTCTGCACATCAAGTGGCTCGAACTCGTACGTCGGGCGTGTGCCAGCCCTCGCATCGGACAAAACCGCTCATGATATGCAAACATGTAGGGCACAAATAGCAGAGTGGGTTGTCGGCACCTGGCTCAGATTCTCGCACAGCTTCCCCCGGTACGCCGAGCAGCAGAAGCAGGGCCTATGGAACCCCCTCTCCATCCACGACGTCCAGGACTCGGTTGGCGCGCGTGTGTGAGTACTGTGCCTACCTCCCTTGTCGACGGCGCCCAAAACCCTCCCCCAACCAACTGAATGCCACCCCTCCTCCAGCGGCATCCTTGGCTACGGCGCCATCGGCCGCCAGGTCGCCCGCGTCTGCGCCGCCCTGGGCATGACCATCCTCGCCTTCACCTCGACGCCGCGCCCGACGGCGGCCTCGCGCCGCCACGCCGCCTTCAGCCTCCCGGGCCTCGGCGACCCGAACGGCGCCCTGCCGGCCGCGTGGTTCTCGGGCACGGCGCGCGCCGACGTGGACCGCTTCCTCGCGCAGGACCTCGATCTGCTCGTCGTCGCGCTGCCGCTGACGCCCGCGACCGCGGGCCTGGTCGGCGCCGCGCAGCTCGCCGTCCTG